>CM062804.1:833344752-833999342 GCA_031772625.1 Pinus tabuliformis
GCCTCTTGTCTCCACGACTCAATCACAACCACTGATTAGTGGATCTTTAACTAAAGTGACTCAGGCTCAAACAGGTACTATAACCCCTCATCTTGGTCAAACATCCAGTATTGGGCAACAACAAATGGTCTCACAGCCATGGTTGGTGCAATCTCAACAACCGCAGTTCCAGCAAGCTTACTGAGGACCTGAGCAACAAATCTTTGCAGGTAATGGGCAGCCGTATATTCAAAACGGTCACCATCAATCATATTATAATGGTTATGTCCATCAACCTTATCAAAGTTATCAGCATCAAATACATTATGCTGGTATGCAAAGACCCACTGCTCAGGTGATCCCATCTTATCTTAGGTATGCTTTGCCAAACTTGAATCAACAGTTGCCTTTCATTGCAACTTTAGAATTACCAGATCTGAATCAGCTAACAAATGATCCAATTGCTTACGCCCCTTGGTGGCCAGTGATTCCTCATAAACTTCCGTTAGATATTCCTAAATTCAATGGAAATCCAGGTGAAGATCCATCGAATCATGTGATGACCTTTCATCTATGGTGTTCGTCCAACACTCTCAATGATGATTCGATTAGGCTTCACCTTTTTCAATGAACGTTAACTAGTCTAACAGCGAAATGGTACATCGAATTGCCTAGAGCTTCATTCGACAACTTCAACACCCTTGCAACCACCTTTTTAACCCATTTTCAGTTACTAATAAGGTACAAAATAGGAACGGAGCTTCTTACCAACTTTAAGCAGACGACAGCCACTCACATATCTGATCATATTCATGAGTGGCAGCATTGTCGTCAGATGGCGAAAACATATGTTCCTGATCAGCTGCTAGATGAATGGTTTATTAAGTCATTGTTACCTTTTATTACAAAAGATGTGGCTAAGGGGGGGGGGGGGTTGTCACTGAAGAGCAAGTCATTACTCGTGCGCAATATCTAGACTTGATCTATACTCAGTCTGGCACACTCTATGAAAAAATCCCTGATGCTCCTAGACCAGGGTTTTCTGTTCCTCCTCCTCCTAAATCAAACAAAGACTCTCATGCCGACGATGGCGTGATAGGTACGACCAGCACGAAAACCGTAAAGGCTACATCTAAGAAAGCCCATACGGTTTCTGGTCAAAATGCAAATGAAGAACTTCTTGCCTCGGAGGTTAATGTCATGTCGACCGACAAAGGTAAAGAACCGAAGAAACCAGGGGGCAAGAAGAAAGGGAAAAGCAAAAAGAAGAAACAAGATGATTCGTCTCCTGAAAAATCTTCTGCAAACCATTCTGGCAGAAAGAAACTCGGTCATCCATGCTTTATATGCGATGAGGATCATTGGAAAAAAGATTGTCTGCATAAAGCTGAGATTAAGAAACTCTTCAAGAACTCAAAAACCTCAGCGGTATTGACTGATCCATTTCCAAAACCAGAAACCAATTTGGTTGCTAGTGACAATGCTTCCCCATCCCAAGTTCTTATGTTGTCCATTTCGAAACAAAATGATGCTTTGATATCGACAAGGAATAAATATTACGGGAATCCACAACTGTCGAAGAACAAGGCTACTGATCAACCTAGTAGTTCGACAACGACTTCGACCAAAGTTTTGCCACCCATCATTCCTGAGCTAATGATAAATCCACCAAAGGGAGTAGTACACAAATTGACATTTAATCCTTGTGCCAGAGCAGCACAAAATTATAATATAGTGGAAGATCTGGCCCAATCGCCATCTGCTATGTTGACACTTGAAGTACTGCAAAATTGCCCCTCCCAAAAGTAGGCTCTATTATCAGCAATAGGTGGGATTGACCCAGTGGATTCCAATCTCGTGGCATTTAATCATAAAGGATATGAACCTCAGTTACCAGCTCAACTCGCTTTCCTCATACAAGTGAAAGCCCTCAGCAAAACTATTCATCGAACAATTATTGATGAGGGGGCATCTACCTGCATTATGTCAATGAGTTGCTAGAAAATTTTAGGCTCACCACCCTTGTCGTGATCATCAATGACATTAAAAGCATTCGATGGACAGACATACACCGCGTACGAGATTCTAAGTAACTTGCAAGTTGAACTAGGGGGAAAAATAGTAGAAATTGATGTCGAAGTTATCGATGGAAACCTCGATTACAACATCCTACTAGGAAGGCCCTAGATTTATGCTATGGCTACTGTTGTGTCAACATAATTTAGAAAGATTGCATTTCCTTTTCAAGGAGGAATTACAATCATTGACCAACAAACCTTTCTCCCCAACAGTTCACAAGTTACGAGAAGCATCTCGATGATCCATGGAAGCTCTCAATCGCTTCAAAATATCGGAGTAGGCCTCCTAAAAGACCCTACATTGATGGGTATATTTTCTCTACCACCTCCGAGTAATCTGGCGGAAGTAGCCACGGTGGAGACTTGCAATATGGGATCTTTTGTATCTAAAAAGATTCTAAAAATTTCCAAACATCATATTAGCATGGATCATCACCAAGTATTGCCTCCAAGCCCAATAGAAATATTGTAGCAATCAATTTTCTTGGCCTGGGTGGCAAACCCAAATCAACGCTCATCGAGTGTTTGGATAGATAGGTCTAAAGAATATGGTACCTCTTCAGATCCTCGGTCATATGTAAATTCTACAGACGAAGGAATTGTTTACTCAATGATGATAGGAGAGGCACCATGGGAAGATTACCACCATCGTTCCCATCTTCTGGATTACCGCGAAGATTGTTCCAGCAACCTTAATTTTCCTTCAGTTTTTTATTTCTATCAAATGCTGTAAATATGGTGGATTCCGAGTGAAATCTGTCGAATATTGAAGAAACTATTGCCATAAATATCTCGACCAAACCAGATGTTGTAGAGAATATTCATGTCGGAAAATCTTGTTCTTCTTCAGAACTGGAAATATATTGCGCTCTCTTTCGGGAGTTCAGAGATGTCTTTTGAATTTTCATGGTCATATGAAGAAATGCTAGGCATTGACTCGAGCATAGTTGAACATGAAATTAAGATGTATCCAGATGTCAAACCAGTATGACAACGTCTTTGGCAAGTGCACCCGAAGAAAGCTGTTGCCATCAAGGCGGAAGTTGAAAAACGTTTACATGTTGGTTTCATTTACCTAGTTCCTCTAACTGATTGGGTATCGAACATTGTTCCTGTGATGAAAAGGCAAGGAATGACTAGAGTGTGCATTGATTACAAGGATGTAAACCAAGCTTGTCCAAAGGACAACTACCCTACACCCTTCATCGACTAGATAATTGATGAATGCGCCAGATGCGGGATCTTTTCGTTTATGGATGGATTTTTTGGGTATAATCAAATAAATATCCACCCACATGACCAATCAAACACTACATTTATTTGTCCGTGGGGCACATTCATGTACTGCAAGCTACCCTTTGGTTTAAAGAATGCAGGGGAAACTTTTCAGAGGGCTATGAATTATGCCTTCCATGACATCAAGAACATCGTTCAACCATATCTCGATGAACTTCCGACTCATTCGCGAAAGTGGACTGATCATCCACAACATTTGAGAGATATATTTCTACGTTGTCGACACTACAAGATACGACTCAATCCACACAAGTGTGTGTTTTGTGTCAGTTCTGGTCGTTTACTTGGATTTGTGGTTTCAAAGGACGGGATTCGTCTCGACCCATGTAAGGTTTAGGCGATCATCGATATGCCTCCACCTTCAAATTTGCTTCAGATTTAGAAACTCCAAGGGAAAGCAAACTTTCTGAGGAGGTTCATTCCAAATTACGCCGAACTTGCTAAAGGTTATACGCGTCTTTTGAAAAAAGAAGTGCCCTTCAACTAGGATCAGGTTGCGCAAGCTTCCTTTGATGCTCTAAAGGAATCCCTAATAAAAGCATAATTAATGTACGCTCCTGACTATCAAAAAGACTTTAACCTGTATCTAGCTTTGACAGATACGACCATCACAATGGTTTTAGTTCAAGAAGACAATGGAATCGAACACCCAGTCTATTATTTAAGTCAAAACTTAAATGATACAGAAATAAAGTACTCTTATGTTGAAAAGCTGGCTCTTGCAGCTGTTCAAGCAGTACAGAGATTTCGACACTATATCCTCTTTCGCAAAACTACCATTTTGTCAGATTGCAATCCTATGACTTACATATTGTCATGTCAGTTACTTGGGGGCAAATATTTGAAATCGATAGCTATTTTACAAGAGTTTGATCTGGAATTCGTAAAATCCAAATCAAAGAAATCTCTAGTTTTCATGGAGTTACTATGCAACTTCCCATCGTCGTCCAACGATTCAACATCCAGAGCATCAATCATGGATGAATCTTTGTTTCTGATATTGTCGAGCGATCCGTGGTATGAAGATAGAATCGTCTATCTCCAAACCCAAACATATAGGCCTAATACCTCTCGCTCAGAACATTGATGTACTCGATACCAAGCAAAAGACTACATGATCGTCGGTGATACACTTTACCGTCGTGGTATCGATACAGTTCTGCGAAGGTGCCTCACCCATGAGGAATCCGAAAAAGTCCTGAATGATTGTCATTCAAGCGCATGTGGGGGGCATCAATCTGGTTATGCTATGGCACAAAATATTTTATGGGTAGGTTACTTCTGGCCAAAAATGTTCAAAGATTGCATAATGTTGTGGGGAAAAGTATCCAACACGGAATGACCCTATCCCACTCTAAGGGTGATAGTTCCTTAGCAACAGCTGAAGCAAAGCTATCTAAAGTTACTTCTTTATGACATGTAAGAGATGAAAGGAAGAGATCCACTTACCGATGTCTTGCGCAAATGGTCGATCCAATCTCCTCTATTTGCCGCTCGCTCCCAGCTCCAAGTCTTCTCACGGGCCCAGCTACACGAGATCCTGCGAACAAGACAAGAGAAGGAAACTACAAGAAGCATGCATTCATAATTGATTCAAGGATTAGCATAAATCAAATACGCAAGTAAGACAATACACCATTGAAACACATGCGAATAGAAGAACCTCAAATGCTTTATTAATATAAGGAAGTAAGGTTCAGGCGGTGATACAACCGTGAGAGGTCCAATCCAGCATCACCTTCCCGACGGAAAGAAATCTCCTCTTCACCTCCCTCAAGCAATCACCCAATACTCACAACTGTAAACCAACAGCAATTCTTTGCACAAAATTCCGGCCTCTAGATCCCATGGAATGAGATCCTTATATAGAGTTTTGGAGTGAAGATAAGTCAGCTTGATGTGTGACTTGTTTTCCTCTTCAACTCCAGTTGTTCTTCAGTCCTTGAGTCCACTCGGAGTTTCTACTTCCACTTGGAGTTTTAGAAGCTCTTAACTCATCATTAGGCGAATCTTCTGATCCAAGTGTCATTTTGGAAGCTTCCTGGGCACTGGCACATTGAGAAAATATTCCTCCACATGTCAAAGTACGCCCAGCGCAGGTAGCCTTTGTTGCACTTGCTATGCAGCGCAGGTACACCATAGAGCTTTTGACATTCAGCGCAGATGCTTAGTGGAGCAGCTGCTTTGATCCAAAATTGACCTGTTTTTGAGTGTTTTTCAGTGGAGAACTGATCTGTAGTGCTGTGGTTTGCTGACCTTGTTCCTCTAGGGGTAGGAACAACATGTTTAGGGACTTAGGATCCCTCAGATTATTGACATTTCATGCTCCATGCTGTAAGGCACAAAAATGTCTATAACAGTTGCCCCCTAAAGTATGAGGTCGTTTATCGGGTGAAATGCTTTATTAGGAGGATCCGAAGTTCATTCAATCGTCGGGAGGTGACCTGTAACAAAATACAATACAATACATTATCTTTTCATACTTTCTTTTCATGATCTAGCTGATGCGGGCATTTCCCATGCTCAGCTTTATAAATACATTTGTTGTACATAAACAGACGATCGTCTGATAATAGACTGATAATTCTCTGCTTTTAATTATCATCCTTTTAGTAGGATGATCATCTGCTCCACATGTCTATGTTTTTATCTCCTGAATATATATCGCAGCCCGGATGGATGAAACTAGATCCGGGGTCTTCAAACTTGTCCAACCTTCACTCTAGTACAAGTCGATTCATGTGAGAATTTCTTGAAGTCGAACATGGAAAGACATCGCTTGATTACCAGTCAATAATGTAAACTGTTAACAAGCGCGAGAGGAATCACCGATAATGATGATGACCCTCAAGGTACTGCAGCACAATTCACGTGGCGTGAATATAGGATCTGACGTCGAACACCACGCAAAGTCTCTCGGTCGAAGGTCATTAATGTATACCTATCGCCGGAAGTGAGAAACTTGCCATTGAGGCATGCAAGCTTCAAAGTACTGAGGGGGTGTTCCTAGATCAACTTCTTGGATAGTGAGCTGATGTCGACAAGAAGCGATCCGTCAAAGGAGGGCCTTAATGAATCCCACATCAGTGACACGGAACGGAGCTAGTGATGATGGTGAAAACGATCTGTGAAATATGATTCAGGGTGGCGGTCATGGAAGGATGAAAGATGATGTATGGTAGTGGATGGGACCCGGTTGACACTTTCTGAATGACATCTCTTGAACATATAACGACACTGATGTGATGGATCGGTAGCATTACCCCATGTATGGATGGTATGGCGAGACCATGGTGAAGGGACCGGTGAATGATAATAACCCAACCCGATATTTACGGAGGCAAAAGTGTTATGTTCAAGAGCGACTTGCTACCATTAAGCTTTGAGGTTCTCCCAATTTTCCCCAGTCATTTCTGACCAGTACCTCTTTATTTTTGTCAAGCTTGAGGAGGATAACATATGCTTGTTCTATAACCTGCCCTTCGGGCAAGCCCATCGCTATGTTTTAACGAGCTTAACGATAGGGAAACTCGTTCTCGTCTAAAGACAAGTTTGTCGCTATCTAATATTTTTAACGAGCCCAGCGACAAAGACAACTCGGTCCTTTTCATCTTTAGAGAGTCCGAAAAGGGTACATAAAGTGGACTCCAGGGGTCCTTTTTCGTCATCTAATCCCTTAAGTCCGAAAAAGTATAAAACAATACATAAGGGATGAATGTTCGATATCTTTATCGAGCCGAACTAGACAAGCGCTCGATCTTTTTGTGCAATAATCCCTCAGGTCCAAAAAGATTAAAATCTAGAGGAGGGATAGCTCTTCCGGTCCTTTTAACGAGCTAGAAGGCCAAAACTCGGCAAACTTTTCATATTTTACGAGTCAGTGAAAAGAGCTCAAAGAAGACTCGTATTTTGAGGAACGAGTGATAAACAGGGGTAGCAACAGATTCCAGGTACAGGTTGGAATTTTCCAATCACGGCAGTGTCACAAGGATGGCTAGGTGAAATCACTCTTCGCAGCTGTTCCTCAAAATAGGTAAACAATCAAGTGGATGTGAATGATCGGCCAAATGACGAGTGGAGGTGACGGTGCAAACACGACCAAGGCTTTTTATGGCTGATGAATTTACGGTCTCAAACGGTTATTTACCGGTTCATTTTTTCTGGATGAGCTCGAACTCTGGAGGAAGCTTGCTCACATGCTTATGTTTATTTTTTAACGAGCATGAATTCCGCGTTAAAACTGCTCGGTTTTGCGTTTATTTTTTAACGAGCATGAACTTTGCCAAAACTGCTCGTTCTTTTGCATGCCCCCAGCATCATAATAACGCATGTCAAAGGAGGGTGCCCCCCAAGCTTCATTGCATTCAACTTGGTGGTTGGAATGAAGGTTTACCTTTGAATTTTGAAAAGGGGATTTGTTTCATTTTTTAATGAGGTTGACATAGTAAAAGAACTATCCTCATGACTCCTTGTTTCATTTTTTAACGAGGTTGACACGAGATAAGAACCGTCCTCGGAGCCCACTGTATTTACAGTACTTCCATTAGGGCGATGATCCATGTTGACAAAATATTTAGGAATCTTCCGAATCCGTTGGATATAGAAGATTTCATATTGTAGGTTTCCACTGTGGCTACTTCCGCCAGATTACCCGCCGGCGGTAGGGCAAAAGTACCCATTAAGGCAGGGTCTTTTAGGAGACCTACTCCAATATTTTGGAGTGACTGATTACTTTCATGGATCATTGTGCTGCTTCCCGTAACTTGGGAACTGTTGGGGAGAA
Source organism: Pinus tabuliformis (assembly GCA_031772625.1). Classification (NCBI taxonomy): domain Eukaryota; kingdom Viridiplantae; phylum Streptophyta; class Pinopsida; order Pinales; family Pinaceae; genus Pinus; species Pinus tabuliformis. Next base: position 833,352,889 of record CM062804.1, read on the forward strand.
ATGTTTGTTGGTCGACGATTGTAATTTTTCCTTGAAAAGGAAATACAATCCTCCTGAAGTAGGTTGACACAACTGCAGCCATGGCATATATCCAAGGCCTTCCCAGTAGGATGTTGTAATCGAGGTTTCCGTCGATTACTTCAACATCAAATTCTACTATTTTTCCCCCCAGTTCAACTTGCAAGTTACTTAAAATCCCGTATGGAGTGTATGATCGTCCATCAAATGCTTTTAAGGTCGTTGACGATTTCGACAAGGGTGGTGAGCCTAAACTTTTCCAGCAACTCCTCGACATAAGGCATGTAGATGCCCCCTCATCAATAATTGTTCGATGAACAGTTTTGTTGAGGGCTTTCACTTGAATAAGGAAAGCTAGTTGAGCTGGTAACTGAGGGTCATATCCTTTATGATCAAAGGCCACAAGATTGGAATCCATTGGGCCAATCCCACTTATCGCTGCTAGTAAAGCTTGCTCTTGGAAGGGGCAATTTTGCGGTACCTCAAGTGTCGACATAGCGGACGGCGATTGGGCCAGGTCCTCTATTATATTATAATTCTGTGCTATTTTTGCACGAGGATTAAATGTCGATTTGTGTACTACTCCCTTTGGCGACTTTATCATTGGTTTAGGAATGATGGGTGGCACAACTTTGGTCAAAGTTGTTGTTGAACTACTAGGTTGTTTATTTGCCTTGTTGTTCAACTGCTTTGGATTCCTGTGATCTTTATTCCTTGTCAAAGCATTATTCTGCTGCTTTGAGGTGGACAACATAAGCACTTGGGATCGGGAAGCATTTTGATTAGCAACCAGATTTTGTCTTGGATTAGGAAACGGATCAGTCAATACTGCTGGGGTTTTTGAACTCTTGAAGAGTTTCTTAACTTCAACTATATGTGGACAATCTTTCGTCCAATGATCCTCATCGCATATATGACACCCTGTCGGGGGTTTCCCTTTCCTTTTCTTTTTCTTCTTGCCCGCTGGTTGCTTCAGTTGTTTGCCTTTGTCGGTCGACATGGCATTTACTTCTGAGGCAAGAAGTTCCTCATTTGCATTTTGACTAGAAATTTTGCGTTTGCCAGTCACGCCATTACTGGCGTGAGAGTTAGTATTCGATTTAGGAGGGGGAGGAATTGAAAATTCAGGTCTAGGGGCGTCAGGTATTTTGTCGTAGAGCGTGCCCGACTGAGTATATACTAAGTCTAAGTATTGAGCACGAGCAATGACTTGCTCCTCTGTTACGACTCCTCCCTTGGCCACATCTTCCGTTATAGCCGGAAGTAACGACTTTATAAACCATTCAGCTAATAGCTGATCGGGAACGTAAGTTTTCACCATCCTACGACGACGTCGCCACTCATGTATATGATCAGATATGTGAGTGGCCGTTGTCTGTTTGAAGTTGGTAAGGAGTTCTGTTCCCGTTTCATACCTTATCGGTAATTGAAAATGGGTTAAGAAAGTCGTGGCTAAGGAGCTGAAATTGTCGAAAGAGGCTCTTGGCAATTCAATGTACCATTTAGCCGCTGGACCTGTCAATGTCCTCTGGAAGAGGCGAAGTCTTATCGAATCATCGTTTAGAGTGTTCGATGAACACCACAGATGAAAAGTCATGACGTGATTCGACGGGTCTTCACCTGGATTTCCATTGAATTTAGGAATGTCCGATGGAAGTTTATGCGGAATTGCTGGCCACCAAGGGGCATAAGCAATTGGATCATTCGTCAGCTGGTTTAGATCTGGTAATTCTAGAGTTGCTACAAAGGGCAACTGTTGGTTCAGGTTAGGCGAAGCATATCCAGGATAAGATGGTATCGCCTGAGCAATGGGTCTTTGCAGACCAGCATAATGCTGACAACTTTGACAAAGTTGATGGGCATAACCATTATAGCATGGTTGCCCATTACTTACAAAGACTTGTTGCTCAGGTCCTTGATATGATTGCTGGAATGGCGGTTGTTGAGATTGAACCAGCTCTGGTTGTTGGACCATTTGCTGTTGACCAATACTGGATGATTGACCAAGATGAGGAGTCACAGTACTTGTTTGAGCCTGAGTCGCTCCAGATAAGGAGGCACTACCCTGAGATTGTGATTGAGCCGCTGAGACAAGAGGTTGTTGTATTACAACAGGTAGCGCTTGTACTTGCGACGCATTCGCCATAGCAGGTGTGGTGGTAATATTCGACGCAAGGTGTACTGGTTGCATTGAATATACAACTCTTGGTTGTTGGGGCAGTATTGGTACCCAACCGCTGGATGTAATTCCAGTTTGACCTGAACCTTGTTGTAAACTCCCATATGGTTGTTCTCCGGGAGGGAACAATGAAAGAGCATACTGCCCTCCATATGGTGGAAATCCAGTACTTAAAGGGTAAATTGGCCTTTGAAGACACATTGGATCAGTTTGTTGAGTTTCAACATAAGAAGTACCAGATGATAATCCGGATGAAGAAATAGGAACTAACCATATTGTCGCCCCTGATTGGACTCCGGCTTGTTGTTGACAATTTGCCGGGACAGATGGTATACCAGCGAACATCGTTGGAGTAGCAGCAGGAGGTTCTGCTGCTGCTGTGTCAGACGACACAGTCCTAGATGTCGACGGTTTTTCAGACATATCTAGTCTATCCAAAAGATTTCTTAGCGATTCTACAAGAACTTACGATGCCAAAAGACTAACTTCGAAGATCAACGCAGGAATAGGAGGTGATTATGTTCCGTTTAAAATGAATTTTATTATGACGACGCTTTTAGACACAACTTACTTTTTCACTTTTTAAGAGTCGAGAAAAAGCTAAAGATGACTCTAGTCTCCTTCGATGTATTAACGAGCCCGAAGTGACAAATGCTCGGATGGACTTTTTCAGTTATAGAGTTTGAAAAAGGCCAAAAGAAACTACTCTGGAGTTCTAGGCAGAGGGTGTGCCAAACCTTTCGCGAAACCACAGAATAAGTTTTACGGTACGAGTGGTCGATCTTCGTGAATGCTGTGTTCACTGCATCGCGATCAGTAGGGCGGCCGACACGGCTTCCTATGGATAAAGGCTTTGTTCCTATAGGGGTCCCCCAATATACGCAACGGTACGCGGGGGCACAAGTCCGTATTAGTGCTGTCGTCCCTCAGGAGGAATCACCCACCTTCGTAGAGATCGACGGTCACTATGTTTAATGACGCCGGAACACGTCTCTACCTAGACCTCTACTGTGTTTCGTTATGTTTCAAAGCGTTGTTAGATAAATTCAGTTCTTTTTAGGTTGATCTTGCTTAGCAGTTTGCCTTTATGGATCACCACGTGATGTATGATACAACTCCTAAATGCAGTCTAAGAATGATAAGCAAGCTTTTTCAATTCTTTCAACTTATGAAAATCTTAACTACTGAGGGAAAAGAAAGACATCATCTTTTCAAACAGATCATAGAGCACACACTGATGCACTTTTCCTAAATCGACATGCAAACTGTCAAAATGCACATGCACAATGTAAGTATTTCTTTTCTCCTTCCTTAATGTTGATGTATTACAAAAAGAAAGCTGTTGTATAATTTCGAATCCAATTTCAAGTGAAAGAAAACAAGTTTTTGTCCAATAATCAAAAGAACACCTTAAGATTCACTCATTTCAACACAAGAAATACTAAAATTCGAACCATATAACGAAAGCAAATGTTCAAGCAGCTATGAACAGTAATAAACTAGCTCTTAGAATCACAACGACACTTTCTTACAGGCCTAGATCCAAGAGGTCACAGCAAGACTAGTTCACTTTCGCTACGGGAAACTGTGAATGAAAGCAAGAAATACAATAAGAACAATCACGGTTTCTTCATACAACTGAGGCGGAATGAAGGCAAAGAAAGGTAGTTTCAGCTGGGTATACAGGTTGACAACAGGCTGCAAAAACAATATTGAAAACTAGGCAACAGACAGTAGGGAACCCCAGTTGCACAAGGCAAAACTGGATCAGCACAGGTACTGCACTGTCAATCTGACATGCAGCGCAGGTAGCCCCTTCGGGACCTGCGTTGCAGCGCAGGTAGCCTTTGCTGCAGCTGCACTGAAGAGACAACTCTCGTCTCTCTCAGATTCCGGGTCACAGTTTGCTCAAAAATCAATGGTTTTTGGCCAAATCAGAGGCTATCAGCCAAGTATACACTAGAGGATGATTAAGGAAGATGAACACTATCACAAAGAGCTAAAAAGAGTCCTTGTGGATCAGCTCTTCAAATCATAAACATGCCCAGCACTGAGCTAGAGTAGCTGCCCTCTACTTTGCATTCGAAGGATTCGAATGCAGTTCGATTCGGTACTCCCTTTGTTTAGGAAATGAATAGCAAGAAACACAAGCTACTAACAAGACACGATCCCCAGTGGAGTCGCCAGTCTGTTGTGGGGAAAAGTATCCAACACGGAATGACCCTATCCCACTCTAAGGGTGATAGTTCCTTAACAACAGCTGAAGCAAAGCTATCTAAAGTTACTTCTTTATGACATGCAAGAGATGAAAGGAAGAGATCCACTTACCGATGTCTTGCGCAAATGGTCGATCCAATCTCCTCTATTTGCCGCTCGCTCCCAGCTCCAAGTCTTCTCACGGGCCCAGCTACACGAGATCCTGCGAACAAGACAAGAGAAGGAAACTACAAGAAGCATGCATTCATAATTGATTCAAGGATTAGCATAAATCAAATACGCAAGTAAGACAATACACCATTGAAACACATGCGAATAGAAGAACCTCAAATGCTTTATTAATATAAGGAAGTAAGGTTCAGGCGGTGATACAACCGTGAGAGGTCCAATCCAGCATCACCTTCCCGACGGAAAGAAATCTCCTCTTCACCTCCCTCAAGCAATCACCCAATACTCACAACTGTAAACCAACAGCAATTCTTTGCACAAAATTCCGGCCTCTAGATCCCATGGGATGAGATCCTTATATAGAGTTTTGGAGTGAAGATAAGTCAGCTTGATGTGTGACTTGTTGTCCTCTTCAACTCTAGTTGTTCTTCAGTCCTTGAGTCCACTCAGAGTTTCTACCTTCCACTTGGAGTTTTAGAAGCTCTTAACTCATCATTAGGCGAATCTTCTGATCCAAGTGTCATTTTGGAAGCTTCCTGGGCACTGGCACATTGAGAAAAGATTCCTCCACATGTCAAAGTTCGCCCAGCGCAGGTAGCCTTTGTTGCACTTGCTATGCAGCGCAGGTACACCATAGAGCTTTTGACATTCAGCGCAGATGCTTAGTGGAGCAGCTGCTTTGATCCAAAATTGACCTATTTTTGAGTGTTTTTTCAGTGGAGAACTGATCTGTAGTGTTGTGGTTTGCTGACCTTGTTCCTCTAGGGGTAGGAACAACATGTTTAGGGACTTAGGATCCCTCAGATTATTGACATTTCATGCTCCATGCTGTAAGGCACAAAAATGTCTATAACACATAACCACAGTCAGAAGTTGCCATGCTTGTCAAATCTTCGACCACAAAACCAGAATACCACCCGCACCTCTGCATCCAGTAGTTACTGTTGGGTCATTCACCAAATGGGGCATAGATTTCATGACATGTAACCCCACCTCGGCCAGGGGGCATGGGTATATCATAGTCGCAGTTGACTATTTTACGAAATGGGCCGAGGTGATGCCGACATTAAATAGCAACAGTGAAATGACTACCCTTTTCTTTTTCAATCATGTAGTCTCTAGATTCAGTGTTCCACAAGCAATAGTCACAGATCATGGATCGCATTTCTGCAATCACATGATGGTTGAATTGGCTGCCAAATTAGGATTGTCCCATGATAGCTCTACTCCGTATTATCCGCAAGCTAACGAGCAAGTTCAGGTGATCAACAAAGTCCTGAAGCGCATGTTGCAAAGGATGCTTGGAGTCCATAAACGGAGTTGGCACCTAATCCTGTACTCGGCCTTGTGGGTATACCAGACATCAGTAAGAAATGCAACTGGATTTACACCCTTTAAGCTAGTCTACGGCTTGGAAGTGGTCTTACCAGTTCAGTGAAAAATTTCATCTCTCAAGCTTGCAATCGACCTTCTCCCCGGAACTTCAGAGGAAGAGGCTCATTTCTTGGAATTAATCCAACTGGATGAAACCTGTCGTGACGCCGCCTTGGCTAACGAAGTGCATAAGAAATGTGTCAAGGCGCAGTTTGACAAGAATGTCAAACCCTGTGTCTTCTCAGAAGGTGACCTAGTCTTACTTTACGATCAGGAATCCGATAAATTGGGAGCAGGTAAGTTCCAGTCTTTGTGGATGGGTCCCTATATTGTTAAACGTGTATTAGTATAAGGAGCATACGAGCTAGTAGATTACGATGGGATTCCACTATCGCAACCCCGAAACGGGTTGTACCTTAAGCGTTACTATGCTTGACTAAGCATAGTAATCTCTTCAGATGCTTTTGTTACATTTTTGTTTTTGTCAAGAGTGATCGTTTTGGTTAGGTAATCCACTTTTTCATTTTTTGTAGATGTCGAAACTATTGGAATCATTTGTTGGATATGCCAACAGAGCTAGTCGTAGTACGTGGAATCTATCTTTTGCAGCCTGGGCCATCTTTGATCCAAGCGGCGAGTTAGTGAGTTTCAGAGGGGTATGCATTGGTCGGTCAACAAACAACATAGCTGAATATAACGCGTTGATAGAGCTCCTCTCTGATGCCATCGCACATGGCATACACCAACTTGTTGTCAGGATAGACTCACAACTCATCATTCTACAGCTTACCAGCATCTATCCAATTCGGAATCCAGCTATCTATCGTATGTTCCTAAGGGTCAGGATTTTGGAAAGGTAGTTTGATTCGATTCAATATCAACACATTTCCATAAACTTAAACACATTAACTAATTCATTAGCAAATTATGTGCTAGATAGACATTTGCAACATTTATAAAAGAAAAGCATTTCATCAACATTTTCATTAGGATCATAAAACTTAACCAAAATAAAGCTCTAAAAATCAAAAATATATATAACTGTTTATAGTTTTTACAAAATTTTATGTGTCCAGGAAAAATCAGTCATACAACCCAAAAACTCAAAAATGCAAGGAAGCACCCTAGACTAATGGTGCTGGTGATAACAAGTCACCGCCTGTGCAATCATACGTAAGAGACTAGTCCATCGGCTCAGCACGCCAGCGGTATGACGTTGTAATCACAGAGGTAACTCGTCGGTCCTCACATCCTGAACACCAAGGGTGAGACCCTTGATCTGATCCTGCAATATTGCAAGGGTCTTGGCTACGTCCAGATCGCGAAGGATAGCCCTCCCTACAGCCTCTCCTACTGGAACGACGGCTGCTACCCTCGAGCACATTGCTAGTCGCACTGGTCCAATATCTGCACGAACACATGAGTTTTGATTAGTCTTGATAACATTTAAAAAACACAAGAACATTATAAAAACAATAAACAGAGACATGGTCAGATATTTTTACCTATGACACCCCACTGCTCGCCAACCGGCAGCACCAAATCTGGGTCACCCCGAAAATCCATCCCAGCATATGGATACTCGGCATAAACCATCTGCTAATGGTTGAACCACTCGAAGAAGGCATCAGAGAATGAAATATGTGACTAACTAGCATGTCTGGCCATAAGATCGACCCATCTCTGCATCCATGGTTCTGTCGGCGCTGGCACTCCGAGTGAAATGTACTGTGGTTGCATCAGTGGGATCTTCTCCAAGGCAAAAGCGGTCAGAATAGAACCATAACCAAAGTTGTTGGATCTTCCATTCTTGACCTTGGTAAGTTGTTCTTTTATCACTGGAAGTACTGCATCACACCAATTGAATACCTTTGGTTCAAGGCATTCCAAGGCATACTACATATAGGACCTGTTAGCCAAGTGAAGAGTCGTGCTACCAGCCAATCTAGCAAAGGTGAATAAGATAGTCCTCAAGGACTGGTTAGTAACATCTCTAATACTAATCTTGCCATCCCTGCTCGGCTGAGATCCATCTCTACAATATTGGCGAATGTAATCCCTCACGGATTCACCCCTACGGGTGGAACCTGATAGTGAGAGAGGGGCACCACGCCTTGACAAATAGGTCAAAAAGTAGATGTCTTCAACAGTCAAAGGGATGGATTTACCTCTAATCTAGAACACTTGTTTGGTAGGATCCCATGCATCGAGAAAATATTGCAACAAGTTGATTTGTTGCCTCATGCTAGATATGCAGAAGAACTTGAGCAAGCCACAGTTCTGCAATGCAGTTACCATACCCGGATCATGTAAGGCAATCATATCCTCTTCTTCATGCTCGCATTCACACCATGTAACGACCATCTTGCTCCGATGAATCTCTGAAAAACAAACAAGAGAAGAATTAGGATCCTGATTTGGCAAAAAACAGGCAAAATTTCCATGAAAAATTAGTGCACAAACTTTCCTCCTTGCGCCCATCACACCCTAGCTGTGTATTGGGTGGGATGCATACTGATTGGCCAATGGCCAGCTCAGTATGCATTGCACCTTTCGATGTGTACTAGGTGTGATGGGGAGAGAACGAAATGTTCAAACCCCAGAGGCTCAGAAAAGCAGGAAAACATGCTCAGAATCAGGAAAGGAAAGAATGCAATTGAAGAGCTCAAGTTTAGCTCCTACCTGGTCCAGACGGCAGCAAAAATCATCCACAGAATCTCTCGGAATTAGCTAATGAAAATTGAGGGGGAAAAACACCTCCAGAGCTCCAAAAATCCCAAATTTGAATGAAATGGTAAAATGACAGGTAAAAACTACTTTTATGTTATTACTCATGTAATTCAAGTAAGTATTAGTTTTTTTTAATCATTTTCAAGCATGTATGTACATTTCTAATCAGTTTGATGGAGCAATTGAAAAGGTAGTACAACCGGCAAGAGAACACACTGTTAATCGAACATCTTTGACTATTATTACGAGCAGTTTTACGTGAAGTTCAAGTTCATTAAAAAGTAAACCTAGCAATGAGCATATGTTCCACTAGAGTTTAAGCTCATTATAAAATGAACCCACCTTCGGTAAATAACCATTGCGATCGCATAATTACCAGCTTTTGAACCTTGGTTGTGTTCTTACCATCACCTCCACTCTTTTTTAGCTGATCATATGCCTCCATTTGATTGTTTACCCTTTTGAGGAACAGCTACAACGAGTGATTCTATTAACTACCTTCTTTACACTGTCGTGATTTAAAAGTTCGAAACCTTACCTGGAACCAACTGCTATCCAAAAACATCATTCGTTCCTCAGAAAATGAGTCTCCTTTAAGCTCTTTTCATCTTACTCGTAAAACATGAAAATATTGCTGAGCAATTTGCCTCTCCAGCTCGTTAAAGTGATTGGAAGTGCCATCCCTCCTCTAGATTTTAATCTTTTTGGACCTGAGGGATCATTACACAAAAAGATCGAGCGCTTGTCTTGTTTAGCTCATTAAAACTATCGAAAATTCATCCCTTTCATATTATTTTATACTTTTTCGGACTTAAGGGATTATATTACGAAAAAGGAATACTGGAGTTGCCTTTCCATCTCTTTTTAGACTCTCCAAAATTGAAAAGGACCAAGTTATCTTTGTCGTTAAACTCGTTAAGACAATAGCAACAAAATTTTCCATGCAGACAAGAGCGAGTTTCACTGTCGCTAGGCTCGCTAAAACATAGCGACAGGTTTGCCCGAAGGGAAAATTATAGTACATGCATATGTTATCCTCCTTAATCTTGACAAAAATAAAGAGGTACTGGTCATAAATGACTGGGGAAAAATTGGGAAGAAAACTTGAAGAAACTTTATTGGTAGCAGGTCGCTCTTGAACATGACACTTTCACTCCATCACCATGATTGAGTTGGGTTGGGTAATTCCATTCACCAGTCATATCACCATTGGTCCTCCATACCATCCATTTTTGGGGTTAACGCTACCAATCCATTTCAGTGTCGCCGATATGTTCAAGAGAAGTCACTCAAAGAATTCACCAACCCAGCTTATGTCTCATCCACTGTAATACCTTCACGCTTCATTCTTTCATGACCACCACCCTGAACCTTGTATCATTAGATCGTTTTCACCTCTACAAAATCATTTGCTCTCTTTCGTGTCATAGATGTGGGATTCATTAAGGCCCTCCTACGATGGGTCACTTCTTGTCGACATCAGCTCATTATCCAAGAATTCGACTTAGGAACAACCCTTTCAGTACTTTGAAGCTTGCATGCCTCAATGGCAAGTTTCTCACTTCCGGCGACAGGTTTACATCTATGGCCTTCAACCGAAATATTTTGCGTGGTGTTCGACATCAACTCATGTATTCGCACCACGTAAATTGTATTGTAGTACCTTGAGGATCATTGTCATTATCGGTGATTCATCTTGCGCTTGTTAATAGCTTACATCATTGGCTAGTAATCAGGCGATGTCTTTCCATGTTCGACTTCAAAACATCTTTTCACATGGATCTACTTTTACTTCAAGTGAAGATTGAATGAGTTTGAAGACCTCGGATCTAGTTTCATCCATCCGGGCTGTGATATATTCAGGAAAATAAAGACATCAAATGTACATCATAGCTGCACAGATAATCATCGAACCCAAAGGATGATGGCTCTACCAGAATCATCAGTCTGCTACACAGGCGGTTGTCTGTCCTATGTACATGAAAATGAATTTATAGAGCTGAGCATGGGAATGCCCACCTCAGCTAGATCATGAAAATATTATGAAGATAATGTATTGTATTGTATCTTATTATAGGTCACCTTCCAATTCGAAAAACCTCGGATCCTCATGATAAAGCATTTCACCTGACATCAAAAGATTTACAACCTCATGCTTTAGGGGGCAACTATTATAGACATATTTGGACACTACAACCCCAATCACATATGTCCATAAAACAAGGGATTCTAAGCCCCTAAAAGTGTTGTTTCATACCCTAAAGGAACAAGGTCAGCTGATTACATCATCTCCCAGAAGTTCTCCATGAAAAACTACTCATAAATGGTCAAAACTGGACCATACAGACTGCTCAGTGCTAAGGGTGCGATGCATCTCACCTGCCACATGCAGAAAGTGTGATGCATACTGAAAATCCCTTCTGTAGGGTGCGATATGAGAGCAGACAAATGGCAGAGGCAGTTGGCTAGGTGGAAACCCAGAGAATCTTATAGAAACTTCCCATTTGACACTTGCCTCTCTGAATTCGTCCTGGGATGAGTAAGAGATCATGAAATCTCCAAGTGGAACCAAGAACTATCAGAGAAATGACACTAATCAAAATCCTAGAAGCTAACTCACCCACCTGCAAATATCTATATATGGATCCCTCATCCTAGAGATCCGGAGGCTGGAATTTTGTATTTTGTACGAAAGTGCTGTTGGTTTCTCTGTGCAATGTTGTATTGTTGGGTGATCTAGCTCTTCATGAGGTGAAGAGGGCTTTCATACTGGGAGGATGGCGCTGGGTCAGACCAATGGGTTGTAATCCTCTCTTCTACTACTTCTATCAATGAAGCTATTTGAGTTTTCCTCCATATTATTGTATATATCTGAATCTTGTATTGATATATGCATTTGTATGGTTAATATACATCTGATCCTATATTTTTTATGGTTATAGATCTCTATGCTTTGATGGTATTATGTTGTTTTGACTCTATAGGTGTTCTTTGAAGCGGGACAAGTAATGAAGGAGTGGCGAAGCTCTGTCAAAGGAGGGAGGAAACAAGCAAGGAGCCAAGCGAAAGACTGAGGTTGGTACTCTCAGCTTCTCTCTCATCTATCTCTCATAAAGGAAAACACAAGTAACTTTAGTTTGTTTGTTTCTAAGATAGCTACTCATCTTAGTGGGACTAGCAGCTCTGAATGGACACTAGCTTTCCCAGTAACACTTAGCGAGTAAGGCAAGGAATGGAAAAGGGAAGATATCCTATTCCAAATCAGATTCTTGCCATGGAGGTAAGAAGAAATACATGATGAAAGTTAAGTGCTTTCATTGTCACGAGATGGGCCATTTTTCTACAAATTGACCACTCAAGAAGTCCAAGAAGAAGTCCTCAGGAGGAGCAATAGGTGAGGCTTTGGCCTCTCAATTCGAATTGGAATTTACTCTCATTGCATGCATGGTGTCATCAATGATGGGTAGTGTATGGTATCTTGATAGTGGAGCTTCATTTCACATGACTGGTGACAAGGAGTTGTTCAATGACCTGAGGAGAAAGATCTCCAGATCCATATTGAGGTGGGTGACGACAAGAGGTATAGTGCTACTGGATTGGGCACGGTTACTTTTCAGAGGGAGCAAGGTGCTGCTATCACCTTGAGGGATTTTATGTATGAACCTGGGTTGAATTAGAACTTAGTATTGGTCACCATGCTTGAGGATAGAGGCTACGATATGAAATTCTCAAAAAGAAAGGTGTTCCTTCGACACATAGCCATGGGTCAAGTAAAGAAGATAGGGATTCAAGTGAAGAATATTTATAAGTTGGAGGTAAAGGATTGTGCTTCTTTGAGAATGAAAGCAGAGAAGGTGCATAGTCAAGATGTTGGCGAGTTATGGCACATGTGATTGGGTCACTTGCATCATGGGGCCTTGAAAATCATGCAACACATCTCTACTAGTCTTCCCAAAGGTACGTTAGAGCAACTTGATAGATGTAAGAGGTGTACTTTGGGAAAATACACCAAGGATTCCTTTCACAATAGAGATAGTTCAGTAGAGGTGATTCTAGAGTGAGTCCATTCAGATGCATGTGGACCATTCTTGACAGCATCCATGGAAAAACATAGGTATTATGTTATATTTTTTGATGACTTTTCTCATAAATGTTGGATATTTTTCATGCAAAAGAAGGATCAAACTTTCACAATTTTTTTTGAATTTAAAGCATTGGTTGAGAAAGATTCTGGTAAGAAGGTTAAAGCTTTGAGGAGTGATAATGGTGGTGAGTATGTCTCAAATGAGTTTAAGAACTTCTGTGCAACAGAAGGGATTAAATGGGAGTTGATAAGACCCCATAAACCACAACAGAATGGGGTGGCCGATAGGAAGAGCAGAAGCATTGTAGGGGCAGCACGGGGGATGTTGCATGATCAAGGCCTACCACTACACTTGCGGGTTGAGGCATGAAACACAATGGTTTATTTATAGAACCATATCTTGCATTGGATTCTTGGGATGAAGATACCAGAGGAGGCTTATTCCAGTAAGAGACCAAATGTTGGTCACTTCAGGATTTTTCGGTCATCGGTATATTCCCATGTGACCAAACATGCACAGAAGAGGCTTGAGCTAACAATAGATTTGGGGATATTTGTGGGGTGCATTGATACACCTCACAAATATTGGGTGTACTTGCCAACCAATAGGATGATAGTGCTTCGCAGGGACATCATATTCGATGAGGAGAAGGCCATGTGTGTTTTCCTTAAGAGGGAGCTTGAGCTATATTTGGTTAAGGATATTTTAGCTCCTAGGGTTGAGGAGCTTCAGATTGATGTGGAGAAACCACATGCAGAGGATCTGGGTGTAGAGACATCCACTCAGGCAGAGTCTTCGAGAGATGGGATAAAGAGTACCAGAGAGGCTGACAAGTTATTGCATGATGCACGGGAGAATGTGGGAGCACCCACATTTCAATGCAGGCAGAGGAGGTCACCTAAGACGTACACTAGATACATGGCTTTTATGAGCAGATGTGTTGAGACAAATCCATTATCCTTTGAGGAGGTAGTACAACAAATGGTTTGGGTTGATGACATGGTGGCGTATGACTCCATAGTTGGTAACAGTGTTTGGGATGTGATCTCGAGACCGAAGGAAAATTATGTGGTGAGCTCTCGATGGCTTTACAAGGTAAAGAAAGCTATAAATGGTAGTGTGGAGAAGCATAAGGCTAGGTTTGTGGCCTGTGGCTTTTCACAGGTAGAGGGGATTGACTATGTTGAGACCTTTGCTCCTATTGAAAGGTACTCATCGATCATATCTATATTGGAACTATCAGCATAGATGGGTTGGAAGATACATTAGATGGATGTAAAGACAACCTTCCTTAATGGCACGATTGAGGAAGAGGTGTACATAGAGCATCCTGAAGGTTTTTGAGAACTTCGACTGATGAGCCTCATTATTGAGTAATTATATGGGCCTTAAATGGCCTTAATTCACCTCCTAGCTTAGTCAAACCACCTATTCTCACAAATTATTGCAAACTTTTGATTATATTTTGGTTATGAAATGAGTTAGAGTTGGATATTTGGCTTTGTGGTCTAATGTGCATATAATGCAGGAATAAAGGATAAAAGAAAAAAACTATAGCAAAGACCTTGGTCAAGACTCGAATGGGACAAGGTAGAGGAATTATAGGAGGTTAATCCTCCTCATCTACTACCCTTCCATTTGAATATTCCTCCATCATCTCGGAGTGAAAACAACCACATCACGAGGACTAAAGAAGACAGCCAAGCAAGTGAAAGGGATAGCAAGCAGTTTTCTGTCATTAGAGGCCAAGCCTCCCTAATGTGAAGAAATTTGTTAGAGATTTCAAAATGTATAAATAGAGAGGTTTAGGACCTCACTAGGAATCACACTTCATTTGTAAAACTCTGTTTTATTTTCTGAACTGCAAAGACTTGTGAATTTTCTCTGTAACCCATGGTTTTTATAATAAAGATGACTTCTATTTAAGCCAGATCTGAGTTACACTTTGAGGGCTGAAGCTCTTGGGTTAGGGCCTGACCCAAGTAGCCACAACTCCTCTTTATTGTATTGTTATTCTAGCATATAATTCTATTCTGTTTATTTGTTAAGTAGTTTCATGGTTTGCTGATGCATTTGCTCAAGAAGTTTCTAGTTCTGATTCATTTGGTTAAGCATCTTTCTGGTTCTGTTAATTTATTTGGATAACTTCCTATTTCTATTCATCTGTTTCAGTATTTTCATCTGTTGTAGTTTACTGTCATTTATGTTTTTTTAATTCACAGGTTAGATTAGAGCAAAAGAGTACTATCAGGTTGTGTGCAAGTGTCTCCGCCTCATCTCCTCCCTCTGGGACCATGACTTGAGGCAGAGACCCACTAGCAACCCCATAAACACAGTTTTTGGTTCTCACATAGGCTATGGAGTTCGATGTTTGAATACAGTTAGTTGTATACCCTCACTGGTTTTCTTTGTTATTTTTCTTTAAAGTCGCCTCCAGCACGTTCTCCCTCCTTTGCTTCCTCATTGTCCAATCACCAACATCCCTTCACAATCACTATCTGATTACCATTTTCTTCAACTATCGCCTTGGGTGAAGTCCACCATTCACTTTATGAACTTTAAGTCCCCACTTTCGATCTGCCTTGCCTGATTCGAAGGCTATCGCTTCACTTGATCGCCAACTAGCTTGGTCGATCTCCACCGTTGATCAGCCCCGCCTGATCCAACGACTATCGTGCCATATCGCGTGGATTTCTGTCTGACCATTATCCGCCTGAGAGCACGTGAAATGGGTGGTTTCCCTGTGCTATGTGTCACCTGGGGTGGCTAATCGCACAAAATTTGAGAAAACCACTTATAGCTTTGAGGGCGCACGCTAAACAACTTACCACCCTCTAAACCCACTCCACCATTTCCGCATGTTCTTTTGCCCATGATCTAATCTCCACCATCCATCTACTGAATAACCTCATTCGTCCATCTCTTGCCTTCACTCGTGCGATAAGATCTTAGCCGTTCATCACTCTTGTCAGCCTCACCCGTCCATCTCTTGGCCTCACCTTCACGATTAAATCTCAGCCATTCATCTCCTTTGCTCCCTTGTTCGTCCATCCCTTCACTTAAAACCTTCACGATAAGATCTTAACCGTCTATCCTGTTAGCAACCTTGTTCACCCATCTGCCTACGTAACCTTCCACGATCAAATCTCCACTGTTCATTACCTTTCACTCGACTGATCCAATGGTTCTTATGCGTTGTTGCTCCCTCATGCCCTCCTTTCACTAATTTTGACTTTCGATCACTTTTTCCGCCTGGAACCCGACTTAGCCTAAGTTTCTTTGTTACTCCTTAGTCTAGTTTTTATGTTTTTACTTCTGCAAACATAAATAATTAGCCTTAGGTTAATGTTAAATCAGCAATTCTGCTTAGCATTACTGCTTGGTTGATTAAGTTAGGTTATGGTGCAAGTTTAGCCTTCCATGTTGTTTTCTTCATTACTGCAATAGAAGTAGCTCTCTCTTAGAATAATTTTTTCTCTCCTTCCATCAAAGAATTAAAGTTTCTTCTGACTCTATAAATAGTGACAACAGGTAGGACCTGCACTTCTACTTGTGCATATAGAACTGTCACCTCCAGGTTTGTACGAACCCCGGGTTGATAAGTAAAGCTGGTAGCCCTGGGAGTTGCAGCATTATTGTTGCAATACCTAGGCTCATCACTTTTTGGCGCCATTGCCGGGGAGGTGTCTAAGTAGAAGTAATTACTGCTTTTCTTCTATTTCTAGTCTCCTACTTTCTTTTCTTCTACTTCTAGTCTTCAAAAAATTTTCCACTAGTTTATTTCTGCAAAAGTAATCTAGTTTCCTCATTTCTTTCAGTTATCATTAGCTACTTTCCTTTCCGTTCTACAAGTACTTTCTAGCTTTAAAGAAAAACCTATAAAATCTAATCCAAAAAAATTTCCTTTCATGCCTCGTAGGATTAGGGACAATTCAGGAAAATTCTTGTCCAATACCCCCACTGCATCCAACAGGAAACCTTCTCTCTTCTTTAGTGATGGTGAATTGGAATACCCTTTAGGTGAGAAAATTTACCTATTTGGGGAACCTACAGAAGAAGAAGAAGAGGAAGAACCCATTCCTACTGAACCAATGGCTGGAAACCAAAATGGCAGGAGAGATAGAGAGAGAATTGAGAGTGTCTTCCCCATTAGGGAAACCAATGGGAACACAAAGATGAAGAATATAAGCCCCTTTGCTCTACCTCATTTCCATGGCCTGACCACAGAGGATCCTGACACTTTCCTATTTGAATTTGTTGTTATATGCTGAACCTATGACTACACAAATGACGATAAAAAGTTAAAACTATTCCCATCTATGCTCAAGGATGCAGCATTGCGCTGGTTCATGGGTTTACCTGGAGATAGCATCACAACTTGGGCTTAGACGCAGAAAATTTTTAATGACAAATATAGGGACTACTGCAGGTCAAAGGATAGTAAAGAAGAGGTTTTTAGGATGACCATAGTCTAGTAGGATGAATCCTAAGAAGACATGAAGAAAGATTCCAGCTTAGTTACAAAAGGGCCAGGTGCACACTTGACCCTGAGTCATTAAAGCTGGTCTTGCTTAGAAGAGTAAGGGAGGACCTTCTGGATACCTTAATATGATAGAAGGAGGAGATGTCTACCAATTACCCTATGAGTATATTAAGATTATCTTTAGAAACCATTTTAGGGCAGCCAAGAAAAAGGGTAGGGGTAGTCAACCTATGGCCAATACATCATCGTCCAACTTATCCATCAAGGGTGAAATTGGTAATATGTTGGAAGATTTCAAGAGTGACATGATGCAAACCCTTGCCTTGCAATTGGACACCATGAACATCAAAAGGAAGCAAGAGGAAGTAGAGAGAGCCTTGGCCATTTTTTGTCCTAGATGCACTAGGAGGCATCCTAGGAATGAATGTCCATTAAATTTCATTTAGATTTGCTCAGCCTATGAAGAAAACCACTCCACATACAATTTCCCTTCTTTACCTAGACTAAAAATTGTGTATCAAGGAGCTGAAGGGGTCACTGAGCAACTTTGCTACATCAACTGAAGGAGATCTCCTAGGCCTAGACCATACCAGCAGGGTATGCAAGGGCCATCCCATGCATACTACAACCCCAACCTAGCCACAACTATACCTTCTTAGGGACCCCTTGCTCATCCTTCTTGGTCTACACCCCCTCCTTGGTCTTATGCATCTCAATATCAATCCCAACAAGCCAACTAGTCATTTCAACCTTATGTTCAGCCACGACATCAGTGGAATACCCCACCCTAGGGGCGAAGGCCCCAATTTAACAATGTTCCAACCCTATTGCCTCCACCACCTACCCAACCACTACTCCTACAATTTGCTCCACCTAAGCAACCCCAGATGCCTGCCCAACCCAATACGAACCCAAACAATAGGCAGGCTTAGCAAGCATATAGTGGAGAGACATCATACCCAACTTTTGTTGTAGAAATCCAGGAGATTAACCTAAGATCTGGGATAATTCTCCTTGATAACCAACCTCCATCTCCACATAGGGAAGTTGAGGAAGAAAGATAGGAAAGCAATCTGAAAGCAAATGCACCCTTTCCTCAAATATTAGCCCAACCACTCTAGCCTACCCCAGAAGAAACTGAACTTCTGGAAGAATTGAAGAATTTATGTGTAATGATCCCCCTTTCTCCAGGCAATTAAATATGTGCCTATTTATAATACATTGATTAAGGAGAAGTGCTTCAAACATCTAGGAAGAAGAAAAAGGGATTTCCCTACCATTAATTTCATTAGGCAGTTGTCTAACTTAATGTTGGGGCAGGTAATATGTCCAAAATATTTGGACCTTGGAAGCCCTGTAGTAGATGTACACATCAATGGAACCATTGTCCCACACACTCTGATTGATCTTGGGGCTGCCATTAATGTGATGACTAAGGACACCATGCTCAAACTCAACCCCCATGGGGTCATTGAGAAAGACCACAACAATTCTACAACTTGTAGACTGTTCCACAGTCACCCCTGAGGGAATTGTGGAGGGTGTGATGGTCTCCATTGATTCCTGGGAATACCCTGTAGATTTCATAGTTCTCCAACCTAAGGCTAAGCTTACTAGTTACCCTCTCATCCTTGGGAGGCCATGGCTAGCCACAGCTGATGCTTACATTAGCTACAGGGCTGGGAATATGACCATCAAGAATGGGCATATGTTGAAATAATTAGTCCTATACCCTCCTACTCAACCTTATCTAGAGCATGATATACCTTTATGGTTAAAGGAGGAGGAAGAAGATGAGCTTTATTCTGCCCAACTTTATGCTATGGAAGCAATAATAGGAGGAGGACAACAAGAGGAGGATGACTTAATTGAACACCTACTCCAAAGTCCAACTCCTAGTTTATTACCCTTAGAAGAAGAAGTAAAGGAAACACTGAACAATCATCAAATTGACTTAAGCTTGGCCTATTTCAACCCACTTAGAGTCAAAACCATAGAATTTGGCCCAGAGAAAACCTTGAAGATTAATCCATCTCTTTCTACTTTAGAAGAGGAACAACTATGCAAATTGTTGAAAGAGAACCTAGAAGCTTTCACTTGGAGCTATAAGGAAATGAAGGGAGTACAACCCTCAGTGTGTACTCACCACATATATATCAAGGAAGGTTGCAAGCCAGTCAAGCAACCATAAAGGAGAATGAATCCAGCCCTTAAAGACATTGTCAAAGAAGAACTGCAAAAACTGTTAGATTCAAGGTTCATTTACCCTATCTCTAACAGTGAGTGGTTCTCTCCTTTATTGTTAGTTCCCAAGAAGAATGTTAAGTGGAGGATTTGTGTCAACTATAGGGAGTTGAACAAAGCCACAAAGAAGGATCATTTTACCCTACCCGTCATAGACCAAGTGTTAGATGGCTTGGCAGGGATGAAGTTCTTTTCTTTCCTAGATGGATTCAGTGGGTACAACCAAATCCAAATCTACCCAGAATACCAAGATAAAACCACATTCAGCTATCCTTGGGGTACTTTTTTCTATAGGGTCCTTCCTTTTGGCTTATGCAATGCTCCTACCACTTTCCAGAGAGCAGTGTTGAGTATTTTTGCTGAGTTAGTACATGATGATGTAGAGATCTATATGGATGATTTTACACCTTACGGATGTGATTTTCAAGAGGCCCTAACTAACCTAGGAAAATTATTACAAAAATGCATTGAAATGAACCTATCTCTCAGTCCAGAAAAATGTGAATTCTTAATGACTAAAGGGACTATGCTAGGTCATTCCATATCTCAGCAAGGACTGCAAGTGGACCCAAACAAAATAGCCATCATCGGAAGGGTCCCACCTCCACAAAAGCAGAGAGATGTTAGGAGTTTCTTAGGGTTAGCTGGATACTATAGAAGATTCATAAAGGACTTCAGCAAATTGGCCTCTCCTTTGTTCGGATTTTTGGCCAAAGATTATGAATTTATATGGTTAGAAAGTTGTCAAGAGGCCCTAGACATTCTAAAGGGTAAATTAATCATTGCACCAATCCTGAGAGGCCCAAAATGGGCCCTCTTTTTTCATATCCATGTTGATACCTCACATAAATCCATAGGAGCAGCCTTATGTCAGGTAGAGGAGAAATTGCCTTATGCCATCTATTTTACCAGTAAAAACATGTCAAAGGCTTAATTAAATTATAATGTGACTGAAAAAGAACTCCTAGCTGTTGTGCATTCACTGAACAAGTTTAGGCATTATATTATAGGCTATCAAACATTTGTGCATATTGATCATGCTGCAATTAAATATTTAATGAAAAAACCAAATGTAAATGCTAGAATCATAAGATGGTTACTTTTATTGCAGCAGTTTGATCTAACTATTATTGATAAGCCTGGTAAGGAGAATGTTGTTGCTAACTTTCTATCTAGGATGAATCTGCCTGCAGGTGAAGAAGTAATGGTGGATGATCAGTTACCAGATGAGCATTTGTTTGCTATCTTAGTACTCTCCCCATGGTTTGTTGATATAGAAAACTATTTGGTATCAACACAGATCCCACCAAACCTGCCCTCTAGAGGAAAGAGCAAGATAATCAGGAAAAGTGCCCCCTTCACCTGGATTGGGGGCAATCTGTTCAAACTTGGCCTAGAACAAATCTTGAGAATATGTGTAAGGGAAGAGGAAGTCTTTGACATCTTTCTGACCTGTCATGATGGGCCTTGTGGAGGTCACTTTGTAGCAAAGAGGACAACACTCAAAGTGTTGAAAGCAGGCTATTATTGGCCTACTCTTGCTCAAGTTGTGAGGAAGTACATTAGTCAGTGTGATCAGTGCCAGAGGATGGGAAAGCCTACTCCAAGAGATGAAATGCCCCTACAACCTCAAGTGACTTTCGAGTCATTTGACAAGTGGGGCATGGGCTTCATTGGGCCTATCAATCCTCCAAAGAAAAAACATCACATTATTGTGTGCACTAATTACTTGACTATGTGGGCTGAAACCAAGGCAATTAAGGCAACAACAGAAGAGAAGGTCACTGATTTCCTAAGGGAGAATATATTCTACAAATTTGGGTACCCTAGAGAGCTAGTCACAGACTAAGGTAGCCAGTTTACCTCTAGCATGATTGAAGAACAGCCCGAGCATCACAAAATCAAGCATAGGACCTCCACTCCTTATCATCCACAAGATAATGGGCAAGTGGAGGTGACCAATAGAGCGCTAGAGAACATCCTAACCATGGTAGTGAACAACAGCAGAAAGGATTGGGCAGAAAGACTAGTTAAGGATACTTGGGCCTATAATACAACATGGAAGATCACCATTGGATTTACACCTTATGAGCTGGTCTATGGTAAAAAGGCTATGCTATCCATTGAATTTGAATATAACACATTGAGGATGGTAGCCCAACTAGATTTAGATCTCAGTCATGCACAGAAAGAAAGGTTGCTACATTTGAATGGCTTGGATGAATTTAGAATGCAGGCCCTCCTACATATAGAGATAGTTCAGCTTCAGAGGAAGGTCTGGCATGAGAGGCACATCAAAGAGAAGAAATTTCAAGAAGGAGACTGGGCATTGTTATATGATTCCAGGTTTAAATATTTTAAGGGCAAGTTAAGAACAAGATGGCTCGGACCTTATGTGGTGGAAAGATGCCATGACAATAGTTCAGTGCAAATTATGACTATTGATGAAGAAGCCATTCCATTGCTAGTTAATGGACACAGACTGAAAATGTACAAGAGGCCTTTATCAAGACAAGAGTTCATTGACAACATTAATAAGGTAGTGATGATGTTGGAGCAATTTCCAGCTCCTTCCTCATCCGGTCACTAAAAAAGAAAAAGGAATAAGGATTCAGGTGAAAACATCTATGAGGCGCCTGAGTCCCATATTTGGGTTGAAAACCTCATGAGGCGGCCCAAGGATGAGAAAAATGAAAAGGATAAGAAGATCCCTGGGTGAAAACCTTCCTTGAGGCACCTAGGGCAGATATCTAGGGTGAAAAACTCTCCGAGGCAGCCTAGGTGTTTTGTATATATATATATATATATATATATATATATATATATATATATATAGATAAATAGATCGATAGATAGATAGATAGATATAAGAAAAAAACCATAATTGTTATGTGCAGGTGGGTGAGAAAGACAACTAAGGAGTAGGGAGAAGATCCAAAGGGAACCCTGCCTCACATATATTTCATCTCCTCCACTCCTTACCAATGCATCCATCCATCAATTCTATTGTTTTTACTTCATTGCTTCCATTTAGGTGAAGATTGTGTTTTCTAACAGAATCACCTAAACCATTACCAACATCCCTGCATCCACATACACTCCTACTCCCTCTGTCCATTCATTACAGCATCCTCACAGTACAATCCAACAACATGATCAAGAATCCTAAGGAAGACACCAAACATTTCCAAGTGGTAATCCAGGAGCTCCATAGCAGCAACGACATCAAATCCAAGAGCTCCACAGCAGCAGCAACATCAAATCCAAGAGCTCCACAGCAGAAGCAACAACATCAGATCTTCAGTCATAGACACCTGCAAAAGCTAATAAACCATGATCAAACAATAGAGGAGGAAGAAGAATGACCATCAACAACACCTTTGATCTTTGACAAATTCAACATGGCATAAGGACCATAGGTAGGTATCCTACTCACTCACGCATATGCATCATTTGATCAAAAGTTGTAAAGGTTAAGAGGTAGTTGGTTTATAAGTGAAAAGGTGGCAAAAATGAAGTTCTTTAAGAAGTCAAAACAGAATGAAAGAATCCATAGATACAATATTGTTATTGCAACCATTTGAGAATTTTTGAAGAATTAAGATTTTGGGTAGAAACACTAGTTCACCAAAAACTCAGCATACCCTATTTCTTGATGCAATCACTCATAGACTCCAGCAACAAAGTAAAGGAAGGGAATTCCCAACAATTGGCTCATTTGATCAAAATCCTCATTAAGGATGCCCTCCAAAGCCTCAGGATCCCCATAACATGGCCAGTCCTCAAAAACTTACTAGCAGAAGATGAAATCAAAACCCTCACCTATGATGTTAGTCCTTCTGTCAGTGAGAAGGGGGAAAAACAAAAAGGAAAAGATAAAGAGCTAGATGGGGATAAGATGGGTGAAGAAGAAACTAATACAGAGGAACATGCTAAAAGAAGACAAGGAAGATGATGTTGAAACAAGAGGAGGAAAAAAAGGAAGAAACTGATGGAGATGAGAAAGAACAAAAAAAGGAAGAAGATAATAAAAACAGAGAGGATAGCTGCAATAAAAGGAAAACCAGCTAGCATGTATGTCCAACCTCTCCTTGGAGGCCATCCAGCGTAGGATGCCAGCTAATTCCTATGCTCTTTACCTCAGAGAACAATGGCTACAATTTCATATTAAAACACTAGCACAAAGGAGCACCATGCCATTTTAGGACTGCAGACAGTTTGTTGATATTTGTGATCAAAGTGCACTAAAGGATGGGGCCAAAATGGCCAAGTTTTACTTGCATAACATGGCCCTCACAGACATGAATAATTGGGATCCTAATGCAGAGCTAGGAGATCTACAATTGATGGGTTTGGCATCAGAGATGAAAGAACATTGGCCAAAGAGAAAAATGAACCTCTTTTCATTAGAGCTGAACAATCAAATCCCATGGCCCTACTCAGCACCCATAATCTAATTGCAAATGATCCTCAACTAGCACTTAGATATCTTGCTTCCCAAGGGAAAGCAATTTCACATTTTGAGGATCTATTTAAGCTGCTAAGAGATGATAATATACATGCCTGCTAAAATAGAACACACTGCCACACAACTTGAAGATCAGAGAAAAGAAGAAGAGGAAAAGAGGCAGTGGGAAGAGGCAGAAAGGAAATTAGTCTTCTATGAACAAGAAGAAGAGACCACAACAGAAGTATGGGATGTCATAGAGGCTACCAGAGCCACTAAGTTGCTCAGAGGATGAGCAACACTTTTAGTAGGGGGGTGATGATGAACCTCATTACTGAGTAATTATATGGGCCTTAAATGGCCTTAATTCACTTCATAGCTTAGTCAAACCAACTATACTCACAACTTATTGCATACTTTTGATTATATTTTGTTTATGAAATGAGTTAGAGTTGGATATTTGGCTTTGTGGTCTAATGTGTATATAATGCAGGAATAAAGGATAAAAGTAAGGAGAAATGCATGTATAAGGGATAAAAGCAAATAACTATAGAAAAGGCATTGATCAAGACTCGAATGGGACAAGGTAGAGGAATTATAGGAGGTTAATCCTCCTCATCTACTCTCCTTCCATTCGAATATTCCTCCATCAGCTCGGAGTGCAAACAACCACATCATGAGGACTAAAGAAGACATCCTAACAAGTGAAAGGGACAACAAGCAATTTTCTGTCGTTAGAGGCCAAGCCTCCCTAATGGGAAGGAAGTTGTTAGAGATTTCAAAATGTATAAATTGAGAGGTTTAGGACCTCACTAGGATTCAGACTTCATTTGTAAAACTCTATTTCATTTTCTGAACTGCAAAGACTTGTGAATTTGTTCTATAACCCATGGTGTCTATAATAAAGATGAGTTTTGTTTAAGCCAACTCTAAGTTAAACTTCAAGGGTTGAAGCTCTTGGGTTAGGGCCTGACCCAACCAACCACAGCTCCTCTTTACAGTGCTGTTATTCTAGCATAGAATTATGTTCTGTTTATTTGTTAAGTAATTTCATGGCTTGCTGACGCATTTGCCCAAGAAGTTTTTGGTTCTGATTCATTTGGTTAAGAAACTTTTTGGTTCTGTTCATTTATTTGGATATCTTCTTGTTTCTGTTCGTCTATTTCAGTATTTGCATCTCTGTTGTAGTTTACTTTCATTTGTGTTTTTTAAATTCACAGGTTAGATTAGAGGAAAAGAGTACTATCAGGTTTTGCGCAGGTGTCTTGGCCTCATCTCCTCCCTCTGGGACCATGACTTGAGGCAGAGACCCACCAACAACCCAAAAAACACATTTTTTGGTTCTCACATAGGCAATGGAGTTCGCTGTTTGAATACAGTTAGCTGTATACCCTCACTGGTTTTCTCTATTATTTTTCTTTGAAACTACCTCCAGCATGTTCTCCCTCCATCGTTTCCTCATCGCCCAGTCACCAACATCCCTTCACAATCACTGTTCGATTCACCATTTTCTTCAATTGCCACCTTGCATGGAGTCCACCATTCACTTTATGAACTTTAAGTCCCTGCCGTCGATTTGCCTTGCCTGATCCGACGGTTGTCGCTTCACCCGATTACTAACTAGCTTGGTCGATCTCCACTGTTGATCAGCCCCACCTGATCCAACGGCTATTGCGCCATATCACATGGATTTTTGTTCGACCATTATCCACTTGAGAGCACGTGAAATGTGTGGTTTTCCCATGCTAAATGTTGCCCAGGGTGGCTAATCGTGTAAAATTGGACAAACCCACCTACATCTTTAAGGGTGCGTGATAAACAATTTACCACCCTCTAAACCTACTCCATGATTTCCGGACATTCTTTTGCCCGCGATCTAATCTCCACCATCCATCTACCGACTGACCTCATCCATCCATCTCTTGCCTTCACTTGTGCGATAAGATCTTAGCCATTCATCACTCCTGTCAGCCTCGCCCGTCCATCTCTTGGCCTCACCCGCACGATTAAATCTCAGCCATTCATCTCCTTTTCTCCCTTGTTCATCCATCCCTTCACTTCAAACCTTCGCAATAAGCTCTTAATTGTCTAACCCTTTAGCAACCATGTTCACCCCTCTGCCTACGTAACCTTCCATGATCAAATCTCCATCATTCATTACCTTTCACCCGACTAATCCAACAGTTCCTATGTGATGTTTCTCCCTCACACCCTCTTTTCACTAATTTTGACCTCTGATCGCTTTTTCTGCCTAGAACCTAACTTAGCCTAAGTTTCTTTGTTACTCCTTAGTCTAGTTTTTATGCTTTTACTTCTACAAACATAGATAATTAGCCTTGGGTTAATGTTAAATTAGTAATTCTTCTTAGCACAGTTGTTTGGTTGATTAAGTTAGGTTATGGTGCAAGTTTAGCCTTTCATGTTGTTTTCTTCCTTATTGCAATAGAAGTAGCTCTCTCTTAGAATAAGGTTTTCTCTCCTTCCATCAAAGAATTAAGGTTTCTTCTAACTCTATAAATAGTGACAACAGGCAGGACCTTCACTTCTACTTGTGCATATAGCACTGTCACCTCCAAGTTTGTACGAACCCCAAGTTGATAAGTAAAGCTAGTAGCCCTAGGAGTTGTAGCATTATTGTTGCAATACCTAGGCTCACATTAGACCACAGATCCAAATATCCAACTCTAACGCATTTCATAAACAAAATATAATCAAAAGTATGCAATAAGTTGTGAGAATAGTTCATAACAGTGTTTGGGATGTGATCCCGAGACCGATGGAAAAGTCAGTGGTGAGCTCCCGATCGCTTTACAAGGTAAACAAAGCTACAAATGGTAGTGTGGAGAAGCATAAAGTCAAGTTCGTGGCTTGTGGCTTTTCACAGGTAGAGGGGATTTACTATGATGAGACCTTTGCTCCTATTGCAAGGTACTCATCGATCATATCTATATTGGAACTATCAGCATAGATGGGTTGGAAGATACATCAGATGGATGTAAAGACAACCTTCCTTAATGGCACGATTGAGGAAGAGGTGTACATAGAGCATCCTGAAGGTTTTTGAGACCTTCGACCGTGATTCACATTTGTTTTGGCTCAAGAGAGTGGTGTATGGGTTGAAGCAAGCACCCTATGCTTGGTACACCAGGATTGATAACTACTTCACTGGGTTGGGCTTCACCAAGAGTGAAGCGGATGTGAACCTATACCACATAGCGGTGGAAGGTAAATTTTTTATCATTGTGTTATATGTCGATGATATGATTTTGACAGGCGATGATTAGTTAATCGAGTCTTGCAACGAGAGTTTGAGATGAAGGACATGGGGCTCATGCATTAATTTATGGGCATGGAAGTATGGTAGGGTGATGGGGGATTGTTTGTGTCTCAGGGCAAGTATGCCAATGAGATACTCACTAGGCTCCACATGGAGAGCATCAAACACATGGAGACCCCTCTAGCAGGTAAATGGAGGAAGGAGGATGCTACTTCAGGGGAAGTAGTGGAAGCTGCTATTTATAGGCAGCTTGTGGGTTCACTCATGTATTTGGTGAACACATAATTGGATATGTGCTATGCAGTTAACCAACTTAGTCAAGCAATGGTTAGGCCAACCAATATGTATTGGAAGGTGGTGAAGCATGTGTTGCGATACCTCAAGGGAACTACTCAGTATGGATTGTGGTACAAACAGACAGAGGGAGTGAAGCTTCAAGGATTCACTAATGCAGATTGGGCAGGGAGTCCATCTGACATGAAAAGCACATCAGGAGGGATATTTAGTATTGGGTCAATAGCAGTTTCATGGTACAATAGAAAACAAAGATTGGTTGCACTCATTTCGGCGGAGGAAAAGTACATGCCTACAAGTCAGGTAGCATTTGAGGCCATTTGGATGAGGAAGATTCTGGTTGTTTTATTTGGTGAGAAGATGGATCCAACTATGATCTACTACGATAATCAAAGTTGTATCGAACTCTTTGAAAATCCAATTTTTCATGATCGGTCCAAGCATATTGATATTCGATATCATCATCTCAAAGAGTGTGTATTGAGGCGGATTATGTTGTTGGAGTACGTTCTGATGGAGGAGAAACATGTTGACATTTTGACAAAGGCATTGTCAAGATGTAAATTCAAGTTTCCCAAAGACAGGATCAGGTTAGTTGTTAATCCCTTGCTTGTTGAGAGGGAGTGTTGCAAAATGGAAACAAGAAATTCCAGTTTAATTTGTCCTTGAATTAAACTGTTAATTAAAATCGATTTCTTTTCTCATAGCAACTTGTAAATAGTTAATTAAGTTTAATTAACTTAATTAGCTTAGGAATTTCAAGTTGGAAGTCATTTTTTGGTCATGTATATGTTCTTCCTAAATTTTAGGGGTCGAGGATGAGTTTATTTGAGTTCTAATTAGATAACTCAGTTTGACTGAGTTATAGATAGTTAAACTAGTTGTAACTGTTTGTGGAACTGGTAGAGGTTAAGTTGTGAGTTGGTGCACTGGTGCATCCATAGTGCTACCCCATATAGCTGAATATTCCCTCACGAGAAACTCATGCACGTCAGTTCATAGAAAGACCTGGTTGAGACTAGCTTGTAGGACAATGTACTATCAGTTGTAGAATGATCCAAGTTGTACAGATCATGCATGGAATCAGAAGAGGACATAGTTTCGGATTATGCAGTTATGGAAGAAGGAATTCCCAATTAAATATGGGTTATTCCTCTCAGGAATTGCGCAAGGAAATAGGGGCTCAGTAGGCAGCATAAATTGGCTAAGTGTTGGTCAGTGCGAGCTTGTGAGGCAGAGAGTTGATCATACTTGTGCATAATTGTTCTTGTGAGAAGAAGCTTTGTATTATCACTTAGATTTGTGATTAATGCAATAGATAGTCGGGGGTTTTGCGTAGTGGCTTTCCCCAGAGAAATAATTTTTTTATGTGTCTTTGATTATCTTCCTCTTATCGATTATTGTTTTTATCGATCTATTGGTTTCCGTTGTTTAAAGAGTAGAATAGATTCTCGTATTGTGTTTTAGTACATTACATGAGCTATGAATCTACAGGAAAATCTATAGAGAGAGAGGTAGGTAAGAAGAAAGACATACAAAGAGAAAGGTGGAGCGAGTGAGAAAGGGAGTGATAAGGAAGAGAGAGAGAGGGGGAGAGAGTGGAGCAGGGGGAAGAAAAATAGAAGGGGGAGAGAGGGAGAGGGAGAGGAAGATGGAGGGAGAGATAGATAGATATGGATAAAGAGTGTGTATGCTTTGGGGGTAATATAGAGAGAGAAATGAGAGGTATAGGGAGATAGAGATATATATAATATGTGAAGACAGGGAAGAAGAGAGAGATAGAGAGAGGGAGGGAGAGAGAGATATATATGGTGAGAAAAAGCATGTGTGTTTGGTGGGGGGGTGAGATAGATAGACACAGAGGGAGAGATGAAGGGAGATATAGATATAAATGTGGGGGTAGAGAGGGAAGAATATTTCTTGCACAAGATGATTTGATTTCAGCATGGATGATGATTTATAATCCTATTTGATTGCTTGCACTAGAAGCATTTATTTCAGTGTAGATGTTGATTTGTAATTATATTTGATTGTTTGCACTAGATGCATTGATTTCATTGTAGATGTTTATTTCTGATCCTATTTGATTTCTTTCTCTAGATGCATTGATTTCAGTGTAGATGATGTTTTCTTAGAATTCTATTCAATTGCTTGTGTTAGATGCATTTATTTCAGTGTAGATGTTGATTTCTAATCTCATTTGATTAATTACATTAGATGCATTGATTTCAATGTAGATATTATTTTCTAATCTTATTTGATTTCTTTCATTGGATGCATTAGATGTTGTTAATCTTGACAATGTATATTTTTAAGATTTTTTTTCAAGATATATTTAGTAAATACCTAAAAGGACACTATTAGGGATTAATTAGCTATCAGAAATTGTGATACCTATAATTAAAAGGAAATATATGTGCATAATCAATCCTCCTACAAAGTAAAAATTAATCCTCGACAAGATTGTCTCCCTTCTACATCACCAACTAATTACTAATATACAATTAAATATATTCAAAATTAATAATAGATAATTGCATAGAATAATGTATTCATAATATTTATAAGAGTAAAAGATATATTTATAAACATTCAAAACAAATCAAAATATTCTTGAAGGAAATAAATTATTTTAAACATTAACAAAGAAAAAAATTATTTCAAGAGTAATCTTGATCCAATAAATTGTTAAAACTACTCTTCAAGATATACTTAGTAATACCTGAAGGGACACTATTGAGAATTAATTAGTTGTCAGCAGTTGTGATACCTAAAATTAAATGAAATAGATGTGTAGTATCAATACTCCTACAAACTATTGACAATATTGTCTCCCTTCTTCATCACGAACTAATTACTAATAGACAATTACATATACATATAAAAGTATATCACAACAATTGTAACATTCAAAAACATTGAGTTGGCTTAGTGGGTCTTGACCCAGGTTCAGAGTTAATTTCGCCAAACAAATCCTTGCGCTACTGGCCCTTTCAACATCAATCCACGGAGCGTGGACTGAAGTATCATCCGAAGCAGTATGGGGGATGCTGGAACCAAGTTTCCACACGTAGAGATGAGCGTGATGTCGTTTTATGCCCTAGATCTGCCTTCGCACAGATTGATAAGTCCTTAGGGCTTATCAATATAACTACCCTTAATCAGCTTATATACCTCCGCGAATGTTTACGACTGTCTTTTGCAGACTCTGAATAGGTGAATCCACTACTTACACGCATCAAATATTATGTATAACCCAATAATTACTCAAATTAGCTTAAGTGTTCGATAACTTCAACATACAAAAACATAATCTTCGTGTAAACATTTAGCAGTAATTGCACTCATACAATAGTATAAGTCATGTAAAGTCGCGCATCAATCATTATTTCATAAACCCATTATAACATAAGGTGCATACATATAAACATAAGTAAAGAGATAAACACCAGTATTTTTGCAATAATCTTCTTTATTACTACTCAATTCTGATTATAGACTCAAGACTTCCATGCACACTAAGCTGTAGGGGTCCATGCACTCAGTTGCAGACTCTACTCTAGGCCTCTGCACACACAACTGCAGAGCATTTCTTCCTACTTTTCTTTGCTAACTCTTTAGACTTCTCCCATAGACAAAAAAATTACTTCTATATCACCATCATCTTGTCTTAGACTCTCTAAGACACACCTATTTATACAATTCCATGGTTCGTGGACCATGGGTAAATCTTCAAAAGTAGAATCAACTTACATAAAAGAAAAGTAAAACCCTTTATGACAATTTATCTATATACGTGCCCCACGACCACAACTTGCAGAGGATTTACATCTTTATACAAAAAAACTTGGGCTTTTGCCCCAAAATTGACCCTAGGGGACCCCATCCCAACAGGCCCCCAACACAAAGCTCGTGATTCGCTCTTAATTCACTCTGCTGGCACAAATATCTTACTGTGAAGATCCCCCAGCTCCACTCGTGCTACTGCTACCTCAGCCATGCTTTGCGTGGCTTCCTACTTGATCTGCTCCACCAGCTGCTCAGTTGTCAGTCCTGCACTATCTTCCTTGATTTTCTGCTACGTACTTTGTAACTTTTCCAATTTCTCCTAAATTTTGGTGGAGACGATGTAGGCCTCATCAAACCAAGGCCCCAATCTGGCCTTGAGGACTGCCTCTCTCTTCTGTGTTGCTTCCACCTGTGTAAACAATTGTCTCGCCTCCTGCAGCTTAGCAAGATGTTATGCAGCAGCAACAGTGCATGTTGTCGCCCTTACATCATCATACTATTGCTAGAGTTCGCAAGCTTCTGTATTTAAGGCTTGCAGGGTGGGATCTTCCTACAGAGTTGTGACTACCTCCATTACCTACTCGAAAAGCGTGGAGCATTCTACCACCGTGGCATCCACTGTCATGACTTCATCCTTCACAATGACTTCGTGTTGTTCCCTTACCTCTGGCAGAGTTGAAGGCTGCGGCTTCAACTCTAATTTTGTGATCTTCAAGTTCATCTCAAACTAAACTCTAGCCACTTCTGCCTTGGCATCGCACACACCTGTAGCCAGCTTTCTAATCTTCTCCTCCAACGATGCTTCCTCTTGTATATGCAGTTTGGGTACTGTTCTGCAAGCCTCTGCGACCGCGGCTACAAGCTGGTCGTTCTATGCCTGGATTTTCTTCTGTTCCTCCAGCGCCTTGGACTTCTTAGCGAACATTTTTTCATTGTTCACTCTATACTCACTGATGAGGCTAAGTGTGCACTACTCCCTAGCTCTGAATTCTGCTATCACTCCTACTTATAGCATGTGTAGGTACTCATTTGGGAGGGTGGCCAAGTTGAGGCTGATTTTCTTCAAAGAACTCACTACGGCCTTATCATGGGTAGCCTCTACACTCAAAGATCCATTTGGCAGCACGACTACCCAAAGGTCTAGTGATTGAATCGTCTCAACTGCTTGAGTGGTCCCCATTACCAAACTTATTGTTGCAGCACTGCTATGCCCTACGCCTAGCTGGATTCTAGTAGTCTGAATCTGCAGCTTGCGCATATCCTTCTGGATGGTGCTTAGTGCCTGTTGTTGCCGCCGCTCAAACTACTGCAGTGGTTATGTTGTAGTATCTTACACCTTGTCACCTATCTCATCTAGGTCGCCATCTATTAAAGTGATTGGATCCAGAGACGACTTGGTTGCCTTGGACTTCTTTCGCAGTCCTTCCTTGCCCTGTTCTCTATATCTTTTGACCCAGAAGGGAGTGCTCTCTTGCTCCTCCTAACCACCGCCACCTTGGTCTAACTGCTCTTCCTCCTCCATTTGGGGGGACAAAGACTTATCACTTCACTCAGAGTCGCGCTCCTCCTGTTTGGCCTGTTGCTTCGCGGCATATTCCACTTCTACTCGGGCCTTCTCCTCGGCCTCTTTTTTCCATTTCTTAGCCACCCGCTGAACCTTCTTCTTGGTCACTTCCTTCTTATTCTTCTCTGTGGACTTGCTAGTACCTATGGCCAAATCGAATGGAGAGTTCCACTCTGTCGGCCAGCGCTTGACGACTTCCTCAATAATGTCATCTATAGCGAGGTACGATAGGTCGAACCATTTTTGTTGCGAATCCTTCTGCGCCCAGATGTATATGTGGTGGAAGTCAGCTTTGAACTTCGCATACCCTGAAAGTTGTGGCTTTAGGTTGATGGCTCTATGAATGCTCGCCTCCGTCAGTACCCAAAATACTTTGGTCTTTGTGACCCGCACAACATCTTTTGTGGCCCAAATAGATACAAACTTTACAGCCTCTAGAAAATCCTTATCCACAAGAGGAAACTGACTATCCTCCGGCAGATCCCAAGCGACGAGCACAATGGAGAGAAACAAGCACGAATAGTGGAATGTTTTACTCTCATCCTACGCTTCTCGACAGTTCGTGAGGAACTTGCTACAAAGGTAGCATGCCTAGTTGAACTATACACCCTCCATGCACTGGGAAGCCAAAGAAATCACTGGCGCTAGAACCTCATCTGCGTGGCATTTTCTCATGACTTTTCCTGCAAGGATCTGTGTGGAAACCTTCACTGCATGGCAGTGATTGAGGTTATAGAGTACTCATGTGGCTTCCACTCGAGCTTGAATTTATCCTTCATTTTTCACTGCGAGGTCGCTCTCACTCGTCTTTCTGCCAAACTCCTTGGCCGGATTCAACCCTGAGTGTGGCAACAGCATGATCTGTTGGATCAGCATATCGATGATGGGTATTGGCGCTCTCTGCCACAAACAACCATCATGCACCAGTGTTAGCAACTGCTTAATGACAATCAAGTTGATATTGGAGCAGTGGTAGTGGGGCACCTAAATCCTAGTCTTCCAACTTGAGATGTGGAATTTGTGCCAAGCGCGGATCTTCAAAGGTGATGTTCTCCAGTAGCAGGGGTGTATTAAGGAGGAATTTTCCTGCATCTGGGTCCTTAGTTACCTTCACTTTCCCTTTGTGTTGGGGGGTGTAATTCGACAACTTGGATATTGGATCCACCCCCTCGGTGTCGATGTCCTCTGTACCATATCCAGCCTCCAAGTCCACCACTTTTCCCTTATTTTTTGCTCTTTGTTCATCTTTCTTCTGAGCCTAGGTGGTTGCATGCTTCCTCGATTACTCATGCATTGGCATGGGCTTCTTCTGCTTGTCCTTCTTAGGTTTCAAGACTTCCCTCACTAGCGTCTTCTTTGGCCTAGGCGACCTCGGTGCCATAGGCACAATAGCTGGAACCTCCACACTCACAACTTCAGGAACCATTCCCTCAGAAGTGACATCTCCACCAGTACTCATAGTTTTTGCAGGGCTTGGTCCTAGCACCTTTTCCAGGATGAATGTTTGATTTACCTCTGATAACTTGGAAAATGCAGGGCTCACAACTAAATCCTCCCAATACGAGTGATTCATAGGTAATCAACAACACAGCACAAAAATTCTAAGGATGCAAAGTGTTTTTCGTTGGATGGCCACGCATAATTTATAGGCGAATTCGAATTCAAATTTGACCATTCCCCCAAAAATTCGTCCATAAATGCAGATTTGGTGGCATATCTCCAAAGATTTCAGCCTTAAATGCTGCGCCCCGCTCCTCTTAACCGTTTCCTGGTAGTCAAATCATGAATAATGACTATAACAGTTACTTTCTAGCTACGATGCATGATCTCTCCCCTATAGCACAGCGCCCTTCACACTTCTTCTGTGACAGCATTCGTTTTCACGCAAACCCCTTGTCACGTAGCTCTACCAACCAGGTAGTGTAGTTTAGAGTCTCACGCCTCCTTACAGCTGCCTGGAGCACTAAGACTGTTCTACCTTCATGTAGTCATTGGGTCGAATCCCTGGTGTATGGCTTCAATCGGCTTCCATTCACCCTTCCCAGAAATGGATCTCCATTCAACTTCGCAAGGTGAACTGCTCCACCATCTGTAATCTCTTTGATAACATATGGCCCTAGCCAGTGCATCAAGTTTAATCCCTTTAACATAATTTCAACTTGCTCGAAAGCTCGTCTGGAGTTCACAACAAGGGGACCTATAGTCATGGGCAGCTTGAAAATATAACCCTTTTTGCTAGGGACAAAATGGATTTGGTTTGTATTTAGGCTCTTCCTGATGAACTATAAGGAAAAACTTCTCATGTGCATAAATACAAGAAACTGGTAAGGATGAAATTCAAACCCATACACCCTAATTTCAGTGTAGCCTTCAAACAAGTACTAGGCACCCACCCTAACATCCTTCTTGAGTTAAAAAATCCATATTTCTTGGGGAAAGACTCTGTGAGGGGGTATTTTTTTGAAAATTTTATAACCAGTGGCCATGAAGGTAGAGATAAAGTGTGAAAACCCCTCATTGTTGGGCTTCCTATCCAGAGAAATGTCCTAGTCAACCACATATTTCCTTTGCTTTTGGGAGTATATAATTCTAACCCCTAGGTAATCAAATTGTTCCACGTGAGTTTAAAGTAATAGATAAACTACTATGGATTAGTACTTGAAGTACGAGGCTAGTTAGTATTGGCTACTATCGAACTTGATAGCTTCAACCAGAAAAGAGGGTATGTCAAGGATGACATCTCGTTTCATCATCTTGTGTAAGAGCCCTAAGGATACCTTGGAGACATTTGTTGTCTCATACTCACTAAATAGCAATAGGATAAGATACAAAATGGGTTACACAGACTCTAAAAATAAGGAGATGGGAAGGGTTTATGAGCTGGAAGGCAATTGTGCATTTGTGGCTAGAATTAGTTGGAGAAAGACTTGTTTCTCTCCAACTGAGATCCCAATGTAATCATAGAAGAGTGTGGTATCTCTAAATTTCTCCACATTTATGGATTTTAGGTAAATGAAGGTGTTGTGTATCAATTATGGGGTGACCTCCAAAATTTTCTCCTTAGTGGAGGAAATACAACATTTTTTCTCTTTTACACAAGTGGTCATAAGCCAAGATATGAATTTTTGAAAGGGTATATTATTGGGGTAACTAGGTGATATAGCCTCAACTCAACGAATCGAAAGGGGTCCTCCTTGTCTAGGTAATGGCCATATAAGTTGAAACGAATGTCTGAAAGGTATAGAGGGTAAAAATAATCATGAATTTCCCCCTCTTTGTCCATGAAGGGTTTGGTGTAGCCCGGTGGTTTTGATTGTTATGACTTCGAGGCTTTTGGCATGTATTTCTTTAATTTAAGCATGGTGATTATTTGTGCAAGGATAGTAAGTGTGTGGATTACCTAGTAAGTAGAGGGAACTGGACATTGTGGGCACACAGAAGTGTTACGTTGGTTGATATTCAGGCGGATGTAATTGTGAACAAGTGAAGCAACAAGACAAAAAACAATTTTAAATAAACAAATTTGAATCACAAAGGTCGATTTACAGGGGTTTATAGGCGGGAAAAAGGAGGGGTGGCATGGAGGGGATACGTGGCAAAGTTAGATTGGGTGGAGAGCAAGGGAGGAGGGTGATGTCTTAAATGGTTTCACTATCGCCTGCCACACTTACCTGGCAATGGTCCCTACTACTGACGTAGTCACCACATTGGCTTGACAAGTGGCCAACCCATCTATATTACTCTAGCAGGGTGCTCGGGTGAGCTTGGAGACAAGGCTTGACC
Organism: Pinus tabuliformis; assembly: GCA_031772625.1. NCBI lineage: Eukaryota > Viridiplantae > Streptophyta > Pinopsida > Pinales > Pinaceae > Pinus > Pinus tabuliformis. Next base: position 833,389,541 of record CM062804.1, read on the forward strand.
CTCCTGGAGTCCATCATAGTCGTTGATATATGATGCATGCTCTGTTGACTCTGACATTCCAGGGGAAAGTGTTAGCTTAAAAACCATGCTTGTTACCCTATCAGAGCTCTTTTTGGCATGAGGTTGCTCCGAGATGGACGGGGATCCACCTGGTAGCTAACAATTGTTTAGCCATTTAAATTTTAAACTGGGGGAAGGCCCACATTCCATCTTCTTTTGTGCTTCTCATCTTTTCCTTTCTCCTTCACTTTTTACATACAACCCCAAATACTTATTTAGCTCATGAACCAAAATCCTCTGTAACACAAAAATTTTAGGAAAAATAGAGGGGGTACAACATTAACTCCTACTGGGGATAGGGCCTTGCTCGGAAGACACTGAGAAACTACAAATCAGTGCCATCAACTTGGGCATGGAGTCAAGATATGTATGTACATATATTCAAAACCAAAAATCAAAGAAAACAAACTGGTATTTACGATGGCTCACTGATATTTACAATGAAGGTGGGAAGACGTCTTTAGTGTTGAAAGTAGTGTTTGAGGTATTTCCTATTTACAGGCAGATCAAACACTTCACCATACATATTTTCCGGTAAGAATGTGTTGTTACCTTTGGCTTCAGCAATTTTGAAGGGTCCAAACCATAAAGGGTAAAATTTTGCATGTTTGCCTTTGTCTTCTCTCCAAAAATCCCATCTAAGCATAAGGACTCTGGTTGGAAAATTTTGTCCCTACCCCTTTTGTCAAACAAATCCTTTATCTTGTCCTAGTACTTGATCGGATTCTGAGTCACCTGCTCTCTGTTCTCGTACAATTCAACCAAGTGGTTTATCCTCTTAGTCAATGGATTAGGCTCCTCTTCTGCATCTTGGATGAGTTTTTCCACGAACATAACTAATTGGGTAGGAAAAAGTGTTGAAGCTCCATATGGTGGGTGAATTTCTCTAGCAGAATATTCCCCCCATTGTCTAAAAGGATCTTCCACAAAAACAGGAATTAAAGGCAAGTGTGCTAATTTATGTTTTTTAGTAAAGATTAGGCACTCTTTGCAAGATTTCACTCGATCATGCACATCACCAAATAGCTTAAGCCAATAGAAGCTAGCCTTAAAAACCTTATGAGCTATTGTTTTCTAGTTGCAGTGTTGTCCACAAATATAACCATGGAACTTCTTTATTACCTTGGACACTTCCTCCTCAATCACACAAAGTAGCAGGACTCGAATAGGGTCTTTCTAGTACAACTGGCCATTAGTGATCCAAAATGGATATAACATAGACTTATAAGTCTAAAAATATTCCTCACAGAGGAAAATGAAAGTCAAAGGATGATCTTGGGAATAGTCCCATTTCGTAGATCTTTTCAATCTGAATTTACTGCAATTTGAATGGACTAGAATGGACTCCGGATGAAGGAGTTATGGTAAAAAGAATATTGCCCATTATCCTTAGACAAGGTCGCAATTTATTATAAATGGGACTTAAGGGAAAATGTATTTTAAACATAAAGTCCGTTAAAGTTCAATGCATCGCATTCCTTCATTGTATCACATATATGTTATAATGGAGCATTATTGTCGCATCAGAGAAAGTCAAGCAGAGTGTTTAAAATACATGTGACCATGTGACTTGCCAACATGTGATGGCGTCGATAAGCGAAAGCGCCGATTGATCGGAGATCGATGATCGGGGAACCACAATGCAAAGGGGTCATGTGATGTTGATAATGCGATATGCGATTGCGGTTAGCATTGGCGATCGGCATCGGCGGTATATATTGGATCGGCAGATCGGATCGACGATATATATATAGGCCAACACAGTCCATTGGGTGTTGCGATTGCAATATGCGATGCACTGATTTCGGCGATCGGCGACCAGTTATCGCAACCATACAAAGGGCCATTGACGTATGCTATATGCGATCAGAGCGCAGACTCGATAGGATTATGGACGTGATTTCATTTAATTTGAAATCCGGCTTTACAGATTTTCAGTGTATTGCCCTATATTGAAATTTTGTTCCGTTTTCGGGAATTTGCCTGAAGAAATGCCACCTATGTATTTTATTTGTAATGACTCCCATTCTCCTTGCCATGCTATAAGTGGGTGTTTCTGTAACAGAAATGTGTTATGAAGAACGCAGAGCCAGAGGGCCAGATGCAGAGCCACAGAGTCAGAGAGCCAGAGGGCCAGACGCAGAGCCACAGAGGAATGATTCCTCATGATTGCACACAGAGGAACAGATGGAAGCCGCTAAGTCGGAGGATTCTTCAAAGGCCAGAGAGCCAAGCGAAGAAAGGGGCCCCTTCAGGATCTCCCTTCAAAATTTTTCCCTTGAGAGAGCAAGTTTCCCTTCAGGGAGCTCACAGCTGGGCAAAGAGCCGAGAGCCAAAGCTAGAGCCAGAGCCAAGAGCCAAGAGCTGAGAACCAGGAGCGGAGAGCCAGAGCCAGAGCCAGAGCCAAGAGCTAGAGCCAAAGGTAGAGATGAGAGCCAAGAGCCAGAGCCAAAGCGAGAGCCAGAGCCAGAGCCAAGAGCCAGAGCCAAAGCCAAAGCCAAGAGCCAAAGCCAAAGCCAGAGCCAGAGCTAGAGCCAAGGCCAGAGCTGAGAGCCAGAGCCAGAGCCAGAGCCATAGCCGAGAGCCAGAGCCAAGAGCTGAGAGCCAGAGAGCTAAACGGCCATGGATAAAAATGGTATTCTAAGCCCATTGGTTCAGTCGTAACCTATTGGAGTTGAGTGTGGAACTTATAAAAGAAGTTTACCATAATCCCAAAGAGTCTAATCGAGTTGATTAGAGCTCAAGGAGACGTAGCCCAAGAGGTTTGGGTGAACTCCATATTATATTGTTGTTATGTCTGATTGCTTATTGCTGCATTGTATTTCTTGTTATATGTTTTATATCAGTTCAAGCAAATAAACTTAAAGCACTTAACAGTTAAAGTACAAACAAAAGCATACACCTATTTCAAGACCATTAATTCCACAAATTGTCAATCATAAGCATAGATCTTGGGAATATATAAGCTTTGGAGTGGGAGAGGTTCTTGTAAGTTTGACAAGAAGCCTTTAGGACCCCATTTTCAGATCAGGTGGTATCAGAGCAGGTTATATCAGAGCCCAAGTTATACTAGAGTAGGTGATATCATGAAGCAGATGGTATCATGATGCAAGTGGTATTAGATCAAAATGCTTGATTTATAGAGCAATCTATATGCTTGGTTGACTTGAAAGATGTTTGATTGTTTGTAAATTGACTGTTGTTTGAATTTGCAGAGGTGAAGGGAAAGCTATTGATAGCTAATTCTAGGAGAGGACAAGAAGGAATAAGGGCTGAAGGCATTCTCCTTATCCCAAACGACCTCAAATCAATCCTTGAAGCACAAGAGGTTTTTTGCAAAAGGTTGCCTGAATAAGCTCTTTTTTAATCTTGTTTGAAGTTCTTTTGTTCATTTTGATAATGACAACTTCTACAAGTAAGTCCTCAAATTCTTGTTTCTTCACAAGATTCTTTAATGAAGACATGAAGAAAGACTTGTTCATCATGATGGATATGGTGAGAGAAATGAGTGTTGGACTTCGAGAGCAGTTGAATTCCATGAAGGAAGAGCAGCAGTTGCTTTCTAACAAATCGCAAGAAACAGAAAGACAACTTCATATTGCAAATATGAACCTGGAAAGGATGCATGAGTTGGAAACACAGTCTTTGTTGCAAAGGAAGCCTTAGTCAAGTATCAGCTTGAAGAAGAGGTAAATAATTCAAGTTTGTCTTTTTCCTCTAAGAATGCTTATATTGGTTCCAAGTTAATGTCCAAAATGGGCTATGAAGGAAAAGGCTTGGGAAAACATGCATAGGGTATTGCTGAGCCAATAACAGTTGACGAAAGGCCTAAGTATTTGGGTCTTGGCTATGGACAATCTTATGGAGAAAGTTCCAAAGCTGCCATGAAGGCCATTGAAACAGTTCCAAGAAGGAGTTTCATTTCAGGTCTTCTACCTCAAAAGTGTAAAGATTGTATTCTTGGGAAATGCAATAGCTTGAAACATCATTTTCAGGAAGAGGGTGTTCATAAGCATACACCTGAACCAAAGAGTTGTGGAAACTCTGAAAGCCTTGAAGATATTGATGGTGTTCCAAAGGGAGCCACTTCTTCATTTGATTCACCTCCTCATGAAGGTAATAAAGGTGAAAAAGAAAGGTATAAATCTGGTTCTAATCATATTCCTTTTGATTATGTTAAGCATGATAAATTTCCATATAAGCATTGGAAAAGCATTGCATGTTCCTTTTGTGGTTTGGTTAACCATAATGTTTCTAGATGTTGGAAGAGAATGGCCACATACAGGAAACTTTTGAAGGAAAGGAAGCAAGAAGCCAAAGGTCCACTGGACAAGGAAAATCATGTTGTCAAGAGGATGCACATGTGTTGCACTTACTACCATAAGCAAGGACATATTGCTACAAAATGTTGGACTCTGAATCCAATAATGCTTCCATGAAACTTGAAGAAGGTGGAAAGAGAAAATGGCCTGAATGGAAAGAAAGATTCCATGATTGATGTGTTTCAGGATGATTCACATGTTGTCGTTGATGTGCAGACAAACGAAGGACCTTTGAAATGGATTAGTAAGAAATGGTTAGAGTTCTTATCCAATTAAAGTGCATATATTTTGATGTGAATAAAAATGTATCACATCTATTTGCATTTCTTTGTTAATGAGATGCAAGTTGCAGGATTCTACCAAGAGGGTGAATGGAAAAGTTGAGTAGGAGACTCACTTTATTGCTGCAACATTATATTCATTTCAGCTTCGAAAGTACAGTGTGCTTAAGTGAAAGTTTAAAGATGAAATGCATGCATAAGAATGATACGCATTACCATACGGATGTTGATGATTTCCTTGTATTTGAACATGTATGTGTAATTAAGTTAAAGGGTTGATTACTTTGTTGTAAACATGCATGTAATATTTTGTTGCCTTGTTATCTGGTCAATCATTTGTATGCTGTTAGGGTCCCACCCTAATCCCCTTATTTATGTCATGGGATCACGTCATAGTCAAGAGTCAATAAAGCCCATATTAATATTTGTAAGTGGTTAACCCGCAATTAATGACGGGACCACAGTTAGTTGCAAATGGGTTGTAGTATTAGATAGATGGTATTAATAAAACCCACGGTATTGGCCCATGGTATTGCATGTATGAGTCATATATAAAGGATAGAGACTCCCTGCGAGGAGCATTGTGTCTTATTTTGTAGTCGAGCTCTGCTCTATTGGAGGTTGCCCCCTCGAAGAGGCAAGTGAACATTACTCTCTGAATAATAAAATCATTGCTATTCTGTGTTCTGGTATCTTTTCTTCGCATATTCTGTATTTGGGTATCATTTTGCAGGTTAAGAGCATAACAAGTGGTATCAGAGCACTTTCCAGGGCCGGTGGGATCTCCAATTCTTAGCAAAAAAAAATTTCGGCTAGAGACGTGTTTCGGCGTCTTTAAACCACGGGATCTGTCGTTGAGCGCATAAACCTGGGGATTTGGGGAGGCATGCATGTAGGAAATACAAAAGGTGGTCACGTCTGTTGGACTCCCTTGTAACCCCTATGGGTACCCCTTCTAGTAGTAGCGCATTAGACAGAACCGCGCACAGACTGTCTTCCACGTACCCTCTGGGTATATCGGAAGCCCCCTAGGCTCCCTTGAAACCTCGCCATAGATAAACCGTCGGCCGTCTTGTGGCTACAGTACACCGAGAATAGCACTCGGAGAGATTACTCACCCGTACGATAGGGAAGTCAGGTTGTACGGCTAAGGGTACGGTCGATCCTCCTTAGTTAGAGCCCTGAAACATTGGGGCGAGTACTACTACCAGACCCTTATGTATATTGCGATTTGTAGCACCTGACACTCCTCACGACCATAGTTTCCTTTTCTATCGGGGGATCACACATCATCTATTCTCGATTCGTGTGTGCAAATAGGTACAGCAGCAGCAGACATCAGTCCCGCAGATCCATCAGATCCGCCGCAGCAGTTGTTCCGCCATTCAGATCTCTCAGACCCACCAGATCGGAGTTGTTGTGAAGGGTTCCTATACCGGGGTATACTTTTCGCAGGACTTTTGGCAGCATTGACATTTTGAGGATTTGGCGACTGCAGTATTGATCAAGAAGGAGTAAAACTCCGTTAGGAGTTTTCCAAAAAAAAAAAAGAGTCTGAGATCTTCCGGGGCGCTTATTGGTGATCTAGCCCATCAGAATCAGGACGACGAGCTGAGCAAGGTGGTACCATTCAATTTATTAGTAAAAATTTTTAGGCGGTCCCAATTTTTCATCAGGTTGGTGTATGGTAGAAACTAGAGCTCAAGCGATGGCCAATGAAAGGATGGACAAAATTGAAGACACTGTGAACTCCATCCAAACTGTGATGAACTCCATCCAAACTGAGATTCGCGGACTAAGTCTCCAGGTACAGCAATTCCTCCCGAAGGGCAAGGAGCACGCCCACGAGGAGGCATATAATGGCCATGAATACAATGAGGGTGAGTCTAGCCACTCTCCTCACGTCTGGCACACCCATCCACCACCCAGTCAGCGACCTCCCAAGTTGGATGTGCATAAATTTGACGGTTCTCACCCGTCCGCATGGCTAGCTCAAATGGAGCAGTATTTCAAATTGAATCATATCCCAGATGATGCGAATAAGCTTATGTTGGGGAGCATGTACTTAGACAATGAACGGTGGCAATGGTGGGAATGGCATCAGCGTTGCAATGGACCTTTTAAGACCTGGACCCAATTTACCAAAGCTCTTCGAGATCGCTTTGAACAGGAAGACTCTTTTTTGGGTCGTCTCACTAAGCTCCGACAGACTGGTACAGTGGATGAATATATTACCGCTTTTGAAGCCTTAGCCTTCCGCACTAGGGTTCTCACAGATGAGTTCTACACGGAATGTTTTATCAGTGGTCTTAAAGAAGCCATCAAAGCTCAAGTTCTACTTCACCACCCTCCCACGTGGACGGAGGCTTGCCAGGTAGCTCGTAAGGTGGAACGTGCATTAGCAGCCCAATACAGTCACCCAAATTTCCCCGCTAAAGGTCGTCCCCCACAAGCTCACAACACGACTCAAACACTTAAGGTCCAAAAGGTGTCACCTGCGGAAATGGCCGAAAGAAGGAAGCAAGGACTATGTTACTACTGTGATGAAAAATACTCCCCAGGTCATAAATGCAAGGAGCCCAAATTTTTTCAAATAGATGCCACTGACTACAGCTCAACAGAGGAAGATCCATCACTTGAGGAACATGAGGCGCTAGAAGAAGACAACCCAAAGGAGAATGTCTCTGACGAACCAGTTATTTCGCTGCATGCGATGGCAGGGATTTCTTCCCCTCAAACTCTCAAAATCCGGGGTTTTTTTAAACATCGGCCAGTAGTAGTCTTGATCGATAGTGGAAGTACCCATAATTTCATCCATCAAAAAATCGCAGAAGCAACGCATTGTTTTGTACGAGCAGTTTCTAACTTCCAAGTCCAAATTGCGGATGGGGGCACAATGAAATGTGAATGCCGCTGTGAAAATGTCAAACTTCAAATGGGGGATTATCAGTTAAAAACCCACATGTTTGCCATACACATGGGGGGTTGCGACATTGTCCTCGGCGCTGAATGGCTCCGCACTCTTGGGCCAATCACAATGGATTTCCAAGAGTTATATATGAGTTTTACGCAGAACAACTCCACACATACCCTCCGTGGACTCCAGGCGGGAGCCCCCTCTATCATCAGCTCGCATATGATGGAAAAATTGTTAAAAAAGGGCCATCATGGAGTAGTAGCTCAATTTAATGCCATCCAGGTAGTCGAAACCATGTCTCTGCCAATTCATCATGAGATGCAACAGATTTTAAATAACCATCGGACGTTCTTTGACAAGCCTAATGAGCTTCCACCCTCGTGCAGGGAACATGATCATAGCATCACCTTGGTTCCAGGGGCCCAACCCCCAAATGTGCGGCCATACAGATATCCGTTCACCCAAAAGAATGAAATAGAAAAAATCATCAAGGAACTGTTGGAAGCAGGTGTCATTCGTCCCAGCATTAGTCCTTATTCATCCCCAGTGGTCATGGTGCTCAAGAAAGATGGGGAGTGGCAGATGTGTCCCGACTTCAGGGCCCTCAATAAGTTGACAGTCAAAGATAAATTTCCCATCCCGGTGGTTGACGATTTGCTGGACGAACTCAATGGGGCTCAATTCTTCACTAAGTTGGATCTTCGCTCAGGCTACCACCAAATTTGCATGAAGGAAGTCGACATTCCCAAGACGGCTTTCAGAACTCATGAAGGCCATTATGAGTTCCTGGTCATGCCATTTGGTCTTTGTAATGCCCCCCCTACTTTTCAGAGCCTTATGAATCACATTCTCAAACCATATCTCAGAAAATTTGTACTTGTCTTCTTCGATGACATCCTCATCTATAGTGGCACTTGGGCTGCACATCTTCAGCATGTAGATCTACTCTTGTAACTGCTCCGCAAGCATAAATTATTTGTCAAGTTGTCCAAGTGTTCGTTTGGCATGGAAGAATTTGAGTATTTGGGCCACATTGTGGGGTGTGAAGGTGTCAAGGTGGACCCCAAAAAGATCCAGGCAATGCAAGAATGGCCTCAACCTAAGACCTTGAAGAGCTTGAGAGGATTTTTGGTTCTCACAGGCTATTGTCGTAAATTTGTCCGCAACTATGGCCGCATAGCAAAACCCCTCACTCAACTCCTAAAGGAAAATTCCTTCTTCTGGAACGAGCAAGCACAATAGGCATTTACCGCTCTCAAAAATGCCATGTGTTCCACTCCAGTCTTAGCACTACCTGACTTCACCAAATCCTTTGTCATTGAATGTGATGCTTCGGGTACAGGTATTGGGGCGGTCTTAATGCAGGAAGGGCGACTGTTGGCCTTCACAAGCCAACAACTCAGTGGGAGGAATCTGGGCCAATCTACCTACGAGAAGGAAATGATGGCCATCTTACATGCAGTCAAGACCTGGCGACCTTACTTATTGGGGCGACGTTTCCAAATCCACACAGATCACCACATTCTTAAATATTTTTTGGAGCAACGCCTATCCTCCCCACAACAAAATAAATGGTTAGCCAAAATGCTGGGATATGATTATGAGATCATTTACAAGAAAGGGAAAGACAATAGTGTAGCAGATGCATTATCTCGCCAATTTGAGGAGGAAAGTACTATGCTCGCAATTTCCCTCCCCATTCCAGACTGGCTTGAAGAGGCTCGCAGGGAATGGTTTTCACACCCCGGGCTCTCCCAACTCATTTCTCAATTGCAGGTAGATCCTAATTCCACCAAGGGCTACTCGTGGCAGAATGATATTCTTCGCTACAAGGACAGAGTCGTAATCTCACCAACATCCACCCTCAAAAGTCGCATTTTGGCAGAATTGCACTCATCTCCCATTGCAGGACATTCGGGTTTTCAGAAGACGTATGCTCGCACCAGAAGATCATTTTTTTGGATAGGAATGAAAAAGGACATTCTCACCTTCGTAGCAGAATGTGATGTTTGTCAACGACACAAAGGGGAAACCGTCAACACACCAGGCACATTACAACCATTGCCCATTCCGACATCAATTTGGACAGAGGTTTCTATGGATTTCATTACAGGTCTTCCAAAGTTAGGGAACAAGTCAGTCATCATGGTGGTGGTGGACCGACTATCGAAGTATGCTCATTTCTGCGCCCTACCCCACCCGTTTACACCAACTTTGGTTGCTCAATCTTTCATGGATCAGATCTTCAAATTGCATGGCATGCCCACTTCTATTGTCTCTGACCATGACCCCATCTTCACCAGTAATTTTTGGCAGGAACTCTTTAGAATACAAGGCACTCAACTCAAACTCAGTACTTCATATCATCCGCAAACAGATGGTCAAACCGAAGCAGTCAACAAATGTCTAGAAACCTACCTTAGGTGTTTCACTTCAGAAAAGCAACACCTTTGGGTATAGTGGTTACCTCTAGCTGAATGGTGGTATAACACCAACTATCATGCCACCACCAAAATGACTCCATATGAAGCAGTATATGGTCAACTTCCGCCTTCCCCTACTTCTTATCTCAAGGGGTGATCCAAAGTACAAGCAGTGGATCAACTCCTACAACACCGCGCAACCATGCTCGCCCATCTTAGAGAGAATCTTCATCAAGCTCAGAACCACATGAAGCAACAGGTCAACCAGCATTGCTCAGAGCGCCAATTTCAAGAAGGGGATCAGGTCTTTTTGAGGCTGCAACCATATAAGCAAACATCACTCAAAGAAAAGGGTTGTCAAAAGCTCTCTCCAAAATTCTACGGACCATACCAAGTACTTCAGCGCATTGGAGAAGTGGCTTACAAGTTGGCTTTGCCACCTACGACAAAAATCCATCCAGTTTTCCATGTATCGTGCCTCAAGAAAGTGATTGGGAACAATTGCCGAGTTCAAACCAGTCTACCTGAATTGGATGAAGAAGGGTCAATTTGGCTTCAACCCGAATAGGTTCTAGACACACGAGACAAGCACCTGCGCGGCCGCATGATTAAGGAAGTCCTCGTCAAATGGAAAGACACCTCTCCGGAAGATGCAATGTGGGAACCAGCCACTATTCTTCAGCATTTTCCGCAGCTTCAGCCTTGAGGACAACGCTAGTCTTAAGGGGAGGGCATGTTAGGGTCCCACCCTAACCCCCTTATTTATGTCATGGGATCACGTCATATTCAAGAGTCAATAAAGCCCATATTAATATTTGTAAGTGGTTAACCCGCAATTAATGACGGGACCACAGTTAGTTGCAAATGGGCCATAGTATTAGATAGATGGTATTAATAAAACCCACGGTATTGGCCCGTGGTATTGCATGTATGAGTCATATATAAAGGATAGAGACTCCCTGCGAGGAGCATTGTGTCTTATTTTGTAGTCGAGCTCTGCTCTATTGGAGGTTGCCCCCTCAAAGAGGCAAGTGAACATTACTCTCTGAATAATAAAATCATTGCTATTCTGTGTTCTGGGTATCTTTTCTTCGCATATTCTGTATTTGGGTATCATTTTGCAGGTTAAGAGCATAACATATGCAAATGTAAAGACATGGAGGTGTTCACAAGATGTGAAATCTGTTTCTTTTGATGAAGCAAAAGTTTAGGCCATCTAGTTGTTCTCCGTAATTCTGTTTTTGTTAACAGTTGTTGTGGACAATATGTCAAACAGATACAAATGTAAGTTTTTGTGAAGAAGATAAAACTTCACATTTGTTTGAGCCACCTTTGATCAATGATCAAGGCAGAGAAGTTCAAACTACCTTCTGTAACCTTCTCAGCAAGAGTTCTGCATGAAGTCAACGAGGAAGACAGATCTTCCCAGCGGGACAAGCACATCCAGGAAGGGAGTGTTCAAAGGCTTTGGTTCAGAGGCACTATGCAAGGCAAGTGTATGGAGGCTAAAAGAAGAGGGTGAGGTACTCTCATTTACTATTCAGATCAGTATATTAGTCTTTTGGAGTCCAAAAGCTTTTTAGTGGGAAGGCGTGATCCAAAATGGATCTAACATAGACTTCTAAGTCTAAAAATCTTCCTCACAAAGGAAAATGAAAGTCAAAGGATGCTCTTGGGAATAGTCTCATTGTGTAGATATTTTCAATCTGAATCTACTACAATTTGAATGGACTAGAATGGACTCCGGACGAAGGAGTTACGGTAAAAGAAGATTGCCCATTATCCTTATAAAAGGAGGCAATTTCTTATAAATGGGACTTAATGAAAAATGTGTTTCAAACATAAAATCCCTTAAAGTTTATCACATCGCATTCCTTCATCATATCGCATATATGTTATAATGAAGCACTATTGTCGCATCAAAGAAAGTCAAGCGAAGTGTTTAAAAGACATGTGACCATGTGACTTGCCGACATGCGATGGCGCCGATAAGCGAAAGCGCCGATTGATCGGAGATCGGTGATCAGGGAACCACAATGCAAAGGGGTCATGTGATGCTGATAATGCGATATGCCATTGCGATCGGCATCGGCGATTGGCATCAGCGATATATATTGGATCATCGGATTGGATCAACGATATATATATCGACTGGCACAATCCATTAGGTGTTGCGATTGCGATATGCGATGCACCAATATCAGCGATCGGTGATTACAACCATACAAAGGGCCATTGACATATGCGTTATGTGATCAGAGTGTGGGCCCGATAGGATTATGGACGTGATTTCATTTAATTTGAAATCCGGTTTTGCAAATTTTCAGTGTATTGCTATGTATTGGAATTTTGTTTCGTTTTCGGGAATTTGCCCGAAGAAAGGCCACCTATGCATTTTCTTTGTAACGGCTCCCATTCTCCTTGCCACGCTATAAGTGGGCATTTCTGTAACAGGAATGCGTTATGAAGAACGTAGAGCCAGAGAGCTGACGTAGAGCCACAGAGCCAAAGAGACAGAGGGCCAGAAACAAAGCCACAGAGGAATGATTCCTCATGATTGCACATAGAGGAATGGATGGAAGCCGCAGAGTCGGAGGATTCTTCAAAGGCCAGAGAGCCAAACGAATAAAGGGGCCCCTTCAAGAGTCTCCCTTAAGAAGTTTTCCCTTAAGAGAGAAAGTTTCCCTTCAGGGAGCTCACAGCTGGGCAAATAGCCGAGAGCCAAGAACTGAGAGCCAGAGCTAGAGCTAGAGCCGAGAGCCAAGAGCAGAGAGCTAGGATCCGAAAGCCAGAGCCAGAGGCAGAGCCAAGAGCCAGAGCCAGAGCCAAAGCCGAGAGCCAAGAGCCAGAGCCAGAGCTAGAGCTAGAGCTAGAGCCAGAGCCAAGAGCCAGAGCCAGAGCCAGAGCTGAGAGCCAGAGCCAGAGCTAGAGCAAAGAGCCAGAGCCAGAGCCAGAGAGCCAAATGGCCAGGGATAAAAATAGTATTCTAATCCCATTAGTTTAGTCGTAACCTATTGGATTTGAGTGTGGAACTTGTAAAAGAAGTTTACCATAATCCCAAAGAGTCTAATCGAGTTGATTAGAGCTCAAGGAAACGTAGCCCAAGAGATTTGGGTGAACTCCATATTATATTGCTGTTATATGTGATTGTTTATTGCTGCATTGTATTTTTTGTTATATGTTTTATATCAGTTCAAGCAAATAAACTTAAAAAGTTAAAGCACTTAACAGTTAAAGTACAAACAAAAGCATACACCTATTTCAAGTCCTTTAATTCCTCAAATTGTCAATGATAAGCATAGATCTTGGGAATATATAAGCTTTGGAGTGGGAGAGGTTCTTGTAAGTTTGACAAGAAGCCTTTAGGACCCCACTTTCATATCAGTTAGAAATGAAAAACTTTTGTGCTTGTCACCTCAGTGCTCTATACCTAGTCTTTTTAATCTTATGTGGGCATTACAGAAATAGAAAATAATGGATGATGGATCAATACTAATCATAAATCAAATATTTCATTGCAATTTTATGTGCGTCTCTCCTTGCACCGCCTTGCTTGTCCATCCTCCTTGGTCCTGAATTTCATTAGGGGAGTTTTGAGGTCTTAAATGGGCATCCTAAGGAAATTATAAAATAATAATGGAAATAATAAAATAAGATTAGATTACATCATCAAATTTTAGAGGGAAAAAATGAAAAATTATTTTTTCAACTCGTATTTTCAACTTATCTCCTTATGGGTTTACTCAATTTTCGAGCGACAACACTCGTTGGATGTATACTTTGATTCCTCATGCAACAAGTACCTATGTTGCATACTTTAGATGGACTATACTACATGAAAAATGAGAAATACATGCAAAACGTGATTGCAATCACGTTTTTCCATGTATTTCTCATTTTTCATGTAGTAGGGTCCATCAAAAATATGCAACATGGGTACTCCTTGGATGAGGAATTAAATTTTGCATCCAATGAGTAATCTTGATCAAAATTTGAGTAAAACCTTAGGGAGATAAGTTGAAAATAAGAGTTGAAAAAATAGTTTTATTATTTTTTAATCTTTTTACTTTTTTACTCCAAAAATGGTGAATCATCCCCCATGGTTGACATCATCATATTGAATCCTATTGGTTCTTATAAAGTTTATTTTGATTGTACATTTTTCTTAGGAGGCACATTTTAGACCTCAAAATTCCCCTAATGTCAGCTAGCAAGTTTATACCTAATTCCTAGCAATTTTCCTCTGACAAAATCTTAGCCAATCCCTGACCTTTTACCAACTTTGTCGGCTTAATGTCCATTTCACATTCTTGGATTTTGGTTATCCTCTTGCCTCTCTTACTTCACTGTCTCCTTGTGTGATAATTTCTTTTAAAACTATTGTAGGGACGTAGGAAATTATCGTAGACTACAAAACATAAGTCTAAAAAGCCTTCAAGGCCTTGACCAGAGCATAGGCCTACTTTTCCAAGATGTCATATTTCAATTCTTCCTCCCTGAGTACTTGGCTGAAAAATGCAACTTGTTGTTCTTTCTCTTCTTCATTTTTCTGTAACAAGACAACTGCAATAGTATTATGGGATGCAAAATAAAAAATAAGGAATGGATTTTGATAATTGGGGCTTGACAATACTGGAGCCTCTCCAAACGCCCTTTTAATTCTAGTAAATTATTATCTTGCCTCTGGAGTCCATATGACCTCTCTGTCCTTTTTCAACATGTCAATGATCTCCTTCATAATCTCGACATAATTGGGAACAAATATCCTCAAGAAGTTTATCCTACCTAAGAATACCTATATCTCCTTTTTATTTATTGGAAAATGTATGGTACTAATTTCTTCTACCCTTTTTGGGTCAATTTTCACTCCTTCTCTTAAGACTATATGCCCCAACAGTTTCCCTTCTCTGAGGGTGAATTGAGACTTTTTTGGATTCAATGACAACCCAAATTTCCTGCATATTTCAAATGTTTTCTTTAAATGTTGCAAGTGTTCCTCATCATACTTTGAGAAGAATGTCATTTCATCTAGGTAAATGACCATAAACTGATCTTTCTCCCCAGCAAAATATATATACATTTCCCTTTGAAAGGTGGCATCAACATTCATGAGGCCAAAGGGCATTCTGGCATACATGAATATTCCCCAAGGTGTCGTGAAGGTTGTCTTTTTTTTATCCTCAAGGTGCACAATGATTTTTTTGTAGCCAGAGAACCCATCTATCATGGACAGTCTTGATCACCTCATCACATTCTGCAAAATATAATTGTCTTTTAGAGAAGCCATGTTTAATTTTTGAAATCCACACACAATTTGATCTCTCCATTTTTCTTCCTGATAGGGACCAAATTATCCACCCCATCTGAATATCTCAAAGGTACAATTATCTTGGCCCAAAGCATCTTCCTCACTTCTTTCTCTATCAGGGGAAGAAGGGGGGGATTAATGCATGATTTTTTGTTTGTAAGGTTTGATTCCTAGCTTCAAAGGAATTTTATGTTGAATAATACTAGCATCAAAGATTTTCAAGTCATCGTAGGACAAGAAAAAACATCAACATACTCCTTGAACAAGTCCACATACCTTAGTTTGTATTCTTCTGGGATCCCTTTGGCTAGCTTAACCAATTTAGGTTGGTGCTCTGTGCCAATGTTGTAATCTTTTGTATCTTCCTCATACTCCTTCTTGGCTAGTTTAACTACCACATCATTAGTATCAAACAATACTTCCAATGGAACCAACCCCTTTGGGATTATGCCTGCCTTTAATTGCAAAGATTTTTAGCCCAACTATAGGTTCTTCCTAAGGCACTTGTTTTTCAGCTCCTTCAATTTCATCCATGTATTCATCTTCTTGGTCAATCACAAAATTGGAAAATTATCCTATCACCTCTATAAACCTTTTAATCTGATATTCATCCTCAAACACCTACCAATATTTTACATTATATGGTATTGAAGTTTTGTACCTGACCTCAACTTTGTATCTGAGAAGGGGATTTTTTGGTGGCTTGAAGGTGTTGGCTATTGTTGCTAATGAATCGACCATTATGTTTTTCCCTCTAAGCAAAAATTGAATGTTAAATGCCAAGAAGAAATTCTCAATCATATCCCATACTTAATTTCTATAATATTTCAACCTTGGGTGCTTGGTTTGGCATTTATTCCTAATTTGTTTTATAATCAGTTCCAAATCTCCAAAAATTGTTAAACATTCAATTTTCAAATCTCTAGCAGCTTGCAGGTCCAACATCAATGCTTCATATTTAACAATGTTATTTGTAGTGTCAAACTGTAATTTATATGAGAGGGGAATAAAGTTACCTTTATGGGATATCAACAACATTCCTACTCCATTCCCGTCTCTCGAGTATCCTCCATCAAAGTATAACTTCCAGACACATTCAAATGTCATTTTCTTATTGACTTGTGAGTGTATATTCACTTGGATATCCTCCATAAATTCATCATCCACTTCCAACAGCAGAAATGAAAAATATTTTTCTTGGTCATGTACTGGAGAATTATTGGGATTATCTTCCTTAGTGAAATTCTTTACAAATCTATATTCCTTGTACATCCTACACTCCTCTCCACTAAACACTAGAATAGTGGCATATGTGAGGTCTATTTTTATGGATCCTCCAAGTTTCATTCCCCGTGATCTGGAAAGAAGCATGCCAAATCTTGCAGGAATTTCTACATCCATAATATCCATTACCACACTTTTCACAAGGATTTGATCCAAATTAACCACCAATTCCTTGATCATCCCAAGACATTTTACTATTTTGGAATCAATGGAATATAAATCCTTATATGGTTTTGTTATATGTATGCCCAACTTCTCCATGACAACCAAAGGGATTAAATTATGAGAAACTCTTGAATCAAGCATATAATTATGTATCAGTAGGTAATGAATTATTAAAGTAACATAAAATGGATGAATGGAAGGGTCATTCTCCTCCACGTGTGGGCCAAACATGACTACAAGTCTCTCTTCCTACAAGTTCAAACTATTTTCTGTTGAGGTAACATGAGAGACATCCATCAATTCAAAGATTTTCCTCTTATAGGAAAGTTGTTTAAAAAATTCATCTAATGGGAAAAATATCTTCACCTTCTCTAACTCCTTTTGTAAATTGAAAGAAAAAATATTCTTCTCCAATTTTACTTGGTCTACTATCTCTTTACTTTCTTGATGCACCAGTTTAGGTTGCATAGGTTGTTATTGCCTATTTTCAATTTCAAGCTTGGAAGGTGTAGGATGGGAGGTTTAGCCTTTGATCATTGAGTCAGAATTAATAGGTTGCTTGCCCTTATCATTTAGCTTAGGTGTGGTATGCTTAGCAAGCTCTTCATCTTGATCTTGTATCTAAGATCTTTTCCTTGACCTTAAATCATACCTCCTATCTATCTTTGCTTGCATGAAATCTGGAAACTATCCATAGTAAGCATATATCTCTTCTTCACCTAAGGGGACATCAAGATCGGCCTCCTCTCCTTCTTTTGCTTCCATTTCATGCTCTTCATATGATAGAGTTGAGTATTGATTTTCTTAAATCTCAAGAGCATATTCTATTCCTTCCTCAGGATCATCTTCTATGTATAAGGGAGGTTGGATTTGGTCTTGTTGGTCCTTTCTTTCTCATTACAGGAGTTGCAAAGGAGGTCTCTTATATTGGTGATTGAATTTTTTGTTGGGAACTTGTTGTATCTCTCTGGGAGGGTTTTTTTTTCTCCAACTCTAACTTCACTAGGTTGTTTGAGATGTTTTTGATCAGCTTTTTCATCTCATCCAACTTCTGCTCATGAGTTTATTTTACTTGACCAAAGGAACTGGCTTCCTCTTTCCCCTTCTCCTATCACCATGTTCTCCTTTTCCCTTCCATTTCCCTACTGATGAAAAGTTGCCTTCTACTTCTAGTGCACCAGTCTAGATCTAGTCCAGTGTGAGGGCTTTTGTTTCTCTGAGAGTAAACCCAAAATCTAGTTCAAAGGCTCCAACAAACATCACTTTAGTTGTTTCCCGTGGAGGCTCAATATTAGCAGGAAAGTTGTTATACAATTTATTAAATATTTTAATAAATTCCGCGACATATTCATTGTGCCTTTTCTTTATGTCATTAAATTCAATCAACAAGTATCCATGGTATTTCTTCTCCCCCCATTTTTGCATAAAGGTGTGCTCTAATTCCTCCCAAGTGTTGATTGAGTTGTTTGGCAAGGTCTTGAAGCATTTTCTATCCCCCCCATCTAAAGACTGAAAAAATATCCTCATAACTACATCTAGATGTTCTACATTCAAGTTTTCTACAAATTCACAGAATATCTCAGAATGCTTTTGGGTTATGACATCATCTTCCCTAGTGAATCTAGGCAGGAGTTTGAGATAGTCATGGGGCATTACATTAATAAGTTGTTGTAGATTTAGAGGAGCTTATCTATTGAGAAAAATCTCAGGGAGAGCCGTATTTTTTAAGGGAGGTTGAAAGAGAATTATTTCAGGGTCTAGGTGAGGGGTTGGATGAACAACACTAGATAAGATTTGGTGTGAAATAACTGTGGGGTTCTGAGAGGGACTAGTAATGAGAATGTCTTTAACTTATTCAAATTTTGGGAAAGTATGAAATGTAAAAGGATCAGAACTGACGTAAACTCCTTCAATATTGGTTCTGGAAAATAAAAATTAGGTGGGGGAAAATTCTCTTTTGATAATTCCAATTCCCTAAGTGAATTCTCAGGACAATTTACCTCAACTCTTTGAGTACTAGAAGCTAAAAATTTTGGGGCAAGGCCAAGTGGATCTAGAGTTCTAGGGGTTATTTCTTTCCAGATTCTCCTGGAGATAATTATTTATGTGTCAAATATAAGAGACGTATTTTTTTGAGAGGTATTAGAACGAGTATGAGGCCTCCTAGAAGCTAGGATTACAATGTAAAATCTCTATTAGGTGAGTAGTCTCAACCCACACTTCCTTTGCTCGCTAGATAAAAAGGAATGCAGATAAATCATTCCTAGGAAAATATATTCTGGCTTATTCCCTAGAAATGGTGCTAGAATATGTTGTGGCTCCTAAAGACAACCTCTAGGTTAAGAAGAAATTCAGTGCCTATGACAGCATAGTGTCTCTTTAAGATAGATCAGTGTTGCAAAGGATTTAAATTTAAAATTATTTATATGTGGTTCAATTACCTTACTTAGAGGCCAATCACATTTTATACATTAAAAATATTTCATTCCAAAGACTTAATGTTTAGTTGTGGTGGCCTACACACACGGAGTGAAGTTTCTTTAATTATTGCAGTATAGGTGAAAGAAAGAATGGAAGAGAGAAATTCAATGCAGAGGGCCAGTGATAGAATCTTGTACGTTAAATTCTAGTAGAATTATGAAGAGATAAAGGGAATGAAATTAGAAACCATCGAGTGTATTTTAATGCATTTAATCTCAAATATTATAGGTACCATTTGTCATAACATAACATAGTTAAATATGGCATACAAGACTGAGTTCCAATAGCTACAATTACATGATTTCAGGAGGAAAGAAACACATATGAAAATGGTAAACAAAGACAGAATCACATACTCCACATCAGTTCTTGGAATCAACAAAACATCTCCATTAATCTTCACGAACAAATACATCTCATAAGCTCCAGAACTTGCATAAATCGCAAAAAATTATAGCCTCTAGAATGTAAAATTGAACCCTTACTAATAAGTTATTCATCCTTTTTATAGGGGGAATCCAAACAAAATAGCTACAAAAAATCTTCTGAAGTGCTATAGCTTTCTAAACTAGCTAGTTGTTGATGCATGCAACTAGTCCAGTATCTTAATTATTACATAACAAACTTTATTCCTTCTTAAAAATAAAATATTTACAATTTTAGAAAAAGCATGAGAATACCATGATTCCTGGATCAAAATATCTCCATTGATGGCTTCTTTGATCTCTTGAGGTGGACCCAGGCTCCACTACTCAGACCCGTGGTGGGTTAACAAACTGATCATGCATCTCTAACATAGAATTGGATCTGGTGAGGGAGTGTGAATAAGAGCATTGTAGTCCATCCTTAAACTCCCAAGCTCAATGTAATTTGGCTTGGCTACCAACAAGGTCTTCACAAGCCATAGCAGCTGAAAATATCTCTGTAGATAATTCACTATGGTCCTACCCTTGAGAGTGGCATTATTTTCATGGGATGAATCCACCTTAATCTTGGCCTCAACTAGTAGCTTCTCATACTGCTCCCATGGTAGCATATTTCCTTGAAAATGCCAACAACTGGGAAGTCCTGCTCTAGTCCTTAGGTCAAAATTAGAGTTGAATGTAGCAACCAACCTTACCACCTCATTCACGCATTCTTTATCCTTATCCCTTTCTTCCCTCTGGATTATTTTGTAAACTTCCATAATCACACTTGTCCTATCACTGATGACCATTTCCCTTAATTTATCAACTGACTTCTCATTAAGGTACTTGATGAATCCCTCAGCAGTGCTATCATTTTTCTCACCCTCCTCTTTGGATGACAAGATATGAAACTTAGTTTCCTTTATTGCAACTTTCTTATCTACAACCAATTTCATGTGTCCCCTTATCTTCTTTATCTTAGATATGATATCATCCCAGATTATTTTCCTAGATTCAACGAGGGACATGTTTCCATTCTACTTGTTCTTTAGTCCTTTAATCGTACCTTGTGCCACCTAATACTCATTGTTAGTTTGATCCACACTTTCCTGGGTGGACTTGAGTTATTTCTCCTTATTTTCCAACATGTACTTGTTGTTGTCCGAGTCAATCTCGATCTTCTTAATATTGCTCTCTAAGAGTTGAAGATCTATGAGAGCCTTCATCAACTACTTAGTGGGGTTTTGTGGGTTGTCTCATGCAACCACAACACAGATGTGGGAATCAATCTTTTGTTACAGCTCTGCTACCTTCATTTTGAGTGCTACAACCTCGTTATTCCTTTCTATCAATTACTTGGCTAGGATTTCCTTCTCATTTTCAACCTGAGCCAACTCTTTGGCTTGTACATGCCCTAAAGAAGGAATTTTGTGTTGTTTCCTCAATGATTGTATTTCTAACTATGACCCTTTGATGATAACATTTATGGCATCCTTATCACTGGGATCCACCCCCATCTTGATAATTAGCTTCTTATAGCCTTCATTTTGGATATGGAGGACTATTTAGTTGGCCTTCTCATGCTTAATCTTAGAAGTTTCCTTCTCTAATAGCTTCTCATCCATATTGGTGGTCAAGGATCCTTTTCTTAACTCATTATATATCATCTCTCATACTTGCATGTGTAAATTGATTTTATCCTACAAGGGGACACTAATCGTGTCTAGAGACAAGTCCACTATTCTGAACTATGGCCTAGAGGGGAGGGACTAAACTGAAGGCTGATACAAGGAAAATTTCATCTGATTTATTTCCAAATCCATGGTAGGCATGAGTCTAGTATGATATGGAACTGAATGGGAGGCCAGCTGTGGCAACATATCATCCCTGAATTTCTTGTTCCTCTCCTCTGTTAAATGCTCTTCCTCCCATTTAGGGCTTGTTGTTGATGTGCTTCCAATTGAACTGAGAATTCTTACCTCTGTTGAAATGGAGATGGAAGCTTGTTGGGGATACTCTAATTTCACTTGGAAGCTTGGTTGGTCTAGGTTATTCTAGGTTAATTTGATCTCAATCTCCTCCTTTTTCTGCACCTGGAGCTTTTCTTTCTTGATCAAGGACGCATCATCCACCAAGGTATCTCCTGGCTCATCAATAATCCTCTTATGAGATTTTTCCTTGGTGCTTGGTGTCTTGACTTCCATATCCTTATTGATTGGCCATGAATCAAGATTAGCCTTCCATTCTAATTTTGGTTTAAATTCATGTTCATAGGCAGAGGCATTAATCTCTTTCCTTCTATTAGAAATAATACCATGATGATCATAATGTTGAACCTTTCCTATTTTAAAATTCAATTCCTTTAACATAATTTCAACTTGTTGGAAAACTCGTCTGGAGTTCACAACAAAGGGACCTACAGTCATGGGAAGCTTGAATAAATACCCCTTTTTGGAAGGGAAAAAATGGATTTGGTTTGTATTTAGGCTCTGCCTGATTAACTCTAAGGAAAAAATTATCATGGGCATAAACACTGGTAGCTGGTAAGAAGGCAATTTAGACATGTACACCCTCATTTCAATGTAGTCTTCAAACCAGTACCATTCACCCACCCTAGCATACTCTGGGAGCGGGAATTTTGTTGATAATTTTATAAGCAGTGGCCATGAAGGTAGATAAAAAGTATTAAAACCCCTCACTATTGAGATTCTTCTTCAAAGAACTATCCTAGTCAACCACAGACTTCCTTTGATTTTGGGAGTTTACGATGCTAAGGCCTAGGTAATCAAATTATTCCACATGAGTGTCAAGGAACAGATAAACCACTATGGAGTAGTACCTAAAGTAGGAGGTTAGGTTCAACTGGACTTAAATAGGAACAAAACAACTTAAATATATAAACATTAACACAAAGATGTAGAAAAAAATTTCATTTCATTAATAGAAAAATATTGAACTGTGCTTACAAACAGAATGGGAATAAGATAGCTCGGGCAGTGGTAGCTTATCTCTAAGAAGAGATGTGGTGGCTCCATGCATCTGAACTGAGTTACAATGAGGCTCAAGGGCCTTTTTATTATTGAACAATAAGAGAAAACCATAAACAACCAAAACCCTAACCCGAGGAGATGTAACACCTAGAGTTTATGGGCCTCATTGAGGTTAGTTGGGCAGCCAACTACCCAGGATCGTAACTATGTCATATTATCTCCATTGGATGCGTATGATACCTCGTTGTAAAGACATCTTTGAGGAATACAACTATTGATGTGATTTCCTTGTAAAACTCTAAAGCTATTTTGCCAAAAAAGAGATTGTTTAAGGCCTCAAAACAACTCCAAAAGTTCACGACCTGAACAACTGCCAAAAAAAGTAAATTGTGCTATAATTAAGGAAACTAAAAAATGAAAGAGATAGTGGTGGGGGTCCAAGTTGGACAAGTGGGTGGCCACCAACATCCACCTGGATCATTCCTCCCCCCTTAGGAAGCAATGGTCCCCATTGCATTGAGTGCCTCCATGAGATGGGGAAACTTCTGCTGAACTTGGTCCCTGGTGAGATGTTCTGCAATCTCTAATGTGTCCAGCAATGGTGGGAACCATGGTCGAGGGTAGTCCACATTGAAAACTCATTGTAAGCCAAGGAATGGGGGAATGATGTGCTCCAAAGAATTGTTTCCCACAACCTTGTTAATGGTGTAAGGACCATATTGGAGTGGTCTGAGCTTCCGATGGGCTCTTGTAAGGCGTTCATTCTGTAAATGCAACCAGACTTTGTCGCCCACATGAAACTTGTGTGGCACCAAATGTTGATCATGTCACTACTTGTACTTGGCATTTTCCATAATGGAGAAGTGATATATCGGCCCATTGGGTAGAGGTGCTCTAGGAGTCAGATCGAATGAATGCTTGACCTGACAGTGTAACGGTACCCCTATGGGTGAAAAGAAGATGTCCCTGTATTCTTTCATGACCATATCCACCTACTTCTGTTGCATGGAGGAACCCTTCCCAAGGGCCATGGATGTGGCTACGATCTTCCCCTTACTTTGAGAGCGAACTAGAATGAAAATAAATTTCTTAGTCTAGTAGATGATCTTACTGCATTTATTAGCAGAGATCAAAGAGGTGGCGGTAGGTGGGGCTACCTCTAGTATCTTGTATAACGTAATACCCAAATAAATAATCACAGAGTGAGGTCTAGACTCATATACATCATGTCGCTTCCATACATATGGTTTTCCTAATAATACATCACAAAGGTCGAGAGAAGAAACATCATACAATACCTCATTTGTGAAGGGCTTGATGTTGTAGGAAAGGCCGCACTGCTCACTGAATCATATATCTTGTCCTTGGTGAAGAAACCTAATGTTGTACGGCTATGGGTGTGGTATGGTCAACAAGCCCAACCGCTTCTTGACCTATGCTGAAATGAGGTTCTTTTGGTTGCCACTGTCGATAATGAATTGCAATGGCAAACCCTTCACCCACATTTGTGAGTGGAAAAGATGCTCCCCTCATTTGGATCTTTGGGTTCATTCTTTTGGATCTTGGCAGTGGCAAAAATTGCGTTGGGCTCCGCATTAATAATTTTCTTCCCTTTCTCATTCCTCTTGTCAAGTACTAACTGAGGGTCAGAATAGGCATCTGATTCCGAGGCCTTCAACTCATCCACCAGTGACTGCTTGGGCCGACACTTGTGTTGTGAGTGGGGCTCTTATGGAACTCACACCACTTTCCTATATCCTTCTTTGACTTCGTGGTGGTGTTATTTTCTTGCAGCTTCAATGGGTTGTCTTGGGTCACCCTGCCTTGGCTTTGTCCTTTGTTCTTCGGACTCGCAGATTCAAAGTATCGCTTCTTTTCTTTAAACTTTTGTTCAATCCTAATAGTGTATTAGTACGACGTTCCAAGCGAGGAGATGTCCAGGAACTCCATCTCGTCCTGGATGTACCTGTGTAGGCAGTCACGGTATTTGAGTACAAAATGATGCTTAGAATCCTTGATATCCAACTTTGTTCGAAGGGTATGAAAAATATTGGTAAACTCTAGCACGTCTTGGTCCCTTCCCTACCGCAGCATGGTCCACTTTATGTATTTATTCTCATAGCTTCTGATGGGGTAGTACTGCTCCTTGATGGCATCCTGGAATGAATTCCAAGTGGGTGCGGCTGAAAATAGTGAGGCCGTACTTTTATCCTTTTGCTCGTAGTAGGTTTCCCACCAATCCTTGACGTGAGGGGTGGCTATGAGAAGTGAAAAAGTGATCTTTTCCTGGCTCGAAAAATCATGAACAGAAAAATATCCTTCTAGCAGATTTAACTTGTACCTGATCGAACGAATGCTTGACCTGATAGTGCAATGGTACCCCTATGGGTGAAGTGAAGACGTCCTTGTATTCTTTCATTACCATATCCACCTACTTCTGCTACGTGGAGGAACCCTTCCTAGGGTCCATGGATGTCACTATGATCTTCCCCATCTTTACAAGAGCGATCCAGGATTCGATAGCATATATGAGACACTCCTGGAAGGGAAGCAAGTTCCAATTTTTCACCTTCAAGATGCATTATTATGCCACTTGGGACACAAATTTGTTCCTTCAAGTGAGCGTCCCAAGATGATTTGGGAGGTGCATTATAGTTGGTTCACTGGAGATTTCCGAGTAGAGAAAATAGTGGTGGTATTGTAGAAGTAATTTTATTGGCCAAAACTTCGTCAGGATGTTGGGAAGTACACTAGATCCTAAACCGCCTACACCATTGCCAAACCAACCATCAAGAAGCAATGCATGTATACTCCTATATCTACTCCTAGCAGGCCTTGGGAATCTGTCTCCATGGATTATATGTTGGGCCTTCCTTCTACTAAGCACGAAAAAGTTTGCGTGTTCTTGGTCGTTGGCAGATTCTCTAAGATGGCCATCATGGCAGCCTGCAAGAAGAGTATCACAGCAGAGGCCACTGCTAAGCTCTTCTTTGAGTGAGTGTCAGTACACTTTGGGATCCCATAGTTCATTATCTCATATTGGGATAGTAGATTACTAAGTGCATTTTGGTCAAGTCTTTGGTCGATGTTCAGTACAAAACTTACTAAGTCCATGGCTTTCCATCCCTAAATTGATGGCTAAACAGAGGTTGTCAACAGGATTATCGTATACATTCTGTGCATGTACAACTCGAAGCATCCATGCACATGGGATGAAAGTCTCCCCTATGTCCAACATTGCTACCATAGAGCTTGTCACATCTCAACAGGCCACAACCCCTTTCAGGTAGGGCTAGGATTTCAGTCATTATGCCCCATTGATGTGGCCATAACATTTGCAGCCACTTAGTTACATTCAGCTCACATGCAGTCTGAAGCTGAAAGGGCTAACAACTTCATTGAACACAAAAACCTACATACATAAACCTTAACATGGAGATGCAGCAGAAAAACACTTCATTTCATTAATTGAAAAATACTAAACTATGCTTATAACCAGAATGGAAATAAGATAGCTCGGGTGATGGTAGCTTATCTCTGAGAAGAGATGTGGCAGCTACATGCCTATGAATTGAGTTACAATGAGGCTCAAGGGCCTTTTTATTATTGAATAATGAGAGAAAAACCTAAACAACCAAAACACTAACCCGAGGAGATGTAACACCAAGAGTTTATGGACCTCGTTGGGGTTAGTTGGGCAACCAACTTCCTAGGGTCATAACTTGGTCATATTATCTTCGTTTGATGCATATGATACCTCATTGGAAAGACATATTTAAGGACTACAACTACTGACACGATTTCTATCACAATTATCAAAGAC
Organism: Pinus tabuliformis; assembly: GCA_031772625.1. NCBI lineage: Eukaryota > Viridiplantae > Streptophyta > Pinopsida > Pinales > Pinaceae > Pinus > Pinus tabuliformis. The sequence continues at coordinate 833,416,002 of CM062804.1, forward strand.
ATTTTTCCAAAAAAAAAACATCGTTTAGGGTGTCAAAACGGCTCTAGAAGTTCACGACCCGAAAAAATGCCAAAAATAGTAAATTGTGCTACGATTGAGGAAACTGAAAAACTGAAAGAGACAGTGGTGGGGGTCTAAGTGGGATAGGCGAGTAGCCACCAACATCCACTTGGATCATTCCCCCTCCCCTTAGGAAGCAATGGCCCCCTTTGCGTTAAGTTCCTCCATGAGATGGGGAAACTTCTATTGAACTTGGTCCCTGGTGAGATGTTCTGCAATCTCTGATTTGTCCATTAATGGTGGGAAGCATGGTCGAGAGCAGTCCACATTGAACACTCGGTGCAAGCCAAGGAATTGGGGAATGTTGTTCTCCAAAGCATTATTTCCAACAACCTTGGTAATGGTGTAATGACCATATCAAAGTGGTCTAGGCTTCCAATGGGCTCTTGTAAGGCATTCGTTTTCTAAATGCAACCAGATTTTGTCGCCCACCTGAAACTTGTGTGGCACCCGATGTTGACCATGTCACTAATTGTACTTCACAATGTCCACAATGGAGTGTGATATATCGGCTCATTCGGTAGAGGTGCTCCAAGAGTTAGATTGAATGAATGCTTGACCTGATATTGTAATGGTACCCCTGTGGGTGAAGAGAAGATGTCCCTATATTCTTTCATGACCATATCCACCTGCTTCTAATGCATGGAGGAACCCTTGCCGGGGGCCATGAATGTGGTTACGATCTTCCCCTTACTTTGAGAGTTAACCAGAAAGAAAATAAATGTCCTAGTCTGGGAAATGATCTTAATGCATTTCTTAGCAAAGATAAAAAAGGTGGCAATAGGTGGGCTACCTCTAGTATCCTGTACAATGTATTACCCAAAGAAATAATCACATAGTGAGGTCTAGACTCATATACAACATGTCGCTTCCACAAGTATGGTTTTCCTAATAATGCATCACAAACGTTGAGAGGAGAAACATCACACAATACCTCATCTGTGAAGGGCTTTATGTTGTAGGGAAGGTGACACTACTTGCTGACTCAGAGATCTCATCCTTGGTGAAGCCACTCGATGTTGTACGGCTTTGGGTGTGGTATGGTTAGTAGGCCCATCCGCTTCATGACCTCTACTGAAATGAGTTTCTTTTGGCTTCCACTGTCGACAATGAATTGCAATGGCAAACCCTTCACCCACATTTGTGAGTGGAAAATACGCTCACCCTCCTCTAGATATTTGAGCTCATTCTTCTGGATCTTGGTGGTGGAAATAGTGGCATTGGGCTCCACATCAATAATCTTCTTCCCTTTATCATTCCTCTTGTGGGGTTCTGACTCAGGGTCGGAACATGCATCTGATTCTGAAGCCTTCAACTCAGACACCAACGACTTCTTGGCTCGATACTCACTTGTGTTGTGGCTGGGGCTTTTATGGATCTCACACCACTTTCTTGTGTCCTTCTTTGACTTCATGGTGGTGTTCGTTTCTTGCAGCTTCGACAAGTTTTCTTGGGTCACCTTGCCTTGGCTTTGTCCTTTGTTCTTCAGATTCGTAGATCTAAAGTCTCACTTATTTTCTTTAAACTTCTTCTTGATCTTGACCGCATATCGGTATGTCGTGCCAAGTGAAGAGATGCCCAAGAACTCCATCTTGTCCTAGATGTACCTATGTAGGCAACTGTGGTATTTGAGTACTAAATTCCGCTCATAATCCTTGATACCCAACTTTGTGTGAAGGGTATGAAAAATCATTAGGGGAGTTTTGAGGTCTAAAATGGGCCTCCTAAAAAAAATGTACAACCAAAATAAACTTTATAAGAACCAATAAGATTAAAGATGATGATGTCAACCATGGGGGATGATTCACCATTTTTGGAGTAAAAAACTAAAAAAAATAAAAAATAAAAAAATAATAAAACTACTTTTTCAACTCATATTTTCAACTTATCTCCCTAATTTTTTACTCAAATTTTGAGCGGGAGTACTTGTGGATGAAAAAATTAATTCCTTATCCAAGGAATACCCATGTTGCATACTTTCGATGGACCCTGCTACACAAAAAATGAGAAATACATGAAAACATGTGATTGCAGTCACGTTTTTCATGTATTCCTTATTTTCGTCTAGTGGGGTCCATCGAAAGTATGAAACATGGGTACTCCTTGGATGAGGAATCAAATTCTTCATCCATAAAGTGTTTCCACTCGAAATTTGAGTAAACCCATAGGGAGATAAGTTGAAAATACGAGTAGAAAAAATATTTTTTTTCTTTTTTCCCTCTAAAATTTGATGTTGTAATCTAATCATATTTTATTATTTCCACTATTATTTTATAATTTCCTTAGGAGGACCATTTTAGACCTCAAAGTTCCCCTAATGATTGGTAAACCCTGACACATCTTTGTCCCTTCCCTGCCACAGCATGGTCCACTTTATGTATTTATCCTCATAGCCTCTTACAGGGTAGTTCAACTCCTTGATGGCATCCCAGAATGAATTCCAAGTGGGTGCGGCTAAAAAAATGAGGACGTACTTTCATCATTAAGCTCGTAGTAGGTTTCCCACCAATCCTTGATGTGGCGGGTGGCTTTGAGATGTGCAAAAGTGAGATTTTCCCGGCTCGAAAAATCATGAACATAAAAATATCCTTCTAGCAAATTTAACCATTTATCTACGGCATCCGCATCTATCTGACCCTCAAATATGGGAATGTCAAAGTTAACTTGTATCTGATTGAATGAATGCTTGACCTGACATTGAAAAGGTACCCCTATGGGTGAAGAGAAGATTGCCCTGTATTCTTTCATAACTGTATCCACCTGATTCTACTGCATGGAGGAACCCTTCTCGGGGGCCATGGATGTGGCTATGATCTTCCCCATCTTTACAAGAGCGATCTAGAATTCAGTAGCATATACCATAAACTATTGTAAGGGAAGAAAGCTCCAAATTTTCACCTTCAAGATGCACTGTTATGCCACTTTGGACACATATGTGTTCCTTCAATTCAACGTGCCAAGATAATTTGGGAGGTGCACTACAATCAGGTCGATGGAAATTTTAGGATAGAGAAAATAGTGGTGGTATTGTAGAAGTATTTTTATTGGTCGAAACTTTGTCAAGATTTTGGGAAGTACATTAGATCCTGCACCACCTGCACCATTGCCAAACCAACCATCAAGAAGAAAGACTTGTATACTTCTCTACCTACTCCTAGTCAGCCTTGGGAATCTATCTTCATGGATTATATGTCGGGCCTTCCTTCTACTAAGCATGGCAATGATTGCGTGTTCGTGGTAGTCAACGAATTCTCTCAGATGGCCATCGTAGCAGCCTACAAGAATAGTATCACAGTAGAGGCCACTGCTAAGCTCTTATTTGAGCGAGTGTGGGTATACTTTGGGATCCCACAGTTCATTATCTCAGATCAGTACAGCAGATTCCTGAGTGCATTTTGGTCAAGTCTCTAGTTGATGCTGGATACAAAACTTACTAAGTCCACAACTTTCCATCCCCAAACTGATGGCGAAACAGAGGTTGTCGACAAGATGATCATAGACATTATGTGCATGTACAACTTGAAGCCTCCACACACATGGGATGAAAGTCTCCCCTATTTCCAACACAGCTACAACAGAGCTCTCCATAGCTCAATTTACAATAGTTTATAGGCAGGAAAAGGGATGGGCGGCATGGAGCGTACACATGGCTGAGTTGGATTGGATGGAGAGTAATGGAGGAGGGTGATGTCTTAAATGGCTTCACACTCACTTGCCATGCTAACTTGGTGGTGATCCTGACTATTGACATAGTCGCCATGTTGGCTCGATAGGTGGTGGGCCCATCTATATTACTTGTAGAAACCTCGGTGAAAATTTCATGTAATAAAAGTTAGTAAAGGAAAAATAATAACCACAATTGATGGGACACATATTCCAAGCTAAATTTTGGGCAAAAGCATAGATATGGGATCACTGGTGATTAATTAACGGCTAAGGAAATTGGCAAAGGCATTGTCAAAGGCTTTGGAAAGGTAAAATGGAATTTTGGCACATTTATTTATGAAAATAAAGGAAATTAAGAGAAAAGGGAGGTGAAAGGTCACAGGTTGCATGTGAGGAGGAGAATGAAGGAAAATAATAAAAAATGAAGAAAATAGAGGCCTCATTAACAAAAAGGTTTTTGAGGGTCAGTTCATGGGCTTTTGTCAATTCAATTTTGGAGCTCTCTCTCTCTATTCTTGTAGAGCCTCCAAAATGTATTCAAAATATCATCCACTTTCACCATTATCGCCATCATTTCACTCACATGTCGCAACTCCATGAACATATAACCTTCATTAGCTTCCATTTTCATAGTTATATGGGTTACCTTTGTGTTTTACAAAAGCTAATGATTTCTAGTATTTTAAGTGAATTTATGGTTAAAACTTAGAAAAATGACATATACTTGCTAATACTTAAAATTGGCTTGAGTTTCATGATATGTGTAGGTCATTTGGAAGCTTCCAAGGCACCCTTATGTGGCCTCCAATGCTAAAATTCGAATTCCCTTCAAGATATGGAAGAAGATTTTAATAAAGGTCAAAGAGGATATGTGTCTCATCATTACCTATTTGTGTTGTAACTCTATGATATTTTCTAGGGATATAGGGAGAGAATAATGAACCTCCATTAATAAGGTAGCTTCTTATGTTCTTGTATAAATAGAAGAGCCTTCTCCTTTCAAAGGCATCTGTAAAGTTGGAGATACTTAGGTGGAAAGTTAAGATTACTTATGAATGGAATTTAGATTTAGCACCATGCTCATGAGTGATGTTCACCTTGATTGGTAATGCTTGCACTAGAAGCCTCTCAACTTGCCATCTCTCATGCTTTTGGGATTAGCCACCTACAATGTGTGAGACTTAATGTTTTTCATAGATTAAGATTTATTGCTTTCATAGATTAATATTTATTTATTTCATACATTTTCCTATGTGAGAGATTAAGAGTGATTTTTTTTATTTGCTTTCATATATTTTCTTGTGTGAGAGGTTAAAAATGTTTGTTTTTGCTTTCATTTCATGTCATGTGGTTTTGATTATTCACTTCATAGGATCCTGATTGGATAATGCACAAATGATCTCTTAGAGTAGATTTCATTTCATGCAATTTCAATTCCTGCAAGTGTGAATGATTAATATTTCAATTCCGTGCACTGTAATATAATTGTACTATAATTTCTTTTGAATTGATTGTTGAATTAGAATAGGTGAATTTGGTTTGTCGTTATTTGGTTTCGTAGTTAGATTGATCTAACTGGGAAGTTAATTTATAGCATATATAGTGCACGCATACTTCGCAAGTTTTAGGAAACCCCCAGGTTGACAATTAAATGATAGGTAATTAATTTGCCTCAACATTTTGGCACCGTTGCTGGGGAAGTGTGCATAGGAATTAACTTTCAGTCTAAAGTTCAATTTTTATTTTTTTCCTAGATGCATGATTAAAGCATGTAGATGCATAAATCATTTAGCTGCATATATATATATATATATATATATATATATTTCGATACTAACCATTTATAGACAAAGGATCTAGAATGCAGATTAAACATTCTTTGGAGCATAAGAACTACATTGAGGAATGGTATTGAAACGCGATTACACCACAACATTCATCCATTCTTCAAGAGATCTTTGCAGAAAATTTAAAGGTTAAAACGATTTCTCATGTCCTCATATACAATCAGGTACATTTTTCAAATTTAGATATGAACGTTCTAGAAAGTCTAATCCGTAAATGTCTCCGTTGGAAACATTCATATACTTAAAAAATAAAAAATAAAATCTTTCAAGTAGGTAAATTAGGAAAAATAAAAGTTCTTGATTGCATTTTTTTAAGTTCTTAATTACATTTTTTTAAGTTTTTAGACTTTAAAATCTTTGGATTTTTATTTGTTTTGTTGCATTTTTTCACTAACCTCACAAAAATATTTTCAATAAAAAATCATGTTTGATTTTAAATAATAATAAAAAAATCATGTTAGATTTTTTTTAAATAAAAAAACTTATATAAATAAATAAATAAAATAATTTTTTTATTTTCAATTAAAAAAAATTATGTTTTTGAATAAAAGAAATGTAAATTTTTAAATAAAAAGTTATCAATTCTTTTTTTTAAAGAAAATTGAGAAATTGACAATTTAGGCTCTCATGCGACCTGCAATTTTTTTTTTTTTGCGTTAGCTTGGAATCCAAATCCAAAATTCATCATTAAAAAAAATATAAAAATACAAAATATTGCTTGAATTTGCTGCATATCTAGCGCATCAACGATTCACATGATTCTCATTCTAATTTGTTCTTGCAAAGTTGTAGAAACAGTTCGTTTCTACAACCGAACCTGATTTTATTCATATCACAAGCGATCCATCTTGAATTAACAACAACCACCACCATTATCGAGATCTTGCCCAAATAAGCGTATGTGAAGGCAGTTGGGCTAGCAATTGATGATATTGATCTATTTGAGATAAATGAGGCATTTGCCTCACAATTTACATACTGTAGACATAAATTGGAACTAGACCCCGAAAAAGTAAATGTAAATGGAGGAGTTATAGCCCTCAGTCATCCCCTTGGAGCAACAGGGGCTCGTTGTGTAGCAACCTTACTACATGAAATGAAATTATGTGGAAAAGACTATAGGTTTGGAGTTATATCGATGTGTATAAGCACTAGGATGGGGGCAGCAACAATATTTGAACATGGGTGGCAGTGTTGTAGATCAGTTGTGCAATGCTCGACCAATCAAGGATCATACCTCGCTGTCAAGAGATGCACGATAAAAAAAACAGTGTTTTCTTGGAGTCTTAAAGGGTTTTCAATTATATCCTTTTTAATGGACTCACTTCATGGGATATTTTTAACCTTTTTTTCAATTCTGGACTGCAGACAATAAAAATAAAAAAACGAACTTCACCGAGCAGTTACCTGAGCATTTGCCAGAAATGTGTAGCAGTTTTGACCCATCATTTTAAACCACATTTTGTGACAAAATGAAAATAAATTTCAAAAGTCTAAAACATGGGTTTTTCTCATAACGGGGTGATTTATGTTTAACGTGTGAGATTTCCTCTAAATTCATAATCGTTTGAGATATTTTCAGGGTTCTCTGAAGCCTTATTTGTGAGGGTGTGTGAGAAAAACGGTTTTTAATTAAATGCAGAGATAGTTGCAGCCATGATGGAAGGAGAAAATTCGATTTTATACTGCAAACAAACCACAAAGAATATGATCTCCCTGATCTACAGGAGGTAGATCCACCACGGAGATTTTATTGTTTGGTTTTACGAGATCTTCACCAGTTTCCATGCGAATTGAGACTCAGGTTGTTTCCCAGTGTTAGCCATATCTCAATCTACCTAAGTTGGTCTATTTCTTGGTGTTGGCCTTCCATCCAAAGAACAAGCCAATTACTCCTTTCGCTTTGATTTGATGGAACCGACCGACATACTAGGAGCCTACCGCAGGAGCACACTGAAGAGGTGAAACACACCTGGTTGATTCCAAGATACCACATTTGGATAGGCTTCGAGATAGATTGATTGAGCACTTGCCTTGGTTTGTTGGATGGGTTGATCCATATTGATAGCCTTACTTCACATTTAGGAGTTTGCAGGTGGAGATTAAAGATAAAATCAAGAGATGTTTCACTAAGGGTCGTGTTGGAGTTGTGAAAGAAATAAAAACGTTGAATGCAGCCATTGCAAAGGTTGTTTTGAGTGGAAGGAACATATTGCTTGATAGTCTCAGATTATCAGTTTTTTTATACATGGCAATTTCGTTTTTTTTTATTACATTGATTTTTGTTATGTTTTTTTGTTTTTTTATTTTGTTGTTACGCTTGTTTTTTTAATGTTATATGTTATGTATAATGTTTGTTATGTTTTTAAAATGCATGTATATGTTTTGTATAATATTTTGTTCTTTTCATTTTTTATTTTTATTTTTCATTTTTTTTAATGAAGGTTTTTTTTATAAAATTTGTGTTATAGGTTTTGTTATGAATTTTTTTGTTTGTTTGTATATATATTGTAATTTGTACATATGCTTTTTTTCTTATGTTTTTCTTTTATGTAAATTTATTTTACTTTTTTTTATTTTGTAAACATTTCATTAATTTTTAGACTGTGTGTTTTATTATTTTTTTAAGAAAATTGCCATGGAAAATTGTCATAAAATTTGATGTGAAATTCATTTAGTGACTGGAGCAAATTGAGAAAAAGTTGTTGTGATGGTCCGCTCAAACACACCCATCAAAGCAAGAAACAAAAGAAATAATCATAAAACTTGAGACAAGAACATCAAACAACGCTACGACATCAACAACTGGAAATTTCTCTGTCATTGTTCAGCCAAAGAAGGTTTACAAGATTTTAGCTACAAAAACTGCGCAATTTTGCAACTAAAAAACAATTCTGCAGCTTTTTATTTAACTCAATGATCTATTTGTCAACGATGCATTCTAATAAGAAAATCATGATCAAAATTTAATGGATTTTTCTAATGATTATGTTTTCAAACATGATGCAGGAAATAAGAAGAACCATGAAGGTGCTTTATCTGCAGGATTGATTGATGAATTTTTGATCGAAGATTGTTTTGTAGGACTCATCAAGCATTCGCAAATATATATATATATATATATATATATATATATATATATATATATATATATATATATATATATATATATGAAATGTTATGATTCAAACATAAATTGAGGAAATTGTTTTCTTTTAAAAATTGGATTTATTATCGCAATTGTGAAATTGGACTAACTATTTGAAACGAAGACACATCATGAACCTATTAATTATGCAAATTTTTTGTATGTATCAAAAAGAAATTGATCACTTCTCTTTGAACACACTTACGTTTTATTGAAATGTTAGTGCCATGCCTATTTTCAGGTTCCAGGGCAATCGGAGAATTGAAGGAAGCCAATTATGCATGATTGGTTTTCTACGACCAATTTCAAGATATATGAACCAACTGAAACCATTTCTATCATCCATAACTGCCATCATTTTTCCTTTCCAAACTCACAAGCTATCCAAGTATTTTTGCTAAGCATCGTCATAACCATTTTCCTTGCAAAGGGTCACATGTTTCCTTCACATTTTCCATTTACATTTTCCATTCACACTTTTCATAATTTCCATTCATAGAGACATTCAACTCACTTACATGATGGTTTGTCCTTTTGCTTTCCGTTTGCTTGTTTACCCTCTTGTCATTTTCCTTTCCATTAAATAAACCTTGATCCACTACAAAATTTTCCATCCATAGTCCTTCCAAAATCATTATTCCATACTCACGTTAGATGATGGGGGATTCATAATGCCTCCCTTCTAACAAGTCTTGGCCTATCAACATCAACACATTATCTAGGTTTAGGGCTAGAGTCCTTATTAGTACCTTGAGGCTTGTATGCATCAATGACAAGTTCTCTCACTAACAATCATGGGAATACATCAATGTCCCTTGATTGTTGGATCTTGCAAGTGGCTCGACATCAACTCATCTATTCGCACTTTGCAAGATATACTTAGGTACCTTGGCACTCATTGACATTAATGGTAAGTTTGCCTCGCATTGGTTAATGGCATTCATCAATGGCTGGTAATCCATTGCCTTCTCTTCATCCTCGACAACAACACATTTATGCGCATGACTAGAATTGTACCATCAAGTTTTGTAGCAGGTGAAGATTATATCATTTCAGCATTTTGCAGCAGATACAACAGATTTAGCAGCAGAAATAAAGAATCCACTTTCGCCACCTCATCCACCATTTATGCAACCAAGAAGCATATGAAATTCTACATTCGATTCCATGATCTAGCAGCAGCTACAACTTCTCTACATATGCATAGTTTCTCCACTTCCTACGTAAGTAAAGGTATGTTATTTTCTAGCTTTTAATCATAGAATTCCTTGAATACTGAAATTATAATTTTTGGAAAATGCTTCACCATATTTCCTTTTTCATTTAAAAAACCGTAAACACCTTTAGTTGGGGGGGGGGGGGGGAAGGGACATCCATTTATTATCACGTCCATATCACTTCATTCCATTTCAATTCATTTCATCCTAACATTCTTGACCTAATCAATTATGATTGCATTATGGTTCTGTTGAAGCCCCGAAAATCGGGTCTACAACAAGGGGGATACCCACCCAGTCCAGACCTTGGTTAGCAACTCCTTTTCCGTTTGGTATAGTGGGTCCAACTGGGGATATGGGACCAGTTTCCCAATTTATGTGTGTGTGTGTTGAGATTTGATATTTCCTTTCTAAAAGTTCCTAAGTGAAATGCTTTTACTTTAACTCTAATCTAATAACATGCAATTGTATTCTAATAAATAGAAATATCTAATTCTACACTAACCCGGGGTGTAATTTTTTAGTTATGCGATCTAAAATGATTTCAAATAACAATTGGTAATAAAGATCATTCAACTGTTATAAGAAGAGAATTCAATAGAGATAAACCACTTCGTATAAAAAGTTAGACGAAACAGTTGTGAAAAACATATCGCATAATAAGCTACTCATACATTAAGCATAAATAAATAGCTATCACCGTACAGAAGTGCCAAATGATAACTCAAGCATTCACACATCAATATATAAACAAATGAACATAAATATCACTTTAACACAAAGGCAGAAATAGTTAAGAGATAGAAGTACCATTTATAACTAGTTCTACTCATGAGCTTCAAGCGATAATGATTTATCTCTTCTTAATCCAACATCCACTAAGAGTACAGAAGTGCAACATCAGTAGTAGATATTAAATGCAGATATCAATAAATCATGTTCCATTCATTCATCAAAACCTCCTCGGAGGGTGCAAAAGTGCATGTTCTGAGGACAAGTTTTTGATAAATTTCAGGACCCTTCTCTAAATGCATGAGAAGGGTTTAAATACTACTAACTAAATCTAAAAATAACTTATTACAAAAATGTAGGATACGGTTTAAATGACCGTCCTCATTTCAGGCAAAAATAAAGAAAAATTAATACTAAAATTGAATCTAAAATTAAACTAACAACTAACTAATTTTGTATCTGTTCCTTGAAATCGCAAGTGTTCAGAATTTGTTTGAGAAGAGTTGGCTAGCCGACTTCTGACTTTAACTGTCCTGTGAAAACGACATTGGCACGAGCTGGCACCATCTTCTCGGCAGAATTGATGATACATTTGAGAGTCATGCACTGGCTGTGTGGTTTTACCAAATGTGCCCAGTAAGAATCCCAATTCAACTTAGTTAATCTTTTGATTGATTCTGCCTTTTCTTGAGCTTTCTGTCTCCAGCCTATCTGCAGTTGCTGTTCATATATACATACCATCTTGAAGATATTTCTGACAAATACCACTGGTTTTAGGACTCAAGTTTTACTTTTTTACCTCTAGCATTGCTTTCTTAAAAATTTCCGGGCTTATAGGTGACTAAGCAATTAGAGGCTTTGCATTTCAAGAGGTTTTGCTCAGTGATTAGTGCTAGGCACTAATCGTACATTGGAAACTGCCTCCATTTCTTGATCTGGGCTTCCCTGGTGCAATTTTTTGCCTCTTGCGCGCTTTTTGTTAGCAAATATAAAGCTTAAATTTTGTGAAAATAACGATTCTGTAAGTTTCTGACACTGAGTCTTAAATTGTCTGTTTTTGATGTCAGCGTTGTCCAGTACGCATTTAACCATGTCTATGTATGGAATAATTTTGGGCCTCGCCGCTATTCGATGTAAGAATGAGCAAGCTAGCTCTGTAATAGATGCTTTAGAAGACCCATGTGAACCTGCAGTAGCTGTAACCTCCATTATTTTGAGATTCTTTTCCTCAAGTAGACTATACATGCCTTCCCAAGTAGTAATACTAGTGTCTCTATTACAGGCGGTGTCTGCATACAAGGGCGTCATTTCTTGGTCTTCAGAACTCGGAGCTTTGCCTTTCTTTCCCATAGTATCCTGAATACTGCTTTGTATAATTCTTTGTTCTTTGTTCCTGTAGTTTACAAATGAGATGAGAATCATGATAAGGAAAAGGTGAAGGGAAAGCTTTAAATGCCGAAGACATATAAAATATACCACCTTATGTGAAATGGCTCTTCGATAAGCACGAAACCCTATTTCATTAATGATTGGCAACAAACTCCTTAATTAGCATTAAAGCGCATAACCAGGTCTCGGTTTATGGAAAATACTTTTTTAAACAACGAGCCCGAAAGATTTGCGATGAAGCGATTTTACGATTTGCTTCGCAATATCGCAGATCGCAATATCGCAACATCGCAATATCGCTCTATCGCTCTATCGCTTTATCGCATTATCGCAATATCGCAACATCGCAACATGGCAATATCGCAATATCGCAACATCGCAATATCGCAACATCGCAATATCGCTGGAGCGTAGCATATGACAATCATCTATTAATGTGTTTTCCGCAAAATGCGATTGACGGTATGCACCATCGTTTATCGGCAGTTTGAGGTTTTTCAACGTAAGTGATATTTGATGCATGCGATGTGATGAAGTTTTGCATCGTGATCTCGCAACCTTAGAATTGTGTTTGTAAAGAGGTATCCATTATCCTTTTTGCGATGCGATATTTCTTAAGGAGTGATTTTATCCTACCTTATCATAAAACTTAAGATTTTTAGATTTTCCAAGGGTATTCTCCTAAGTTTATGATGGTAAGTTTTATTGAAAAAGGAAATTCAAGCACTAATTGATTTTTAAATTTTTTGACTAAGGGTCCCCACTTATTTAGTATTAGTAATAACACTAAATAAGAAGGGGGTTGTTGCTGGCCACAACAGGTTCAAAACGTTATGTGATTTGCAAATAAATGTCTAAATGATGAGCATATTATATGGTTGATTTAAAGATGCATTCTTAAATATGTTCAATGAATATTGCTGCAACAAAAATAAATAAGGTATTGATACACAAGAACCAATACCAATTAAGATTTGGTTGTCACACAAGAACCAACCAAACATGTTACAATTCAATGTATGACAAGGAATACTTTGCAAAAAGAAATAAAATTGTCAAATCCAAAGTTTAAGGATAATTGATATAAGCCAAGCTCATTCAAAAGAAAATCATGATTAAGAAATGCAATAGATTTTATGAGGACATGCAATAACGTCAGTTGGGGGGTATGTAGAGCCTCCAAAATGTATTCAAAATATCATCCACTTTCACCTTTATCGCCACCATTTCACTCACATGTTGCAACTCCATGAACATATAACCTTTCATTAGCTTCCATTTTCATAATTATATGGGCTACCTTTGTGTTTTACAAAAGCTAGTGATTTCTAGTATTTTAAGTGAATTTATGGTTAAAAATTAGAAAAACGACATATACTTTCTAATACTTAAAGTGGCTTGAGTTTCATGACATGTGTAGGTCATTTGGAAGCTTCCAAGGCACCCTTATGTGGCCTCCAATGCTCAAATTCGAATTCCCTTCAAGATATGGAAGAATATTTGGATAAAGGTCAAAGAGGATATGTGTCTCATCATTACCTATTTTTGTTGTAACTCTATGAGATTTTCTAGGGATCTAGGGAGAGAATAATGGATCTCCATTAATGAGGTAGCTTCTTATTTTCTTGTATAAATAGGAGAGCCTTCTCCTTTAAAAGGCATGTGTAAAGTTGGAAATACTCGGGTGGAAAGTTAAGATTACTTATGAATGGAATTTAGATTTAGCACCATGCTCATGAGTGATATTCACCTTGATTGGTAATGCTTGCACTGGAAGCCTCTCAACTTGCCATCTCTCATGATTTTGGGATTGGCCACTCGCAATGTGTGAGACTTAATGTTTTTCATAGACTAAGATTTATTTCTTTCATACCTTTTCCTGTGTGAGAGGTTAAGAGTGGTTGTTTTTATTTTCTTTCATATCTAGAGGTTAAGAGTGATTGTTTTTATTTCCTTTCATATCTAGAGGTTAAGAGAAATTGTTTTTATTTGCTTTCATATCTTTTCTTGTGTGAGAAGTTAAAAATGATTGTTTTTTCTTTCATTTCATGTCATGTGGTTTTGATTATTCACTTCATAGGGTCATGATTGGATAATGCACACATGATCCCTTAGAATAGATTTCATTTCATTCAATTTTAGTTCCTGCAAGTGTGAAAGATTAAGATTTCAATTCCGTGCATTGTACTATAATTTCTTTTGAATTGATTGTTGAATTAGAATAGGTAAATTTCATTTTTCGTTATTTGGTTTCATAGTTAGATTGATCTAAATTGGAAGTTAATTTCTAGCATATACAGTGCACACATGCTTTGCAAGTTTTACAAAACCCCCGGGTTGAAAATTAAATGATAGGTAATTAATTTTCCTTAGCAATTCTCTCTCTCATACTCTTAGACACCTAGAGTTTCCTTGGAGCACTCTTGGTGGAGTGTGGCATAGTTGGAGTTTTGGAGCAAGAACGAAAAGGAAGAGAAGGAAAGCACAAGAGGACATCAGGATCAACATCTACAATGGATTTTTTTTTAACATACCAAGTTGCATGTATGTTTTCCTCACTAGTTTTGGCATGCATGGCATATGCATGTGGTTTGTTGGTCATGATCTATCATTGGCATGGAGGATTGCCTGGATTGACAGTGGATTTTCCCAGCCTTGCCATTTCCTTGATAGTTATGGTGTTGTGGGTTCATTTTTTTTTTTTTCTAGTTGGTTCTCATGTTTCCTCCAACTTGGGTTGAGTTACTAGTTCCTAGAAGCTCTGGTGGGACAAACGCTTTGGAAGCCCTATAACATCTTAGGTTGAGTTATTAGTCCTAGAAGTCCTAGTTGGAAAAACATGTTGGAAGTCCTTGGCGGGTTGAGTTACTAGTCCTCGAAGTCCTGGTTGGAAAAACGCTTTGGAAGCCCGAAATAAGTTGTGCGTTGAGTTACTAGTCATGGAAGCCTTGGTTGGAACAATTATTTTGAGCCTTGGAATGCTAGGGTAGAGACAAATCTAGTGATGTTTTTCTCATGTCCGGCCGTGAGGTGGAATCATTGTTTAATGGGTTGAGGTGGTTTGGCCTCTGGAATCCCTAGGTGGTTTTGATTTATTTGTTTTATGAGATTACACATTCATGATTGGAATATGGCATGGGGGTGGTTGGCGAAAGAGAGATTTAGCTGAGCCATGTCTATGGTCAGGTGGTTCGTGGAAGTCCCACAACTGGTTGGAATTTTCATTATTAATATGAGGTTATTTCTCCTTGTTATTTCATGAGTATTGTACTAGTTTATATGTGGATTATATGGTTGTTGTTTCCTTGGTATTTTTGTGGTTATTATGTTGGTTATGAACATGTATTATGAGAGTGGCTATGTATGGATCTTATCATGTTTTTACTTGTAAATGAATGAAAAATGTATCTATGGCCCAATGGATGAAACTGCAGCTAATGTGTTGAGGCATCAATGCTTCTTAGTGATTCTCAAATGAGTATCAGACCCATATGCTCAGCTCTATTGTTTAAAAATCTAGATTTCATAATTGTGACATGTTTGATGAAATGCCTATCATGGCTAGTAGGATTCCAATGAAGTGCTTCTGCAAGTAATTGTAAGTGTATCATTTTTTTATCGTTATGTTGCAATTATGAAAGTGTCATTGAGTTCTTGGCACTGATCTAGGCTCTGGGCCTGGAAAAAGTGGCTCAAATCCCAGAGACACAGGCACAACACTGGGAAACAAATTCCCAGGACACATGCATACCCATGTTGTGGGAGAATTTGGAGCCTCCTGTACGCATGCTTATTTATATCAAGGGAGAGTCTGGGGGTTTAATAGTAAAAAAACTCAGTGGGACCCAGGTGCTGGTTACTTGAGAGGTTGGGATGGTTATTGTGAGTCTTGTTGTTGATGTGGAAGTTTTTTCTATTGTGTTTCCATTGATTCCACTTCCTTAAGGTGACTTAGGAGGTTGACTCATATCATAGTAACTTCTTGTTACATGTCGACCTCAGTTGGTCAGTTACTTAGGTATATGTGGGAGGAGGGTGTTACAGAGTGGTATCAGAGCAGGTCGTGCTCTCTTTGGTTCATATCTAATACCACAGAGTGGTATCAAAGCACGTTTCACCCCTCAGACTAGATGGGTTGTGTGTTGGTCAAGCACTCATGTTGTTTGCATATGTGTTTCTTGTGTTTTGAGACCATGTCCTTGTTGCATTTGTATGGTATGGGTGATGGTTGTATTGAAGTTTCCATGGGAAGTTAATGGTGGTGTTGTGGAGTGTGTCATCATGAGCATTTGGTTTATTATGCATTGTTTATACACATTAGTATTTACATGTGGTCAAGTGTAGAATGATGTGGTGGTTATTTTCATGCATGAGGTCATGGTATGTGTAGTTCACATGGTCATGTATTGATGACTGGACTCTAGCTAGAATGATGTTTATATGGTTATATGCTTACGTGTTATATTTCTATATTTTGTCATGATTATGTTATACATGTATTACATTGATTTCTTGATCTTGCAGATAAGGTATCCTCCCTGAATTATGATAAGGTGCGTTGGTTTATTGTGATTTGGTTTAGTTGACATGATATACCTTGCAGGAAGAATATCAAAATGACTAGCAAGATGGTATACTACAGTTCCCAAGACTCTCCCTATGGATCAGATGAGAATCGTGGTCTTGAGAACTCTTTTGATTTGGTAGACACACTGAGAAGATTAAAGGAAGAAATAAGGATTTGTAAGGCAGAAAACAACAAAATCATGCAGGCAGAGGATAAACAAGTAGAGGTAAATGTAGTAATACTTCATAATTTGTCAGAATTGCAGCGGCAGGGACCCCCTTCTGATCATCCATGAGAAGGATGATAAAACTAATGGGGCATATGGTAGTAAGTCTCATAGTGGTCATAGGTCAGATAGAAATGACACAGTGAGAGATGGAATGTTGTTGTATACTTCAGATAGGAGAGGTGATGGACACATGTACTATTCTAGTTTTGGTTCAGATATGCACTATGATCACCATCGTTGCCATCCTTATAGGAGGAGTGAGAAGGGATATTTACCAAATGAATTTAAGAAAGAAAAACCACCTACATTTTATGGAGAGATGAAGAAATCACAGGATGCAGAGGCATGGTTACTTAGTATGATGAAGTTCTTTAGGTTGCATGATTACTCAGAGAACATGAAATCCAATATAGCTACATTTGGCCTCAAAGGTAAAGGAGATATTTGGTGGGAAGATGTGAATAATGTCAGAGGTATTCATGAGGAAGACTTGACTTGGAATGAGTTTCAGAGACTATTCAAGAATAAGTACCTATTGGAGAGATACTTTGATGATATGGAAAAAGAATTCTATTAGCTAAAGATGGGATCATTGATAGATGAGGAGTAAACTAGGCAGTTCTTGGAGTTACTAATGTACGTGCCTTACCTCAAGGAGGAGAAGTCCAAGATTCATAGATTGACTAGTGGATTACCGATTGTATTCAAAGATAGGATTGAGTTCGATGAGCCTAGATCATTGGAGGATGCCATCCGAAAGCTAAAGAATTTCTATGAAAAATCAAAGCATGGATCTGATACCAAGCCAAACTGGAAAGGTAATGCAAAGAACAAAGGAAAATGGGACAAGAAGTGAGCAATACCTCAGGGTACATGTGATAAAGAGAATGCAGTGCCAACTAAGAAGTTCAATGCTTCTAACAAGGGACAGGGACTTAAATCTGAGGAGAAGAACAAGGATTCAGGTTGGAAGCCTATAGAATGTTCAACTTGTGGCAAAGATCATCGTAGGAGATATTTTCCACTACATCAGGGTGGTAGACTGCATATCTATAGTTATCAAGAGGCATAGACAATGGGAGATGTTGGACAGATTATTCCTAGGATATATGCAGCGCTACATAACAGACAAGCAGACGATCAAGCATCTATCATTGAGATGGATGGTAAGCTTTGTGATCAAGTTGTTTCTACTTTGATTGACCCTGAATCTAATTATAGTTATTTTAATCCTGACTTGGTGGATAAGTGTGTTTGGAATAAAGAAGTTCATGTAGATTCTTCATTAGTACAGTTGGCTACAGGTAAAAAGAAGTGATTTCACCATTGGGTAAGAGCTTGTGCATTTGATTTGAATGATATGCCTACCGTAGCACATTTGAATGTACTACTGTTGGGATCATAAAATATGTTGTTGGGAATGGATTAGTTATACCTTCATAGGACCAAGGTCGATTTTTACAATAAAGCCATTGAGTGCTTGGATGACAATGGGGAACCAAGAGTCTTACAGGGAAAGAAGAAAGCCACATCAGTTAGGATGGTGACAGCTATGCAAGAAAAGTGTAGTCGCAGAAAAGGGTGCGTGTTATTTGTCGTACATATCTCTAGTTAAAAAGGTAAGGAGGTTGAGGATGCATATTTTTTAGAGTTGCCACCTCATAGGGAAGTAGATTTTTCTATTGAGTTGGTTTTAGGAGTAGTTCTATCATCAAAAGCACTTTATAGGATGAGAACACCTGAGTTGGTAGAGTTAAATTTGTATTTGAAAGAGAGGCTTGACAAAGGATACATTAGGCCAAGTGTATCACCATGGGGCGTATCGGTATTGTTTTTAAAAAAGAAGGATGGTACTCTCAGGTTGTGCATCGACACTAGGTAGTTGAACAAAGTGACCATCAAGAATAGGTATCTGTTGCCAAGGATTGATGACTTATTTGATCAACTAAAGGGAGCAGCAATGTTCTTGAAGATTGATCTAAGATCGGATATCATCAGGGGTGCATTAAAGAAGAGGACATCTACAAGATAGCTTTCTAGACCAGATATAGGCATTATGATTTTGTTGTACTTCCATTTGGTTTAACTAATGCTCCATCTACCTTTACATTCTCGTTGAATAATGTGTTGCATCAATATTTGGACAAGTTTGTTATTGTATTCATTGATGATATATTGGTATATTCAAGAAATGAAGAAGAGCATGCTAATAATTTAGCAGTAGTGTTCATATTTTTGAGAGAGCATCATTTGTATTCTATGCTCAGTAAGTGAAATTTCTTTCAGACCAAGGTACATTACTTGGGACATGTTGTCTCAAAGGAGGGCATAACAGTGGATCTAGAAAAGATAAGAGCTATCATGGAGTGGGAAACTCCCAAGAATGTGGATGAGGTGAGATGTTTCATGGGGTTAGAAGGTTATTACAAGAGGTTCATCAGGAACTTCTCGCATATTACTTACCCTATCACATCATTATAGAGGAAAGACAATAAGTTTGAATGGACAAAGGAGTGTGTAGCTAGTTTGAGCAGCTCAAGCAGTTGTTGACACATGCACTAGTGTTAAATCTTGCAAATCCGAACAAAGAGTTTGTAGCAAGTACAGATGCTTGCAAGAGTGGACTTGGTGGAGTCCTTATGGAGAATGGATAGTTGGTATTCTATGAGTCATGGAAGTTGAATGAGCATGAAAATAACTATCCCGACACATGATCTTGAGTTGGCAGTGATCATACATGCATTGAAGATGTGGAGATGCTATCTTCTTGGCATGAGGTTTGTATTGATGAGTGATCACAGTGGGTTGCGATATCCATTTGACCAGCCAAATCTGAATGGCAGGCATGATCATTGGTTGTCCACGATCAGTGAGTTTAATTTTGAGATCGGGTATATCAAAGGTAAAAAAAGCAGGGTGACAGATGCTCTTAGCAGAAGATATAGATAAATCATATAGAAGCTATGAGCTCCTATGGTACATATTTATAGGATAGGATCTTGCAGGAAGGTCAACAAGATGTCAGATATATGGAGATTGTGCACAAGTTCTAGTAGAGTTCAGGTACAGGTACAGGTGGTGGTACAAGTAGCGGTATAGGTATAGGTAGTGGTACGAGTACAAATGCAGGTGCACAGGATGTGGAATATCATCTCATGGAAAATGGATTAGTTAGATTTAGGGACAAGATATATGTGCCAGATAGCAGTGAGATCAAGAAGGTGATCTTGAGGTAGTTTCATGTGAAACCATATTCAAGTCACCCAGGTTATCAAAAGACGCTGATAGCAGTGAATAAATTCTATTATTTGCCGAATTTGAAGAGAGACATAACAAAGTTTGTGGATAGGTGATTGGATTGTTAGTGGGTGAAGGTAGAGTATAAGCATCCAGGTGGACTGCTACAACCAATTCGGATTTTAGAGTGGAAATGGGAGGTCATTTCGATGGAATTTATCATAGGTTTGTCGAGGACTATGAGATAGAATGACTCCATCATGGTAGTGGTGGAAAAGTTGACAAAGGTAGCAGACTTCATTCTAGTGAAGTCTACATTTTTAGCGAGTGATGTAGCACAGGTCTTGTTGACTTGAGGGTTCTTGACCTAGGTTCAAAGTTAGTTGTGCCAACCAAAGAAACCCCAAATAATTGGCCCTTTCGGAAACAACCCGCGTAGTGCGGGCTGTAGTCTCACCCAAAGCAGCATTAGGAGATGACAGAACTAGGTTTCTACATCCAAAGGTCTGTGTGATGGGTTTTTGTTACTTCTAGAGCTTTATCCCGATCTTCGCGAACCCTGACCCTTTAAATGCAAAAATCACAGTAACTTATAGAAACAATGTCTAACCCTTCGTGGAACACTTAAAACATTCATAACATCATTTAAATTATCATATATACTACTTACGGGCACCAATTAAGTGTGCCTTCAAATACTTACATAAAACAGAGCGAATACACATAAATTACATAAGTAAATATAAAGGCACATATACATAATTATAGCTCCCAAAAACAATCTTTATTGATATAATCTTTCTATTGCAAACTCTTCATCCCTACGGACACAACTACAGGGCCCACACACTCAGCTTGCAGACTTACCAAGGCCTCCGCGCACACAGCAGCAAGAGCCTTCCCCTTCACCTAAGTATAGGAAACATACTTTCTTGCCTCAGACTACTTTACCATATAATGATATTCTATTCTTCACTTAACTTCCTATGAGTCATTGTGACTTCTTTATATAGATTCTTCTTTTACAATACCATGGTCTATGAACCATGGGCAACTCACAAGACATCCTATCTTATAACAAACTAAGGGACTAAAGCCCCTTTGACTCTTATGACCTTCATGCTTTGCTCCCTCAAAATGCGAATACTTTACATAATTAACAAAATTTATTACGAAATTTACCCCAGGGGAACCTGTCTCAATAGTCCCCCAACACAATTTTGTGACTCGTCCTCAAGTCACTCTACTAGTGGCACCTTAGTCTTCAGCTGCAGCTCATTGAAATCAATCTTCAGAACCTGCAGGTCCATTGTTCCCTATGTGTCAGCTTGTTGCACTTCCTTGAACAACTTTTCAGTAGTTGGACTTTCAACTGCAAGGCCCATGGTCCTTTGAGTCTGTTGCATCGCTTTTAGCTTACTCTGCACTAATAGAGTCAACTCGCTAGCCTCATCTTCCCATGGATGCATCCTTGAAGAGATGATCACTTCCTCTTGACGTAGTTCATCAATTTCACTATGGCTGAGCTTTCCTTCCTACAATCTAGCGATACTTTGCACAGGTGCCAAGGTTTGCACAGTCGATTGGATTTCATTGAACTTCCTCTGCTTTTCCCTGATGTTTGCTCCAATCTTTTTCAGAGTTGGATCCTCCTACAACAAGGTCCATAACTCCATGGCTTTCTCAAATAGCTTAGTGCAGCCCTTGAATACATCTTCGAAGGTGTCCATGCCTTCTTTAATAATAGCTTCGTGCTGCTCTCTAACCTCTAGAGGAGTAGTGGGCTACAACTTGAATTGTAACTCTCAGATTTGCAGTTGCAGCTCAAACCTAACTTGTCCAATTTAGTCCTTAGACTCTTTAACTGTAGTGGCTAGCTTTTGAATATTATTTGCAAAGGCCACTTCTTTTGTGATCTTGAGCTCTGGTAGCTCACTGCAGGCCTATGCAATTGCTGCTTCGAGTTGTTGGCTTCGAGTTGTGACCTCCTCCTTTTCTTTGAGGGCTTGTGCCTTTTCCTCAAAAATTTGTTGGTTGTTAGTCTTTGCCTCATTGATCACCAGTAAAGTGTGATTCTCTCGTATCCTTAGCTCGTTTGATACCCCTTGGTGCAGCTCGTGCAAATTCTGAATGGGAAGTGTGGCCAAATTTAGACTGAGAGTCTTCATTTGGAGTAGTTGTGCCTCCTCTTCAGCTGAGTCACTGCGCAGGGACCCTTCTGGAAGTGGTACTTCACAAAGATCCATGGCAATTTTAGCATCCAATATTAACCCACTCGTTTAATTCAAGATCACTTGCTTCCCACTCACCTATCCCACACTCACTTGAATAAGACCTGTTTGTACCTGCAAATTCCGCAGGCCCTCTTGTACCTTACTGAGCGACTGTTGGTACTACTATTCAAAGTGTCTCATGAGGTCCGTCGTCACATCACGGAACACATCCCCAATTTCATCCAAGGCCCCTTCTGTGAGGACCAAAGGCATCGCGCCCACTGATTTGTCAGACTTTTTCTTCTTGTGCTTCCCTATGGAAATCATCTTCTTCCTCTTTTTGACAATGATAGGGGACCCCAAATTCGCACCCCATTCTTCTTCCACCTTGGTCTCTTCCTACCCCTGTGTTTTCTCTGGGTCTGACTCATCAACATCAATCATAGTCTTTTCCTATGCCACTTCTTTTTCCTTGGTTGTTGCTTCTTTCTCCTTCACCGCATCTTCTTTCTCCCTCTCAGCATCTTATTTCTTCTACGCAACCTTTTCTTGAGCGGAATCTTTCTGTGCCTCCTTCTTTTCTACTGTCATGGTCTACACTACTGAACCTTCAGAGATCATGATAGTACCTACGCTAGCATCAAAAGGGGTGAGACAATCACTTGGCCACTTGTTGATGACCCCTAATAGATCCTCCTCAGCAACCAAGTAAGGAAAATTGTGCCCTATGCCCTGGGCATCCTTCTTTGCGCAAATATGTAGATTGTGGAAATTTGCCTTAAAGTCAACGATATTATTGTACCGCATGTGCAACGTGGGTGACAACCTTGGTCATTGGCTTATCACTGTTCTAAGTTCTGTCTCAAATAATACCCAAAATATTTTTTTCTCCATTATGCACGTGGGGTCTTTAGTAGCCCACAGCGAAGCAAACTTCATTGTCTCCAGTAGGTTTGAGTCCTGCTGAGGGAATTAGCTTTCTTTGGGAATCCTCCATGCCACTAAAGTAATCATCAATAATAACCATGTGTAGTGAAATTCCTTTCCCTCATCCTAGACCTCCTTGTAGTCTCCAAAAACTCCTTACATAGATATTGAGCCCATTTATACTAGACTTCTTTCACGCACTGTGTAGCCAACAAAACGACTAGCACTGGTACTTCATCGGCGCGACATTTTCTTATGAACTTACCAACCAAGATCTGTGCAGCAAACTATACCGCACCATCAGATATGGATTGAATGGAGTATCCACGCAACTTCTTGACTAGACCAAATTCTCCCTTCATTTGGTCCTCGAACTTCTTCTCCTACAACTTTCCTACAAAAGCATCTACAAGGTCCACTCTTTGGAATGGCAACAACATTATGCAGTGGATCATCATGTCTGTGATCGGGATGGGCTCTCCCAACTAGAGACACCCATCATGCACTAGTGTTAGCAATTGGCACACACAAATGGCGTTAATATTGGTGTAACTGAAGTGTGGCACCCACAACATGTTTAGGATCCCCGCACCCCCAACTCCAGCCACCCAATTCATTAGGTCAAGTTGCATGATGCCTGACTCCTCATAGTAGACATTTTTGAGGTACTTACTCGACGTTAATTGAGGAAATTTCTCGTGGTCCCCAACATCCCAATACTCCATTTTTAGATTTGGTATTCAACCCAGCAACGAACCCTCAAACCACACATTCTCTGGTAATAAAGGCATAGATACCATCAACTTCAGAGCATCCAGATATTTGGGCACCTTCGCCATGGATTTTCTAGGTGGTATGTACTTCGGCAGTCAAGTTATGGGTTCAACCTCCTCTACATCAAGATCCTCTATTCCTCTGCACAGTTCTTCCTCATCCAGATCTAATGGCTCCGTCAGTTGTTTGTGTTGGAAATAATACTGAGAGGGGGGGTGAATCAGTATTATCTAATTATTTTAATAAATCTTCTTTATTTGTTCTTTGAATTGTTTTTGCATGTCAGTACTATAAAATAATGAGCATGAACAAAGAAAACAGACAGTCACACCAAAGAACACAAGATGTAAGGTGGAAACCCAATGTGGGTGAAAACCACCTACTGCAATATGTCTCTATCTTCTTTCAAATTAGAAACTCCTTTTACAATGGTTTTGTACTGGTGCAGTCCTTTACTAGTACGCAGGTTGCAACCTGCAGAGAGCTACAACTCTCTCTCGTTTTCCAGTCTCTCCTGGAAGGGAGCTACAACCCCCTACTTATTTTCTTACAAGGACCACTTTTCATAAATTTTCAAACTGGATCCATAAGCATCAAATGATCATCAAGTATAAGAGAATCACCCAGTCAATGATAGGACCAAAGCCAAAACACAGCAATGATAAACAAAGATTTTAAGAGAAGTAAGCACCCTGCTCAACTGCTCTCCTGCTTACGTAAGCACCCTGCTCAACTGCTCGCGTGCTTACAGTACTCACCCTGCTCAACTGCTTGCCTGCTTACAGTACGCACCCTGCTCAACTGCTCGCCTACTTACGTATGCACCCTGCTCAACTGCTCACCTGCGTACCTCGCTCTGAGTCCATTGAACTGCCTGCGGACCTCCGCACCTGCAACCCTTCTGTGCCTGCGTATGTACGCACCTGAAACCCTTCTGTGCCTGCGTACCGGCGCACCTGCAACCCTTCTGTGCCTGTGTACCGCCGCACCTGAAACCCTTCTGTGCCTGCATACCGGCGCACCTGAAACCCTTCTGTGCCTGCGTACCGGCGTTCCTGCGTATGTACGCACTTTTCTCTCACTGTACCTGCGTACCTTCGGGCATAGATGATTTCAAGACTTCAGAAATAACCCAGACAGTCAGATCTACAGATCTGAACATGCGCCGAAGAGATCTAGGTCCATCAGTAGATTCACCTTATTTAGATCTAGACCAGATCTAGCCCTCATAAGATATTCAACCAAAAACATGCTCAAGCCAAATGATCTCCTTTGCTTTATATAGGAAAGCTCTTCCTTAAATCATGGATCAATACCACGAGCTGACACCATAATAACACAATACCGTCGGCTAAATACCAAGAGTAAAACATAAGAAAACCCCACATGTGAATTTCTTTGCCTTGAAATGTGTGCACTGGGGGTACGCACCTCCTGAACGGCTGACCTGCGGGTATGTACGCACTTTATGTAACACCGACCTGCGTGTACGCACCTTATGTAAGGTGTACCTGCGTACCCCTTATTTTCTTCAATATTTGATAGCTGATCATCAATCTCTGTTGCTGACTTGAAGTACTGTGATCTATCACCTAAATGGGTTGCCATCAAGGACAACACTTTAGCCATAATGCCAACAATCTCCCCCTTTGTACTTGATGGCAACCTCAAAACTTCAGCTTCATTCTCCCCCTTTGACATCAAGGGCAAAGGGTTATGCTCCCCCTGAATATGAACCAGATCTGTAACAAAGAACCATAATCCACCATGAAAGAGATAGAGACATATTGCAGCTACTTCCAAGATCTCCTTCTGCACATCCTCCATAATGCCAACAATGCATTATATGCTCCCCCTGAACCTGTACCATCAATCAGAAGAGGTTCAGCAATAAGATGATGCATCAACAACCCCCAGCTTTTGCCTGAGGTATTCAAAAGTGTCCCTGGGCAATGGTTTGGTGAGAATATCAGCAACTTGTTCCTTAGAAGGAACATACTCCAACTTGACCTTCTGTTCAAGCACTTGTTCCCGGAGAAAATGATACTTGATTGGTATGTGCTTGGTTTTTGAATGCATAACAGGATTCTTTGAGATGCTGATTGCACTTGTGTTATCACATAAGATGGGGATAGGTGGTGTACAAGTGATTTGAAAATCCTGCAAAGTCTGCATCATCCAAAGGAGTTGGGTGCAACAAGATGCAGCAGCAACATATTCCGCTTCAGCTGTAGACAAGGCAATCGAACTCTGTTTCTTGCTGAACCAAGATACCAGTCTGGAACCCATAAAGAATGCACCACCACTTGTGCTTTTCCTGTCATCCACGCTTCCGGCCCAATCTGCATCTGTATAAGCATGAAGTGTAAGATCTGTATCTCTAGGATACCATAAGCCATAATTTTGAGTCCCTTGAAGATATTTGAAAATTCTCTTCACTGCCTGAAGATGAGTCTCCTTCGGATTTGCCTGAAATCTTCCAACTATTCCAACTGCATGCATGATGTCCGGTCGGGTACCTGTCAAATAAAGTAAACTTCCAATCATAGATCTGTAGGTTGGTTGATGTACTGCTGCAGATTCATCATTTGCACTGAGGCTACATCCTGTGACCATGGGTGTACATACGGGTTTTGCATCTTCCATACCATATTTCTTCAAAATCTGTTTGAGATACTTGGTTTGAGATAAAAAGATTCCTCCTTCTTTTTGTTGGATTTGCAAACCAAGGAAATATGTCAGTTCTCCTAGCAAGGACATTTCAAATTCTTTCTGCATGACCAAGGCAAAGCTTTGACTCATAGCTTCTTCATTGCTCCCAAAAATAATGTCATCTACATACACAACAAGTATTAGCAATTTGTCATTTTCAACTTTTATATAAAGATTGCTATCTGCTGATCCTTTTGAAAAGCCTTGTTGATGAAGATATTTGTCCAAATGGTAGTACCAAGCCCTTGGAGCTTGTTTGAGACCATAGAGAGCCTTTTTCAATCTGCATACAAGATTTGGATCATTTCCAAGAATGAACCCATCTGGCTGTTCAATGTACACTTCTTCTTCCAAGTCTCCATTCAGAAAGGCTGATTTCACGTCCATTTGAAATACTTTGAAGTTTTGAAAACTTGAGAGAGCAAGGAACATTCGGATGGCCTCAAGTCTTGCAACAGGAGCAAAGGTTTCTTCAAAGTCTATTCCTTCTTGCTGCGCATACCCTTTACAAACAAGTCTGGCTTTGTTTCTAATTACTTCTCCATTTTCATTCAATTTATTTTTGAAGACCCATTTTGTTCCGATAACATTCTTATCTTTTGGTCTAGGAACCAGCTCCCAAGTGTTGTTCTTTTCGATCTGCTCAAGTTCTTCATCCATTGCTTTCACCCAACATTCATCTTTGCATGCCTCTTTCACATTTTGTGGTTCAGTAGAGGAGAGTAATGCCAAATAGCTTGAAGCTTCTGCAACTGTTCTTCTTGTTTGTACACCTGCTTCTTTCTGCCCCATAATCTGAGATTCTGGATGATTCTTCTGAACATATATGGATGGAGTCTTTTCTTCTATTCTTGTTTTCTCTTCTGGTTCTTCTTGAGGTTTTCATCATTCTGTCGTTGGGGGTAGCCTTCATCTTCTTCGATGTCTTCATGATGTACTTGCCTAGGAATGTATCCCTTCTCATCAACCACTACATCAATGCTGTCAACAATTCTGCCAAGTCTTTTATTGTAGCATTTGTATGCTTTGCTATGTGGAGAGTAACCAAGAAGAATGCCTTCATCTGCTCTAGGTTCAAGTTTGCCAAGCTGCTCATCAGTATTCTTGATATAGCATTTGCTCCCAAAGATTTTGAAGTGCTTTACCGAAGGAGTCCTACCACTCCAGAGCTCATGAGGAGTTTGAGTGCTGTTCACCCGAACATTTGTTTTGTTGAGAATAACAACCGCAGCATGTGCAGCTTCACCCCAGAAAGTTGCGGGAGTTCCTGACTCATCAAGCATAGCACGAGCCATTTGTTGGACTGTTCTGTTCATTCTTTCCACAACTCCATTTTGCTGAGGGGTTCTTGCTGTAGAGAATTCTCTTCTTATCCCATGTTCTTCACAGAAATCGAAAAATTCATTTGAACCACCTCTGTCGGATCTGAGGCACTTGATTTTGTGACCTGATTCATTTTCAACCAAGGCTTTGAAGGATTTGAATTTTTCGAATGCTTCATCTTTGTGCTTCATAAGTCCTAACCAGACAAACCTGGAGAAATCGTCAATGAATAATATCAAGTATTCTTCTCCTCGAGGTGTTCTTTTCCTGAAAGGACCGCATGTATCTGTATGTACTAGCTCAAGAGGCATGCTAGCTGAACCTTCTTTCTCTGGAAAATTAGTTCTGGTTTGTTTTCCAAACTGACATGATTTGCATATGGTGTTGTCAGGAATTTTGATATCTGGAAGATCGCGAACTGCCTGATATTTGCATGCTTTCCTTATTTGTGAAAAGCTTAGATGTCCCAACCTCCGATGCCATAACCAGTGCTCATCATCCTTGCTCAGATAGCATTGTTGTTGTCCTTCTTCAAATATGTACAGATTATTTGGAGTTCTTTTGCCTTTGATCACTGTTTTACCTGTATCAAGATCACGAACAAGACATCCATTTGATCTGAATATAACCTCGGTTCTTTGATCACACATCTGGCTGACACTTAGAAGATTATGCTTCAATCCATCAACATACAAAACATTTCCAGCCTTGACCTTTTCTTTTAACTGAGCAATGCCTTTTCCTTTTATAGTTGCAGGAGTATCATTTCCAAAAGAGACTTTCTTTCCTTTTTCTAGAGTAGAATATGACTCAAGTTTTTTTTTATCACCTGTCATATGCTTCGAACATCCACTGTCAATGTACCATAGATTTTCCTGTCCCTCTGCATAAAATGCTATCCCACACCTTTCTGTTTGTGGTTCCTTTATTCTCCATGTTTTGGTGCTTGAGGCTTGTTCCTTTTTCTGCTGAAACCTGCTCCTGCATTCAGAGTCTTCATGACCAAAGTTATTGCAAATAGAACATTCAACTTCATTTTCAAGAACCGAAAAGTTGTTATAGGTCCTTTTTGTAAACCCGTTCATACTTCTTTGTTTTTGAGCTTCCCTAGTCATGATTGTTTTATATGCAACACATTGAGCTGCTTTGTGACCAAAGTTATGGCAGGAAAAGCATTGTCCATTGAAGAAACTTCTGCGGTTATCGAATCTACCAGCCAATTGATTGTAATTTCTATTGTCATCTATTCTTGAACCAAATTGAGAAGATTTTACCTGTGGCTGGTTGTAGCTTTTTTTCACCCTTAAGATGGATTGCCCCTGATAGTTTCTGTTTGTAATTCGTCCCTGCTTTACCTGATGATCTTCATTGTGCTTTTGCTCATTTCTTCTTGCTGCATCAAGATAACTTTTTGAGGTGGATGCTTGAGAAGTTTCTCCATTATAGCCCAGACCTGTCTTGTTTAGTGGAGACCGCTGCACATTGATAATCTCATCCAAGGTTTCAGATCCTTTGACAAACTTGAGATTAATAGCTTTTGTTTTCTCAATCTCTTTTCTAAGACCAACAATTTCACCTTCTAATTTTTCAAGATGTTTTTCCTTTTCATCAATTTGAAATTGTAGAGTATCAATGATCATGTTCTTTTCTTCTATACATCTCTTGAGCCTAGTAATTTCATCATAAAGGTTATCCACATCTATAGCATCCATATAATCATCATCTTCAAATGCCATTAACAACTTATATTCATTACCTTGTTCATCTTCATCACTGTTTGATAGACCATCACTATCTTCATGAGTGTAGTAGCTTTTCTTATTTGCGTTCTGTTTCTTGTTCCATCTAGCAGGTTCCTTTCCTTTATCCTTATAAGGACATTTTGCAGCATAATGACCTACTCTTCCACAAGCAAAGCATTTAAAAGGTAACTTACCTCTGAACCTTCCAGAACCCCTTTGAAGATTTCTGACAAAATTTGATTCTTCTTCCTCTTCTTCTGGGACGTGGCTTGCCTCATAATAATCTCCTTTGCCTGATGCCTTGAAAGCAGCTTCTCTTCTGTCTGATGGACCTCCCTTTCTCATTTCATAAGCAGTTAGAATTCCATGTAGCTGAGACATAGTAAGAATTCGTAGATTTTCCTTTTCTTCTATTGCAGATACTTTAGATTCAAACTTGGGGGACAATGATCTTAGAACCTTTTCAACCACAATAGCCTCTTTTATTTCTTCACCCAAATTTTTCATACAATTAACAAACTCATCTACCCGAAGAAAATAGTTAGCCACACTTTCATCATTATACATTTTGAGAGTCTCATACTGAATTCTGAGAGTTTGAAGTTTAGCACGCTTTACCTGTTCATCTCCTTCATAGCTCGTGACAATTTTGTCCCATATCTCTTTTGCGGATTTATAGTGCATTACCTTCATGAATTCTGATTGAGATATACATCCTAATAGAGTACTGACTGCTTTCGCATTTGTTTCATACTTCTTTTTCTCGGCTGCATCTGTAGGAGTAGCTGAAGGAAAAGCGTAGCCTGTCTCTACGATGTCCCAAACTTCTGTACCAAGAGATTGAAGATAGGCAGTAACTCTTACCTTCCAATAATTGAAATTTGTCCCATCAAAGACTGGTGGCCTGATTGATGCTTCTCTCTCGTAGTTGCTCATGATGAACGATCTACCTTCAAGCGATCAAGCTTCTCTGAAGGACCTGCTCTGATACCAATTGTTGGAAATAATACTGAGAGGGGGGGTGAATCAGTATTATCTAATTATTTTAATAAATCTTCTTTATTTGTTCTTTGAATTGTTTTTGCATGTCAGTACTATAAAATAATGAGCATGAACAAAGAAAAACAGACAGTCACACCAAAGAACACAAGATGTAAGGTGGAAACCCAATGTGGGTGAAAACCACCTGCTGCAATATGTCTCTATCTTCTTTCAAACTAGAAACTCCTTTTACAATGGTTTTGTACTGGTGCAGTCCTTTACCAGTACGCAGGCTGCAACCTGCAGAGAGCTACAACTCTCTCTCGTTTTCCAGTCTCTCCTGGAAGGGAGCTACAACCCCCTACTTATTTTCTTACAAGGACCACTTTTCATAAATTTTCAAACTGGATCCATAAGCATCAAATGATCATCAAGTATAAGAGAATCACCCAGTCAATGATAGGACCAAACCCAGAACACAGCAATGATAAACAAAGATTTTAAGAGAAGTAAGCACCCTGCTCAACTGCTCGCCTGCTTACGTAAGCACCCTGCTCAACTTCTCGCCTGCTTACAATACTCACCCTGCTCAACTGCTTGCCTGCTTACAGTGCACACCCTGCTCAACTGCTCGCCTGCTTACGTATGCACCCTGCTCAACTGCTCACTTGCGTACCTCGCTCTGAGTCCATTGAACTGCCTGCGGACCTCCGCACCTGCAACCCTTCTGTGCCTGCGTATGTACGCACCTGAAACCCTTCTGTGCCTGCGTACCGGCGCACCTGCAACCCTTCTGTGCCTGCGTACCGCCGCACCTGAAACCCTTCTGTGCCTGCGTACCGGCGCACCTGAAACCCTTCTGTGCCTGCGTACCGGCGCACCTGAAACGCTTCGTTCCTGCGTATGTACGCACTTTTCTCTCACTGTACCTGCGTACCTTTGGGCATAGATGATTTCAAGACTTCAGAAATAACCCAGACAGTCAGATCTACAGATCTGAACATGCGCCGAAGAGATCTCAGTCCATCAGTAGATTCGCCTTATTTAGATCTAGACCAGATCTAGCCCTCATAAGATATTCAACCAAAAACATGCTCAAGCCAAATGATCTCCTTTGCTTTATATAGGAAAGCTCTTCCTTAAATCATGGATCAATACCACGAGCCGACACCATAATAACACAATACCGTTGGCTAAATACTAAGAGTAAAACATAAGAAAACCCCACATGTGAATTTCTTTGCCTTGAAATGTGTGCACTGGGGGTACGCACCTCCTGAACGGCTGACCTGCGGGTATGTACGCACTTTATGTAACACTGACCTGCGTGTACGCACCTTATGTAAGGTGTACCTGCGTACCCCTTATTTTCTTCAATATTTGATAGCTGATCATCAATCTCTGCTGCTGACTTGAAGTACTGTGATCTATCACCTGAATGGGTTGCCATCAAGGACAACACTTTAGCCATAATGCCAACAGTTTGGACTTATCCATTTTTCCCTTTTGGCAAATTTGTATGAGATTTTTCCTTGGCGATTGTTGCACCGATGGTTACCGAGGCTTCTTCTACTTCCTAGAAGTAGATGGCTTAGGCCTACTTGACCTAGGCACGGTAGCAGGAAATTTGGTAGATATAGGTTTGACTGCAACTGCCTCATATTGGGCTGGCTCCGTATCTGGGTGAGTTGTAGTCATTCTCTCAAGGAATCTCTTACGGTAGTAATTAGGAAACTTTGCGGAATCTGGTTGTGAAATGAGTTCCTCCTAATCCGAGTTAGACATATAGCTCTTTACTTGGTGCAAATCAAAGCGAAAAATATTAAGGCAAACTCTCAGGAAGCAAAGTGTTCGAATGTAGAGTGGTATGCCATATTTATAGACCAATTTGAATTCAAATATGATCGTTCCCTCCAATTCCTGGTCATTAATGTATATTTGGTGGCAGATTTCCAAATATATGTTCCATAAATGCTTTCCCCCTGCTCCTTTCAACATAGATGTCTCCATCAAATCATATACAGTGCTTCCAATGGTCACTTTTTGGCTAGGTTGTGTGGGGCCCACCCTCCTAGCGTAGCTCCTTTGGCGCAACTCCCCTCAGTGCCATCCTTCGACTTGTCATGTAGCCCCTTCACTTTGCCTTTTTGACTTTCGGGCAATGTAGTTTAAAGTCCCGTACTTCCTTGCAGCTGCTTGGAGTACTAAGACTACCCCACAATCATATAGTCATTGTGCAGGGGCAGGATCATCCTTATACAACTTCAAGTGGCTCCCATTGACTTTTCCTGAAAATAATTCCCCATTCATCTTCACGAGCTAAACTGCACCTCCATCTATAATTTCCTTCATGACATACGGCTCTAGCCAATGCATTTGAAATTTTCCCAATAACTTTCTGAATTTACTGTTATATAGCAACACTAAATCTTTGTTCTTGAAGGTGCATTGTTTGATATGGTGATCATGCCATGCCTTTTCACGGTCCTTCTATACCTACTAATTAAATCCCACCAAGAAGCGATCCTCCTCCAATTCATTGAGATGCGCTAGCCATTATTCCATGGTATCGTGATCATCCATGTTTGTAATTGCTGTAATCTGTAAACTTGGCACTATGTACTCCATGGGAATTATAGCCTCTTTCCCATATACCAGTCTGAATGGTGTTTGTCCTATCAACTTTTTGTAGGTAGTCCTGTATGCCCAGAGGACCGCTAGTATGCATACATCCCAATCATTTCTCTTCCCATTGCAAATATTCATCAAAGCACTTTCCAGAATTTTGTTGAAGGCTTCTACTATGCCATTTTCTTGAGGGTGATAAGGTGTACTCTTTTGATGATATACCTAGAATTCCTCGAGCAATGCAACAATTGTTTCATTCAAGAAGTGTGTGCCCCTATCACTCATCAAAATCTTAGGGCAGCAGAACCGAGACAAGATATGCTCAAAAAATAAACTTCGTAATGATAGCAACGCTACAATCTTTTAAAGGTTGTGCCTCTACCCACCTGGTTAAGTATTTAGTCACGGTAATGATGTACTCGGCCCCTGTCTTCTTCCCTAGTGGTTGTTTTGGTCCCACAAAGTCTATTTCCCACTTATCAAACGCCTGCAACATCACTTGTGAATTTAGTGGCAATTCATCTCTTCACAACGGTCACCCCATCCTTTGGAAAACATCACACACCTTGAAATATATTTCAGATTCCTTATGCATAGTTGGCCACCAAATTCATGCGCATAGGATCTTTTGCACAGTCGCTTTTCCTACATAATGTCCTCCTGCTACTCCTCCATGCACTTCTGCAAGAATACTTTGCCACTTATACTCTGGAATATACCTACACATTATTTCATCAAAATCCATTTTATATAGATGTCCAACAATAACAGAGAAATCTGCAACCCAGACCACCAATTATTTCTTTTGTTGCATTGAATACCCTTCAGGAGCAGTGCCTATAGCCAAAAATTGAATTATATCTCTGAAATGATCATCTGTGACGCCAACAATGAAGAACTACGCATCAGGAAAACCTTCCTCCATATTCGTAGGCTCATCTACATTCTTAATTTGCGATCGGTGTTCTGGACCAACATTTCGATGCCCTGGCTTCACAATTACTTCGAAATCATATTCCTAAAAATGAAGCAACCATCTACAGATCGTGCCCCCCAACACAAGCTTGTTGACCAAGTATTTCAAAGAAAAATTATCTGTATACATCTTGAAGTGCACACCCAATAGACAGCTCCTGAACTTTTGTAGTGCATACACCATTTCCAAACCTTCGTGCTCTGTGGTTGAATAGTTCTTTTCAACCTTTGACATCTTTCTACTTTCAAATGCTATTGGATGGTCAATGTCTCCTTCGCTTGGTTGGGTCAACACAACTCTTAGCGTGATGCATGAGGCATCTACATGAATGTGGAATTCCTTCTTCCAATCTGGGAACACTAGAATGGGTGCAGTGATGATTTTCTCCTTCAAAATATCCAAACTCTTCTGGCAATCCTTGTCCTAGCAAAATGTCACATCCTTCTTCAATAAATTTTCCATAGGCATAGTGATTTGTGCATACCCTTTGATAAACTTCCTATAATATCCCGTATGGACCAACATTGCGCGTAGTTGTTTAACATTCTTCGGGGTTTCCAAGTTGATGATTACTACAATTTTTACAGGATCTACCATCAATCCTTGCTTGCAAAAAACATGACCCAAGAATATCCCATAGGGTACACAGAATATGAATTTCTTAAAATTAAGGGCTATCTGATGCTTTTGACAGGTATCCAACATGAGGCACAGACTAGAAACATGTCTCTTTACTAATCCAAACACTGTCCAGTCATCGAAGTAAACCTCAAAAAATTTATGGATAAATTCCTTGAAAGCTACAATTACCACCCTAGAAAAAATTGCAGGGGCATTCTTAAACCCAAAAGGCATCACTGTATACTGAAAAAAGCCCCATTCAATCATGAAGGTGGTCTTACTCCGGTCCTCTGGTGTGATCTTGATCTGATAGTACCCTGAGAATCCATCTGTGAACGAATATTCTTCCTACTCTCCAACATTCTCCAATACCTCATCCGTGAATGGCATAGGGAATGGATCATGGACACACGCGTCATTCAACTTCATTAAGTCTATGCATATCCAAATTTCACCCTCTGTCTTCTTTTCTTGAACCACCATGGGACTAACCCAGTTTGACTCTTCAATAGGTTTAATGATCCCAGCTTCAAGCATTTTATCCAATTCCTTGCACACTTTTTCCTTATACTTAGGATTTAATCGGTAAGGGCATTGTTTCACTAGCTTTGCATCTGGTTTCAAGGTGATCTTCATGACTCCCAGATCCCCTCCTATCTATTTTAGATTAGAGAAATTTGTGGGAAACAAGTCTTGGTACTCTCGCAATAGCTCCATGACCTTATCTACTGTATCTTCATCCCAATAGTCTCCTATGTTTGCAAACTTTGGCTGCAGTTCTGATCCAATATTCACCCACTTGGTCTTTAAGGGCTCTAATATATCAGGGATTTCTGAATTAGGTCCCTTGACTTAATGTTGTCCTTCGGACTTAGGAATGTGGATGTTCATGGGATCTTCCACAATCACATTGTAACATTCAAGCACATGGCGCAACTGCGTACTCTAATCTGGTTGTACCCATTCAACCATTTCTTCAGGCATTCTGAATATTGAAACTTTAATCTCCTATGATGCTACATCTATACATTCAAACCCATCTTCAAAGCTAAAAGTTAGTAGAAAAATTTCTTTCAAAACATCCCATTCTGCGATTCCATGTCGCAGCTTCGTTTCTAGATACCAGTTCATCGGAATTGTATCCAAAGTGTGGTAGAAGATATGAACCCACTCTAGCTGTGGTTCTTCTCCCCATGCTTTTTTCGAAGGAGCTAAGTTCTCACGCGGATCATACTTCCCTGTGTATTTCTCCGCAATGCGGGTATTAGTGTACCCAAACCACAACTTAATCATTCTTCGATACTCCCAATCTGCAAAAAAAAAAATTATGCATGCCCCACCAATGGGAAGGCATAGAGCACATCGTAATATTTAGTGCTTGGAACCGATGTTCCTCCAGTACATCCCTTTCAAATTTATACAAAAATAAATTGACATCCTCTAGACCATCATAATACGGTAAATTACGTACCTCAGTGGATATACATCGTAATGACTTGGTAAGCCTATTGCAGTGCAACGATGATACTTCATGCAATCAGTTTTCATCTAAATCTGAATTACAAGAGTTGTCCTTCTCCCATGTGATTCACCCATCCATGGTAGGGTTGATCCAATCTTCATCCTGCACAATCTACTTATATATCTTCTCAATGCCATCGTCTTCCTCATAATCATAGACTGGTTTAGTATATCACGCAACTTCGACTGGAACTAATGGCACAATCACCCTTAGTTCTTTCTTCTCAAATGTCATACTATGCTTCATCAGATTGATGAGTGCATTCATATCAAATGCCTAATCAATTCTAAGAAGTGTTGGATATGGGTTACTGTCATCCATGATTTCGATCACTTCAAAGTCGGTTATGGAGCGCGCCCCTTCAATATCCACAATCACTCCATGTAGGCGCCCCATAGGAATAATATTATGCTAATTGGCCATTCTCAATTGGATCAGGAACCATTGTAGCACGGTTCTTCCCATTCTTTCCTAAGTTTTCTTCGATAGAACATTTGCATCAGACCCTAAATTGAGAATTACCTAATCCATTTCATATTCTCCAATTTGTGCAGTCGACCTCATTTTGTGACCAGTTGTCTTCTTACTTTTTACCACCTTGTGTATTGCACACAATCTTTGTAGAGGCTTATTCTTATCAATGAAATTATCAATCAATTCTTCGAGTCCTTCTACTG
The DNA here is from genome assembly GCA_031772625.1 of Pinus tabuliformis. Classification (NCBI taxonomy): domain Eukaryota; kingdom Viridiplantae; phylum Streptophyta; class Pinopsida; order Pinales; family Pinaceae; genus Pinus; species Pinus tabuliformis. Next base: position 833,453,190 of record CM062804.1, read on the forward strand.
CCTTCTTATCCATGAGAAGTTTCATACAAGTTTTAAAAAATGATGCTAATAATGATGGGTCTATCTCCTGCGTAGTATTGGTCTCTTCAAACTTTCCCATATTTTGAGTCCTTGATGTAGAGGCTCCCTCATCCATGAACTCCTCTTGGCTTCCATAAATTTTTCCTTCACCTTATTTACGTCAAATCACGTCTCCTTATCAGCAGCTTTGTGAACCCACACATCGACTTCTGGCTATTTCCCCTTATCTTCTCCAGTAGCTACACCACTTCGCTAACAATATTGACACTGGGCCCATCTTCGTGAGGCTCAAACCTTATCATCTGGATGTTCTGCATAAGTTGTTGGGTCTTAGTCTTATTTTCTTTCATCTTCACAATAAGTATTGGGAAATATTATATAACATGGTCAAACTGTTGACAATATTGATAAGAAGGGTGAGTTTGATTTTGACAATCCCATGCAAAATGACCTGCTTCCCCACAATTGTAACAGATGATATGACCATGACCCCTTCCAAATCCTCCTCCTCTTCCTCTTCCTCAACCTTGGAATACTATGAACGCCACATTTGCACCCTGATTTTGAGGACGAGTCTTTACCTGCATTCTATACAAAGGGGTTTTATCCATCATCAACTCATATCTTCGACAATGGTGCTCATCATGTCCTATGGATTTGCAGAAATTTCAAAACAACTGTTGGGGGTTCTGTACAAAATTCTGTAGTAAATGACAATTATATGTCGCATGCTATCCTGTAACCTGACAAATAGCCCACCACGGTGCTACCCCCGTGCTTGGCCCAGCGGTATTTTTTGGCTTCAGGGGGACAAGGCCTCCCCCAATAAGATAATTCTAATAGACTAGGCAATGGTCCTTATAATGAGCATGGCATTTGTATTTCAAGCACAAAACTTCTGTGCGAACCTCAGTCTGGGCTTCCTTTCCCTTCTTCAGGCTCTGCAACTCCATATGCAAGCTAGCCAGTTGTGACTGAATCTGTTGCACCCCCAGATTCGTATCCTGAATGGGCGAAGCTTCCAATATCATAGCAATCTCTAACGCTTCAGCTTGCATGCCAATTTTCTGTTGTGACAGCAACAATCTCAGATGGGGTAATAGTGAAGAAATGTACCAATCCCTATGTTCATCATTCATGATCTACATATTAGGCTGCTGTAGAAAACATTTCAACCTCTAGTCAAAGTCCCACGTGGATTCATTCACCTTCTGCTATATCTCTTTGACCTCTATCACTGACTGGGCCTGTGACTTAGGCTTCTTGAATTCATTATTGAGTGTTTTCTTTGTCTCGTCTAGTGTTACATTTGGATGACCCGAAAAATACTTAATATACCAACTTATCGCTCTACCCTACAATGTTTTAACCAGCTACGCTTTCTTCAAATCATCATATGTAACCTATTGTGAATTCCACATAGCATCTGCTACAAACTAAAACTATTAAGGGTCTTCTATTCCTAGACCTCTTAATATTGACATCTTCATCGCGTTGGCCATATTGAATAGTGGAGGTGGAGGTGGAGGTGTACGTGTACGTGTGTGAAGGCAGAGGTGATGGTGGAGGTGGAGTGGATGGATTTCGTATCCCTACGATACCCTATCTTATTGCCTATAGCGCACCTAGAGGTGTCCTTAGAACACTACTTTCTTCGTCACTATCAGATACTCCCAATAGAATACTACATTCAACACCTAAATCTAGGTATCTTCTAAATTGTTTTTTACATCGCGTAGCTTCCGTCAGATTTCTTCTAAACATTAATTTAATGGCATAACCCTTTTCTTGCATAATAGCATTTTAATCCAAGTCTTCATGGATTTCAGGTACTTACCTCTTGGTCCTTTAAGAATCATCGTTTAGTTTCAATATAGCTTACAAATGTATAGATCGTGAATCCAGTGATGAATATGCCCAAAATGCTATCGATCCATTAATTGACATCCCTCGCGATCTTGTTTTATGAAGCTTCCAGATGCCTTACCAACTCTGGAGTCCACACAATAGGGTTGTCCAACTTCCACGTGCCTTGGCTATCTGCCAATTTTGACAACCACTGGTGTAATTCACACAGAAAAGAACAAAATAAAATTTCTTGTTCATCTGTATACATATATCTATTCAGCCACTCTTCCTTCGACAAACACAGATTCCTATTTTCCCGAGTTGCAAATTTGTGCAGCTTCTGATCTATCAACTTCTCAATTTCTTTCTTATTTGGGAACCATTTATTCGACATCACACATTCCTCAAACAGATCTCGGTCTTGACAAAGTAACCATTTGTTGGCTTGAGGAGTCCTGACCTAGGTTCAAAAATAGTTGCACCAACCAACAAAACCCTAAAGTGTTGGCCCTTTTGGCAACAACCGGATTATCGGAGGCTGCAATCTCACCTGAAGCAGTATTGCGGGATGACAAAACTAGGTTTCTGCATCTAGATGTCTGTGTGATGGGTTTCTGTTACTTCTAGGGATTTATCCCGACCTTCATGAACTCTAACCCTTTAAATGTAGAAATCAAGGTAACTTACAGAAACAGTATCTAACCCTTTGCGGAACACTTAAAACATTCAAAACATCATGTAAATTATGAGATCTACTACTTTCGCGCACCAATTAAGTATGTCTTCATATAATTGCAGAAAACATAGCGAATACACATAAATTGCATAAGTAAATATAGAGGCACAAATGTACAATTATAACTTTAGAAAAAATATTTATTGATGTAATATTTTGTTATAGAATCTTCTTCCCTACGCACACAGCTACAGGGGCTCACACACGTAGCTTGCAAACATACCAAGGTCTCCGCGCACACAGGGGTCCACGCACGTAGCTTGCAGACTTACCAAGGTCTTCGTGCACACAACAATAAGATCCTTCCCCTTCACCTAAGTGCAAAAAATAGACTTTTCTACCTCAGACTACTTGCCCATACAATTATCTTCAATTTCTAACTGACTTTCTATTACTTGCTAAGACTCCTTTATATAGTTTCTTCCATTACAATACCATGGTTAGTGAACCATGGGCAGGTCACAAAACATCATATCTTCTAACAAACTAAGAGACTAAAGCCCCTTTGACTCTTATGACCTTCATGCTCCGCTCCCTTAAAATGCGAAGACTTTACATAGTTAACAAAATTAGTTACAAAATTTATCCCAGGGGACCCTGTCCCAACACTATTCCAAGGGAGATTGTCACTGACCATGGTAGTCATTTTCAGAATAAGATGATGTCCAAGTTGACTTTAAAATTGGGACTTCGAAAGAAGCATTTGTCTCCATACTATCCTCAAGCTAATGGTTAGGTTGAATCTGTCAACAAATCCCTCCAAACTATCCTATGAAGGAAAATCAATAAAGGTAGATCCAATTGGCACATCATGCTATATCCTGCACTTTGGGCATACCGGATGTATGTTATGACCACCATGACTTTTAATCCTTTTCAACTAGTTTACGGTTTGGAATCAATATTCCCTGTGGAATGTGAGATCCCATCTCTTAAATTAGTAGTTTAACTTACTCCAGACACTTCTAGCCTTGAATAAATCCTTATTCATTTAGATCATCTCGATGAGCAAAGTTGGGATGCAGCCACAATAAATGAGGCTCATAAAAAGAGAGTAAAAACCCAATATGACAATATTGTGTGTCTAAGGGTTTTCTCTGAAGGTGACCTTGTCCTGTTCTATGACCAAGATATAGACACCTTGGGGGCAGGAAAATTCAAACCTATGTCGTACAATCCTTTTATCATTAAGAAGGATTTAAGAAAAGGTGCGTATGAGTTGATTGATTTCGATGGAAACGTGTTTTCAGAGCCTAGAAATGGGCTCTATCTTAAGAATTATTATGCCTAGGTTCTTGCCTAGCATTTTCTTTGTTTTGTAAATACTTTGCATAGTTGTTTATTTATGTATATGGGTCTTGTGGTGATGGTGGTATTTTGGTCTACTTTGGTAGGTGTCAATGGGTGATTTGGTGTATCTAGGGCTCGCCGATGGTGCTAGTAGACATACTCGGAACTTATCTTCCATCGCTTGGGTAATATACTATCCATCTGGTCAATTGTTATCCATAAGAGACATATGTATCAGCCCTGCATCCAACAATATGGTTGAATACAATGTTGTCATTAATTTACTATTTGAAGCACTATCTTTTGGTATTGATTTGTTAGTGGTTTATTTAGATTCATAATTGGTGGTGTCTCAATTAAATAACATATATCATGTGAGATATCCTTTATTACATTCCAAATTTCTGAGAGTGAGATTATTACAAGGATCATTTAATTTTATTACTTTTATTCATATTCCACGATCAGAAAATTCATTTATTGATTCTATAACTAATCAAGCATTAGATTGGCACATTAATCATTCATCACATTAAATCAAAATACCATAAAATCATCTGTATATATGATCAAACCATCAAGAAATTGTCTCTATATAGATAGGAATAATATGTACATAATATTACAAACTGTGGACAAATATCCTACAAAATTTGGGCTTAAGCTCAATCATGTCCATAAAAGATCAGTCATCTAAAATCTAAGTCTATGGGCCCTGCCTAGGATGACCATAACAAAAGAAGACGATGGTATTTTCCACCCATCGAAAGAGCCGCACCCACTCTCATGGTACTCCTACCACTCGCCTCTGAACGGCCTTAGGGAGATCCTCTATGGCTACCATGGGAACTTGGCAAGTCAGACTCTCCAAGTTCCACTAAACTATATATAGGACTCTCTCGGCCTCAGCTGTAGCTCTCTCTACATATCTATCATGGTGACTATGCCTAGGTAGACCCTTAGGTCTCATTGGCCCAACATTTGCATAATGATCAAATAATCTTGTAAGACTTTTTTTTTCACGAAAAATATTTTTAACTTCTTAAGATCATATTCAAAGTAAAAAAAAATCAAATAACATAAAAATATAAAAAAATTTACCCATCTTGCCCCATTCAGCACCTTCGGGAAGGGCCAAATCTAAGTCCTCTTGGTAGTCTATGTTTTCATAGGGGTATTCATCTATAGCTATTATTTGTTCCTCCCACCAAATGAAAAACTCGTCATCAAATGCTAGTCAGGTGACTTCACCCCCGCCATGTCACCTGATCAGGTCTACCCATCTGGCCATCCTCGGATCTATAGGACTGCTAATAGTGGTAGACACTCTGGGTTGAAGTGTTGGTACTCTCTCAAGTAAGAAGGAACAAAGTATTCTATTTCCCTCGTCTCACTGAAGTCAGTTGCTTTTACATACAGGTCAAGAGCCTTGTACACCAATCAAATACTTCTGGACAAAGGCACTCTACTACCAAGAACATGGTAGGTCAAGAGGCCTGGTGTAGAGCTTCCAAGCCTGCCACTCTAACAATGGTAAAGAGAATGATCTTGATTGGCAATCTTCTCACATCCTTGATCAAAATTTTAGATCTGACCTTGTCTATCCTGGGTTGCAATAGATGTTTATGTAATCAGAGACATTTAGGCCTCCCCAGTAACTTTCTTTTAGATCAACTACATAACCTTTTCTGGAAATCCCTGTAATGAAGTAAATATCTTCCACATCAATTGGTAAATGCATTTGATCTATCATGAAGACCTCCTACTCTGGATCCCAGTAATGGAAAAGCATTTCTAGCAACTAAGTTTTGGTTTTCATATTCGACATCATGAAAAATTTGAGCAATTCACAATTTCTTAATGCATGCAATACCCTTGGATCTCCTAAAACCTCATTGTCAACTTCACTATGCTCCCACTCCTTCCAAACAATTGACATCCTGCAATTTCAAGAAATTTCATCCGTTAGAAATTGAGATTTTAAAATTTGACTGTGTGTATGCAATTTTTATAAATGACAGTTGCTTTTACATTTGACTTTGGCTTTGGAAAGTCGCGTGTAGGGCTTTCTACATGCAACTTTCAAAGGTCTAACCTACGTACACGCAAAGGTAAATTTTAAATTAAAACTTCTATGGTGGAGAATCATTTGAATCCATTCAAAATGCATGAAAATGATGACAAGATGAGTTTAGAATTACTTGGAAGCCTTCAGTTGATGAATTGGTTGAGGAAATCGTGAAATGAGGTTGCCTAATTTTTCTCCCAAATCTCTCAAACTCTCAATACTTGCAAGTCAAAATAAGTTGTGGAGAGTTGAAATGACTTTTTACAATGAAAATTTTAAAATCCACTTTTATAAAGTACATAATTTTTAATTTTTATTACTTCAAGAAACTTTTAATTTTTGGCTTTAAGTGTTGGGGGAGGTTGTTTTTCAAGGTAAATGAAGACTTTGAGATATTTTTCAACATTTCGACTCCATAATCACAAAACTGTCATGGTAGGTATCGTTTTCGTCGCTAGCATATAGGTTAGGACATATCACTTTTTTCGTTGCATTATGCACCTTAACCTCATACTATGATATTTTTCCATAGGGTCAACCCCATAATGTTGTTGTTTTCATACCACTTTCACTCGTCATCTTATAAAATCATAACATAATGGTAGAGTCATTCCTTACATGGGATTCCTATTTAGATCCTCGCTAGCATATGTTGCCCATGCTGCAAGAATTGTTTAGGCTCGGGAGTCCTCTTTAGTCCCTCCATGACTTTGCGATGAAGCCTCATTTCTCTTATTCTTCATTATTATTCTAGATTTATACCCTAGAGGCTCCCATGTGTTAAGTGGTATTGATGCATTCATATTGACTACGTGTTCCTTTTTTCGCCTTAATCCGACTTCATTTGGACTCGTGTATAAGCCACTTTTGACCATGACCTTCTGAAAGTTCAAACCATGCATTCATTAGCCTCTGTGACTTAACACCTTTTATCACTGGAAAGAACATTCCTTTAAGTGTTGATGATCAGTTTCTCCACCTTGCATTAAGCATAGGAATGTTCTAGACCCAGGAACTACATCATCTATTTTAGGCACTCATTCTTTCCACTGTACTATAGGCATTACTTTATTCTTTTTCAAGCTTTAAATATGAAAAATACAAAAAAACTTATACATTCCAAAAAGAGTGGGAACGGGAAATTTACCTCCATATTTGATGGCAAGAAGAGTCAGTTATGTCGCCCTTGAACAAAGCACTCAAAATAAGTATTTCCTTCATTGGGATGGGACTTAGTTTGACTTTAGGAGAGCCATAACCTTATTATTGAGTTAGTCCTCCTCCGGTTGGTTATCTCTTCCAATCATATGGAGATTTTGTTAATGCCTCCTACATTACAACTTATAAAAAGTTATTTTATGTTGCCATATAGTCACATATGAGTTATGATTTTGTTCAAGGGAAGTCATTCTGTGTTTTCCATTTTGCGATGTCTCTTGACTCATTTTCAGTCGGCCATACTCGTCCTGTCAAGTTATCTTCCGTATCACATCAGTTATTTGGTCCTTTGCTAATTTCGGTTAAGAAGGTCTACATTGACTTCTTACTAGTGGGTCTACTCTTATCGACTCCAACAAATTGCTCTAAGAGTAGACCTAGAGCCACACCCTAACCCTATTTATATCATTCATAAGTGACATTATTCTCGACATCGATTAGCATCATGGGATTTTTACTGAGTGGTTTCCCTTGTGTTCGACGTCAGCTTAAATTATCACTCATTGGGTTTTGTACAGTACCTTGGTTTCCATTTGACCCTATTGGTGGATTTCTTGCCTCTATGTCAGCTTTCATTATTGGTTGGTTTAGAGGGTTTCTGTCATGCACTAGCTACATCTTGCGTACGCCGAAAACACACTTCAGAATGGTTATTTCATCTCTTTTTGTCTGAGTTCTTCCAAATTATTGGCCTGCAGATTACACTCACACTGGTTGATGTGGGATGCCTTAATGCCTTCCTTCCAGCAAATATTTTCCCATCAACTCCAACTTATTTCTCTGGGAACAAGATCTAGAGTCCCTTTTTCAGTACCTTAGGGTTTGCAGTCATCAATGGCAAACTCCTTCACTATCGACATTGAGAATACATCAATGTCTCTTGATTGATATATTCTCTCAAGTGTTCGACTTCAACACATTTATTCACAATTTTTTTATTGTATTGGGGTATCTTAACTCTCATCATCATTATTGGTGAGTTGTCTCGTGTTTGTTAATGGTATGCATCAATGATCGGTAATCAAATGATTTCTCACATGGTCGATTTCAACCCATTTATTCCCATAGTGTAGAAATGTACCATCTGCGGTCGATGAATACCTTGTGATTGTGTCAGTTCGTTGGTTCACTTTTCAGTTCCTTCAGTTTTCTGCCAGTGCTACCAGCCACCCTTATATGTTGCAATTCATCTTAGTAGCATTCTAGATGTTGACACCCGAGTTTTATGCAGTACCACTATTCCACCTATATGACATGGAACTATTATGAGGATCAATTATGCAACATCAGTGATCATACATTCTTCGAGCATCATTGAACGGTTTTTTTTCTATATGTGATCAAGGATAATTTTAGGGGCGAATGTTCGCCCTTTGGCGAAATTAAGGGGTTTTAAATTTTTAGTGGGCGAATATTTTGTATCACAGTACATTTTTACAAATCACCTCAAATAGCCCACCTTATTTTAAGGGAGAGGGTAAAAAAGGTAAATTTAGCCCTTGAAATTATGACTTACAACCTTCCATTCGCCCATTTTCAAGAATAGGTTTTATTTAAGTGAATCCATTCGCCCATTTTCAAGAATAGGTTTTATTTAAGTGAATCCTATGGGCCAAATACCATATTTATAAAAGAGGTATGGTAAAAATATAAATAAATGAGAGGTATGGTAAATAAATAAAACATTTAATACCTTATATACGTTTATAAGTAAAGAGGTATGGTAAATAAATAAAACGTCTTTTTATACTTACTCAAAAGGTATGGTAAATAAATAAAAATATAAATAAACTAGACGTATCGTAAATAAATAAAACCTCTTTTTATATTTAGTCCATAACCCTCGTTCTATTTATGAAGGCTCAAGAAAGAGGTTTTATTTAAGTGAATCCTATGGGCCAAATACCATATTTGTAAAAGAGGTATGGTAAATTAATAAAAATATAAATAAACGAGAGGTATGGTAAACAAATAAAACATTTTTTTATATTTACTCCATAAGTCACCTTATATTTACGAACACTCAAAAAATGGGTTATATTTAGGTGAAACCTATGGCCAAAATACTATGGGACAAATACCATGGACTAGATTGTTATTAATACCATGCAAAAAACCATTATTAACCCTAATATTAGAATTAATAAAAATAAAAATGGCACATGGTATTGACCCATGGTATTCACCAAAATGGCACATGGTATTGACCCATGGTATTCACCTGGAACGTAGCCTATTTAAATGGGGGAATTAAACCATCATGTAGCCTATGCTAAGATTCACTAGGACTTTACAAAGTTTTATTATTTAGTGAAAGACTCGCCAAGATCTTACAAGATTTTATAATTGAGTAAAATATTTGCCATGCCTGGTGAGAGATTCGCCAAAAAATTATATATACATATTATATTATTGATAAAATCGCCTTCCATTTTTCCTATATACCATGGAGATTCACCCATTTATTATATTTATAAATTTAGGGGGGGTTCTTAAAATTTTCCCTGTATGTGATATTGAGACATAGTTTCGTTATGTTCCCGTGAAGCTATGATTGAGCGATCTAATATGTATTCTCCAATCTTATTTGTAAATTGTGTATACATGATGGATCTTCTTTGTACTTGATTAGTAGACATGATTTACCATTTTTTAGCATGGGTATGCCCACCTCAGACACGAGTCTTCTTTTTGATTCCTTCTATAGGTATTAAACAGGCTGGAATCTAGTAATTTCCTCTTAGGTTCTCAAATGATCTCTCTTTGTACTTAATACATTTCGGCCATCATTTACCCTTTTTGACCTCATATATTAGGGAGCATTTGTCATAGCATCATTCAACACTCATGTAGTTATGATGCTCTGGTATGGCCTTGGGCAGCCCTTTCCCATTCAAACTTGATCATTTATTAAAAAATAATATTTTCAATTCTATACGCAACTATGCCCTTACAAAATCATGTGTACACGTGGGTACCATAATACAAAACCCGTGTACTTAATTTAAAATATGAAAAAAATAAAAATATTTCCTATTTCTCGGGCAGGGTTTATAGGTTTCACCAAAATCCCACCTACAGGAGCCCGTGTCCTAACTGAATCAACTAATTTCTGGTGCTATTTATACACCTCATGGGAAGGCCTAAATCATAGAAGGAGATAGGATATCGACATTATAGTCCTTTTGTCCTGATATCAAGTTTGATTTTCCATGTGCCTCCTGTACTCCCATTCATAGGAAACCCTTGTTTCCTTGCAGAGATGTTCATCTTCCATTATATGAAATCCCTTTTGCATGTTTAAGAGGTGATCTTTGAGGCTTGGGTTCAACAAATCCAGAGGAAGGTTTCATTGGTGTCGTGGTAAAATCAAGTTGTATTCTTCTACTCCTATTTGTTGATATCAATAAAGAAGCTATGTCTTGTTCCTAAAATTTTATGATCTCATGGTTTTTATGATTGATGTCTAATATATCATGATTTATATGTTTATTCTTGATGATCTAACATGTTTACATTTTTATTATGCATGCACTTTGAACTACTTGCTATGTATATGCTTCTCTGAATTGTGTTGCAGGTCTGATCAATTTGGAGGAAGCAGAGGGTTTGTACCCTATGAGATTGACATCAAATGTAGGACCTATGGGCACTTCTCTCGAGCCCAACTGTAATAGTTTTTATAGTTTTCTTGCTTGAACGTATGCTTCTTTTTTATAGTCTGCCTTCAATCTATTGAGGTTTTCAACCCTTACCTTAGGGAAGTTTTTCTTGCTAATAGAGCTGACGACTCTGCCAACACCTATTTCTCCATAACTTGTAACTTTCCCAAATCATCACAAAAATATAACTAGACATGTTGAAGTATTTGATTATTTTTTATTTCCTCTTTCTTTATTTTCACTGGGTTAATTATAGTTGCTTTAGTGATTTTAATTTTTTGCAACAAGTCATTGACATGAGCTTCTTTGCTTAATCTTTTCTTCTAGCCAAGTTGTTACTTCAACAACTTGGTCATTTAACTATGTTCTTAGTTTTGAATATTCATGTCCCAATAGAACTATCTTCTCATCCTTCTGTTTGATGAATTCCTTGACTTTAGTTTCCTTGTGGATGCTTGCATTGGCATAAGCTCTGGCATATTGTGCTAACTCTTCAAAATCCTCATCTAGGCTAGAAAAAGAGGTTTCCCAAATGATTTCAAAAAATTTTGTTGGGTCTGAAGTTACAAGAAAACGTTTTTTAATCTTTGCTTCTAGCCAAGTTGTTACTTCAACAACCTGATCATTTATCTATGTTCTTAGTTTTGAATAGTCATGTCCCAATGGAACTATCTTCTCATCCTTATGTTTGATGAATTCCTTGACTTTAGTTTCCTTATGGATGCTTGCATTGGCATAAGCTCTGGCATATTGTGCTAACTCTTCAAAATCCTCATTTGGGTTGGAAAAAGAGGTTTCCCAAATGATTTCAAAATTTGTTGTTGAGACCGAAGTTACAAGATTTTTTTTTTTTTTTCTAAAATCTTTTTCTTCTTCTTTCCCTTTATTAAAAAAACTTTTTTCTTAGGTTGTAATGCACTTCAATTAGAGGCATTTATTGAAGATGAAATTCAAATTCATTTCTCGATTGAGGTGTTTTTTCTTGATCAAGAAACATATTGATAGGAGTCAAGATGATAATATTAGGATTTGAAAGATTATTTTCTATTACAACTAGGAAATTCATTTCCATCTGTTGTATGTCAGTAACTTTTCTGGACAAAGAAATGGAAACTGGGTCAGGTGTGGATTGGCTTTCAACCTAAGTAAGAAGTGTTGAGATTAACTAACTATATAATTTCCATTCATAGTCTAATATGGGTTCAGTAATGAGTTCATGGACATTCCCCTTATGAGACATAATATTCTCTGGAATATTTTCCTTTGAAACATTATCCTTTAAAGGAACAACATTTTTAGGAGTCTTTTCTTTTATAGGATCAACAAAAATATCTCTAGGCTTCTTAATTAGGGATTTCTTCTAAGGAGTAACTGAATGAATAGTGACCTTATGAGTAGCAACTTCTTTAGTTCTGGATTTCTTTACTAGAACTAATGAGGATTCTTTTGTTCTATAGCCTCTCGTGTGGTGGACTTCATAGTTTCACTTAGCATGAATGAACTAGAAGCTTGTACTGCAACCTTTTCATTGTCAGGTTGTTGTAAAATAGGAGGTAATGTGGATTCCTGTTATCCCTGTAGATTATAAAATGATGTTATAAGTTGGGTGATAATTCATTGATTCTTCTAAGCACTTATTGATAAAAGGATTCAAATTTAAATAAATCATCAAATGTAGGCTTTTCATAAACATACATTTTAAGACCAAAGGATGCAGTGACCATTTTTGCCTCTTACTTAAGGTCATGTGGTTTAAATTGAATTTTAGCCAGTTTGAGAGATTCAAAAGGAATAACTTATTTTTATCCAAAAGGATAATTTGTAATAGAATAAAGGCCCACTCTAATAGGAAATTCATGGAAAACTCTTTCGGATTCCCTCTTTAATTCATGACCAATTCACGTACCAACTGTCTGATAATCTACCTCTCTGCATAGTAGTCTATTTGTAACATACATAGGAAGAAAATGAGGGTGAGAAACGAAGCCCACAACGCTGATGTAGGTGAATTTTTCTTCACAATACCATTCAACAATTTTTTGAAGACAATCAATAGCTCACTGAGAAATCCTAGGAGGTTTCTTATCAAATAGGGCTTCATGCATGTTAAACACACATGGGCAACAAGAATAATCTGAAGGATAAAACATGAGAGTACATTTTTTATTAATAAGAGATATACATTTATAGCACATTGTTTGACTGTTGGGTTTCACATCCCAAGGTCTCTTGGACTTCTTTTTGTCTATTCGGCTTCCACACTAACCCATTGAGGATTAGGTGTCCAACATTCCTCCCCTTAATCCGAAGGGTTATGTATGAGTCCAAGAAGAGCGTTGTAATACAAAATGTGCAAAAAATGCAAGGCAACACTAGGCTGAATGTGCTCTCTGAAATGTTGGTATAAAGGGCAGTGGTTTAAGGATGACCACCAACACTGGAATGCTTAGTGCAGTTCCCGAAACTCTTCCAAAACTGGCAAGAAGCTGAAGTCTTCTGCTAGAGGAAGTGCTCCTATTTTTTTGAAGATGGAAACCTTCAACCATGAAAGGGAGGTCTCACCCCACATAAAGGGAGAACTTCAACTTGAAAAGGGAAGTCTCCACCTGTGATGGTTTAAGGATGACCAACAACTCTAGAATGCTTAATGCAATTCCTGGAACTCTTCCAAAACTGGCAAGAAGATAAAATCTTCTAACAGAGGAAGTGTTCTCAATTTTGTTCCTGGACTTCTTCCGAGGCTGGCAAGAAGCTGAAGTTTTCTGCTAGAGGAAGTGTCCCAGATTACCAACTGAAGGCATGCTTAGGGGCATCTTTGTTTCTAGCTACAACTCTGAAACTAGTGTGGAAGGTTGTGGCTCAGGCTCACTTGATGTGACTTTGAAGCTTGTAGATGACCATCATTCCCCCCCTGTCAGATACAAGGTGAGATGATGGAGAAAACTAAACTGCAAGACTATTCAATACTCTAGAATAAGTTCTGACATGTGTTTGGAATATCTTCTTGGCTGTTGATGCCCATTGCCAAGAAGAGATCCATCCAAGATGAATCTTTGTTCTTACAAGACGTTTGTTTCTGAAGCATCTGTGTGAAGAATGGGTGGTTTTATGACAGTGCTTACATGGATGAAGATCAAAACAATGATCTTTCAAATGGCCAACTCGGTCACAGTATTGGAATTTCACAATCTTTTGTTGTTGTTGTTGTTGTTGCTGTGGAAGAGGGGCAGAATCTAGAACAGCTGGAGGTGAACTGTCATGAGGAGCAGATGAACTGTCATGAATGAATCCAGCACTCTGAAACTGAATGGGCTTGGCATAATCTGGAATATGAAAGGACAAGTCCTTGTCATATCCAAGACCAGTTCTATGCTTGTTGTGGACAAGCTATTCCCAAGGTCTGATGATGGGCTTGGGAAGTGCAGACTAAGTTTCTGCATCTGCATGTACAACTGCTACTTTATGGGATTCTGTTTCAATCTTCTGAACAAAAACAGGTTTAGAATGATGACTCCTCTGTTTTAATTCTTCTTGCTATAGCTGAGTTTCGAGCTACAAAAATTCTATCTTCGCTTGTGCATTTTGTAGACAGATTCTAATGTCAGCTAGAGAGGATTTGTTGATTTTTACTATGTCATTAGTAGTAGACTGTATCAGAATTTTCAAAAACTCTAATACTTCATAAGCTTTCCCCATTTTCTCCAGTTGAAAAGTGCTAAGAAAAATGTAGAATAATGAAAACAATTTTAAGCACTTGAATTCTCTAGAAAGAAATATGTAGACACTTACAACAGGGTCGATATAAAACAATCTTGTCCCCTTTGAAATAATTCCCTTCCTCCTTAATTTAATGGCTTCATATTTCAAGTATTTGAAGGAAATTGAAAGCACTTCAAGTTAGTACATGTTGGAATTTATACATGTGTTTGTCCTTTACTATATTGTGATGGCGAAAACAACAAGCGAAACACTCATAAATCTGAATTGTTTTTGCAAACAAATAGCAGATAATCTAGCGCATATAACACTGATATCACCCCAAAAATTAAATCAACCTTCTCATTAGAATCTGTTGAGAAAAACAAATTTGTTCAAACCACACCATTCCAACACGCGGTGACAGAAATGAACTTAGGACTATTTTGTTCATTCCACGAGTGAGAGAACTTTGGTCATTTGCTGTGGTAGAAAAGATTAAAATAACTTCATAACTTGCTGAAAGTAAGAACCTTGGACTGGCTTCCTTTATTCCTAGGGTTACAGAAACTGCTCTTTAATGTGGAGAGCAATTGCAAAATCTTCCTGACATATGCGTTGCTGTATGGTTCGCGTTTCACGTATTTGATCCTGATATAAAACTTAGAAACAAAAGCAATTGAAGAAATGTAGGCCATCCACTGCTGAGAATGGGGATAGCATTACAGTTGCATTTAAGAAACAACTGCCCTAAGAAAACATGGTTAAGGAATCATACAAAGAATTAAATGCCCTGTGCTTATTAGCTTGGTGCTTATTGTTTCCGTTTCATTGAATGCTGAGAAACCAATGGGAGAATAATAGCAGTCCCCGCAATCAACCAGCGGACTAAAGAAAACTTCCATACAATCAAAAACCAATGAATAACGATAGCCAGGGCATATCTATATCTGGGAAATCAAGACTAACCATCCAAAAAAAACAACTCCTCGAACATAGCATAAGTTATGTGTCATCTGTGTCCAACACCACAAGTAGTAGTACTAACTATGAGATCAAAAGCACATTCGAACTGCACTGGTGTATGAAGCTACCTAAATCTACGACAGCTTTCTAAAGTAGATTTCATTATATTGAATTACTAGGTGACACACTCCGAAGTTTTGGAGATAGATTTCGAGCACTGGGTGATAAGCTTGCACGTGCAGGAGACCTAGCAGGAGGACTAGACTGATCTGGACTTCACGGCTGTGGCGTGGCACTCCTGTAACGAGACTGACTGTGCCGAACTGGGGAACCACTGTCTACAGAACGACTCCGAGATCTTTTCCTTCTCTCATCATCCCTACTCCGGCTTCTACTAAGACTGTATGAAGGACTCACACTGCGGCTTCGGCTTCGACGGTGATAATCTCGCTCTCTCTCATGATATCTATGATGTTCATATCTATCACGGCAATTAGAAGAGGAACTGCAGCGACATGCCCCAGTGTCAACACATTCAGCAATGTAAGAAACTTGGGCGCCGAAGAAATCGGATTGCAAGGAGCGTATGGAATCTGATTATCAAAGCGTATGGAGCTTATGGCAGCATATGGCATGGAATATGGACTGAGCGTATGTATTACTACTATGGATAGAACAACATAGGCAGTGCGGTGTTAAGATGAACAACATATGAATCAGCGGGCAATGAATCATAAACTAAATAGATGCTACAGAATAAACTAACAGTCATGGCCACAACTTACAGACCATTGAGGAGGGCGTAGAGACTTCCAAAGTGTGACTCAGAGCCACCACAACACGGATAACTGGGACAGGTGCGGTATCACATGTTAATGAACAACCACGCATATGTCAGGCCACTGGATTGATCCTGACACCCATTCTATTACTCCTCTTTGTCACGACAACAATGAATGCAGTTGGGCAGCAATCCGGCAACCGATTGCATTTCTCGGCATCCAAATGAAATTTTTCGATACCCAAATAAATCTTCACCAGCTCCAGATCGGTTCTCGTGTCCAAGAATGAGTAGTAGGTCCAGCGTGGAGGCACCACGAAGGCATTTCTCCGGTTTCTGAATATGCGGTTATGGGCGGTAGCGTCGCTGGGTCTATGCTTTGCAGAGTTATTGCTCAGCACTGTGACTCATTTGGTTTATGGTATCAAATGCCACAATAGAGCTGAATCATCCTCAACAAACGATACTAGTTCTCAAAACTTTCAGGTACAGAGAAGGAACAGGTAAATAACCAAAAGATAGAGCTGTTATGAGAGCCAAGTGCTCAGGGGATTAGCACCAGAACAAAAGGTATAAACACAACAACTTTCAAAGCTTAATGCACAGAGAAACCAACCAGGAGTTTCAATGCGCAGAGATGTGGAGATTGAATGCTCCTCTTCTGGAAAACTAAGAGACAGAAGTGGTAAGGAAATGTTACACCTATACAGGAAAACCGTGCCAACTGTTAGGAAGATGGCGCAGACAATGATTATGGTAGAGAGGTCATAGATGTCAGGCAGGAGAGGCAGCATATTTCTGGTAGACAATGAATTAATGAAGCGTTACAGGTAATGTGCAGAAATGGCAGGTCTGAGCAAGGAGCGGTTTTAACGCACACAGTAAAACTCTTTATAAGGTGGCAATTCTGATCAACTCTGATTAGGAGAAAGGCAGAACTGACATGTATATAGAGACCACAAAACAAGTGGCTCACATTGGAGCAGAACCAGTAATTGCCCACTCTGATACCATGTTAAACACACATGGGCAACAAGGATAATCTTAAGGATAAAACATGAGAGTACATTTTTTATTAACAAGAGATATACATTTATAGTACATTGTTTGACCGTTGGGTTTCACATCCCAAGGTCTCTTGGACTTATTTTTGTCTATTTGGCTTCCACACTAACCCATTGAGGATTAGGTGTCCAACAATACACAAGAATAATCAAATTGTGAAAAATGGCATAAAAATGTTTAAAATAGTTTTCATCGCTGAGAAGATTATGATAAATATTGATAGGGGTATTTTTGGTAGGTTTCCATTTCCGTCCCATAGTTTGAAAAGTTTCGGACCGACAAATGGCATCCATGATAAAAGAGGACATACAAAATGGAGGATTTGGAGTTGATGTTTTGGCCTCAAAAATATTATTAACATGTTGGGCAATGTTATTTTACATTTTTTTGGCCCAATTAAAAATCTACCCCTTGACAGGCCTTTGAATAATGGGAACCCAATCAAGATCAAAATGATTGACATTTCTCCAACCAAATAAATGACGTAACATGGTGGCAAGATAACAAAAAGGAGAGCTAAGGGAAGCAATGGGATATTCATGATAATGTGTTCTTCTTTATGCATTTCAGGGGAAGTTCTCCAATCTTTTATTAAAGCAGGAAGAGTTTTATCACGGCTTGTACATTATTTTTGCATGAAACGAACAATAAAAGTCTCAACAAAAGTAATTCTAGGGTTGGGAAATTTGTACATACCCTGAATATTATTTAGCATGAAAGACGCAACCACTGTTCCCTTTGGAGTAATAATCTGGCACCATGAAATATTGATGAAGTCGATGGCCCATATAATTTTCTATATAAGGCATGAGTCTTGGTCTAGATGTGAATTTATGTAACTCAGACCTTGTTGCATCGACTAATATATACTCTGGTTCATTATTTCTCTCAGGTTCATCATTAGGGACTGTTGTACCCGTTTCTTCTTTTGAAACATATTCCAACTCTTCTTCCATCAATTTATAAATTGCATCCCAAGATGATGCTCCAACATCTTGAGTAATGACTGAATCAAAAAACAGACTTGTTTCAAGAATTTTATCTTCAAATTCTTCCATAACTAATCTTGCATGTCTTGGAGGAGGAAAATTTTTCCTTGATCTACCCATGATTGATGGTTGTGCAGGACATGCAAGAGAATCCATTTTTACAAGATTGAAACTGCTTGCAGAGCTGGCTTGTTACATACAAATAGCGATAACTACAAGTTTTTTGAAAAATTAACTAAGTTTAATCAATCCAAAGTAAAGTAAATTCAAATTAATGAGAAATGACATAATAATCGTAATTGCGGTCATGTTTTCAAATATAGTGTTAGCGACATGAATATTCCAGATGGAATGTGCTAAGTGGTGTGTTTGAAGTGACGTGTGATGATGTGCAGGCACTGTCATCCTAGGAGAAACTAGTCCAAAATAAACTCACGAAGCATTTCAGAAGAAATATCTAGGAAATGTTATCTGGGATCGCCAGGATGATGAGACTCGTGAGGTAATCTTTGTGGAGTATGAAAGTTCCCCGAACAATCCTTCCCTGGAAGGAACTTGTAAATAGGAAATATGTTTGTTCTAGGATTGTTATGTGCTGGATAAGTATGACCACAGGATAGGAAAATCAACATGAACAACTTTATCCCGGAGGAAACTTTCCTTGGAAGAAACATAAGTTTGAGGGAATTGCATATGGGGTTCTGAGATTTGCTTTTATCTGGGATTTTCTTTTCGAGGTAATTGCATATGATGTCTTTACTTTGTTAGATTCTCAGCTATGGTGGTTCTTGGCCATAAAGCCTTATTATATTGTTTTATTAAAAAAACAAAAATAAATCTAAACTTTATTAAATAAATGGAAAAATCAGACTTTAACTAGAAATATAAATTAAAATATAAAATATAAAGGTTTTTTTGGATTCTAAAGAGAATTTTCAAGCCAACAAAAATGCAAAATTGTAAAGGGTCCCATTTTTTTATTATGATACTAAAAAAAATGGGGGGTTGTTTTCTACCACAACACATTCATAATAGGTTATGTTATATTATGATATTAATTAAGGATTATGTTACTTTGAAATACTCGACAATGGTAATGTCACATCATAATGTTCATTAAGGGATATGACAAATTCTGACATTCATATAGTGTGATGTTGGATTTCCACGTTCGTTAATGGTTATATCACTTTGTGGTGTTGATGTTGGTTGACATATGTTGAATCAATATGTTCATCCCAGTTAACTTATGTGAAACAATGGCCTTTTTCTTGGTTGACTTATGTCAAATTGCTACATTCTTAAAGTTTATGTTGAAATGTGACATTAATGATTGGTTACATAATATTACGATGTTCAATAAGGGTTATGTTGGATTGCATCACCCCTCATTGATCATGTAACATTACAGTGTTCAGTAAGGGATATGTCACATTGTGATGTATGTTTAATGTGATTTGGATTGCCACATTTCTCAATGTATGATACATCACTTTGCAATGTCATCTTGGTTGACATATTATTATAATCATACAATATGCAAGAATATGCTACATCTTGATACCAACAAGAGCACACGATTATACACAAAGAACAACATATTTGGGAAGGAATTCCAACCATGTTTCTATTAGACTTTGTATATATTTATACATGATAGATGTGGTTGAAGTGGTTGTACCCCGCTCTCAACCACCCATTTACTTAACTTACACATTTACCGAGGATTATTGACATTTACATAATACATAATATATGATGACAAACATAGGCCTAAGATGCCCCTTAACAAATATGTTGAATTTCAACATTCCTCAATGGTTATGTTATGTTGCTATGTTGTACTATGATTTTCCTTAAGGGTTGTGTTGGATTGCAATGTTCCTTAATGGTTAATTCACAGTACATCATTCTATTTGGCATATGTTGCATTGGAATGTTCCTTAGGGGTGATGTTGGATTGTGATGTTTTTCAATGGTTATGTTGCATAAAAATGATCCTCAAGGGTTATGTTGGATTGCAATGTTCATGGATGGTTATGTCACATTGTAACATCCTCAATATTTATGTTTGATTGCAAAATTCATCTTGGTTGTGTTATGCCAATTTTATATGTTCCTCAATAATTATGCCACATTGTAATAATCATGAAATTCATTGAATCCAGAATAAGTTATTCAATACATATGATAAATATCTTATATGGCGATGATTATTTGATAAACACGCACACACACATACACATAATTTTTCTAAACATAAAATAGGGATTATTTTCATTTATTTCTGCCTTATTACAACAAAAATTTAGCACCTAGTATAAAGCCTCACTAGGTGACCTAGACAATGCGTAACACATGGAAGTGATACCAGTATCACTTCATCGACTACTCCCTTCTGTTGAGTGAAGGACACAATGCAACATAAAGGAGGCTTCCTTGATAGGGCTTAGGGATCAAGTAACCCAAGGATAATAAACTAAATTCCCTTTAAGGATCCTACAATAAAAACCCACTCGACAAGGGTATGGCAAAGTATGTTTTACAGTGGGTGAAGAAGTAAACTCAAAATTTGGGTTCAAATTACCTATGGGTTAATCTAATCACTAGAATTAGGCTAAGGAGTCTTAAAATAGGTTACCTTAATACACTAAACTAGGAGAAACTCAAAGACGCTATAAACTTGGTTTTTAGGCCAACAAATTGTAGAAAAAATAATAATTTATAATAGCAGCAAATATAGCCACCAAAATTGTGTAAAAATTATATTGAATGAAGGGTAAGTTTAAGAATCAACTAAGGAAAATATTGACACAAAATTTGATGATTAATAAAGCATACAATGAAAAATAAATTATGACATAAACCTTAGAAAATGGCTAAAAAATGCATGAAAAACTTTGAATTAATATCTCCAATGCACTTTAAACAATGCCTACCCCTGGGGCATATATCAATAAGTCATTAAGTGTTATAAAAACACAATATTTTACTACAATTTAACCCTAATTTACCATTGAAAAAAAATAAAAATGATTTTAAGGTATTAAAATAATTCCACAAATGAGAAATACTAATGCCTTCTCAATCTAGGGAAAATGGAGTGTAGGATATAAACTTTTCTAAGGATTCTTTTGGAATAATTCTAAACTAGGTAAAATAAACTAGATTACCCTAGGTTTTGTGATTTAGGTTCTCAATTTTTTTGATGATTAAGGGAAATAAAAACATATCTCTATTCCTCAAATAGTTGGAGGAAGGGGTTATCTCAACAAGGAATAATGAAGCAAATAACAAATAAAATAACTTATCACAAGGACATGGATCCCACGAAACATAAAACCGAGATAAATAAAATAAACTAGTTTACTTCATTGTTTCCTTGATGGGGCCTGCCCCAGGTTCACAGTTAATTAGCCAAACAAATCCCTACACTACTGGCCCTTTTGGCAACAGCTCATGGAACGCATACTGAGGTCTCACCTGAAGCAGTATGAGGGGATGCTAGAACCAAGTTTCCGCACCCTGGAGATGTCTGAAGGGTCGATTCAGTCCAACTGTGAATAGCTTCACACAAGTAAGTTTGCGAACTGTCTTGACCTACAAGACCTTCAAGTTCTATTACAATCGCCTTCACGCAACCTTCACCAGGGGCTTAGGTGATTTCGTGCTACCCAGGTAGCGATCTACGCTAATTCCCCAAGTTACACCGTGGATCTTACTTATCTTCTTATAACTATTAGTTAACTTCACATAAACAGATACTTTGTCTTATATTCTCTTAATCAACATAATCATATAAGTTCGTGCATATAAACAGTAAAAATGCAATTCATACCCAATATACTCTATACATAAAAATTGGAAAAAGATACACAGAATTGATATGAAACTTCTTTTTATTACTTCTCCAAAGGTTACAGACTTGACTCGCCCTGTGCACTCAGCTACAGACTACTAGGCCTCTACGCACTCAGCTACAGAGCCTTCTCCTACTCTATGACCCAAAGACTCGACTCTACACTTAGATAAGACTCAATTCTTCATCTTCATTCATGAATTAATTCAGTGATTTACAATTTAGAGCTTTGCTCTATTTATACAATCCCATGGTCGGTGGCTATGGGTAGATCTCTAAAGCTGACATTACATTACAAAAATGAGGGCAGACAACCCTATGAATCATTTACAAGTTTGCGCTCTACGCCCACAGAACGCAGAGTCTTTACATCAAATTTAGTCAAAATCTGGGCTTTAAGCCCCAAAACTTCGCTTGGGGGATCCCACACCCAACAGGCCCCCAACACAAACATCGTGACTTGCCCTCGAGTCACTCTGTCAGTGTGGAGATCTTCATGTGGATACCTCTCAATTCTGCCCGGACCACTGCAAGATTGACAATGTACTGAGAAGCTACCTGTTGTACCTCCTGTATCTAGTCAGATGGCTGAGCCACCTATGTATGGCTTCAACCGACTACCATTTACTTTTCCTGGGAAGAGTTTGCCATTCAGTTTCACCAACTACACTGCACCACCATTTTTGATTTCCTTAATGACATACATCCCATCCAATGCATTTGGAGCTTCCCTAGGAATTTACCAAACTTGTTGTCATATAACAGCACCAAATCGTTTACCTTAAAATTGTGCAACTTGATATGTCGATCGTTCCACGCCTTTTCGCGCTGCTTTTGTACTTGCTGATGGAATCCAGCCAAAACTGTTCTTCTTTGAGTTCCTCCAACTGTGTGAGCCTCTCCTCTAGGGCATCATGGTCCATCATACCTATGAGTGTTTCTATGTGCAGACTAGGCACGATATACTCCATTGACATTACGGCTTCCACTCCATACACCAACCTAAAAGGCATTTGTCTTGTCAGTTTCTTGCATGTTGTCCTATAAGTCCATAATACTATGGTTACGTGCAGGTCCCAGTCACTTCGCTGCGCATTGCATACTTTCATCAGCGCATTCTCAAATACTTTGTTAAACGCTTCTACGGTCCCATTAGCCTGTGGGTGATACAATATACTTTTCTGATGATACACCTGGAACTCTTCTGTCAGCGCGCTGAGTGTTTCATTCAGGAAATGTGTACCATAATCACTCATCAAGATCTTCGGACAACCGAATTGTGTCAGTACATGGTCAAACAGAAAATATGCGGCCATCGCGGCCATGCAATATTTTACTGGTTGTGCTTCTACCCAATGCATCACGTATTCTGTCGCAGTAATAATATATCTCGCACCTGTCTTTCCTTGGAGTTTGATAGGTCCTACAAAGTCGATCGCCCACTTCTTAAATGTTTGCAATGTCATTTGCAGATTCAAAGGCATCTCATCCCTCTGTGATGGATTACCTGTTCTTTGACATACATCACATGCCTTGCAATGTGCTTTTGAATCCTGATGAAGGGCCGGCCACCACAACCTTGCACGGAAAACCTTCTGCATTGTTTCTCTCCCTACATAATGACCTCCCGCGGGGCCCCAATGTGCATCTGTGAGGATGCTACTTCGTTCAAACTCTAGTGCATATCTTCGTAGTATCTCATCATTCCCCACCTTATATAGGTGCCCCGCAATGATAGAAAAATCTATTTTGCGCACCACTAGTTCCTTCTTCTGCTGGACAAAGTAACCTTTTGGCACAGTTCCAGTTGTTATAAAGTGAATTATATCTTCGAAATGTCCATCCGCTACGCGCACGGCAAAAAGTTGTGCATCGGGTAGTCCTTCCTCCAAGGTGGTAGGTTCCTCCCCTGTCTCAATGTGCGACAGGTGATTAGGTCCTGCGTTCAGTCATCCAGGCTTCACAACAACTTCAAAATTGTATTCTTGGAGCAATAAAAGCCACCTACATATGTGCCCCACAAAACAGGCTTATTGACCAAGTATTTCGGCATGGAATGATCTATATACATCTTGAAGTGTCCTCCTAGAAAATAGTGCCGATATTTCTGGAGTGCATACACCATAGCCAGTCCCTCGTGTTTGGTGGTGGAATAGTTTTTCCTGCTTTAGATAATCTATGACTCACGAACACGATAGGATGATCCAAGCCCTCTCCGCCATCCTGTGTGAGAACTACCCCTAGTTCTATACACGACGCGTCAACATGAACATGGAATTCTTTCTTCCAGTTCGGGAAGACAAGAATCGGCGCAGTCACCATCTTCTCCTTCAAGATATCTAGGCTTCTTTTACAGTCATTGTCCCAGCAAAACGTGACATCCTTCTTAAATATTTTTTCCATTGGCGTGGTGATTTGGGCATAACTTTTGATAAAATTTCTGTAGTACCCCATATGTCCCAAGGTAGCGCACAGCTGTTTCACACTGTGTGGTGCTTCCAAATTCATAATCACTGTGATTTTCGTAGGGTCTACCATCAACCCTTGTTTTCAAACCACATGTCCCAACAAGTTCCCAAAAGGAACGAGGAACATACACTTCTTAAGGTTAAGTGTGATTTGGTATCTTCGGCATGTATCCAGCATCAAGCGCAGGTTCGCTACATGGCTCCTAACCAACTGAAATATAGTCCAGTCATCAAAATAGGCCTCCAAGAATTTATGAATATATTCCCTAAACGCGGCAACAACTACGCACGAAAAGATGGCTGACACGTTCTTCAATCCAAACAGCATAGCGGTGTATTGAAAACAACCCCACTCTGTCACGAAGGTTGTCTTTCTCCTATCTTCTGGTGGGATCCTAATCTGATGGTACCCTGAGAACCCATTGGTAAAAGAATATGCTTCCTGACCACCTACGTTGTCCAGCATCTCATTTGTGAACAAAGTTGGGAAGGGATCATGTACGCATGCGTCGTTCAATTTTCTAAGATCCACGAATATTCTTATTTCATCCTTCTTCTTCTTCTCTTGTACTACCATCAAACTTACCCAGTCAGATTCCTCCATAGGCTCAATGATGTCTGCTGCAAGCATCTTGTCTAATTCTACACAGACCTTTTCTTTGTATTTCAGATTTAATCGATACAGCCTCTACTTTACTGGCTTCACATCAGGTTTCAACGTGATCCTCATTACCCCTAAATCTTTGATTATTCCCTTTAAGTCCGTAAACTTGGTCGGGAATAAGTCCTGATATTCGTGGAGTGGTTCAGTGACCTTGTCCACCATCATGTCATCCCAGTAGTCCCCAATCTTCACGAATTTAGGTTCCACCTCTATACCAATATTTACCTGCTTAGTTTTTACAGGCGCGGTTATGTTCCTTGGATCTTCATCCTCTTCTTCCACAGTTACATTATAACACTCCAGCATGCAACTTAACTAAGCAGCCCATTCATGTTGAATCATCTCTACTAACTCTTGTGGCATCCTAAATATGGTTGCTTTTACTTCTTGTAGCGCTTCATCAATACTATCCCATCCATCCTCAAAGTTGAAGGTCATCACAAACCCTTCGCGTAGGACATCCCATTCACTTGTCCCGTGGTGGAGCTCTGTTTCTATATACCAATTCGTTGGTATAACATCTAGGGTGTGATAGAACAGGTGCACCCACTCCAATTGTGGCTTCTCCCAATAGGCCTATGTCAACTTGGCCAGATGTATGTGCGGATCATCTTGCCCATTGTATTTATCTGCCAATCACACTCTAGGCTTCCCAAACTGTATGCACATCATCCTCTTACATTCGCGCTAGTCTTCAAAGGTTCCTTTGTGTGTACCCCACCACCTCACAAGCGTAGTGCGCAGTACCCAACTCAAGGCCTGGAAACGTTGTTTTTCCGGCACCTCCCTTTCAAATCTGTCTAAGAAGGCATCTATCTCACCCATCATAAGTAGGAAGATCCCTCACTTCTATCAATATGCAGCATAGTGACCTTGTCATCATGTTACAATTAAGCATGGTTACCTTGTGTAACCGGTTCTACCATCGCTCTATCTCCTCATCTGAATCTGAAGTACAGGAGCTCTCACGCTCCCATGAAATTTGTCCATCCGCAGTGGGATTTACCCAATCTTGCTCTTGCGCAGTTATCTTGTAGATACGGTCCAAATCATCATCACTTTCATAGTCACGCACCGGCTTTGTATAGCGTGATCCCTTAGCAAGCTCTAAGGGTATAACTATGCACAGAGACTTCTTCTCAAAAATTATCTTGCGCTTCCTCAGATTAATCACCCCATTAATGTCAGTGGCCCAATCAATTCCTAAGAGCGCGGGGTAGGGATTTCCATCATCAACAATCTCTATCACCTTAAAGTCTGCTAGCATGCTTGCTCCCTCAATATCCGTAGTGATTCCCTACAATTTCCCCAAGGGTATTATCTTTTGTTGGTTCACCATTCGTAGTTGAATAGGAGACCACTGTAGCATAGGCCTCCCCATGCACTCCCATGTCTACTTTGGCAGGACATTCGCATCCAATCATGAATTCATAATTACTTGGTCCATATCATGTTCTCCAATCTGCACAGTTAACCTCATTTTTCTCCCCGTCCTCGTCTTATGCTTTCCAATCTTCCGGACTACGTGTGGTTCTCTTGGCATGGTCTCAATGCATTTGTTAGTGAGTTATTACAATCCTTTTACAGCCTTACTATTGCACAGTAGCTTCATGCATGTTTCCAGGAACATCGTAAGCATGGATGGGTCCTTTTCTGGCTTCGGTCTATCTTTGTTTCCTGAAGTGGAGGCATCAGCAAAGCTCTTCTTAGCTTCCATAAAGGTTTCTCGAGCATGCTCGAAATCAAACTCCGCTTCTTTCGTCAGAGCTTTGCGAACCCAAGCTTCGAGTTGTTTACCTTTGTCATCTCCCATCATAATTCCACTTCGGCGCACAATATTCACATTTGGATCTTCCTCACGTGGCTCAGACCTCATCATCTATAGGTTCTAAGTCGAAGGAGTTGGTAGCGCTCCCTTGTCATGTATCCTAGCTATCAACGTAGGACAATCCTCCGTCTCATGATCAAACAAGGTATAATACAGACATGATCGACGCATTGGATTTGTACAATCGCAGGCATAATGTCCTGACCCTCCGCAACTATATCATATCAATTGTCTTCGACCTCTTCCAGGTCCTCCACCTTGGCCTCATCTGCACCCCTAAAATCTGTTTCAGGCGATCCCTGCGCTTTGGTCTAGGGGCTACATTTCGACCTAAACTCTATAGGTAGGAGCTTTATCCATCGTCAACTCATAGCTTCTACAAGTGCGCTCATCATGTCTAGTCAACCTACAAAAATTACAGAACAACTATTGCATATTCTGCGTGTACTTCTGTAACAAATGGTAGTTGTCTGTAGCATGTTTTCCACCTATTTGAAAAATCGTGCACCACAAAGCAAGCGCCACGCTAGGTCCTGCTTGTGCTTCCGGTCTTAATGGCATCAGTCCTCCTCCCGCGAGGTAATTTACGAATACCAGGCAGTTGTCCTTATCATGACCCTGACCCTTGCATTTTATGCACCACACCTCCTCGTGCACTTCTGGTCGAGCTGTCCTATCCTGTTTCAAACTCTGCATCTCAAGGCATAATTTTTTCAATTGCGCATGGATTTGTTGAAATCCCAAGTTAGGATCCTACATTGGGGTCTCATGTAGTCTCATCATGATTTCCAAGGCCTCTGCCTGAGTCTTTAACCTCTGCTGCAACAACTCGTTCCTCAAATGCAGCGTTAGTGATGCTACAAAGCATTCACGATGTTGTCCATCCATCAAAGTCAAATTAACTTTGCGAATTGTACACTTCAACCTCTGATCCAGCTCCCAAGGAGTCTCGCCTGGTAGCATTGTGATCTCTTTGAACCCAATGATCAACTGCGCTTCTGACTTCGGCTTGCTAAATTCCTTATTTAACGTAGCTTGGATATCCGTGATTCCCGCATTCGGATTATCACTTGAGTGCTTAATGTACCAGGTCAGCGCACAATCCTGTAGGGCGCTAACTAGTGTTGCTTTCTTTATATTTTCATTCGTAACTCCCTGCGCTTCCCATATAGCTTTTACCATGAACCAAAATTGGTCCAGGTCTTCATTTCCCAATCCTTTGAACACAGGAAACTTTATCGTGCTTGCCATATTGAATCGTGGTGGCAGTGGAGGTGGTATGGGTGAATATGGAGGTGATGGTGGTGAAGTTGGTGTTGGTGTGGGTGGGCGTGGTATGCGTAAAATTCTCTGCCTTATCAAATGGATTGCACTTCACCGAGAGACCTTCGCGAGCTCTTCCTTGCCCCCTCGCAGAGGTGAAATCAAAGGTTTATTCTCTAGTCCCTTACTTCCTTCATTCCAGTAGGTTTTTCCACTTCGTGTAGCCCTGAACATCAATATAACTGCATAATCCTCTTTTCACACAATAACATTTTAATCCAAGTATTCAAAGACTTTAGTACTTACCTCACGGTCCTTTGAGGAAGCATCGCTCTACCTCGCTATAGCTGACTAAAGTGTCTACCGCAAATTCAGTGATGAATCCTCCTATAATCCAATCGAGCCAGTGATCAATAGCGCGTGCGATCTTATCCTCCAATGCTTCCAATCTATGCACCAACTCTAGAGTCCACACAATAGGACCGTCAAGCTTCCACCTTCCTTGGTTGTCTGCTAACTTCGTGATCCACTCGTACATCTCAGTAGGGAAATATTAGAAGAAGATTTTGTGGATCTTTGTGTACAGGTAGCAGTCTAACCACTCTTCCTTTGATAGTCACGGATTCCTGTTCTCGCCGCAAAATCATGAATTCTCCTATCCAACCAACCTTCAATTTCCTTCTTATTTGGATTCCAATGATACGACATCAGACATCTCTATGCAGATTTTGTTCCTGACAACGGAACCATTTGTTGGCTTGATGGGGCCTTACCTAGGTTCGGAGTTAATTAGCCAAACAAATCCCTACACTACTGGCCCTTTTGGCAATAGCCTGCGGAGCGCAGATTGAGGTCTCACTCGAAGCAGTATGGGGGGATGCTGGAACCAAGTTTCCGCACCCTAGAGATGTCTGAGGGGTCGATTTAGTCCAACTGTGAATAGCTTCGTGCAGGTCACTTCGTGCACTGTCCTGACCTGTGAGACCTTCGCGATCTATTACAATCGCCTTCGCACAGCCCTCACCAAGGGCTGAGGTGATTTCGCGCTGCCCAGGCAACGATCTGTGCTAATTCCCCAAGTTACATTGTGGATCTTACTTATCTTCTTATAAGTATTAGTTAACTTCGCGTAAACAGATACTTTGTCTTATATTCTCTTAATCAACATAATCATATAAGTTCACACATATAAACAGTAAAAATTCTATTCATACCCCATATAGCTTATGCATAAAAACTAGAAAAAGATACACAGAATTTATATGAAACTTCTCTTTATTACTTCTCCAAAGGTTAACGACTTGACTCGCCCTACGCACTCAGTTGCAAAGCCTTCTCCTACTCTACGACCCAAAGACTCGACTCTACACTTAGATAAGACTCAATTCTTCATCTTCATTCATGACTTGATTCGATGATTTACAACTTAGAGCCTCACGCTATTTATACAATCCCATGGTCCGCGGACCATGGGTAGATTTCTAAAGCCGACATTACATTACAAAAATGATGGCAGACAACCCTATGACTCATTTACAAGTTCGCGCTCTGTGCCCACAAAACATGAAGTCTTTACATTGGATTTAATCAAAATCTAGGCTTTAAGCCCCAAAACTTCCCTTGGGGGATCCTGCGCCCAACATTCACCTTGCAACATCTGAGGTCCATTATAACCATCCATGAAAAGCAAATTACAACACATACATCATCCACCTAAGAATGTCACTAAACCAGGTCCCCATTACACATTAAAGAGAATGTTCACTATTTAATAGTTGTAATAATCCAATTGTGACAATGATCCAATGGGAAATAGACTCCCATTATTTATATGTACATAACCAAGTTGACTTTCCTCATATTAGACAAAAAAAAATACCTCAAATTAATTAAATCCATGATACAAGGTACATAGGTCACAAGCTGACCCGAAAAGATATCTAAATCAATGAAATAACATACAAAAAAACCTGACACAACACGCATGTGATTTTATCAAGGAAAATTTTAAGGATGGAAGTTTATCTTAAAGTTTAGAAACCTTGGCAAATCTTGCTAGTCCATAATATGAAAACTGTAAAATGCTTGACAATATTTTTGTAA
Source organism: Pinus tabuliformis (assembly GCA_031772625.1). Taxonomy (NCBI): domain Eukaryota; kingdom Viridiplantae; phylum Streptophyta; class Pinopsida; order Pinales; family Pinaceae; genus Pinus; species Pinus tabuliformis. The sequence continues at coordinate 833,483,715 of CM062804.1, forward strand.
AATTTTTTATATTTCTAATGATTTTATATTACTCTATATAAATTTTTGGTGATTTTTAAGGTAAAATAATTTTATACTATAAAATTTAGGTGAAACGTTTTTAGAAAAAATGGAAATTGGCGAATCATTTTTTTCGAAAAATCATCAAAAAGTAGCCCACCTGCAAATATTAGCCCCTAAAATTTTCCCTAGATTTTATTGTCCTCCAAGGGTGATGTCATCATCTAAAAGGTGTGCCTTTCCATAAAAGGGTGCAAGGAATAACTAAAGGGATGTAGATTATCCCTCCCACATCATCCTAAAACATGACTCACATAATCATTAAATGAGGCATTAGGATGATTTCATCTAGGTAGGGAATGATTTCGTCAAGGTAGAAGGAACACCTACCACTCTAAAGGATCCCAAGTGTTCAACATCATAAATCACTATTAATATCAGTGAAACTTCTGTAATGAAGGTGGAATACTAACCTAAGGGTGTTCTATCACCTCAGTGGTGTCCCAACCTTTAAGTCAACGTTCTTACACCGAAACTAAGTGTGCAAGGTCTTGGGGCTAGAGGAGGGTCACATCATTAGTGATAAGTCCTCATCAAGGTCAATTATCCTCAAAGAAGCTCCAACACTGTCAATCAAGTTGCCTCTGTCATCATGGAATATGGCTAGGCACATTATACAAAGTGTTGGAGAAGCATCACTTATCCCTCTAGGGATCTTAACTACACCTATAAGAATTACCCAACACATACACAATGAATCATGTGAGATCAACATTATGGGAACTAAAACCATAAAATCATCAAGGTGGACAATATTCAATGTTAAAGCCATTAAAGTAATTCACATAAGTACCATATTCAAATTTGGTACTAGCTAATGACTGTGCATAAGTTATATGACCTTATTAGGCATTTCTAACCCTATGGAAAGGAACAATTCCTAGGCTAACCCTTTTAAATGATAGGTGTTATGGCTTGGGGTTTAGTTCATGAAATTTTCCATATTATTATACTAATTTATGCAAACTATAATCCATGAGATTCTTTGTAGAGGGAGTGCTTAGCTACTTGAGTTTCCTTCCCTCGCCTTTATTTTTCCAATCCCAAAGATTTTCTCTTTTATTTCCTACTTTGATATGATTTGTTAAATAAGCTTTATTTATTTATCAAGTAATAATGAAAGCATAACCCCCCTTTGATGATGGGTAATTTATTGCTTCATCAGGGTTGGGATGTTTACTGAGATTACCTTTTATTTTGATAGGAATGATATGTATGGATTCTCTCAGGGATGAGTGGATATGTAAGAGGATGTAGAGATCAAAGTAGAATTGGTTTTTTCTTGCATTACATCCCTTGCCATTCTTTTGCATTTTGGAAATTTAGCTTATGCACTTTTTTTTCTTACAGCTACATTAACCTCGAGTATATTCAACCCATTCTTCTCATCGGAGAAGGCCAAGAGGGAACCAATATGAGAAACTAACAACAACCAATGAAAATATGGAATTATGGACATTAGGTAATGATTAAAAGTGTTAGACATGAATAACATAGAGCACTACCATCATTAGAGCCTTCTATTTGTGCCCCTCCTAGATAATAAAAGAAAAACCCTCAAGAAGGTCACACTAGACTAGAGACACGTGATAACCACCAAGGTGAAGTAAGGGAACAAGTACACAGTCAACAATAATCAATAATCCAATTTCAACGTATGATCCATAATAGAATTAATTAAATGTTAAATGGAAACACTTGAATGCAAAAATGGTTAAATTACCTCACAATAGATGACCCAAATTCATTGGATGAATATGCTAGATCAATGAGTGAACTAATTGGAAAATGGATGAAAGACACCTGAGACTAGTTATCTACATACCATAACAGGGTTGTTGGCTGACAAGTTGTGTTAGGGTCCCACCCTAACCCCCTTATTTATGTCATGGGATCACGTCATAGTCAAGAGTCAATAAAGCCCATATTAATATTTGTAAGTGGTTAACCCGCAATTAATGACGGGACCACAGTTAGTTGCAAATGGGCGGTAGTATTAGATAGATGGTATTAATAAAACCCACGGTATTGGCCCGTGGTATTGCATGTATGAGTCATATATAAAGGATAGAGACTCCTTGTGAGGAGTATCGTGTCTTGTTTTTGTAATCGAGCTCTGCTCTATTGGAGGTTGCCCCCTCGAAGAGGCCTGTGAACATTTCTCTCTGAATAATAAAATCATTGCTATTCTGTGTTCTGGGTATCTTTTCTTCGCATATTCTGTGTTTGGGTATTACTTGCAGGTTAAGAGCATAACAAGTGGTATCAGAGCACTTTCCAGGGCTCGGTGGGATCTCCAAATTTTAGCAATTTTTTTTTTTGGCTAGAGACGTGTTCCGGCGTCTTTAAACCACGGGATCTGTCGTTAAGCGCATAAACCTGCGGATTTGGGGAGGCATGCACGCAGGAAATACAAGAGGTGGTCACGTCTATTGGACTCCCTTGTAACCCCTGTGGGTACCCCTTCGAGTAGTAGTGCATTAGACAGAACCGCGCACGGACTATCTTCCACGTACCCTCTGGGTATATAGGAAGCCCCTAGCTCCCTTGAAACCTCGCCATAGATAAACCTTCGGCCGTCTTGTGGCTACAGTACACCGAGAACAGCACTCGGAGAGATTACTCGCCTGTATGATAGGGTAGTCGGGTTGTACGGCTAAGGGTACGGTCGATCCTCCTTAGTTAGAGCCCTGAAACATTGGGCCGAGTACTACTGTCAGACCCTTATGTATATTGCGATCTGTAGCACCTGACACTCCTCAAGACCATAGTTCCCTTTCTATCGGGGGATCACACATCATCTATTCCAGATCAGCAAATGCAGCAGCAGCAGACATCAGTCCCGCAACTCCATCAGATCAGCAGCAGCAGTTGTTCCACCATTCAGATCTCTCAGATCCACCAGATTGGAGTAGTTGTGAAGGGTTCCTGTACCTGGATATAATTTTCGCAGGACTTTTGGCGGCATTGACATTTTGAGGATTTGGCGACTGTAGTATTGATCAGGAAGGAGTAAAACTCCGTTAGGAGTTTTCCAAAAAAAAAAAAAAAGTCTGAGATCTTCCGGGGCGCTTATTGGTGACCTAGCCCATCAGAATCAGGACAACGAGCTGAGCAAGGTGGTACCATTCAATTTCTTAGTAAAAATTTTTTGGCGATCCCAATTTTTCATCAGGTTGGTGTATGGTAGAAACTCGCGCTCAAGCAATGGCCAATGAAAGGATGGACAAAATTGAAAACCAAGTGAACTCCATCCAATTTTCGGTGAACGAAATACAACATGAGATTAAAGGAATAAGTATCCAGATACAGAACGCACTGAAGGGCAAGGAGCCAGCCCACGAGGAGGCGAATAATGGTCATGAATACCATGAGGGTGAGTCTAGCCACTCTCCCCACGTCTGGCACACCCACCCACCACCCAGTCAGCGACCTCCCAAGTTGGATATGCATAAATTTGACGGTTCTCACACGTTCGCATGGCTAGCACAAATGGAGCAGTATTTCCAATTGAATCATATCATAGATGAGGGGAGTAAGCTTATGGTGGGCACCATGTACTTGGACAATGAACGATGGCAATGGAAGGAATGGCATCAGCGTTGCAATGGACATTTTCAGAATTGGGCCCAATTTGCCAAAGCTCTTCGAAATCGCTTTGAACAGGAAGACTCTTTTTTGGGGCGTCTCACTAAGCTCCGACAGACGGGTACAGTGGAGGAATATATTACTGCTTTTGAAGCCTTAGCCTTCCGCACTAAGGGTCTCACAGATGAGTTCTACATGGAATGCTTTATCAGCGGTCTTAAAGAAGCCATCAAAGCTCAGGTTCTACTCCACCACCCTCCCACATGGACAGAGGCTTGCCAGGTAGCTCGTAAGGTGGAACGTGCATTAATAGCCCAATCCAGCCGCCCCAACTTCCCCGCTAAAGGTCGTCCCTCACAGGCTCCCAACACAACTCAGACACTTAAGATTCAAAAGGTGTCACCTGCGGAAATGGCCGAAAGAAGGAAGCAAGGACTATGTTACTACTGTGATGAAAAATATTCCCCGGGTCATAAATGCAAAGAGCCCAAGTTTTTTCAAATAGATGCCACTGACTACAGCTCCACCGAGGAAGATCCACCACTTGAGGAACCGGAGGCGATCGAAGAAGATAACCAAAAGGAGATTGTATCTGATGAACCAATTATTTCGCTAAATGCATTGGCAGGAATTTCTTCCCCTCAAACTCTCAAAATCAGGGGTTTTCTTAAACATCGCCCAGTAGTAGTCTTGATTGATAGTGGAAGTACCCATAATTTCATCCATCAAAAGGTCGCTGAAGCAGCACATTGTTTTGTCCGGGCAGTTTCTAACTTCCAAGTCCAGATTGCAGATAGGGGCACAATGAAATGTGAAGGTCGCTGTGAAAATGTCAAACTTCAAATGGGGGATTATCAATTGAAAACCCACATGTTTGCAATACACATGGGGGGTTGCGACATTGTCCTAGGCGCGGAATGGCTCCGCACTCTTGGGCCAATCACAATGGATTTCCAGGAGTTATATATGAGTTTTAAGCAGAACAACTCCACACATACCCTCCGTGGACTACAGGCGGGAGCCCCCTCTATCATCAGCTCGCATAGGATGGAAAAATTGTTAAAAAAGGGCCATCATGGAGTGGTAGCTCAATTTAATGCCATCCAGGTAGTCGACACCATGTCTCTGCCAATTCATCCTGAGATGCAACAGATTTTAAATAAACATCGGACGGTCTTTGACAAGCCTCATGAGCTTCCACCCTCGCGAGGGGAACATGATCATAGCATCACATTGGTTCCAGGGGCCCAACCCCCAAATGTGCGGCCATACAGATATCCATTCACCCAAAAGAATGAAATAGAAAAAATCATCAAGGAATTGTTGGAAGCAGGTGTCATTCGTCCCATCATTAGTCCTTATTCATCCCCAGTGGTCATGGTCCTCAAGAAAGATGGGGAGTGGCGGATGTGTCCCGACTTCAGGGCCCTCAATAAGTTGACAGTCAAAGATAAATTTCCCATCCCGGTGGTTGACGATTTGCTGGACGAACTCAATGTGGCTCAATTCTTCACTAAGTTGGATCTTCGCTCAGGCTACCACCAAATTCGCATGAAGGAAGTCGGCATTCCCAAGACGGCTTTCAGAACTCATGAAGGCCATTATGAGTTCCTGGTCATGCCATTTGGTCTCTGTAATGCCCCCTCTACTTTTAAGAGCCTTATGAATCACCTCCTCAAACCATATCTCAAAAAATTTGTCCTTGTCTTCTTCGATGACATCCTCATCTATAGTGGCACTTGGGCGGCACATCTTCAGCATGTAGATCTACTATTGCAACTGCTCCGCACGCATAAATTATTTGTCAAGATGTCTAAGTGTTCGTTTGGCATGGAAGAAGTTGAGTATTTGGGCCACATTGTGGGGCGTGAAGGTGTCAAGGTGGACCCCAAAAAGATCCAGGCAATGCAAGAATGGCCTCAACCTAAGACCTTGAAAAGCTTGAGAGGATTTTTGGGTCTCACAGGCTATTATCGTAAATTTGTCCGCAACTATGGCCGCATAGCGAAGCCCCTAACTCAACTCCTAAAGAAAAATTCCTTCTTCTGGAACGAGGAAGCACAACAGGCATTTACCGCTCTCAAAACCGCCATGTGTTCCACTCCCGTCTTAGCACTACCTGACTTCACCAAATCCTTTGTCATTGAATGTGATGCTTCGGGTATAGGTATTGGAGCGGTCTTAATGCAGGAAGGGCGACCATTGGCCTTCACCAGGCAACAACTAAGTGGGAGGAATCTGGGCCAATCTACCTATGAGAAGGAAATGATGGCCATCTTACATGCAGTCGAGACCTGGCGACCTTACTTGTTGGGGCGACGTTTCCAAATCCGCACAGATCATCATAGTCTTAAATATTTTTTGGAGCAACGCCTATCTTCCCCACAACAAAATAAATGGTTAGCCAAAATGCTGGGATATGATTATGAGATCATTTACAAGAAAGGGAAAGACAACAGTGTAGCAGATGCATTGTCGCGCCAATTTGAGGAGGAAAGTACTCTGCTCGCAATTTCCCTCCCCATTCCAGACTCGCAGAGAATGGTTCTCACATCCCGGGCTCTCCCAACTTATTTCTCAATTGCAGGTAGATCCTAATTCCAGCAAGGGCTACTCATGGCAGAATGATATTCTTTGCTACAAGGACAGAGTCGTAATATCACCAACATCCACCCTCAAAAGTCGCATTTTGGCAGAATTGCACTCATCTCCCATTACAGGACATTCGGGCTTTCAGAAGACGTATGCTCGCACCAGAAGATCTTTTTTTTGGACCGGCATGAAACAGGACATCCTTACTTTCGTAGCAGAATGTGACGTCTATCAACGCCACAAAGGGGAAACCGTCAACACACCAGGCACATTACAACCATTGCCCATTCCGGCGTCAATTTGGACGGAGGTCTCCATGGATTTCATTACAGGTCTTCCAAAGTCTGGGAACAAGTCAGTCATCATGGTGGTTGTGGACCGACTGTCAAAGTATGCTCATTTCTGCGCCCTACCCCAACCGTTTACACCAACTTTGGTTGCTCAAACTTTCATGGATCAGATCTTCAAATTGCATGGCATGCCCACTTCTATTGTGTCCGACCGCGACCCGATCTTCACCAGTAATTTTTGGCAGGAACTCTTCAGAATACAAGGCACTCAACTCAAACTCAGTACTTCATATCATCCGCAAATAGATGGTCAAACCGAAGCCGTCAACAAATGTCTAGAAACCTACCTTAGGTGTTTCACTTCAGAAAAGCAACACCTTTGGGTACAGTGGTTACCTCTGGCTGAATGGTGGTATAACACCAACTATCATGCCACCACCAAAATGACTCCCTATGAAGCAGTCTATGGTCAACTTCCGCCTTCCCCTACTTCTTATCTCACGGGGTGCTCCAAAGTACAAGCCGTGGATCAACTCCTACAACACCGCGCAACCATGCTCGTCCATCTGCGCGAGAATCTTCATCAAGCTCAGAACCGTATGAAGCAACAGGCCGACCAACATCGCTCAGAGCGCCAATTTCAAGAAGGGGATCAGGTCTTTTTGAGGCTGCAACCATATAAGCAAACATCACTCAAAGACAAGGGTTGTCAAAAGCTCTCTCCAAAATTCTACGGACCATACCAAGTACTTCAGCGCATTGGAGAAGTGGCTTACAAGTTGGCTTTTCCACCTACAGCAAAAATCCACCTAGTTTTCCATGTATCGTGCCTCAAGAAAGTGATTGGGAACAATTGCCGAGTTCAAACCAGTCTACCTGAATTGGACAAAGAAGGGTCAATCTGGCTTCAACCTGAACAGGTTCTAGACACACGAGACAAGCACCTGCGCGGCCGCATGATTAAGGAGGTCCTCGTCAAATGGAAAGACACCTCTCCGGAAGATGCAACTTGGGAACCAGCCACTATTCTTCAGCAGTTTTCGCAGCTTCAGCCTTGAGGACAAGGCTAGTCTTAAGGGGGAGGGCATGTTAGGGTCCCACCCTAACCCCCTTATTTATGTCATGGGATCACGTCATAGTCAAGAGTCAATAAAGCCCATATTAATATTTGTAAGTGGTTAACCCGCAATTAATGACGGGACCACAGTTAGTTGCAAATGGGCGGTAGTATTGGATAGATGGTAAAGGGGCGGTAGTATTAGATAGATGGTATTAATAAAACCCACGGTATTGGCCTGTGGTATTGCATGTATGAGTCATATATAAAGGATAGAGACTCCCTGCGAGGAGTATCGTGTCTTGTTTTTGTAATCGAGCTCTGCTCTATTGGAGGTTGCCCCCTCGAAGAGGCCTGTGAACATTTCTCTCTGAATAATAAAATCATTGCTATTTTGTGTTCTGGGTATCTTTTCTTCGCATATTCTGTGTTTGGGTATTACTTGCAGGTTAAGAGCATAACAAGTTGCAATGTAAGAGAATATTTTTCTAACCTCCAATATGGGGATAACTAACACACCTAATTATAGAAATTATATAACCAACATACATTCATATTAACTCGAGATCTTCCAAGCTCTAATATGGATGAAATCTCTCGAGGTGCAAACCTCTTTTTGTGTGAAAAATTTGAGGAAATGTTTGCACCTTGAGAGATTTGATTCCCCTTGACGCTTGTTAGATCTAGAGTTAATATTATTTACCTCCCTTTGTAATCTTCCTCATTATTTGGTCAAATATAATTTTTCATATACCTTCATCTAATCCAATTTTTTTTATTAATTTTGCTCAAATTTACCCAGTCGTAAAGTATCTCTTTAATGTATCATTAACATAATATTCTATCTAACCTAGTCTTGCGCTCATTACTCTCAAAGAAAGCTTTATGTGTCCCTGATGATGAGTGGATCATCCACTTGAAACTTCAGATATTCCTTATAATCTACACAAATTTTTCTAAAAGAAAAATTCAACAATATTATTTGTATTTATAGAAATTCACACACGCACACACACATTCTTATTTTTAATTTCATTAAACTTTGATAATACATTTAGTTACATATATATGCATCATTTTTCTTTTACATGTTTTATAATTTTTTTCAATTTAATAATTATATATATATATATATATATATATATGAAAAAAGTTTATTCTAAATATTGCACACACATATATGCACACATACATTCACACAAACATACATACAAATAATGAATTGAGGAATTACAACTGGGTCGGTTTCGTACTCATGTTATATAGGGTAGATTCCAAGTTACAACTGCTACCACTATAACCACTATGTTCCTTTGTATACTCAATTTCTTGGTACGTAAGATTTCCTTGGGGGTTGAATTTTTGTATACTTATTAATTAAATTAATTATGAAATTATGAGATATATTGGTTACTAATATAAATCATTATTTTAATTTATATTGTTAAATGAATCATAATTTATAGCTATTATTTATATATTCACCGAGAGGCACTCTACAACCCAGTATGGGAGAGATGTTGTTACGTAATGTTAAATTTAAAAATAGTAAAATAATACTTTAAATTAACTAATTAAAAATATCAATAGCAAAAAAAATAATGTCGGTCATAATTAAAATACTTCAATTCACACATTAATTTTACATAACTTTATATGGAGATATAAAATAATAGAAAGATAAAAAAAATTACTTTCACTACTTAATATAGAGATGATAGAAAATAGTATTATTGATATTACATGATGTGTAATTCATTCTAAGTTCATTTCACATGTGATATTTAAAACAACAAAATATTTTATTGTCAACATAAGTAAAATATTTCAATGTCATCTTAAATAACAAAATGTTATATAAAGTAATTTTATATCTACTTTATATTGAGAAAAATTATCTTATATTTTTATTTTCCATAACTAAAGAGAGGTGTAAATTATTTCATTTTTAATATGAAGTTGATATATAATATTTTAAAAATATCAATAACAAAGAAAAATTTAAGCGTGAGTTATAAACAAAATATTCCAATAAGCAAGTTGAGTAAAATATTTTAACATGAAACATATCTAGAGAGAGAAAGATTGAACAAATTTGCATTCTATTAGTAGTTGCTTTCTAATTCAATATATGAGGGAGATTTGTAATTCTTTCATGATTTGATATGTAATATTTTAAAAGATATTAATAATAAAAATAATTGAATATGTGCATACATTATGAGGGGACATGTTTTAACATTTTAATGTGGAAAACATAAATTACAAATAAAATGTATTAATGTCAATTACATATATATTCTACGAGCCTAGATCCATATTTGCCGATAGGATCAAATCTCTTTTCACTCTTAAAGAGGTTTGCATCTCAGGATATTTGATCCCTCTAGGCGCTTGGTAGATTTAGAGTTATGATGGATCTAGACCATATACATATATTTCACATTTCTCTATTTAGAAATATTTTTTTTAATTATACATTTATTAAGTAAATTCATTTTTTTTATAAGCTTATTAATTATATGTTATGAAATATCTTTGGTATACATATATTTCACATTTCTCTATTTAGAATTTTTTTTTTTTAATTATATATTTGTTAATTAAATTTATTTTTTTATATGTTTATTAATTATATGTTCTGAAATATCTTTGTTACGAATATAAATCATTAATATTTATAATTATTTTAATATGATAAGTATGTTATGTTGTTTTATTTTATTTTATTTTTTCAAATTATTTTTAACTTTATTAATAAAAAAATGATAATATAACAAATTACATTATTTTTATTATTTTTTAATTGAGTTCAACATTAAGTTATTATTATTATTATTATTTTGTTTAATGTTTCATTTTACTTATAATGAAATATCTCTTTCTTATTAAGATGATGTTTAAATGTTTATAATTATTTACAAATATTACATCTCTTAATTATAAAAATAATTATAAATTAAATACTTTTTATTTTATATTTAAAAATAAATAAATAAAAATTTATTTTTGTTACCAATTATTCACTAATATAATATAGCAATTTAAAGAAGAAATGATAGTATTAAAAAAATTATGGAAAAGTACATTAATTTTGTTACTTATAGAAATTAAAATTTAATATTATAACATTATTATGTCCTAAGGCGTTCTTCTCTGAAAACAATTCCCCTAATGCCCTCCTATCCTCTGTCTGCGTCGTTTGATCTTTTGTTAGACAATTAAATTATGTTGGCTCGTTGATTTGAAATTGGAACTGTCTTGGCAACGTGGCAATAGATCCGACTTAGTTACTAAGGCATCGATCCAACGGCCCTCATCGACAAAGGTTAGTTATGGGCGTATGCAACCCTTACTCAGTCGCACCCACCTACCCCACTTGCATTCCCGCACTCACCTGCCCCACTCGCATTCACTGCTCATCCAGCAAAGCTCGCTTATAGTGAAAACACTGATTTCCCCTTCCTGCGTTTCTGTTGTATGGAATGATTTGTTTTCCTCATGGGTATTGGAAAATCCCTCTGCATTTTGTCTATTTCTTTTTTGGATTCTCCTCTTTGAGTTAAGTTCTATCTATTTCTTTTTTGGATTCTCATCATTTAGTTAATGGTAAGAAGGTGTTCCAAATGGTTTTGAGTTTGGTACATTTTGGAGCAAAATTTTAGGGCATTTGATATACTTATTGTTAGACGGAATGATTCCTTTTCCTCATGGGTATCAAAAAATCTATTTATTTTCTTTATGTTTCATTATTTGGATTCTCCTTGTTGAGTTAATGGTAAGAAGGTGTTCCAAATAGCATTGGGTCTGGTACATTTTGGAGCAAATTTGAAAGAAATTTTCAAGTCATATTGTTCTTTGTGTAAAACTGCATCTGTCGAGGTGAATAATTTTAGACTTGGGATTGAGTGGATCAAGGAGGCAATTAAACAACAAACTAGCAGTGTATTTGCAGAGAAATTAGTTGGAGAAATTTGTGTTATCTGGCAATCTAGTACAGAGGATAAAGAAACATTAAATTCATTGTTCAACAAGGAAAAAAATTCAATATCCCAATGCATTAAGAAAGCTCAGACTGAATATGAAGCTCATCGGAAAATACTTGAAGACAACATGAAGATTGAAAAAACTTGTAAGCGAAAGAGGGGAGAAAAGGCTATTGATTTGGAGAAGATTGAAGGACAAATAATTGGGGTAAATGTCTCCATTGCAGAGTTACAGAGTGCATTAATAATTCAAAATAAATATAAGAGGAAACTGGGAAAGCTTAGAGTTTCTAAAAAGGCGAAGAAGCATGGTTGCTCACTCCATCCTCGACTGGTCTTCCATCCTATTTAGGCAAAGAGTGATGGTAATGATGACATAATTGTCATAAATGTTTCTCCTTGCCCTATCTTCACTCTAGGGTTTGAAGCAGAGACCTTGGATATCATCGTGGCTTCATGCGGGCACACATTCCACCCCTTCTACCTAGTTTTTGATGGAAAAGATTTAATAAAATGCCCCAAGTGAGACTACCATATGCCTGAAATGTGGCTGAAATCATTTGGGGTAGTGGAAGCTTAATCATTCATATTGAATTCCTTGATCGTATTGTCTGTCTCAAGCCAGGTAATATTGCTAACCAAAATCAAGCACTATATTGATTAATATAAATTCATATTCATAAGTGGTTGATATACATTATTTATAGAATTTTTTCAAATCTAAGGGACAATATGTTGGAATTGGTGTTTCCAGTTAATTGGTCGTTATGTTATTGATGTCATGATGTCAATAAACATACTGATTGTTTAAGTTTTCATATTATTATTAAATGTATCAACTTAATTGTTGGGTGTTTGCATATTTTTTAAATTTGTTCATCTGAAATAGGCTTCAGAAAGTCTTTACTTAATGTCTTTCGTAGTGGGATTTTCCACCCCAAGATTGCAATGGTAATAGATGACCGATTGAAGGTTTGGGAGGACAAAGATCAATCTCGTGTTCATGTTGTTCCATCTTTTGCACCATACTATGCTCCATTGGAAGAGGTACTGTTTATTTCTCTTGTTTTGATCCATTATTATTATGAGAGATAAACATATCTTGGAGGAGTCCAACTTTACACCTCTACTAATTTCTTAGTTATGTGCTTTGCAGAAAGGTCAACCTGTACCAATATTATGTATTGCAAGAAATGTAGCTTGTAATGTCAGAGGTGGTTTTTTTAAGTGAGTAGTATGTTTTTGTATTAAGTTTGGATTCATAAATGTTTTAGTATTGATTATGCATTTAAAAAATCCCCTTTCACCAAAAAGAAAGAAATTCATTTAAAGTTCTATTTTATTATACTATAAATGTCCTTTCTGTTGTAAAAAACTACATGCATTTTAATATTGTTGGATTTCTGTGTTATTACAGAGATTTTCATGAGGACCTTTCTCAAACAATGGCCATAATCTTATATGAAACTAATGTGGCAGATCTTCCATCTGCACCTGATGTCAGCAACTACTTGGTGAGAGAGGTCTGAACTCTAGATTCTCTTTGTCATTATGTTTTTCATATTCTGCTCTTGGATTATATCCTTGTGTGTGTACCATGACTGCTTCAACATCAAGTTAGCCTGACACATGTTTTTGTTCTTTGTCTTCTGTGGGGGTGTGGGGTACAGGATGAAGCAGCTATAGCAAATGGCAATACTGACTTGCCTGTGCTAGAAGGCATGATTTACGTTGAATCTGAAAGGGGATTGAAACATGTAAATTGCAGTCCTTTTTAGTGTTCAATGTTGGGTTGGCTATATTATGAGTAAATGGCTAACTAATAGAGAAAATTATTTACTTCTTATCCTCAGATGAGATTTTGTAACTGGTCATTAGCTTCAGCAGTCAGAGAAAATTTTTAGTTGTAATAGATTGCCCATTGTTTTCTTGGTTTACTGTTTTAAGTATATTAGAGCCCACTATGCAAATGATATTATTGTTTACAGTTTTGATTGTTTCTTCAGGATGAAAATGTAGTTCCAAAATCTAGCATTGCCTGTGTTGTGATGGACACTCAAGATCCAAAATCATTAATGGCCCCTTTTCAGCAAGAACAACCAATTGTCATTCCTCCATCTGATAGCCAATCCCAACCACATGACAAGGTTCTTGAACATTCTCATGCAGTTCCACCTATAGAGTCTTCTCATTCTATTATTGTTGGTGCTTCAGAAGCAAGTGTTGATGGTTCACCAGGTAGGGAAGAAGGAGAAATCCCTGAATGTGAGTTGGATCCAGATACAAGGAGGAGACTTCTGATTTTAGAACATGGACAAGACAATGGGGTGCACAACTCCAACTCTGCAGATCCTCCATCATCCTTGAGGTTTATGCCACAAAGGAATCCCCAACTTAATCAACAACCCTCATGGCATGGATAGGAATAATTGTGACTCTAGAAGGGGGCTACCTAAAGAGGTACATAGAAGAACTCCGAGACTTTGTTTCTTATTAGAAGCACATGCTAGGATATAGGTTATAGCATTTACGTATTTTACAAAAGTGCAATAATTTTTTTTTCCTCATTCATGCTTATGGATATCACTACTTGGGTATTGCATTTCCACTGTCAATGAATATTTTTTTTCAAATTGACAATATAGCTGGTTTACTTTGACAAGATTTTATAAAATTTATCTGGTGTCTCCCTCTAGGGCTTCCATGTCAATAATAAGCAGAGGCGTGAGTTCATGTTTCGTGATTACTCTTCCTTTCCAGGTATTCCTATTCTTTGCACCCATTTCATTTTTTAATCGGAACAAGTACTAGCTAGATATTTACCTTAATGGAGGCGGTTTAGGTTTTTGTGTTTTTTATTCAAGGGGATGAATGTATTTGTTTTTTTGTTTTTCTTCAAAAATCAAGTGTGTTTCTTCTTTGTTGTATGCATCTTGTTTCAGAAGCTTAGATGGTTCTTACTTTCTTCTGTTTGTATCCTTATATTGGTATCTGTGTAGTGCATGTGATATTAACTGACACAAAGAATATATTTTTTCTTGTAGGGAACCATATACCACAACCTAGTTTCATAGCATCTCGAGGTGGGAATGGGAATAGCTATAAAAGGTGAGGTGAAATAAAATCAAGAGATTAACTGAAATTGGCAGGGGTTCTCCTATGTTTCAAAAGGTGTACATGAAGCATAGGCAAACAACTTCTGGAGATGGCTCATAAAATTTGCATTCACAACAATATGGTTTTATCTTCAATGAAGAAGGCAAGGAAAATCATGATGGGGTAAAATGAATGATGAGGTGCAGAAAAAAACTTCAAATGACAAAGAATTACTTAGAACTTTTAGGAGGATGACATAGGAATTGAAAATAGAAACATCAAAGAGAATTCCCTCGATGGTAAGTTTTGGTTTTCCCTAGTTAAGTATCTGGTAGTTTTGATGCTTTACTTTGCAAGTGTTATTTTCACATGTAGAATTTAATAGATGGGCATGTTGGGCATGCCAGCCAACTTGGCTAAATAACTTTTTCATTCAAAATATACATGTCGTACTTGTAAATGGTTATCTAAGATGTATTCAATCTCCCCATACAGTTGTGTGCAGATGTGAGAATAATTTGACTATTGGAATCACACTTGCATCATCAGTATTCTGTAGAAATTTATATCTCCATTTGTTTCATAAAGGTTTATTACTCTGCATTTCGTATTTAGTTGTCAGTGCCTATGTTTAAGGTTGTGGATGGATGTAACAACAAGTTTTTGAGAAGATTGGACCAAGCTTATATGATTTCCTATATTACACACACCATTTTATTATTGATGTGTAATGGAATCTCGGTTTTAACATATACATGATAGCAAAGCAACCCCCTTTTTAGCGTTTTAGTATTTTTATAGTTATTTCTCTTGACCAAGTCTTTCTACATAACCTTTTATCCATTTTTTGTTACATAAAACAGCATGGTACAACTTCTCAAGGGATGGATCTATTAGAATGATATGCTCTTTCCACATCTTGAATCTCAATTCTATTTTTCTATGGTCGTTTTGTTTTTTTAGGATCCGGGCAATGCACTTGTAGTTATGTTTGAGTCTTATCCTAGAAAATTAAGAAGTGTCCCCAAACTGAAATTTAATAGCTATGAGTGAACTGAAATAGAAAGGAATTATTGAGCATACTGGAGCTACGTCATAGGTTTAAAATCACTCTTACATATTTATCTGTGGGTTTCAGAGGAACAGACAGTCGACTGGAGAAAGCAGATTTTAACAAAGAGAATCAACTCTCTCTTCCCAAAGGAGGAAAGTATAAGAAACCTGTTGCATTTGGATATCTTAAATGTGATTGCTCCCCTATCGAGCATAGAATTGAAAATAAGTTTTATTTACTGGGCAGGTGATTGAAAATAAGTTATATGGATCTTGCATTTTTTCCCCATAAATAGGCACTTAAGAGGCAATAATCTATTTTTTCAGGACTTTCATTTTATGACTTCATTTTTTTTCACCTGCAAGATGTTGCCATTGCAGCAATGGAGCCTATTCATAACATTCCTGACTGCAACTGGTTTCAATGCCTTTTGGCTTAATTACTACATCAATTTTCACCTGCAAGATGTTTGTAGCAATGGGACCTATTCAGAACATTTCAGATTACAACTAGTTTCGACATTGCATTTACTGGCTTTGTTACTGGATCAATTATTCATTGTCCCCGAAACAATAACTATTTCTTGTTAGCCTTATCTTGACTTACAACCTATTGCATTTAATTTTGAATAATGAGAACAAAAAAATTGCATTTGTTTTTTAAATGAGATGGCAGGTCTTATAGTGTCAACATTGTAAGATTCCATTATCTTAATATCTATGTCGTTTTCTATTTCAATTGAAAAGCAATGTACTTCTTTGGCATCATTGTATAAATTATAAATAGAAAACTAAGATCATTCCAAAATAGTTTCCTCAAAAATGCACATTGAGTGTCATATGGAGTGAACATTTGCAAAGACTTTGCAGTTATTTTTAAACAATTTCTCTTTTGAAATTTTGTTATATTCTTCAAAACATATGTTGCTCCTATTTTGTAGTGCAAATTTGTTTCCATGGAAATCTATTGTGTTCTGACATGAAATTCTCTATATTCTCACATCTATTTCAAGTGATACAGTGCAACAGACAGTGAAATTTACATTTCTTGTTTACAATCTATTTAACTTAGCAAAGGCGTAATTTGTAGTGTTTCACAATTTATGCTTTTTATTTTCCAACATAATTCTTTTAAATACTCCAGTATGGAATAACCTAAAACCACAACTAAGAATCACTAAAAAAGCAAGGATATTTGCCTCAATATAAATAATTATCTTTTTGTATATTTGTATAAAATATGACTCTTTTGAATGAACAATAAGATCCCTAAAGAACCTCCAATTCGAGTGAATTTTGTAGTACAGAAGGAAAGTTGAGTTTTGGCTTAACGAATGCAGAGTCCATTTCTACTAGAAGTAGAACTAATAAAACATAATTGACAATATAATATTTTTTTCATGAAGAAAATTATTTGGTAGAATTCATTTTTTCCCTTTATACTTCCAAGTAGTCTTTACATTTCACATTAACACAACCTTAATATGTCTTGGGTTTGCAATGTCAGTTTTTATGAACATATATTTACTAACTCTTATACTATTTAGTTTGGAGAAGTCTGAGAGGTGAACCACTAAGCACAACTCTTATGCAATTATGCATGCTTGAAAATTATTACTTTCATAAGGTTTTTTTGAAGTGCTTCGTTAAAGTCAAGGCAAGCATTATAAGCGGCTTGGGGTGGGCAGGCACAAGAAGTGGAAATGGCCATTGAGAGGTGGACCACTTAACATAAACACTTCTATTTTTTGAAGTTGATATGACAAAGGCCACCATCTATGAAGATCACCTAAGACTTGCACCTAGACCTAATTAGGTTTTTGACTTGGGTGGTCTAACATGCCATTATTTGTAGTGTTGAACTGTGACTATGTTGGCATTGCATATTCTTTTGGATGTTATGATACTATAGAAATATACAAGGTATATCAATTCTTTATTGTTGAATAATTAAATGTTGAACTAGGTGATGCATTGTCCTTGGGGTTGTGGTTTAGTGGTTGTGTGAAATCCTACCCATAGAGGTTCATTTCCATTAGAGGTGTGAATAAGAAGTTAGGGTTGGGGTGGAGTTGTATGTAATTTTCCCTTGGGGTTGTGGTTTAGTGGTGGTATGTAATCCTACCCACAGAGGTTCATTTCAACTGGAGTGAATAAGAAGTTGGGGTTGGGTGGAGTTGTATGTAATTTTGATAGAAGGGTGATCTCCTGTTGCTGCATCATCTTAGTTGAACAAAAATTATTAAATTTAATTCTTTTTACCAAAAAACATCTTGTATTATCGATCAAACGAGAACTATTACCTCAAAATGGGTACTCAAGCCCAAAAATCCCAAAAAACACGAAAAACAACCCAAAAATAAAAAGTGTTGATTCTGCATCACCATTTTTTTCAGAGTAAATTTTCAATAATTTTTAATATTAACAGTAAAAAAAAAATAAAAGCCATTTTGTTTGGTGCAAAAGACACCTTGAAATCGAAAGGTGTTGATGCCGTAATAACGTCTTTTTTTTCGGGGTACATTTTCAACATTTTTTGATAATGACGTTAAAATTAAAATATCATGACTCTGAAAAACTTTAAATTTCCAACGATTTTCAAGCATGACATTAACTATAAAATATCACAACTTTGAAAAGCCTTAGAATTCCAACGATTTTTAAGCATGACATTAAATTTAAAATATCACTTCTTTGAAAAACCTTAAAATTCCAACAATTTTCAAGCATGGTACTAAGAAAAAATATTTATCACTGTTTTCAACCATAACATTAAAGATAAAATATCACAACTTAGAAAAACATTAAAATCTCGACAAATTTTCAACCATGGAATTAAAATCAAAGATTATGACTACAAAACAATCTTAAGCTTTCAAAGTATTTCAAGCATGACATTATGGAAAAAATTTATGACTAAAAAAAATTTAAAAATGAAGACCTGAATGAAAGAGTTATTATACCAAGAGTAATTTTTTTTAAATGCTAAATGTATAACAATTTTAAAATCTTAGCCTAAGACAACTTGATACATTGCAAAAAAAAATTTAAAATCAACCATCAAATTGACACACAGGGTATGTGAGCTCAACCCATTGTAATGAAAACTTAAAGACCAACCATGAAATTAACACATTGTGGGGCAGACTCGATTTATTATAATGAAAAATTTAAAATCAACTAACAAATTGTGCATAATGGGATCGGGTTGTTAGACAAGCATCGACACGGAGCCTATATATATATATATATATATCCGAAAATAAAAAATCAAATAAAAAAAAAAAAAAAAAAAAAAAAAAAAAAAAAACACAAAAATACAAAAAAAAAAAAAAAAAAAAAAAAAAAAAAAACAAAAAATTCAAATATTGAAAAAGAATATAAATAATAAAACATGACAAAAAAAAAAATTAAATATAAAAAATATATAGTAATGAGACAAAAAAAAACTATAAAATGTAAAAAAAAATTAACCATACCATGTAAAAAAAAAGGAAAAAAAAAAGAGTAAAATAAAATAAAAACCAAATAAAAAAAATTACAAATTACAAAAATAAAATACAACATTAAAAAAAAAATTATAAACTAAAAAACAAAAAAATAAAAATCCCCGCCCACCTTAAGGCCCAACCAGCTAGGGGTGGCAAGGTGACGATTCATGACAAAAAATAAATTAAATATCATAAAATAAATAAATAAATAAACCAAAATTATATATATATATATATATATATATATATATATATATATATATATATATATATATAATATTAAAAAAAAAGAGGTTAAAAAAAATTAAAAAATAAAAACATCATTTAAAAAAAGGGTTAAATAAGTACCAAAAAAAAAAAAATTAAAATTAATCAAATAAAATAAAAAACAATGAAAAAAATAAAAATGAAAAAATATATATATTATAAAATTTAAAATTAAAATTAAAAAAAAAAAAAAATTAAAATAATCAAAACAATTAAAAAAAACTAAAATAAAAATAAAAAAACAAATTTAAAAATTAAAAATTTAAAAATATTTAAATTTAAAAATAAAAAACAACAATTAAAATAAAAAATATTAATAAAAAAAAAAAAAAAACCGACTGCACCCCGCTGCTTCCCTCTCCCTCCCCACCCCCTCACTCCCCCTCCCCCCCACTACAGCCCCTCTTCCCACCTCACCCTCTCCCCTCTCCCCACGACCCTCCCCTCTCCCCTTTCCCCTCCCCCAGCCCTGTCCTCTACCCTCCCTCGCCCTTCCCTCCCCACCTGGCCCTCTCCGCCCACCCGGACACCTAGCCAATGGCTAAGAGGCCACATGCCAATTCCGGGAATCGACCTGCAACCTCTTGGCCGCTAGTTGGGGGCCCGGTTGAGCGGGGGAGGCTGTGTTAGCTCACCCCACCCGCCCGAGCCCACAGCCAGCGACCTCTTGGTCGTTGGCTGGGGGTTCGGGTGGACGGGGAGGGCCAGGTGTCGAGGGGAGGAGAGGGGAGAGGGGAGTTGGGGTGGACGGGGGGCAGGGGGAGCGAGGGTGGTGCAGTGGGGCGGAGCGAGGGGGGAGGGAGGTTATTTTTTAATTGTTTTTTAATATTTTTTTAATTGTTTTTTTAATAATTTTTTAATTGTTTTTTTAATATTTTTTTGTTATGATTTTTAATTGTATTTTTTTATATTTTTTAATTGTTTTTTAATTGTTTTTTTTATTATTTTTAATTGTTTTTTTTATATTTTTTTAATTGTTTTTTTAATATTTTTTTAATTTTTTTTAATATTTTTATTTTTTTTTTTTTTTCAATGTTTTGAATTTTTTTTTATATATAGTTTAATTTCTTTTTAATTGTTTTGGATTTTTTTTTCAATTTTGTTTTTTAATTTTTATAATTTAATTTTTTTTTTATTTTTGTTAGTCTATTTTATGTTATTTTTTTATTTTTATAATTTTAATTTAAAAAACAATTCTTAAATTTTTTTTATTTTTATTTTTTATTTTTTATTTTTTTATTTAATTTAAATACTTTTCTAATTTTTTATTTTAATTGAATTTTTTTCCTTAATTTTTTTTTTAATTATTTTAAGTTTTTTTTAATGAGGTTTTTATTTTTTATTTGTTTTTTTAACTTGAAAACAAAATGTTTTTAAGTTTTTTTTGGTTTAATTTGTTTTTCTTGAAATTATATATATATTTCATTTTTTTTGGTTCATTTTCTTATATTTTTTATTTGTGTTTTTTTCCATTAATTTTTTATTTTTACTAGTTAATTTTTGTTTTTTTTTTAACATTTTTATTGGTTTTTTGTTTTTTTTCATTTTTTTATATATTTTTTTGTATTTGACTTTTTTTTATCACGTTTTTTATTTTTATTTTTATGGTTTATTACTAACATGAAAATCAACAACATTTAAAAAAAATTATCCACACTTAATTCATTAAAAAATTTAAAGTGTAAAGGCTAATTCCTCTAAACAAAAAGGGTTGATGCTCATCATCACTTTTCAAAATCAAAATGAAAATCACTAACAAAAAAAAATGTTCACACTTGATACATAAAAAAATTTAAAGTTTCAAAAAGAAGCCCTCTAAAAAAATGTGTTGATGTTGCATCAACACATTTCAAAATGATACATAAAAAATTTTAAAGTGGCAAAAATATGCTTAAAAAAAAAAGATGTATTCTGAAACACCATTTTTCAAAATCGAGTGATTTTCTGCTACCTCAAAAAAATGGGTACTAGGTCATTTTCTCGTTTCATCGTTAACTATGTTCCATGTTTTTTTCCTGAGAAAAGCAGATATTTCTCTAGTTAAATTAAACCTGTTGTAAAGTTAAATTTATTACCTGTTGTTAAAGGCAGTAATTTATGTTGGAAAGGGAATAGTTTTAAACTAGACAACATCTAGATCACATAACATATCACATCTCTCTTCAACTATGTTTTTCCATACACTGCTGCCTTACGATATTTCCTTTGCAACATTTAGTGCAATTGCTAATATATAAATCATAATAATCTAGAAAATAAAATGATGAGTAATAATAGAAATATGAGATGACAATGAAAATAAGATACACGAGACTGCAAGAGACAACGATCGTGATCAAGTTAACCAGATGAGAAGAGACAGCAATCGTGATCAAATATAGGAATTGTAATGTCGTAGGAAATCATTATAAATAATGATATTTTTCCTTTCAAAGAGATTCGATGTTATAAACTTTCATTGACCTACCATTGGGAAATACCTTATTCCACCCGTGACGAATTAAGGAAACATTATTTTTTCAATATATATATTTAGTTAAAAAAAATTGAAAATTTCTTAAACTTTAGAGGTTTATTATTTTATCAGTTTTTAAAAAAATTTAATTCAGAAATTTAGAAATTTAAGTAATAAAAACTATAAATATCGTTATTAAAAAATTAAATTTGTCAAAAAATTAAGACAAATAGTAATATGGTGTTTTATTAAGACATTTCTTAATGTAAGTTTATTAATTTAATTTCTTATCCATTAAAAATAATATATTAGACATAATAAAGTTATATTCTAAAAAACTTACTAAAAAAATTTAATCAAATTTTAAATTTTAAAAAATTAAATTTATTTATACATTTAAAAATATAATTTAAAAAATCAATTTATATATATATATATATATATATATATATATATATATATATATATATGAGTATAATTAAAAATATTTCGAATTCTCCCGTAACTCTATAACTTAGCTTTATTAACGAGTGCCAATATGGTCCCTCTGACCAATTAGAAGTCATCATAGACTATGAGAATCATGGGTGGTTGTAGTTAACAAACGACAAATTCTCTTCGCAATTATCTGTTTGCCACTTTTCAGTGGTTAAATTTAATAAATATTTTAATAATATTGTTAAACCGAGAATACGTTTCCGTTATCTTAAATTAACATTGATTTAGTACTGTTGTGTCATATTAAAGAAATTTAAATATTATAAAATAAATAAATAAAATATGTTTGAATATTAAAATTAAAAAAATGATATGGTGTAAAATAGATAGTAATGAGATGTATGTAAAGTCATTTCATGACGTGAAGGTTATTGGTTTAAAATTTCAAAAGAAAAAGTTCAGTCATGTTAATAGTTGGTGTGACCTAGGTCAGATCTCTAAGTGATTTGATAGCTTAGATTGCGTGAATCAAGGTTTCTCAAACCAAAAATTAAGCCTATAATCATCTTTTAAAAACAAACAACTTAACAAACTAATATGGGAATATATTTTTATTCAAATCCCATATAAATAAATCCATGTATAAGAATCCCGCTCATATCACAAGTCCACTTACTAATTTCTCTAATCAATTTTTTTTATCACATATTAATATAATATTAATTAAATATAAATTAATAACATATAATATTAGATCTAAAACTTTTGTGATCCATAATCTATAAAACACAAAATATATTCTTATTTTATAATTTCGTCCACTAGCTTTTATCACTATGAGATTTCTAATTTTTTATTTCACTCTTATTTTTATGTTTGGTTAATCCTATATTGGGTTAATCCTCACTTAATTGTAATTATAGTGTATTATATATAGAAACATAAAAAAAAATTAATATTTTAATTGATAAACTTGTTAAATTGATGATAGATGCATATGAAATTAAAGAATTTTATCATCTAAATAAACCTAATATTTAATTGTTGACTTTACTCCATGTTATGGAATAATATCTATACAACACAAATTTAAAAAAATATTCAATTTTTTATCAATTTCATTATTTATGTACTTGTTTATTTAGATGGAGTGAATGGACTAAAACCTAACTATTTTGACATTTTGTAAAACATATAATTTCATTGTTCATTGATGTATAGTGAACAAATAAATGCACAAATTTAAAAAGAATATTCAATTTTTGATCAACTTCATTATTTATCTACTTTTACATGGAGCAAATGGACTAAAACCTAACTATTTTATCTACTTTTATATGGAGCAAATGGACTAAAACCTAACTATTTTGACACTTTGTAAAACATATAATTTTATTATTCATTTATGTAGAGTGAATAGACAAATGCCTAATTTTTTGATATTGATGTAAAATGGATGGACAAAAGATATAAATATTATTATTATTATTTTACATTAAAGGTTAAAACTTTTAAGATAATTAAAATCATGATAATGTACAAAATTTTATTATTTTTTATAAACTTAAAATTATCACACAATCTTTAATAATAGTTTATTAATTTTCGTTATTTATTGAATTATTTTATATATATATATATGGAGTGAATGGATAAATCACTTAATTATTTTGACAATAGGTACAGCATACAATTCCATTGTTCATTTATATAGAATGCATGGACAAATGACCGAATGTTTTTGATATTGATGCAGAGTGAATACACAAATGACGTAAAAAAAAATTAATATGGACACTAAGACTTAGTGGATCAAGTTAATATGAGGAATCTGTATTACCTAATAAAAATTAGCGAATCTGTATTACCTAATAAAAAATTAGTTGAAGGAAAATTGTTATATAAATTAAATAATACATTCTATTACATTTAGATATATACTATATATACAAAATTTTGATTTTCATTTCATATATATAAAATTTCATGATTTAAGCTTTTTCTTTGCTAGAAAGTATAAAATAAAGAAAGACAAAAAGAGTTATGTAGTATTATTCGATCGAAAGCATAATCCTCATGGAGACGCCCATGAAAAATGATTTGAGAACGTGTAGGTTTTGTGGGCACTGAATTCACATGCTTACAGTGGGCACTGAATTCACATGCTTACAGTGGCTTTTGATACCTTGCATCCTCTCCACATTGTGATGTTTAGATATGTGTCCGATAATATTACTTAGGATAGTTGTTATTGTTTGTGACAGGGAAAGAACTCACATCACAATCGTTTAGCACTTTTTATTGTTTTTCAAATTAACCATGTCAAATCTCTGTTAATTATTTTAATTAATGAATTGTTTCTATTAATTAATATTTATACTCATTTATAATATTTTGTTGTCTAGTTTAAATAAAATATTTTGATGTCATGATATGTTGTAAAAATGTTCCTAACAATAATAAAATTGTAAAATAAATGATATGAATATTTATATTTGTTTAGTCTTATTTCTTTATTGATATTTTGAATGTAATTAAATAATTTATAATAAGAGTTGGTTATATATATATATATATACTCCACAAAAATCATAATATCATACTCAAAATTATGATTGAATGTTTACATTGTGTGTATTGCAAGGCTACATTATGACAGAGATTAGGTGAGAATTTGTTGCAAATATTAATCAATGAGGAGTCTCTGCCATGGAGTTAGCTTTGAAAATAAAATAAAAAATCTCTTTTACAACAGAGCTAAAATTTCGTACTTGTGCAAATTATTGCCTAAGGGTTCTTATTTCAACTTAAGGTGGATGAGGTCTACAGGGTCTTGGATAGATGGTGATTGGGTACTCTATCCAGACACTCTTTGATGTGAAGTCATTGGTACAATTCCCCGCCATAATCAAAGTGATATTGGACATGATGAAGATGTAGTCCTGCCAAGCTTAAAAAAAAATGTGTCTGCTTGGGGTAGCTCAATTGGCAATGGTCGTAGAAATGAAGTCTCACCAAACCAGAGGTCTTGGGTTCAAATCTTGTGTTATCTCGTTGATCAGAGTGAGAAGTTGGACATGATGAAGATGTAGTCCAACCAATATTACAAAAAAAAATTACTTAAGGTGGATGAGGATCTATTGACTTTTTTGGACATGATGAAGATGTAGTCCAACCAATATTACAAAAAAAAATACTTAAGGTGGATGAGGATCTATTGACTTTTTTTAATTTTTTTAATTGACAGCCTACATTGGTTCTCAAGGGAATATGCTTGGCATATGCTTCTTCTCAATGCTTATCAACGATTGTAGTGTGCTACAGAGTTTGCTAGGTTGGATTAACTTTTAATAAATTCAAAAAAATATATTTGTGCTAGGTGGGCTCCCTGCTAGGGATTTTGAAAGCATACCTAATTTAAAAAAAAATTGTGTTATATCTTCGTTGTAAAGGATAGAAAATCTTCAACACTTATGTTTTTTATAATGATCTATGATTCTTAAGGGTTAAGTAAAATCAAATTTAATTATAATATTTTTGTTGCAATAGTTTTTTTGTTATATATTTATCAATGGTAGATACAAATGAAGCTTTCGGTTATATCAACCACATTAATATTTTTATTGTGGTTGGACTAGTTTTATTTTCTTTGAAAAATACCATAATTGTGTATAAGTGGAAATGGGATCATATTTATTTTTATGATAAGAGTAGAATTATTTTTTTATGAATGTGATTTAATATGCAATATTTTAGTAAGTGGAATGTTTTGAATATATTAAAGATTTTTTTTTTTTTTTTTAAATTTAGATGTAATTATTATTAACATAAAATTTGTAGGCAGAGTATTTTATTATACTAAAATGTAACAAATGTCAAATTAAAATGATTTTGAATTATTAATATATTTTAATTACACATTGAGTAAGCTTGTTTTTTTCCTCGGGGAAAAATCGTAATTTTCTATTATAATGGAAAATTACATGTTGTAGATGCCAGTGGCATATGTTGTACGTGTGATCGTAGTCATCAAAGTAGTGTAAGTCTGTACATAAAACCCAAGAAGGGTGTACCATCATATATCAGTATATATTTACAAATATGATTACAAAATTTCAAAAAATATTCAGTTCTGTGAGTTCTCTATTTGTTTTTGCCTCAAAAAACTATGATAAATTAGGGCCTATCGACCCTTTGTTGATTATGTTCTATATAAGGCCTATGATAGTACTGATAGGCTTGTCCCTGTCTTTCTTCCTGTATTAGCCATTCTCCTCTGGGATGGTGCACTGTCTCTTTGGAAATCTGATCTGTAGATTTGTTGCGCTCCTTGTAGATATGAGTACATGAAATCTGATCAAATTGTGTTTTTAAAAACAATGTATCATCCAATATGTCCCTGAGTGAATGAACATGGCATGCATTTATGGAGTTGAACCAATTTATGACAATCTTAGAGTCCCCAAAGACTTGTAATTATCTACAGTTTTGGTTTAGTGCAAAATATAATAGATGGCGAAGCAAGGTGAGATCAGCGAAATTGTTTGTACCCGCACCCAATCCCATATGAATGCGGAAAAAATGTGATTCAGATAGGTGGAATAGAATCCCCCCCCCCACACCCCTGTTCTTGTGCAAAACCATCAAAGTAGGCACAAGGATGGGCATGATCCATGAAATTAGGGATGATTGTTCGAATCGGGGCATGTTGTTGCTCGTCCGGGATTTCATTATAACTGTTGCAAATTTTTTAGACAATAAGAGGCCATCTAATATGTTTGTTGTTAAAAATGATGTTTTTCCTACATAGCCAAATATTCCAGCCTAGAATTAGAGGGAGGTTACGAGTTTTCATAGTGGGGGCTTCGACCCACCAACTGTTCCACACATCCTTAATACATTCCCCTTCCCATCACTGGTTGATGTTTAGTATGTACAACACCTATTCCCAAATCTGTTATGTGATGGTGCAGGTTAGGAATAAGTGCTTGTTTGATTCCTCCTCCTGATGACATAAAACACACCAAGATGGACCCTGAAAGGATCCTTTCATAAGATTTATGCCATTAGGGGTCTTATCCA
Source organism: Pinus tabuliformis (assembly GCA_031772625.1). Lineage (NCBI taxonomy): Eukaryota > Viridiplantae > Streptophyta > Pinopsida > Pinales > Pinaceae > Pinus > Pinus tabuliformis. The sequence goes on from CM062804.1 coordinate 833,511,170, forward strand.
TGATCATATTCCACATGAAGAGGCGGGTGTGTGGTGGCGCTTTGAGTTTCCAGATCATTCACCACCAGATTTCCAGAGTATAGGTCTTATGAGCAGCGTGAATGATGGGGTATCCATCTTTAGGAGTGTATGCCCCATGCACAGCCGGAGCCCAAATCAATTCATCCTCATCATCCCTAATCCTCACATGTGATTCAGTTAATGCAATTGTGTAATGCCTCCACACTTGACTCCACTGGTCAAGTATGCCAAGTTCATCTGCAGACATCCAAGCTTGTTGATAAATGGTAGTATTCAACTGGTCCACGATATGGGCTATGGAGGCCACACCTCTATTGTTAAGATAAGCTATCAGTTCCGGAGGAAGGTTGTACATGTTGTCACAACCAATCCATGGATCAGCCCCAATGCAGACAATCGAACCATTGCCAATTCGCCAAGTTAGCCCACTCCTGATAATGGGGAGAGTTTGTATGACAGCTTTCCAGATAACTGATATTCCTTGCTTGTTCCAAGATGGTAGCAGACCCAGTCCATGATATTCTGAGGCCAAATGTATTTATAAGTAATGACTTCTGTCCATAAGCTTTTGTGCTTCAAGAGGAGCCAGCCCAGTTTGGCCGCCAGTGCATGAGAAAATGCCGGGAGATCCTTGAGGCCCCAACCCCCCCCCCCCCCCCCCCATTTTTTAGGGGCTGCAATTCGACTCCATTTGACCCATGCAAAGGGTTTCCCTTCCTTGTGCCCCTTCCATAAGAAATTGCAGCATATCCTTTGAATCCGGGATAGTATGCCTTGGGGAATCCAGGCAAGAGACAACCAATATATCGGGGTGGCTTCAAGAACATATTTAATCAAGATGATTTTGTTTGGGGAGGGGAATTTGTAGATGGTTGCTGCTCTTTCAAGAATATGACTGAAGTAATTGTGAAGCTAGGGTGACTGAATCTTCAACCAGATCACCTCTTGCGGATTAAAAATGGTGATAAACCTACAAATATGGAGGAAAGATTTCCTGATGCACAGTTCTTTGTTGTACGCGTCACATATGACCATTTTGTAGACATAATCCAATTCTTTTCTATAGGTACAACCCCTAAAGGGTATACGACACAACGAAAGAAAGAATTGGTGGTCCGGGCTACAGATTTCTCTGTTATCGCCGGACACTTATATAAAATGGGATCCGATGAAATATTGCGTAGGTATGTCCCAAAGTATGAATGACAAAGTATCCTCGTTAAAACACATGGAGGGGTTGCGGGAGGACATTATACAGGAAGAGAAACTCCACAGAAGATCCTATGAGAAGGACTATGGTGGCTGACTATGCATAAGGATTCCAAGGCTTATTGCAGGGCATGTGATATCTATCAAAGAATGGGGAGGCCATCGTGAATAGATGAATTACCTTTGAACTCGCAAGTGTCATTACAAGTGTTTGATAAGTGGGCAATAGAATTTTTGGGACCAATTCAGCCATTGGAAGATAGGAACTAGATACATCATCACATCGACCGAATATTTAACTAGGTGGGATGAGGCACAACCTGTAAAGGATTGTAGCACAGCTACAATGGAAAAGTTCATTTTTTAATACGTCCTTTCTTGGTTTGGCTACTCTAAGATCTTGATGAGTGATAGAGGTTCACACTTCCCGAATGAAACAATTGTTATTTTGCTTGAAGAATTCCAGATGTATCACCAAAAGAGTACGCCACATTACCCTCAAGACCTTAACAAATATTTGCAATGCGAAGTGAAATGATTGGGATGTGCGCATACCAGTTGTTCTATGGGCGTATAGAACTACCTGCAAGAAGTTGACTGGAAAAATGCCATTCAGATTGGTTTATGGATAGGAAGCTGTAATTTTAACACACTCCACAACAACACCGTCAACTCCCCATGGAAACCTCATTGCAACCATAACCCATACCATACAAATGCAACAACCACATGGTTTACAACACAATAAATGCATATGCAACCGACATGAATGCATGACCAACACACAACCCATCTAGATTGAGGGGTGAACCATGATTTGATACCACTCTGTAACACCCTCCTTCCACATTTACCCAAGTAAATGGCCAACAAGGGTAAACATGTGATGAGAAGTTACTATGATATGATTCTACCTCATAAGTCACCTTAAGGAAGTGGAACCAGCAAAAACACACCACACAGATCTTCCACATCAGCAACAAGACCCCCAGGAACCATCCCAACCTCTCAAGTAACCAACCCTTGGGTCCCACTGAGTTTTTTTACCATTAAACCCCCAACCGCTCCCTTGATATGGACAAGCATGCATCCAAGGGGCTCCAAAATGCTCCCACATGATGGGTATGTATGCATCCAGGGACTTTTTTGCCTAGTGTTGTGCCTATGTCTCGGGGTTTGAGGTACTTTTTCAAGCCTAGAGCCGAGTTCGCTACCTAGAACTCAATGACACTTTCAGAATTGCAAGATAACAACCAAATAATGATACACATACAATTACTTGAACAAGTACTTGGCTGTACTCCTACTTTCCATGACAGGAATTTCGTCAAACATGTCACAATTATGTAATCTACGTGATTAAACAATAGATCTGAGCTTATGTGTCTCATACTCATCTGAGAGTCACTAAGAAACATTGATGCCTTTGTTATCACTCTGTAAGTTTTGAGGCTGTGGAAAAAATCACAGAGGTAACCACAGAACCACTTTGTAAATTGGGAATCTATCCCTTCCAATTTCAAAGAGGGATCTCTCTGTATGATTTAACTTTGTTTGACTGGAGGTATTAAGCTAGCTATTAAGTTCAGGTTTAGGTTTTTTGGGTTGTTGGGTTGAAACTGGGAAAAAAGGCCATTGGGAAAATGGAGTCGCAGGTTTGAGGTGATCAAATAAAGAGTTTACAGACTAAACTTACAGGGCAGGCTAGGCAAATTCACTGGATCCTTTAAGATCTATGGTGTGAAAGAGAGGGAAAGATTTAGAAATTTAATTAAAAATAGAGTAGTTAAGAGTTCTGATTTTAATCTTCAGTGGAAAATATAAAAATTATTCTTAAGCCAGAGACAGAGTGTACATTTAAACAAATTTTTTTCTTTATCTGCTTAGAATAATTCAGATTTTAGAATCATATATGAGAATAAAAAGAAAACAAATTGACTAAGAGAGATACAGTTCACCAATAAAAATGACACAAGAATCCTGTAATGATTGCACTATATTACTAAAAATCTGATCAATGGTGGCTTTGTGAGCTTCTTTACAATACAAGTCCTTTTCTTCAAACAAGTCCAAGCACCTATTGGTTCAATTGATGAAGTATTTATACAAATTCTTCACAAAATATTTTGATTCAAAATATCAAGATTTGTGACAAATATCTTAAAATTGTTTACAAAAATAGGACTAAAATATAGGACATTGAAAACTAATGAATCTACTTGGCACTATATTTGATGATTTTTGGTGGTAAGGAACAACAATTCGAATTTGAGAACAAGTCTTATTTGATGAGGTGACATCCAAGTCGCTAACTGCCCATGATCTTTTTCCTCACGAGATTCTGAAAAAATATGGTCTAGTGATCCCTTTGAATATCTCAACCCATGATAGCTATGAAAAAATTGAGAGAGGTTTTTGTAGAGGAGGATGTTACAAAAAAAAATTTCTTTCATTTTCTAAAAAGTCATTTCCACCTATTTAGAAATATCATTTGAAAATAGTGACTTAAAATAGGAAATTTCTGGAAAATATGCCTTCAAATATTCATGTGAATCTCCTAAACCATAATAGCGGTTAGAAAACTGAGAGATGCATTTTTAAATGGGTCTGTTTTGGAAAAAAACTGCTTTCAGTTTTGAGAAAATTTTTCTCCTTTGTTTTCAAATCATGCTCGAAATAATTGTGTTGTATAGGAAAAAACATAGTTTTAATTGACCATCTTTTCAACTCGGTGCTAACTGTAATTGCCAGTGTTCACTATTGATCTAGTGGGAGTGGGATGAAATGGATAAATGACATGGAGGCGGGAGGTGACATGAAGGCGGGGAAGGAGTAATGGTAGAGAAGTGGGGTCAGGCGGGAGGAGGTACGTGGTAGTAGAGGAGTGGATGTGATGGGAAATGTGGCGGGTGATTCTTGGCATGGGAATTGGTGGTCAACATGGGATGACTATTAGAAGGGGGGGTGGGGGCATGATGAGTGAAAAGGAAAAGGGGGTTGCAAAGTATGGTGAGGGTGACACGTAGTGAAGCCTTTTGGACGCCCCCCCGCCCCACCCATGGGTAAAGTGGGATGGAGCTCACGGGGGGGGGAGCACTCCCTTGTCATTGATTCGGGCAAGGTAGAACTCAACCATTGATTCTTACGCAGTTGATAATCACATGCTGACAAATTCATTTTTGTCTTTTTCGACTTTATCATAAAACCAAAACATTAGCACCAAATGCTTTATTACAAACTGTTAATCATGATTAAATAACACAATTAATTATTCTAAACCTAATTAATTTATCCTAAGCATGATTAATCTATTTCTCATTTTTTTTCTTGGAAATAATTTGCAGGATAAAACATATGCAAATTACAGATACAATCAAGTCATCCTATAAAATATAGGACTCTAACAGCCTCAACACATTAGCTACAGTTTCATCCATTAGGCCATAGATACAGTATTCATTCGTTTACAAGTAAAGACATGATGAGAGCCATACATAGCTACTGTCATAATGCATGTTCATAACCAACATGATAATAACAGAAGTGTCAAGGCAACAACAACCATATAATCCACATATGAATCAGTCTAATACTCATGAGATAACAAGGAGAAATAACCTCATATTAATAATGCAAAGGCCAACCAGTTGTGGGACTTCCACGAGGCACTGGATAGTAGACATGGTTGAGCCAAATATCTCTTCATCCAGTCACCCCCATGCCATATTCGAAGCATGCATGTGGTATCTCTTAAAACACATTAATCAAAACCATTTATGGATTCTAGAGGCCAAACCACCTCAACCCATCAAATAGTGATTCTACCTCATCTTTAGACATCACAAAACCATCACTAGATTGGTCTCTACCCAAGCCTTCTAGGGATCCAGAGCATTGTTCCAACAAAGGCTTCCAAGAACTAATAACTCAACCCACAAATTACTTCGGGCTTCCAGAGCGTTTGTCCAACCAGGGCTTCTAGGACTAGTAAATCAACCCACCAAGGGCTTCTAGAGCATTTTTCCAGCCAAGGATTCCAGGACTAATAACTCAACCCAAGTTGTTACAGGGCTTCTAGATCGTTTTTCCAACCAGGGCTTCCAAGAAATATAACTCCACCCAAGCTAAAGGAAACATGATAACCATCTAGAAAAACAAAGAAATGAACCCACAAAGCCATGGTTATCCAAGAAATGAAAAGGCTAGGAAAATCCATTGTCAATCTAGGCAATCCTCTATGTCAATGACAGTTCATGACCAATAAACCACATGCATATGTCGTGCATGCCAAAACTAGTGAGGAAAACATACATACAACTCAGTACCTGCAAGAAAAATTTGTTGTAGTTATTGATCCCGATGTCCTCTTGTGCTTTCCTGCTTTTCCTTTGCCTTGTTTGTCCAAAAATACAGGTATGCCACACTCTCCAAGAGTTCTCCAAGAAAACACTAAGTGTCCAAGAGTATGAGAGAGAGAGAGAACAGAGAGAGAGCTCCAAAACTGAACTGAAAAAAGTCTGTGAACTGATCCTCATAAGCCTTTTTATTAATGAGGCCTCTATTTTCTTCATTTTCCATTATTTTCCTTCATTTTCATCCTCACATGCAACCTGTGACCTTTCACCTCCCTTTTCTCTTAATTTCCATTATTTTCATAAATAAATGTGCCAAAATGCTATTTTTCCTTTTCCAAATCCTTTTCCATTGCCTTTGCCAATTTTGTTAGCTATTAATTAATCACCAGTGATTCCCATCACTATAAATTTTCCCAACATTCAACTTGGAATACATGTCGATCAACCATGGTTATTATTTTCCCTTTATTAACTTTTATTACATGGATTTTTCACAAGGGTTTTTGCAATATTTTTTCAAAGGAAGGAAAAATAGTAGATTTGGGGAAAATTGAAGCAATAATGGGGTGCCATGCATGATAATATATCAAATGTGAGGTCATTCGTGGAAATTTCTAGATATTATAGAATCTTTATGGAATTATTTTCTGATATTGCACATCTAATCACTTCCATGCAAAAGAAAATAATTAAATTTGAAAGGACACCAAAGTGTGAGGAAAGTTTCCAACTATTAAATAAATTATTTACTAGTACATTAGTTTTCAAAATTGTTGAATCAATTTCAAATATTGCACACATAATCACTTCCTTACAAAACAAAATATTTAAATTTGAGTGGAGATAAAAGAATGAGGAAAGCTTCCAACTATTAAAGAAACTACTCACTGTTGCACTAGTTTTCAAAAATTTTTATCCAAATGAAGAATTTGTGGTATCCACTAACGCCCATAATGTGGGAATTATTGAAACTACTAGAATGAGAAGCCCATAGTAGTAGTGAAGTGAATAAATGATTTAATGGGATCAAAGAGAAACTGTCCTTGAAGTCTATGGATGTAGAGGGTAGATACGAAGATGTTGCATTGTTAGTTTTCATCGTGAAGGTCGAGACTCATACATCCAAAAGGATAATATGAATAAAACGAAGGTCTGTAGGAATGGTGAACATAAGGATGATGTCACTACCATAATAGAAGGGAAATAAATGAGGAGAAGGTAGCCCTAAGAGTTATGAATCCAATAATCAAAGTTGAAGGGAGGCTTCAAAGTGAACTTTTGTTTTATTGAACCATTTATTTGTTGATAAGTGTATAGGGATAAACAAAATATTAAAGGTTGAATGAGAAGATAAGGAAGGGAACGATAGGAAATCCAAAGGCTAATATGTAGCATGAGAAAAGAAGAAATTAAGGATGGTGGTAGTGTTGTCGCTCCTACAACACCCTCCAAAAATTTCATTACATTCAAATTTTGGAGCCTTCTTTATAGTCATGTCAAGTGTCACCTTAGTTTTCAAGTGTCATTTCACACCATCCTATATGTTTCAAGTGTTCTTGAGTGTTCTCAAGTGTCGTTGCATTGAGTAGAACATATTTGGTGTATTTCATGGTCGCAACATCTTTGTTGTTGTAAAACGACACTTTTGGTCGCACTCGCACACACTTCACCCGCTGTACTCAGGGAATGCATGCAAATTAGTGTTTTGATGTATACTTATCATTGTTAAATCTTGCCTAAGTTTTCTCGATGATTTGGTATGTGTCACACACGGTTTTATGTCTAAATCGCATCAAGTTCATCGCTTTTCCTATCTTCCAGACTTAGACAAATTTTGGCTTCAAAGAAAACCCATTAAGGTGAGAGAGCGCATGAGCACATTATAAAGCCTTGATCGAGAATCCTTTGTTGTTTGAAAGTGTGCCATGCACCCTCCAAGAGCTTAAAGCACACTCCCTAAGCCATTTCCCCTTCCTTGTTCCAAACTGCACCCTTCAAGAAACCACGTATTCCTTTGAGTGCACTCCTTTGACTAGAAGAAGTACACCCTCCTTGAGTGCACAATGAAGGCCTTAAGCTCAATGCTTCAACCTTCCACAGTTTTCCATGCACCCTCCTGACCATTTGATAACATGAGTGCACTCCGATGGCAAAAAGCTTCACCCTCTAGCCTTCAAACTTGTGCCATGCTCCCTTGTGGGCCTCTTGAGTGCATGAGTACACCTTAAAGGCCTAAAGCCTTCCTTGTTTAGCCTTCAAGCGTGTGCATTGTGCCGTCCATCTCTCCCTGAGTGGACAACATAATTGGGAAGCTCGAAGCCTTCCCCTTTGTCCTTCAAACTTGCACCATGTTCCTTGCCTTGATTGTCTCTTCCTTTTGAGCACATAAGCACATGTCGAAGACCTAAATCCTCAAACTTCTAGCCCTAAGCCCTCCAAATTTTAGCCCTTCAGCCTTTTGAAGTGCGCCCTTGTTCCTAGAAGCTCTATTTTCTCTTTCTAAAGCCCACTAAAAAGGCATGAACAAAAAAACTGCATAAAACATGTTATACTAGGAGATTTTTAGGTTGATTGTTCCTTTTCTTGAGTGATTGCAGCCACAGGTATCTCAAGAACAACAAATCAGGTATGAGGAATATTAGGAAAAGAAGAAAACCAGAGGAAGCATTGAATAACAACGAACACATTGAAAACATAGATTGCAAGATCAAATACCCTTTGGACGGTGAAGGCATCAATGATCAAAAGCTACATGAAGAATGAAGTTACAAGTGGAATCCATGTCACCACTGAAGAAAGTGCATGTCAATAGTCACTATTAGTCCCACTCATCGAAGATAGTGACATGTCATTTCTTCATCATATGATGATGTGGAAGTTGTGATGTAATGTTGTAATTATTGTAAAGACAAATAAGTGGAAGTACAAGAGTCATGTATGGACAAAAGTGTCATGGAAGTCCAAAAGAAATGTAATACTGAAACTTATATGTAATTCAAAAATTCATTTGGAAGTCCAAAGGTCGTTAGGAGTTGGAAAGTCAAGTGGCATGGGGATGTGAAAGGGTATGCCTGAAGTTATAAAAGGATCCTCATTTCTCATGTAAAGTACCTTTAACCTTAGCTTCTCCCATAAGGCATTAGAGACATAGAGTTAGTACTTTTGGGGAGCAAGTAGCAGCTCTAATGCTCCAGTATTAGAGATAGTGATGTTTATTGTATTTATGTATCTCGGGAATTGTGCTTAATATCGAAGCCTTCTAGGCTAGCACATTTTCACAAATAGATTGTAGTTGTTTCTAAGACTATTCTTTGAATGTTTAGGGTTCATGTTTCCTTCACATGTACTGGAGTAATTGAACTATTTGGTGACTTCGGTGCTTAACCTATGGGAAATGTGTTGTAATTATTATAAAGGTCATCACATCTATGTGAACTATTTCGCTTGACGTTAGACGAATCTTTCTCATTCGTGTGTGTCTCCGATAGGGTAGTACTATTACTTCTCTCTAAGAGGCTCACTTTATTTTCTCCCTTGCAGTAAGAGAACCTTGATACATTTGTAATTGAACATTCACAAGGAACACCCACTTTCTTATTCTAAAGTACATTTGTGCTTCTCTCTCGTGTTGATAGTTAAAGCCAAGGCATATATTTAAGTAAAAGACAGTCGGGCCGTATTCTGGATGGGACTCCTACACCAAACAGTGTGAGGTCTAATCGGGACCTTATATCGAGGAGATCCCATGTATATTGGTGGTATTTTAATAGGATGGAGTGGGAAAGAAATATGTACTAGAAGAAGAATTCATAGGAACCATTATTTTTCCTACGACTTATTATCATTTTTCAGTTGTAGGAATATGAAGGATGTGCAATGTTGCACATGTAGACAATAGGCCCATTACAATTGAAAGGTTGGAGGAAGTAAGGATGGAGTAGTGGAAAATGTTGCAACAAAGATGTATAATGAATATTTGGTCAACATAGCCAATGAAGAAAGAAAATATTCGAAGAAGAAATCTTCATGGCTTTTAGCACCAATAAAGAACAAAACCATAAGCATATGGGGAAGTGAAAGAATATGATTAGAGGGAATTATATGAATTAAGAAGATGACTAGAGTAAAAGAAGGAAGTTTATTATTTCCATGCAATATGAAGATGGAATTTTTATTACCATGTTAATGGCCCAAGAAAGAAAGGAAATTGCACTTTCAAGTGCAATTTGAAAGATAAAAGGCATGAGGGGTTGCATTGAGCTAGAGATGAAGCCATCTTACACTATGAGAAATCTTATTATTGTGAAAGGCTCGATGAACAATGGGAAAGTATCCAAAGCCAAAGTTTAGAACCGAATGTGGTTCAAGGTGTGGAAGAAGGAAAAGAGATACAAATTTTCCTATGTGCATGTTGAAATTGTGTGTGCATTGAAGAAAGTGGATGAATAGGAATATGTATATTGAATTGTCTCCCAAGTAAGTGAAGTGCATAAGAAGGTGTATCAATAGTTACAATGGAGAAGCCAAGTTTCTAAGCAAAGTGTTGATGTAAAAAATTTAGTAAAGAAGTTTGAGGAAGGAGACCTTGTGTTAGTGCATCTGAGGAAGGCAAAGGCTTGGAAGAATCCACTTGGATCTAGGAAGTAGAGTTGGAATGAATCACTTAGAATTCACATGATTGTTTTATGAGCCTTATTAGTAAGGGCACACATTTTACTCTTAAGTAGGGCATACAACTATCACCCTCCCATTAGCTCCCATCACATGTATATTATGATCAAAGGCGGCCAAGTCATCAATGAAGCTTGAGTTTTTCAATCTCAATCCCATTTGTTAGTAGTGGCTCATCCATGCACTTATGGGAACCTTTTAATCTACCACTCCTTGGCAGGGAAAATTTTAAGAACCCCCCCTAAATTTACATGTATAATAAATGGGCGAATCTCCATGGTATATAGGAAAAATGGAAGGCGATTTTATCAATAATATGATATGTATATATAATTTTTTGGCGAATCTCTCATGAGGCATGACGAATATTTTAATCATTTATAAAATCTTGTGTTTATTGAATACACAAATGAAATCATTTCGTTTCTTTAAAATATCTTTTGAAATCAAAATTACCGCAATTACATATCGATAACCTAGTGGGTGTAGGATAAAATTCACCCGTGCCATTCACAAAAAGCATGAGAAAAAACCTAATACTATATATAAAACCAAGAAAAATTCAAATTCATCACTTCTAGGGACCTCGTAACCACCCTGCTAATACACAAGTATGTTTCTGTTTGCAATTAGAAAAATTACCCAAATTACAATCTATTTACTCCAGCATATGTTGGAAAGTTATAGAAGGATGACTAGTGCAATCAATCCGTTCCTTTTAGCCTTGGATTTGTTTCAGTTTAAAACAGAAGTATACAAATATACATGTCCAATGTTTATGCTTTAACCATTCACCTTAAGATGTTTTTACAATATAATTTCCTAAGTCTATTTAATATCTTCATTATCATAAAAACCAACCTATATCCATCTTAACTCCACATCTACCACTCTTAGGGGGATGAAATCTATTTATCCCTCTCAGCACTTAGTAGACCTAGAATTAAGATGGATCTAAGATGATAGAATTTCCCCTTTAAATAGTCTATGCTCACATTAATACCATGGTATTACCATGGGTCAATACCACGGGTTATCATAAACCTGGAGCTTAAAAATTACTATTAGTAATTTATAAAAATTAATAAAATTAATAGTTGATTTTTATTTTATTTTTTATTTTAACGAGGCTAAAATGTTTAACATACATTAAATTACAACATCCATTTTTACTCTTGATCGGATCAAATATTTTTTCACTCTATGCTAGTTTGCATATCAATACCTCTGGGGGGTTAGTAGATCGAGAGTAAAGATGGATCTATGCTGGTTTAATTCCCCCATTTAAATAGGCTACATTCTAGGTGAATACCATGGGTCAATACCATGTGCCATTTTTATTTTTATTAATACTAATATTAGGGTTAATAATTTTTTTTGCATGGTATTAATAACAATCTAGTCCATGGTATTTGTCCCATAGTATTTTGCACATAGTTTTCACCTAAATATAATGCATTTTTTGAGTGTTCGTAAATATAAGGTGACTTATGGAGTAAATATAAAAAAATGTTTTATTTGTTTACCATACCTCTCGTTTATTTATATTTTTATTAATTTACCATACCTCCTTTACAAATATGGTATTGGGCCCATAGGATTCACTTAAATAAAACCTCTTTCTTGAGCCTTCATAAATAGAACGAGGGTTATGGACTAAATATAAAAAGAGGTTTTATTTATTTACCATGCGTGTAGTTTATTTATATTTTTATTTATTTACCATAGCTTTTGAGTAAGTATAAAAAGACGTTTAATTTGTTTACCATACCTCCACTTTACTTATGTTTTTATTTGTTTGCACCCTTGCATGTATATAAGGTGACTTATGGAGTAAATATAAAAAATGTTTTATTTATTTACCATACCTCTCATTTATTTATATTTTTATTAATTTACCATACCTCTTTTATAAATATGGTATTTGGGCCTTTGGCCCATAGGATTCACTTAAATAAAACCTATTCTTGAAAATGGGTGAATGGATTCACTTAAATAAAACCTATTCTTGAAAATGGGCGAATGGAAGGTTGTAACTCCTAATTTCAAGGGCTAAAATTACCTTTTTTACCCTCTCCCTTAAAATAAGGTGGGCTATTTGAGGTGATTTGTAAAAATGTACTATGATACAAAATATTCGCCCACTAAAAATTTAAAACCCCTTAATTTTTCCAAAGGGGGAACATTCGCCCCTAAAATTTTCTATGCTCCTTGGTTTATGTGAGGCCTTCTAGTCGATTGGATCCTGCAACCCTCATCCAATAACATGTGGTTAAAGAGGAGGAGGGCTCATGAAATAAGGGACAAGATAGAGAGGTAAGAGAGTGCTGCTCTTTGATAAATGGGAGGTGTATGAGAGTAGTGGAACAAAATAGACATAAAATAATAAGCATTAAAAATAAGAAACACGGAGAAATAAAAGAAGGGTGAAAAAATAGAGAACAAAGTCGAAAAGAGAGGAAAACTTGAGAAGAAAAAAAATGAAAGAAACTTGTATAACAATAGATAAATCATAAGCATTTGGATAAATAATTAATTTTGCTTTATATCCATGCTTGTGAGCCATTTCTAATCATTGTTTAGTAATTAAAGATGTGAATATTAAATTAAAAGTAGTGGCCATAGATAAAAGTAAATTAAAATACTTAAACAAGTACATTTATACAATTAACACCTTAATATTTTTAAATTACATGTGCACACTTTGACATTTATTATAACTCAATGATTACTTTTAAATTACAACCACATAAATTGTTCTATCACCTAATAATTAATAAAAAATTTCCTTTTTCTTCTTAAGTCTAAAATATATACCTTTTCTAAAGTATGATTCTCATGTTTTTTTTTTAATTTATATAATTCTTATTAAAAAAAATTATTTATGATTATAATTGGAGAAAATTTGAGTAGTGAAAATTAATATTAAAATGTAAAAAAATTGATAAATTTTATTAATCATTAATATATAAATTATTTTTATAAAATTATTTAAATTTCTAATAATTTTATATAAATTATTTAAATTTCTAATAATTTTATATAACTGAAATCTTGAGGGTAGATTATGTACATCTATGTGAATTTTAGCAGTCAAATTATTAAGCGAACACAGGTCCTTCGTCCCATAAATAAAGAAATATTAAATACCAAATTGGTTTATCCTTTGACCAAAACTTAAAATTAAATTATTGTTATTTTTTTGTATCTAGAGGAATGAGCAACTCTCCCAACCTCTTACTATCCCTAGTTGAGGTGCCCCCTTTGGGGCTAAAATTAAACTATTGTTATTATTATAATATACAATTTTAATATTTTTTGTAAAATGGACAAAAAAAATTACTGGCTATAAAATTTAATTTTCATTTTTTTAAAATGAAAAATTAAATCCTTTAAAATTTGAACTCTTAAATTTTTTCTCAATCTTTCTATATTAATTATTAAACACATTTTCATTTAAAACACATTTATTTTATACCATATATATAAACACTAGTCTCCTTGCACATAATACTTCATTTACAAAGCCATTATAATATTTTATTTACAATGTCATGATTAGTTGAACTGCCCATTAGCAAACAAAATTAAACTATTATTATTATTATTATAATATAAAATTTTAATAACTCTTATAAAATGGAAAACAAAAATACTATCTATAGAATATAATTTGCATTCCTTTTTAAATGAAAATTAAATCCTTTAAAATTTAAATCCTAAGATTTTTCTAGACCTGCTTATATTAATTATTAAAAACTTTTTCATTAATATATATAAATAATCTATTATTTTATAAATTTATTTATATAAAAAAATATAAAAAAAATTATTTGAGAATTGAAACCTACTTAATACTTTTATATATAATTGATTAACAATTTTTCATTTTAAAAACAGTTTTACTTTTATATATAATTGATTAACAATTTTTCATTTTAAAAACAGTTTTATTTAATATAATTTACATTCAAAAAAATATTTTCAAATTGAGCATTTTATTTAGTTGCAATGTATTTATTTTAGGGTTTCATGTGTCCATAATTTGATGGAGATTTGTTGACATCCCAAGTTTAAAGTTTAAATTGTGAACTTAACCAATTTTAATTATAAAAATCAAGATTTAATCAAAAAAACAATTTCATTTAGGAAAATTCTAAAATTTATAATATTTAATATTTAGAACACTGGTGGGACTTTTGCAATTAGAAATCAAAATCAAGATTTAATAAAAAAAACAATTTCATTTAGGAAAACTCCAAAATTTATAATATTTAATATTTAGAACACTTGTGGGACTCTTGCAAATAGATTTCAAACACCAAAACTGCAGATGCTGGAGTTGGTGATGGGACTTGGGCTCATGGATGACACCTTAGATTTGAACACCGGTGAGACTCTTGCAATTCAAATCAATTCCAAACACCAAAACTGCAAAGGCCAGAATTGGTGATGGAACTTGCTTTCTTATTGCTTGTATCTTCCTACACTACCAGCCTAGAAAAAGCCCATAATTATTTGAATAATTTATGAATGTCACTATATTTATTTGAATAATTGATTTTAAGAGACTGGTTGGAATAGGATGTTTTTGACATGTTGTTTAATTTCCGTATCGTGTGCAAGTGTTAAACCGTCTCCTTGCTGGTAAAATAGCTGCATCATTCTTGCATTGTCAAAAACCAGTCCCCTGCATTTGTCCGGCACATCTTTTGCCTTCAAAAATTCCTCCTTCAAATTTGTGAGGGCGTTTTCCATAAGAGTATAAACATGTTTGAGAGCTTCTCCCTCTGACAATTCGGGATGGTCCTTCATATAACACTGTACGGCAGAGGCCACCTCTCCTCGACTTCTCTCTGCCTGCACATAATTAGCAACAGAACAAGTAAATTAGAAGATATTAAGTACAGGGGTTACAGATCAAGTAAATTAGAAGCTATTAAGTACAAGGGTTATAATATTTGATTATAAGAGATCGAGTACCCTGCCTGGTAAGTTTTGGTATCGTTTATCAAACGCGCGGTCAAGCACATGAGATATGCAAATTTGGATCGGTAATCAATTTGGGAGAGTATGTGATCCGTAAGAACCTCTCCGGTGAACAGAACAGTGATGAGAACCATAGTTGCCAGTGCTACTGATACAGTAGCGGTCTCTATGTATTCCTGGAAGGATGGCACATATTCAGATTCGGACCATTCTGCTTCTTTGGTGAATGCTTCTATCTGGATCTCCCACTGCCATATATCATATTTTACCCATAAATCCATAATCAGTATTTAATTAACTTTGCAGGAAATGAACAGCTCCTATAATATCAAACTTATAAACTTAATACATACTAAATTTCGAATGTAACCTAGCACGTCGTGCCCCTGTCTCTTGCGGCCTTCTTCTGCTATTTCATTAACCAAATTGTAAAGACCCAGGAAGCATATTTTCATGTGTTCTGGCATTCGGTCCAACAGAGAGTGATCCCATCTAGAACAACGACGAAGAATAGGCATGTGGTTAGAAGCGACAATAATCATAGAAAGTTTTTCTTTTCGTCTATTATTCTTAGATTCAAAGAAATTAATTCTCCACCTTTTAACTGCTTCTGTGAACAGCTTGATGTCTTCTGCAGATCCATGAGCGTCATATAGGTCGTCTAAAATGACTATGCAGATGCTAGATTTCGTATAAACAGCTCTACACATAGCGAGTTCTGGTTCAAACATAGTAGACGCGATTGAGAAATATATTTCAGCCACACGGTCGCGTGTAAAATTGAGCTCTGCGAAACCTGATGATTTCCACCACCTGTGAACAATGCAATATACACTAACTCTCTAAGTACCGAAGATATGTTGAAAATATAATTTCAACAGCGATCGCCGATATCGCATATCGGCAAGTCGGCATATCGGCAGGTTGAAGCATAGGAGGCAGGCAGTGGCAGCGATATAAAATGTTGCCGACGAGCGATCGCCGATATCGCATCGGCAAAGTCAAAGTGAAGGGCCGATATCGCATCGGCAAAGTTGAAGTGAAGGAGTCATAAGGAAGCTCTTGTGTTTGCGATGAGCGATCGCCGATATCGCATCGGCACTTCGCTATAGGCAATATCATAGGGTCGGGGTTTTTAACATGAGTAAAGTTGCGATGCGATGGAGTGGACCCGATGGCTTCCCAAAACCAAATTGCATAATGTTTGAAATTCACCCGACGGAAAATATTAAATGTTGCGTGGAGTAAAGCTAAGTTTTGATTGACCATACGTCTTGATGAAATGTCATAGTGGTAGGTAGAATATTAAAGTTTTACATAGAGTTGGTAAGTTTTTTTTATGAGAAGGTATGGGCGAATGTACTTATTACATAAATTATGTATGGGATAGGTGATGTAATTAATTACTGTGTTGACTTGTGTTTTCATGTATGGCACACGGGAGGTTTTAGTGTGAGTTCACAGTAGAGTAAAAATCAGAGTGGTGAAGCGAAAACCATGTGTTGTATTTCATACACAGCAGTGTGAAAAATGTGAAGAACTAGAGGGTGAATGCACAGCAGTGCACAAATGTATTTGGTAATGTTTTGTAAGGAATTGTAAAACAGAGGAATAGCAAAAACCATGTGTGGTTTTGCACAGCAGTGCATAAAGAAAATGGTGAAGTTTTTTTTGTAAGTCTGAGTGAATTTTGTTTACAGCAGTAAACTTATGTAAATTTTATTTTACAGCAGTGGATGAAGATTTTACACAGCAGTGTAAAAATCATTTTGTAAAAGAGGCAGAGTATTTGTTTTGGTAAATCCCTCTCAGTAAAAGAGGATGTATCAGTTTTTGTTTTAATGAATAGAAATCTTTTATGGTGGTGAAATACTCTAGTTCTCTGAGTGAATTTTTTTTTAGTTGTCTGTGCATAAAAATCCTGTGGAGGTAAAACAGAGCATTGCCTCTGTGTGTTTGAATATTTGGTTTTTGGTATTTTCCCCATTTAAAGAAAAATACCCAACAGTGGTATCAGAGCAGGCTTAGGCTCTTGAAGGTGTTCAAGAAGCTGAAGGGAGAAGGTTGTTGCTGCAGCAAAACTTCTCAGTCAGACAGAAGACTCGGACAACAAGGGTTCAGGTATTTCTCAAAGATTTTTCTTTGTGTTGCTGCTGAAAGAAACAGTCAGTTTTTTTTAAATTCACAGTCAAGGAATGGCCAGCACAAGCACTGGTATGGGTTTGTTTAACACCCAACTCCCACAGTTTAATGGGAAGAACTATGACTACTGGTCAATAACTATGACAGCCCTGCTTGCTTCTCAAGATTTATGGGAAATAGTTGAAGATGGCTTTGAAGAACCAGCAGATGAAACTGAGTTCAATGCATTAACTCAGGGAGAGAAGGATCTGCTGAAGAACAATAGGAAGAAGGACTCAAAATCCCGTGTGTTGTTGTATCTAGCAGTAGACCAGAGTATGTTTCCAAGGTTAGCAGCAGCTAAGACAGCCAATGAAGCATGGCAAACCCTTAAGACAGCCTATCAAGGCATGGAGAGAGTGAAGACAGCAAAACTACAATTGCTGAGAAAGAATTTTGAGAATCTGAACATGAAGGAGTCAGATAACATTGACTCATTCTTCACTCATGTGATTGGTGTAATCACACAAATGAGAACTCATGGAGAAACCATTGAAGACAGAAGAATAGTGGAGAAAATATTGAGGGTCTTACCCTCAAGGTTTGATGCCATAGTCACCACCATTGAAGAGACAAAGGATCTCTCAAACTATTCAGTTGATGAGCTACACGCATCACTGATAACACATGAACAGAGGTTGAGTAGGAATGAAAACTCATCTCTTGAGCAAGCCTTCAAGACCCAGATGTCCTTTGGAAGAGGCAGAGGTCAAGGCAGAGGAAACAAGAGAGGAAGAGGCAGAAGCCAGAACAGAGGAGGAAGGAACAGCTCATCAAATGCACAAGGAAGAGGCTGCAATCCAAATCAGAACCAAGGCCAAGGCAGCAGCCAACAAGGAGGACAACATCATGCTCAAGGACAAAGGTATGATAAATCTAATGTTCAATGCTATTATTGCAAAAAGTATGGACATTATGCTAGTGATTGTAGAAAGAAACAACATGATATGAACACTAGACAAAATGCAAATGTTACAAGAGAAAACAGCAGTCAAGACAATGTCCTGTTAGCTTGTAACATGGCTGAAACACATAGTGAGGACATATGGTTTTTAGACTCAGGTTGCAGCAACCATATGACCGGAAACATAACCTTCTTTTCTGCCCTAGATAAAAATGTGAAATCAGAAGTCACACTAGGAACTGATAGTAAAGTGTCTGTTATGGGAAAAGGAGAAATAAAAATACTTTCAAAGCAAGGAGAAAGGAAAACCATAGCAGATGTATACTATGTCCCCGGAATGAGATGTAATCTCTTGAGTATTGGACAGCTTGTCCATAAGGGGTACAATGTTTTCTTTAAAAATGATGTGTGCACCATCATGGACATACCACCCAGCAAAAGATGCATTGCTGAAGTGAAGATGACAAGGAACAGGATGTTCCCTCTCAGGATCAGGGCAGACATGAAAAACAAAGGTGAAATTGCAGCAGTCACCCAAGAGGCCTTCCAGAGCGTGCCAAAGGATGAGAATTGGTTATGGCACTTGAGATTTGGGCATCTCAATTTTGGAGGTCTAAACTTGTTAAGCAGAAAAAGAATGGTAAAGGGATTACCATTGATAGAGAAACCGGACAGCCTATGTGAAGGCTGCATTTTGGGAAAACAACATAGAGAAAGTTTTCCATCGGGGAAAAGCATAAGGGCAAAGGCACCCTTAGAGATTATCCACTCAGATTTGTGTGGACCAATGCAAGATCCATCATTAGCTGGCAGCCAATATTTCCTAACATTCATTGATGACTGTACAAGAAAGACTTGGATATATTTCCTTAAAAACAAAAGTGAAGTGTTTGAGAAATTCCAAAATTTCAAAGCACTTGTGGAGAACCAAAGCGGGCTGCATATAAAAGTTTTGAGAACTGATAGAGGAGGTGAGTATATCTCCAAGGAATTCCTAAGATTCTGTAGAGAAAATGGAATTCATAAACAGTTTACAACTCGGTACACTCCGCAGCAAAATGGAGTTGCTGAAAGGAAGAACAGGACCATCATGGATATGGCGAGGAGTATGTTGAAGGCAAAGCATTTGCCGAATGAGTATTGGGCTGAAGCTGTACATTGTGCAGTTTATATATTGAACAGGTGTCCTACAAAAGCAGTCATGAACAAGGTGCCAGAAGAGGCATGGAGTGGGAGAAAGCAAGGAGTCACCCACATGAGAGTTTTTGGGTGTGTGGCCTATGCACACATTCCGGATCAGCTAAGGAGGAAGTTGGACAGCAAAGGGGAGAAATGCATCTTCATTGGATACAGTGAGGAATCCAAAGCCTACAGGCTGTACATTCCATCTACCAAGAAGTTCTTTGTAAGCAGGGATGTTCAATTCATTAAAGAGGAAGCTTGGGATGGAAGCATAGAGAAAACAGTAAATGTCAAGAGCTGTTTGTCTCATGATGAAGATGAAGAGGAAGTGGCTGAAGTACATCCCCAAACAGCAGCGCCAACACAAGGACAGCAGGGTACACCATTGAGGATCAATGAAAGTGCCTCTCCAAGCACACCACAAGGAGGAAATTCAAGTGCATCTTCAAGCACTTGCACACCAAGTGAAAGAGGTAAGAAATTTAGAAATCTAAGTGACATTTATAATGAAGGAATGAATTCCTTATTTGCCTTGTTTTGTCATGTTGATGATCCTATTCATTTCGAAGATGCAATCAAAGATAGGAAATGGATAGAAGCTATGGATGAGGAGATGAATGCCATAGAGAGAAACAAAACATGGGATTTGGTTGAGTTACCAAAAGGCAAAGAAGTCATTGGTGTGAAATGGGTCTACAAGACCAAAAGCAGTGCTGAAGGCAAGATTGAAAGGCATAAAGCAAGGCTGGTTGTTAAAGGCTACAAGCAGCAGTATGGGAGAGATTATGAGGAGACTTTCACACCGGTTGCAAGAATGGAAACCGTGAGAGCAGTGCTGTCCATAGCAGCTCAAAACAAATGGAAAGTCTACCAAATGGACGTGAAGTCAGCATTCCTAAATGGAGTGTTAATGGAAGAGGTCTATGTGGAACAGCCTCTCGGATATGAGAAGAAAGGAGAAGAGCACAAAGTGTGCAAATTAAGGAAAGCTCTTTATGGGCTGAAGCAAGCGCCAAGAGCATGGTACAGCAGGATAGATTCATACCTATTAGATAATGAATTTGACAAATGTGAAGGAGAACCCACAGTCTACATCAAAGAAAAGGATGGTCAAATTTTAATTGTTGTCTTGTATGTAGATGATGTTATTTTCACTGGAAATGATATTTATCTTATTGAGAATTTTAAATCAGTCATGAAGGATGAATTTGAAATGACTGACATGGGTTTGTTGAGATACTTCTTAGGCATAGAAGTAGATCAAAATGAAAAAGGAATTTTTATATCTCAAGCAAGATATGTAAATCAAGTTTTGGGCAGATTTAAGATGGAAGAATGCAAGGCAGCAATCACTCCCACAGTGATGGGATTAAAACTCAGCAGAGAGGACAGCAGCAAGGATTTTGATCCTAGTTTGTATAAAAGCATTGTAGGCAGCCTTATGTATTTAACAGCAACTAGGCCTGATTTAATGTATGCTGTTAGTTTAATTTCCAGATTCATGGAGAGGCCAAAGGAGGCACATTGGCAGGCAGCAAAGAGAATTTTGAGGTATGTCAAGGGTACCAAAATGTTTGGCATATTATATAGTGTCTCAGAAAGTTCAGATTTAATTGGTTACACTGATAGCGATTGGGCTGGAAGTGTAGATGATCGGAAGAGCACTTCCGGTTATGTTTTTCATATGGGTTCAGGAGCCATTTCATGGGCTTCTAAGAAGCAGTCCATTGTAGCATTGTCTACAGCAGAGGCTGAATATGTGGCAGCTACAGCAGCAGCATGTCAAGCAGTGTGGATGAGAAGAATGTTGAGAAGCTTAGGCCAAGAGCAGGCAAAAGCGACAGTCATCTTTTGTGACAATAGCTCAGCTATTGCATTGTCAAAGAATTCAGTGTTTCATAAGAGAACGAAACACATTGATACAAGGTTTCACTACATCAGAGAATTGGTGAACAATGGAGAAATTGTCTTGGAACATTGCAGGACTCAAGAACAGGTTGCGGACATCCTGACAAAGCCATTGGATCAGAAGAGCTTTGAATTTTTGAGGAAGTGTTTGGGTATGATTGAATGCCCGACAGTTGAAATTAAAGGGGAGTGTTGAAAATATAATTTCAACAGCGATCGCCGATATCGCATATCGGCAAGTCGGCATATCGGCAGGTTGAAGCATAGGAGGCAGGCAGTGGCAGCGATATAAAATGTTGCCGACGAGCGATCGCCGATATCGCATCGGCAAAGTCAAAGTGAAGGGCCGATATCGCATCGGCAAAGTTGAAGTGAAGGAGTCATAAGGAAGCTCTTGTGTTTGCGATGAGCGATCGCCGATATCGCATCGGCACTTCGCTATAGGCAATATCATAGGGTCGGGGTTTTTAACATGAGTAAAGTTGCGATGCGATGGAGTGGACCCGATGGCTTCCCAAAACCAAATTGCATAATGTTTGAAATTCACCCGACGGCAAATATTAAATGTTGCGTGGAGTAAAGCTAAGTTTTGATTGACCATACGTCTTGATGAAATGTCATAGTGGTAGGTAGAATATTAAAGTTTTACATAGAGTTGGTAAGTTTTTTTTATGAGAAGGTATGGGCGAATGTACTTATTACATAAATTCTGTATGGGATAGGTGATGTAATTAATTACTGTGTTGACTTGTGTTTTCATGTATGGCACACGGGAGGTTTTAGTGCGAGTTCACAGTAGAGTAAAAATCAGAGTGGTGAAGCGAAAACCATGTGTTGTATTTCATACACAGCAGTGTGAAAAATGTGAAGAACCAGAGGGTGAATGCACAGCAGTGCACAAATGTATTTGGTAATGTTTTGTAAGGAATTGTAAAACAGAGGAATAGCAAAAACCATGTGTGGTTTTGCACAGCAGTGCATAAAGAAAATGGTGAAGTTTTTTTTGTAAGTCTGAGTGAATTTTGTTTACAGCAGTAAACTTATGTAAATTTTATTTTACAGCAGTGGATGAAGATTTTACACAGCAGTGTAAAAATCATTTTGTAAAAGAGGCAGAGTATTTGTTTTGGTAAATCCCTCTCAGTAAAAGAGGATGTATCAGTTTTTGTTTTAATGAATAGAAATCTTTTATGGTGGTGAAATACTCTAGTCCTCTGAGTGAATTTTTTTTTAGTTGTCTGTGCATAAAAATCCTGTGGAGGTAAAACAGAGCATTGCCTCTGTGTGTTTGAATATTTGGTTTTTGGTATTTTCCCCATTTAAAGAAAAATACCCAACAAGATAGAGTTAAATGGAATGAAATTTTGAAAGGAGAGAAATAGAAAGTACGTAACATAAGCTTAAATGATTGAAACATTGAAATATACATAAATGAAATATTGAATAGAAAGAAATATCAAGCACGTAAGATAGGCTTAAATGATTGAAACATTGAATATATAGCACGTAAGTAGCACCTTCGAAGCTCGCGAAGCTCGTTTTGGTGTATAGATTGCACATTATTGAAGTCCAGTTTGGCCAGTTCCAAGAATTTCCCGTTGTTAATGTATGGCATGCTGCTCCCGTCAATTATATATTAAAATATTTTACGTTTAGTATGCTAGACCAATATTGGCTTAATATAAACTTAAATTACAAATATTATAGCGTTTGTATCTTACGTATACATAGTTTTCCCAAGCCATGCATCGTTTGGCCCGTAATGTTCAATATAGCTTCTAGCCTCCAGCCTTGGCAGACTCCTATGCCATGGATATTTGAGGGCGTACTCCACCTGCAAATAAAATTAAATTCCTAAAGTATATGGAATATATATATGATCATCGATGTTAGGTTTAGGTGGCAGCAAGACTGAGGTGTTAAAAGAACCGGCAATATTATATACCTCTCCCATAGTGTTCTTTTTAAGACGCCATTTGTCTGACGCATCCATATTTTCCAAAGCGTTCCACAGATACCTTTCGGTACAGAGCTTTGCTTCTTCCATCACCGTTTCTCCGGCAAATGCAACGTGTGAGCAACGATTGACGTTTAACATGTCTGTAACTCCTCTCTCTCTTTGACCCATGAAACGGAAGAACTCGCCATTCTCATCTCTAAAAGTTTTTAAAACATCTGCCAGGAATGTTGGTTGCAGAATTCAACAGGGTGAAAGAAATCAAAGACTTGGCTGTAATTGGCACAACTGCCAGCTAAAACTACATCAGCTAAAACTAGGCTCTTCATGTCAATATTTTCATTTACCTGAGGATAAATTGTATCCATGCAGTCTCAACATTCGAAGGCCCATGGCCGTAACATCAATATCAGCGACATGATTCTCTCTCGCCCATCCAATGCCTCTTTCGTTCCAATGGCTGCGCATCAATTTCGGAGATTAAAAATTTGGGCACTAATGAGCCCGAATCGTTTAGAATGCTTAAAGACATAATACCTGTAAATATAATCCAATGCCTCCTTGATCTCTTTTTTGAAATGGCGACCGATCCCTAGTCGTTCAATAGTATCAATGGCCCACAGACGTTCAAATAGATCAACCGGATAGTGACACGGCACTACAATAACAAATTCTCCGTTGTTAATATTCATTTTAATTCAATTATTTTCACAAACGAAATAAAAAACGGCCTTCATGAAATCAAATTGTTAGGTTGCTACCATGGTTTCCGAATTTCATTAAAACGAAGTTCAAAAATTCTAAGCACTTGGTGTTCCCTGTACGCATGAATACAGCCGCCGTAGATGCGGGCGAGCTGAGGAATGATCCATCCTTGGATTGAAGTTTGATGATTTTGTGCCACTCTACTATTTCTTGCAGGCCTTCCAAATGGTACAAGAATATTGTTGGAACGGTATAGAGAACATCAGTGGGAATCCTGATCATCCAAACACCGTAAGGGTAATTAATAATGAGTGGAATAGCAGTCTGCAGAGCATCGCGATCAGAGTTTAACCAACCTTTTAAGCTTAGCCTCCCGCTTCTCAATGATATTTTTGATGAATGACAATTCATAAGGCAGATCCAAGCATAAGCTTTTAGCTTCATTTATCATGGCAGGAAAGACAAGGTCAAATCCGCTAGGCTGGTGATTGTCCGCCTCATCCTCCATCATTCCAGCGTGCCTTCTGAAGAATTCAATACCTGCAAGATATTTATATATATTATTTAGAGCTATAAATATGGATTCTACAGAAACGGGCATACCCCTCGGCATAAACAGAGTTTATCATAGCTTTTGTTATTAAATAAAATATTTTTTGCAAACCTTTCTGCACTTGTGTCTTGCCAGTCCGCCATAGGGTGAGAGTAATAATACATGCAAGAGTACTGAGTAGTCTGTCATATGTTAAGAAGTGGTGCTCTTCTCCCCAAGAGCCATCTTTCAACTGATTTTGGAGAATCCATTCGAGTGTCCCGGGAAACTGAGGGTGCTCAGAGCCATCAACTGCTGGAATCCTTGCAACCCAAGCAGTGTCATACGCAGAGGGAGTCATTTCCCCATCGCCCATACCTCTAAACATACTCTTAATCTCACATATTAATGTCTCCACACGCTTCTCGTCCGCTACTCCCACCTGAAATTAATACAGGTCAACCAAGAGACTCTTTCGACGTCAACCATAACAGTTTACAAACAAGAAACAGCCACTGCGAATACCAACCTTGTTAGATGACATTATAGAATCAATGATATCATCATTCCAAAATCCCGGAGGGAATTCTCCTCTCGCTGGTGGAGCAGCAGAAAGCAAAGATGAAAATATCCCATAAAAATGAAAAAAAATAATAGTGCAATCAATCACTTGGCAGGTTGTTGAAAACATTTAAATTATCATCAGCCCAGGGCATGAGAATAAGCATACCAGTCTTCTTTTTATTAGAGTGATTGGAAAGGGAAGTTGAGTCTTCGCCAACACAAGCAATGATCTTGCTTGAACCTGCATATTCAAAAACATTATAAGAGGTCGAATTGAAACTCACACGACATAAAATACTAATAAACTTAAAATCATGTGCATACCCGATTGTAGGCAGATGCTTCTCCGTTTGGTGGCACTGCTTCCGGTATTGAGCGCGCTGAAGAAGCGAGGAATGCATTGTGTGTTCACAGAGGCGTTGACAGTGAGATGATGTACTCCACTCTTCACTGTCATAGTAACGGAAACATGGGATGACAATGAGGACAAGGGCATGGCCATCTTTCCAAATGCGCCACTAGATTTCCCAGAGGTAGTGAATGTGAAATGTCAAGTTGCACGAACACACTATAAATAACCAATGGACAACTTCTCTGAGTTTCGTAACTGGGTTGAAAATATATGTCCCTCCACACAACTCAACTCTCCAAAGATTTCAGATGCTTAATTTTGTCCCTTGTCCGTACATTTTTGTTAGTTTTCGTTAAACTGTACAAAGCATTCAGATGCCTAAATTTGTCTCTTGTCCATAATTTTTTGTTATTTTTGTTCGTTCGGGTATGCTTCCTTTTTCAAAAGAAAGGGTAAAGAATTCAATGGGAAAGGTACACAAATATTAAAGCTACTAGAATTTACTTTATAAAGAGGGATTATGTAATTTCCAAATATTTACCATAAAAATGTGGGATTATGTAATTTCCAAATATTTACCATAAAAATGTAAATGTACAGATTTAATAGAATTTAATTTACAAAAAGGTATCATGTAATTTTCAAAGAAAGACATGTCTTTTGGGTTTTTTTGGTATAAAATACATTTGAAATTTTTTACTTTTTACACACTTTTCACACACATATTTCTCTCACACAAGTTGTGATCTCTACTTTTCTTTCATGCTTATTAGTTGAATATCTGAAGACAAGTGTGTTTGCTTAATCAAAATAAATGAACTATAATATATATATTCACAAGTAATTACCATAGTTTATAAATAAAGTACTTGTATCAATTGTACTAGTATCAAAGATTTGGTGAAAACAAGGAAGTTGAAGATCACAACTAAGCCTATGAAAAGAATTAGTTAGATCTCTGTCTACCAGCTAAGCTAAGTATCAAGGACATTAGTTCATAGGAAGGCTATTACAAGCAGACATGCTAAGCTTGGTTTATGTCATTGAATTTGTCTGTCACAAAATTTGAAGGACTTCTGTCAAAGGGAGATATTGTGGAATAAAGAATTGCCTCTAGGAGAAGTGAGAGAGCCTTGTACCAACTTTAGAGAGAGTAGATCTCTGGGTTCGAAGTTATGGATTGTCACGCTAGATAGTTAATATGATGAAAAGTTGTTGTGGCAGAGAAAGCAACCAGAATTACCACATCAGGATATGTCTTAGTATGAGAGGGAGCACCTAGTGAGGATGACATGTAAGAAACTATGGTGATAGACCCAGTAAAAGAGTTTTTGTACAAACATGGCACAATTGGTCATGGAAAAGTCAACTAAGTTTTGAGATGTGTCACAAATAATGAAGTACAACTGCAGATTCAGAATAGGAAGAGAGTGCTCGAGAAACAAGAAGTTCATTAGGATATTGTTTTAGTCTATGCTTCTTTATGAATATGAGCATGAAGAAGACATTTGTCTCACTCCTTGTTGCTATGGCCAAGAATATTGCAGTTGGATGGCAAGTTGTGAAGCAGTAGGGATTTAGAAATTACTACTTGTAGAAATATTTGATCACCTGTAGGTGACAACATGATGGTAGGTTGGGTCACCCTTAGATGTAGTACTAAGACATGGTACAAAAGATAACATTATGGATCCATTTGTACAGTCAATTAGATTGTTCCGAGGAGGAAGTCTGTATACTCCGAGGACAAGCTTGAAATGATTGACCATGTATCTCTTAGAAAGAGGTAGTGATGAGATAGCAGGATCAAGGACAAACATTCTCTCTAGATCAGGTTGACTAGAAGAATGGGCCAGATTGTTGATATGCTAGCATCAGAGGATAAACATTGTACCTTAAGGAGAATGGTCCAGCAAAGGATAAACATTATTCCTGAGTGAAGGATATCCACCAAAATGAGGAAGAATGGTCCTAGAGACCCATACACTTAGTTGAGTGGGTGCCTTTCAGCATCAGGCTCAAACTCTCCAAATAGGATGAGGAGCACACTTAGCATAAATCACTAATGAAGAGTGAGGCCCTTGGAGATTCACCGTGAGTCAGGTATATTGACTAGGATGATGGTGACTATTTTGTATACCATATGTCAGTGTGACCATAGTATGGTGGCTAGTTTATGCTAAGACATGCCACCTGTACCAACAAATAGTTGATGCTAATGATTTACCATGAGTTGGTAATTAGATGATGTTATTGATTTACCAAGTGGCAAAGATGTTTTGGCCAGATTATGAATTATGAAAAAATTGGAAGTATTTGTGAGCACACTACAACTATGATCTACTATAGATGTAAAGATGATTTGTCTCTATTCAAGGCTGAGGATCTTGACTGTAAAGTGACCATGAGGAGATCATAACATGGAAGAATATTAACATCATTAAAGTTGTCTATAAAGGTCTTGGAGATGCCCAAATACTTACTTGTAATCAAAATCCTAGATGCATTTTCAATGAAGTCAAGCTTGATAAAGGTTTCCTTGCATATATTACTATAATGGGATAACTAAGTTTGAAGATCAATGACTTCTTGAATCGTTGGAATGGGTGTTATGCATCATCACTGTAATCTTGTTTGAATTATAGTTAGATGATCACTTATCATCATAAGATAAGACCACTCATAAGTTTGAAGACTTACATCATAATATTCCGATATATGCATGGTCTATGACAAAGACTTCTTTCTCAAATTACCTAGGAGTTGACATTCTCCTCAAAAGAAAATGAGGATTGCAGGTACATGGCTTTGATAATAGAGGAAGATGAAGTGGAAGAATGAAGTAAAGCTAGTGACAAAAGTATTTTTTCCAGAATGAAGATTTGAAGATCTAAGCTTAAGAGGGAGTAGATAGATAAGAAAATTTTAAATATGTCTGTCTATGACTAGAGATGAGAGAATAGAAGATTCTCCAAGTGAGAGGGAGATCATGTTTTGCTTTAGTTTTCACAACATTGAGGACGTATCATAATTTATGAAGGCCTTAAGGACTCAACTGGAGCCTACCATGATATTTTGTACTAAACAAGGGGTGAATAGAAAAACTTATGTTAGCTTTAGAGGGAGCTCAAAATTATCACAGTAGAATATGTATGAGATTAAGAGGGTGTTGGCCATTAAATGATATATTGAATTGATGAAGTGTGATGAAGTTTTTTTTGCAAAATTTTGATGACGATAAGCAGTTTGGTTCTTTAATGAACTTATCAATGAGCTTAGGCTACTAGAATACTCTTACTCGGATTGGCTTGAGAGTGTTGTTGATGGAAATATTACATCTGGTGAATGTTTTTGATTGGGATTAGGAATGGTTTCTTAGATGAGTAGGAAATATTATTACGTGGTACTTAGTACTACTAAAGTTGAATATATGGTAGCCTGTGTAGTTTTTTGTGTAGCAGTTTGGCTTTGGAAATTCTTGCCAAAATGTTTGAGCAGGTGCTATAATCGCCCATGATATTTTGTGCCAGTCAAATTTGCATAGCAGGTTGAAGAAAACTGGCATCAAGTACCACTAAATTTGTGATATGGCATAGAAGGGAGTGTTAAAGCTCCAATATATCTCCACTAATGAGAAAATGGTTGACATTCCCACAAATGCTCTATCTCGCACAAAGTTTGTATGCTTTAGAGACAAGCGTGGACCAGTGGAGAAATCCTTTATAAAGTGAAAGGGAGCATTAATGTGACATCAACAAGTGTATGGCTTAGACTATTGCTAACAATAGGAGCATGATCGATGGAAAATAGGGGTATGGCTTGGATTGTTGGTTACAACAATAGCATGACCCAAACTGTTGATGGATGGACAACAGGGGTATGGCTCGAATTGTTGGTGACAACAAGAGCATGACCCAAACTCTTGATGGATGGACAACAGGGGTATGGATCAGTCTGTTGGTGACAAAAAAAGCATGAGCTGAACTATTGATGGATGGAAAATAGGAGTATGGCTGAGAATGTTGGTGACAATAGGAGCATGACCTGAATTATTAATGGATGGAAAATAGGGGTATGGCCTAGACTATTGGTAACAACAAGAGCATGATCCATAATGTTGATGGATGGAAAAAAAGGGTATGGCTCAAACTATTGGTGACAATAGGTTAATGAATTATACTTTTGATGGATGGAAAACACCGGTACGTCTCATATTGTTAGTGACAATATGAGCATGGCCTAGACTCTTAATGGATGGACAATAGGATTATCGGTCAAAGTATTGGTGACAATATGAGCATGACCTAGAATGTTGATGGATGGATAACAGGGGTATGGCTCAGACTGTTGGTGACAATAGGAGCATGACATGCATTGTTGATGGGTGGAAAACAAGGGTATGGCTCTGACTGTTGGTGACAACAATATCATGACCTAGATTGTTGGTGAGATAGCATGAGGGACAAACATTCTTGAAAGGAATGGTCTTTGAGGATTGGAAACTTGTGGAATGAGTGCCTCTTCAAAATCATGGCCTAGAGGGAGACCTTTAGGTTTGGGACATGGGTTTCTTTAGGGTTTGATTATGGGGGATGTCAAATCTGATCTAGTTAGAGTACCATGAGGTGAGGCACCCACCAAATCATGGTGACTAGTTGAGTAAGTATCATCAGTTAAGAGAGATAACTTGGTTTGTGGTACATATTGATGATGATGTTGATGTAGGTACATGGTATTAATATAGATAAAGATGTTATCAATAAGATTTATCTTTATTTTTAGAAAGATCATGTATATAGAATTAGGGATATTATCCCTATGTCAATTTGAAAAGAATTAGAAAGAATGGTTTCATGGATAGAGATTCCTCGTGCATCCTCTACTATGACCAGAATTAGGGATGTTATCCCTATTTCAAGTATATTGATCAAATTTAGGAAGAATGGTTCGATGAATAGACATTTTTCCCTATATCAAGTACATTGACAAAAATTAGGAATATGGTTCTAGAGGTTGAGTTGTAACCTCATATCATCTTGCTTGAATCTCTGAGACAGTTGCTTGGATCTCTGAGAGAGTTGCTCATATCTCTATTTAGAGAGAGTTTCTCATATCTCTGAGAGATTTACTCGAATCTGTGTTTAGAGAGAGCATGTTTTGGCATCTGGCTTGGGTTGAGGTCACTTAGAGTTTCACCTGAACTATGTCCACTAGCCATGTGATGGTTAACATGGACTAGTCTAGATACCATGAGGTTGAGATGTTGACTAGATCACGGTGAATAGTTGATATTAATTTTGTACCATAGGTATTGGGTGGTTTCCATGATTATTATAGGTCAAGAGGGTTGACCTAGATGATTGTGGTGATGGTAATGTTGATATTGATTTGATAATGATGCTAATCTAGACTTTCCTTAAAAAAGTGATCAATTAGCTGACATCTCGTTAGACATTATGAAAACCTCCCTAGCTAAGAGGGAGTGTTGAAGAAAGTAGCTACGGTTGGTCTTCATAATCCTTGATGTATTTATAATGTACTATGTAAAAAAAATGAAATAAAAATTAAAAGAAATGAAATCAACAAAAGCACCTCAAGTTAATATCCTTAAAAGTAGTGCACACTCACATAAAAAAGATATTTATCATCATTTACTTCCCACCATAATTTAAGCAAGTATTTGCATAAAATACAGAATAGGAACAATATGTAAAAAATATGAGTAAAAATGTAAACTTTAACAAATATGAGTAAAAATGTAAATGTGTAGACTTACTAGAATTTTATTTAGAAAGAGATGTGATCTAATTAGAAAGAGACCTGTCTCTTGGGTATATTTGGTATAAAATACATTTGAATCTTTTCTTTTGTCACACACTTTTCACACACATCTCTCTCCCTTGCACACATTCTAATATCTACTTTTCTTTCATGATTATTAGTTGAATTTTTGAAATGTGATTGCTTGATGAAGATGATGGAACTAAAAAACCAAGATATTACCAAAGTTTAGAAATAAACTACTTATATCAATTGAACTAAAAAACCAATCATCTACACCTGCCATTTTCCATTTCTCCCTTTGTTGTTCCACTATTAAACCATAGAATTCCAACCTTTCCCCTATTCTCCACCTATCATAAGTAGAAAATACCTCCCCATCACCACAAGTAAGTTCCTCCTGAATTATGAAAAATATATAAAGGCTCCAGTAAGAAGAAATTGTGAGTCTATGGAGCTTATGTGGTTGTTACATGGAAACAAACAGTCATGTCACAATCTTCAAAAGCTTTATAGGCCCACATCTAAGTTGTGAATAAGAAAAGCCATGAATTCCACCGTATTCAGAGGACAAATAAATCAACCCCGAGTACCTACATGATCTCCTATAGGCTACTATAGGATCCTCTACCACCTACATCAACAACATTCAACCACCTACAACAATAGTATTTAAGCCATTTGTACCAAATATATTTGGAGAAACAACAATATCCATGGAAATATTCTAAAGGTCCTCAAAAGTATTAGCAACAACATTAGGACCTCTAATGGACCACAAAGGAAACAAAAACATTCAATAATTCAAAATCATTAAGGACATTCTCAAATTTTATATCAACAACCTCATAACATCTGCAAGAAAAAACAAAGGTAAGGCCTAGGTATGCATCCCTTAGAACCCCCCCTTCAAACCTATTCTAGCTTGGAGAAGCTTTAGAATTGTAAGAAGAAAACTTTTTATAGCAAGATTTAGTTAGAGCAACCTTGACCATATCTAGCAATAAACTTAATTTTTCTCCAAGAGACACCCACACATGTGGGCGAGGAACAAGGAAAAAGTGGAAAAGACTCAAGAAAGTGGGTTATTATCTTTTACTCATGATAAATAACAAGGATTACGAAGGGGTAAGTGAGGGCCAACTCACTTAACTCAAAGCACTCCAAACCTGTTTTGCATGCAATTTTGTTTATATTAATTTTTTTTTAAGAACCAATTAAAAAGATAAAAATGAAAATAAAATGGTTGACTCTCCATCTCTTGACATGCAAAGTGGATGCTATAGGAACATCTAAGAACTACTACAAGAGACATAAATACTGCTATAGGAACCTACAAGCATTGCTAAAGGAAGAAAAACAAATTTCTACAGGAAGTTGAATTTTTTCCCAAAACAACCATAAAAGTTTCAAATGAATTAAAGGGAAAAGGGATATCCAAAAGAAACATAAGTCAAAGTTCTCCCCACTCACATTTTTCATAATAAGGAGACCTCTGAGTGATCGAAAAGAATTTTATGTGTTAGATAATCTGAATTAAACAAGTAGCTAAATAATTTGATATTTTTTTCAAGAGACACAAGTGGAAAAATGATGAGGAATTGCATGGAGTGATTTGTTGTATTTGTTTCTCAAAGTTAGTTCTTGGTTAAATTGCGCCGAGAAACCAACTCAACCAATCTTTAGGTTCAAGCTAGCCTTCAAACCAAAGGTGGATCCCTCAAGTGTTACAAGGCTTTTCAATGTTGTTCACTATCACTGGGAAATAGTCTATGAAGCCCAATGACTAGATCAAGGATTTGTATATATGGTTGTTGATGAGTCAGAAATCCCCTGCTTGCAAACAAATCCCTCTCTTGTAGAGGCCTTCTCAAAGTGACAAAGTTCAACTATGGAAGAAACACATAGCTTGAAAGGTTGGCGATGAAGGAATGGAGGAGAGATATTAGAGAATTGGATATCCTCCTTAAATACCTAATTATCTAATAAAGAGTAGAAGGGTGTAGAAGGATCTCTATAACAAACAACAACATATTTAAGAGATAAAAGAAAGCAAAAATTTAGTGATGCAGAGGTATTAATTCAAATAAACTGTTCAATTAGCTAATCTCAGTGTAGATGATAACTTTGCAGTGGGTTGTCAGGGGGGTTGATAATCAACCTAGCCTTACCCTGTACTTTTGTATTACCTCATACATATGAAGAAACAAATTATAAAATCACTGGAAAAGACATACATAAGAAACAAATTTTGTCATGAACTAGAGTCATAAAACTTTAATTGAAAATTTTGCAATATAAGTCTTTACAAAAATGGTAGGGTTTTGCCATCAAAATCCAACCCTTTCTTATTCAAAATGAAACAGTATATAGAG
This sequence comes from Pinus tabuliformis, assembly GCA_031772625.1. Classification (NCBI taxonomy): domain Eukaryota; kingdom Viridiplantae; phylum Streptophyta; class Pinopsida; order Pinales; family Pinaceae; genus Pinus; species Pinus tabuliformis. The sequence goes on from CM062804.1 coordinate 833,544,856, forward strand.
AAATTACAATCCTAAAATGTCACAATATTCCTAGAATAAAAATCTAAACATTATAACAAAAATAAAAGTAGTCTCTAGATAACTACAAGAAATTTGGAATTGACTGAAATTATTGTGCATTAGAAACTGGAGTTAGTTCACTGACTGCTGATATTTTTCCTCGAATATCTGAAACAGAAAATAATTTGTCCAGGAAATTTGAATTTTTTGAGATATTCTATGAAGATTTGGTAATCGTCCTTTAACTATACCTGTTGATCCTTTGATTGTTTGTTCTCTTGATGAAAAAATTGAAATTAATCTTTAACTTGTTAATATTGTGCAACATGTTTGTTTTACTTCTTGAATAACAAATATTAGGAGTCAATTTTCCAAGTGTTCATAATCATTCAACTAATTGTTTTCATGTTTCCTTTCTCTCCTTAAAAACTAGATTTTATTTGTAGCTAATTTTTGCCACAAAAAACTCAATTTAATATTAATACAATCTCTTAAAATCTAGGAAAATTAATTTGGTATGCTTTCTTTTGGAACCCTGAAACAGTTAGTTGTTATTTTAATAATTTGGTATAGCACTTTTCTATGTTGAAAAAAATAAATATTCACAAGTGTTTTTCTCATTTTGATTGCTCAACCAAGAATTATGAAATTTATATATAATTTAATCAATAAAGTTTGATAAAACCCCACGAGAGAATGCTAATTAGATGGACCTCCATCTCTAACTCCATTAGATTCTCTTGAAAATTCCTCCAAAATTGAGCCAATATGCTCAATTTTATCTAAGTTTTTTAGAATATAATAGTCTTGTGCCTCTCGAGTTTCAAAATAGATTGGATCTAGTGTGTCAAAATCAAATGTATACTAGAGAAATCTTCTAACAACCTGAGCATGGTACACATGTAATTTTACCTATAACTTTCTCACTTCTAAAATCCAGCCAATAGCTTGATCTGCAACATTCCCCTAATGCACAAAACCGTCTTTAGCAATTTAGTGTTTGTAATGTATCTTTGTAAATCTATCTCAAAAATCCAGGATTTAGATATGAAAACTACTACTAGGTACACTTGTCCAATCACATAAGCAATTTTTGTAATATTTTCTCATCATATATACAATGAAAGAGGTAAATCCTCCAAATATTTTGTAATCATCGCGGAGTTTTGCCTAGAGATGGATTCATGAATAATCAACTGCTCAAGCTTTGGGAATCTTTATTTCAGGCATTTGAAACCTAAGGGGTACGTAATCCATACAAAGTTTCCACGTTTGAAGAAGCGTTTTTGAAGAAACCAACAATTGTAACCCCCCATTAAACTATGAATGGGAAAGGGGTTCCACAATTCTTCCTTTCATCATTCTCATATAAGAAACGCTTATTGAATCTTCTCGAGCTATTTTATACTTTCACTCTTTATTTCCTAATTGGAACATTTTGGGTGTGAGGAGGCCTTATCGCCATGTGGGATCCTTAGTGGTCATATTTGTGTGCTTTCAGTCTCTTTGTAGGAATTCTTTTGACTGGCCATGTTAGTGTGTTACCCAGTCATGTTCATCTTCTTAATCTATATGCACCTTATGGAGATCGTGTAGTCTTTTGGGACCGTATGAAGCAATGTGACTTGCTCAATATTGGAGGCCTTTATCATGGCAGGTGATTTTAATGCTACATTATTGACACAGGAATCATGGGGAACTCACTATTGACTAGACCCTTTGGCTGATCAGTTGTATAATATTTTTGCAGATCATCACTTGGTCAATATGTGCCCCTTTCTACTTTTCCCCACTTGGAATAACCATAGGGCTAGTGATGAACATGTCAGGAAGAATCGTTTCCTCGTCCATGAGAACATGGTAGAGACTTCTGGGCAATATGAAGTCTTTAATACACAGGACATATCTATTTGATCACCTTCCCATTATTTTACAATGGAGGATGGAAATTATTCATTGGGGGATCCCTTTCAAATTTAATAGGGTTTGGTTGGATGATAAAGATTTTAAATATATGGTCACACTTCTACATGGGCCAAGATAGTGCGGACATAGGAGGCCACTGCCATGCATTCCCTTACTCAAAAACTCAATTTATTAAAAAGAAGGAATATAACTTCAAAGAGAATGAAAAAGAAACAATTGAGTTTGGAATTGCAATAGATTATCAAGGATATATCTTGTTTTGGCCGATCCATTAAAATGAACAATCCAACACATCAGGATTTGGAATTCTTAAAATCCCTAGAAGACAAAAAGAATGAGATTCTTAAGATTCAGGAAGCTACTTGGAGACTCAAAATTAGGGCAATATGGTTGTGAGAGGGGGATCGTAATACCCATTTTTCATCATTATGCTAACCACAAAATGCACATAAATGCTATCTGGCACATTGAAATTTGATGTAGCAGAAGCACTATAAAACCCATATCAGCCCTTCTTTCTAACTTTCAATCAGCCAAAACAAAGATCAACTTTCAATCTAACCAATTAAAACTGCAATTTATTTACAAGAATACAATCCAACAAACTTTGATCTGGTGGAGAACGTTTTCCTACGTTACAGGTCATGTGAAAGACATTTTAGCAGTTTGCAGCAAATGTAGCATCAGATACCAAATGATGTAGCATTTTGTGGCACAAACGTAGCTCCAAACTCCTATGCGCAGCGCCAAGTCGAAGATGTGCCTATTATCTGGATTTCTTCTAGAAATTTGATTTGTTTGCCTACTCTAACAGTCGTAGAGACCCGATCTACAGGTTCCTGACTAAATCGAGGATTTGCCACTGGATTTATATTCCCAAATGTGTGGTTGACCAAAACAATGATCACATAGGGTTGTGTCAAATTAATCGAATCAAAATTGCGTCTCTGCTCATTGATTAGCTAAGACTTGGACTGTGTGAGGGAAGGCTGAACTAACTATATCACAAATTTGTTGTCTCCATGTAAAACTGAAACATCACTCTATTATTATGACTAAAATCGAAAACATTGATGCACAAAATAAAAAAAAACAGACTATTTCCCTTTAGCCTCGATAGCTCTATTACAGTATTGTTATACACAGGAAAATAGCGTATATCTATTACTGCCTTCGATGGATCTATTACATTACTACACTCATTTTTTTCCCACTCTCACCCTCTCTCTTGGCATCAATCAGTAAACAAATCCTTAAGTAAATATCTCCTACCACAATTGAAAGAATTTTCTAATTTTTAAGAAATAGAATCCTAATTTAACTTATTGACTTAGCTACTTGGCTTGATCTCCTGGTAGCCAGGATTGACTTGCCATTTATTACTAATTTCCTTAGATTTTTAGCATTGAACTAACTACTTGGATAATTAATAACTATTAAGAACTTAATAATCAATTTTCTTCTCCACTCCTTGTTAACCACAACATGTGATCACACTATCACATTGCTGGCTGGGTCTAGATGCACTGGTCCATCATGTCTTATGGATCCACTTAATACCTGCGTAACTCTGTAGTTGTCATCCAACTAGCATCTTCATCTAGCTGCCCCTTCCCTTTAACTAAGTACTGATAATATGGTTGGCCTCTTTTCTTCTTTGCTACTCTTTTATCCAGAATAGCTTCCACTTCTTTCTTTATTGTCTTTGGCATTTGCTCCTCCCAGTTTGGGGTCTCAATCTTCTTTAAATTTCTGTCAACTCATCCTGTAGCTCTTCCTCTGACTCCTTGTATGGGTACAAATCTGCAATGTTGAAGATTGGTGATATGCCAAACCCTTCTGGTAGCTCAACCTCATAGGCATTGGTTAAAAACTTCCTCATTATTCTACACGGTCCTATCTTTTTCATCTTTAATTTGTTATAAGTCCCAACATGAAACCTCTCCTTTCTCAGGTAGACCATGACTAGATCACCCACTTGAAATTCTTTTTCTTTCCGCTTCATATAAGCTCTCTGTTTGTATTCACTATTGCTTTCCTGTAATATATCTTTGACATCTTCTTGTAGTTTTTGTATATGCTCTGCAAACTCTTCCACCTTTGTGCTGCTTATCTCCTATTTGTCCAAATTTCTAAGCTCATGTACACCTCTTGTATTCATCCCATAAACAATCTGGAATGGACTCATCCTAGTACTCCAGTTAGGAGTATCATTATTAGAAAACTCAACTTGAGCAAGTGCTAAATCCCACTTCTTAGGATTTTGATAAACTAAGCTCCTCAATATGTTTCCCAAGCTTCTATTTGCTACTTCAGTCTATCCATCCGTTTGAGGATGATATGCTGAACTAAAACTAAGATTTTCACCTAGTTTCTTCCACAGAATTCTCTAGAAATGCCCAACAAACTTTTTATCCCCGTCAGACACAATACTTATAGGCAACCGATGTAACCTTACAACTTCTTAAAAAAACAGATTAGCAATATGAGTTGCATCACTAGTCTTCTTGCATGCAATGAAATGAGCCATTTTAGAAAATCTGTCTACCAAAACATAAATGGAGTCATTTCCTCTTTGAGTTTTTGGCAAACCCAAAATGAAATCCATACTAATTGCATCCCGTGGTCGATCTGGTATTGGTAATGGCTGGTACAGTCTTGTGTTTTGGCTTCTTCCTTTAGCATGCTGATAGATCCTACACTTCTCAACAAATTTCTTAACATCAGTTTGCATTTTTGGCCAGTAGTAAAAATCATTTACCTGAGCAAAGGTTTTGTCCTATCCATAGTGTCCAGATAAGCCTCCACTTTGTTTCTCCTTAATTAGGTTTTCCCTCACAGAACATTTGGGAATACACAGCTTGTTATCTTTAAAAAACAAACCTCCTTGGATGAGATAATCCAACCACTGAATTCTATTGTGAATTGCTAGATTTTGCACAACTGCATAAATGTCTTTAAATTCTGCATCTCCCTTATACATGTCAACCATTTCTTCAAAACCTACAACACCAATTTTTAATTCCTGCACAATTAAATTCACTCTGCTCAAAGCATCAGCGACTTTGTTCAACTTACCGCTTGTGTGCTTAATCACAAAAGTAAAACTCTGCAAAAACTCCACCCACTTGGCACGATTCTGTCTCAATTTCGACTGATTATTTATGAACTGTAATGCATGGTTATCAGAATATAATATAAATGTTCTTTTGGTAACAAATAATGTCTCCATTTTTTCAAAGCTTGCACAATAGCATAAAACTCCTTGTCATAGGATGGGTATTTTTTCTTTAGCTTCATTCAATTTCTCGTTGAAATATGCTATTGGTCTCCATTCTTGACTTAAAACCGCTCCAATTGCAACTCCACTAGCATCAGTTTCAACTTGAAAAACTTTCTCAAACTCTGGCAAAGCTAAAACTGACTTTTCTGTAATTTTCTTCTTCCGTAATTTAAAGTTTTGGTCCGCTGCCTCTGTCCACCTTAATGGCTGATTAATCTCTTTGATTGTTTCAATAATGGGTGCACAAATCTGACTAAAGCTTCTGATAAATTTTCTATAGAAACTGGAAAGACCGTGAAAGCTTCTTACCTCAAATATGTTTTTTGGAGTTGGCCAATTCAAAATTGCTTGGACTTTCTCTGGGTCCATTTTTAGACCTTCTCTAGAAACTATGAATCCCAAATAGATTAGCTCTTCCTTCATAAAACTGCAGTTCTTCAAATTTATTAGTAGCTTCTCTTTCTACAAAGTTTTTAGAACTAATTTAAGGTGTTCCAAATGCTCTTCTTTACTTCAAGTAAAAACTAAAATAGCATCAAGATAATCAATTACAAACTTGCCAACATACTCCTTAAAACCTTCATTCATTAATATCATGAATGTGTTGGGTGCATTAGTGAGTCCAAAAGGCATCACTAACCATTCATACAATCCACTGTTTGTTTTGAGCGCAGTCTTTCACTCATCCCCTTCTCTAATTCTTATCTGATGATAGCCATTTTTCAAATCTATCTTGGTAAAATATTTTGATCCACTCAAGGAATCCATTAAATCATCCATGTGTGGTAAATGAAAATGATACCTAATGGTGATTTTGTTGTTGGCTTTGGAATTTGTGCACATGCGCCATTCACCACCTTTCTTTGGATTGAGCATTGTTCGTACAGCACATGGACTACGACTCTCTCTAATCAACCCCTTATCCATCAATTCCTGCACTTTTCTCCTGACTTCTGCATTATCCTAAGGAGTCAACCTGCATGCTGCTATATTCAGCAAACTTTCTCCAGGGATTAGATCAATGTGACGACTAATACTCTTGATGGGTGGTAATGCATTTGGCAACTCATCCACAATAATATCAGTAAAATCATTCAACAGATTTTTATATTTCTTTAGATAAATCATCTAAGTTCGTGGAAGTTCAAATTACCTTAGGTCTCCCTATGATGGAAAAATGTATCTTTTCATCCTTCTTGACTTCTTGCAGCAATTCTTTCCCACTCATCAGCATAACACTATTTCCAGGCGCATCTTTGCCTCCTTCATCCTTCAATGGCAACAATGTGTGTTTATTTCCATCCTTCTCTAGAGTGTAAGTGTTTCTTCGACCATCATGCATAGCTTTCCGATCAAACTGCCAAGGTCTTCCCAACAATATGTGACATACATCCATTGGCATTACATCACATAATATCACATCCTTGTAAGTACCAATCTGGATCTCTACCTTGCATTATTTTGTCACAATAAGTTGATGTACTTTTTTCATCCAGGATACTTTGTAAGGAGTAGGGTGTACTATTTTTACCAATCCCAATTTGTCCACCATCTCTGTAGAAACAAGGTTATCAGTACTTCCACTGTTAATTATTACTTTATAGCATTTTTCTTTGGACTTGCATGTAGTCCTGAATAGATTATTTCTTTGAGTTGGCTCTCCTGTCCCTTTTTCTTCTTTAAGCAATACCCTTTTCAATAACAAGGATTCTCCTACTTCGGGTGGCTCTTCTTTACTTGCAATTTGAGGATTTTCTTCCTTTGCCTCAACCAAATTCACATTTCATTGATTTTTTGTTTTATTGTGAGAACCATCCCATGATCCATGTACACATTCTCCGCATGTGTAAGACTGAATTTCTCTTCCTCGACCTCTTCCTCTAGGTGCAAATCTCCCTCTACCAAAGTCTCCTCTTTGTGGCAGTCTACTACTCAAACCTCCTACTTCATTTTGAGAGTGTTGGAATCTTGATTTGGAAGCTCCTCTTCCTCTTGCTAGACTTTTACCTCTATGCCTCTGACTTTTCTTTCTCAACATTTTCTCCTTTGCCTTCAAGGCTGCTTGATAGGAACTCTCAATCATCTTCAGACTCAATAGATTGATTTCATCTTGTATGGCATATCTCAAGCCATTGATATATCTGGCTACCTTTTCTATGTCATGCTCTTCATGTCCTGATCTAATGCTCAACTTATAAAACTCTTCCGTGTATTCTTTGACAGTCATTCCTTTCTGCCTCAAATTTTGTAACTGTCTGAAAAGATTTAACTGATAATCTTGTGGCATGAATTTACCTTTCAATTTTCTCACCATTTTGTCCCACTGCTTAATATTAGGCTTTCCCTTTCTCTCTCTGGATGTTTGTAGTTCATCGCACCAGATAGCTTCATGGCCCTTCAATCTGGTAACTTAAAATTTCACCTTTTTTTTTCATCAACCTCCTCATAGTCGAAATACTTATCTAATGAACTGATCCAGTCCATCAACATTGAGGTTCCCGTCATACAATGGTATTTCCACCTTTGGTCTTCCACTTACTTTGGCCAACATTTTGAGAACTTTGGCGGCTTCGCTTTCATCCTCTTCTTCTTCCTCAGAAGATTCCTCAGTGGCACTGACATCTCCTTCATCAGGTGCTCTCCTCTGAGCAGTTTCCATTGTCTCCATACTTGTACGAAGGTGTCGAATCTCTTCTAGCAAAACTACATTGGCTACAGGTCTTCCCCGACCTACACCATCTCCTCTCCTAGGTGACATGTTTGTTGTAGCAGAACTTAATCCCTGTTTTCTCTGATACCAAATGATGTAGCAGTAGCACTATAAAACCTGTATCAACCCTTCTTTCTAACTTTCAATCAACCAAAACGATGATCAACTTTCAATCTAACAAATTAAATCTATAATTGATTTACAAGAAGACAATCCAACAAACTTTGATCTAGTGGAGAATGTTTTCCTATGTAATATGTCATGTGAAAGACATATTAGCAGTTTGTATCAAATGTAGCATCAGATACCAAATGATGTAGAATTTTTTGGCACAAACGTAGCTCTAGAATCCTATACGCAACGTGAAGTCGAAGATGTGCCTATAATTTAGATTTATTCCGGAGATTTGATTTGTTTGCCTACTCTAACAGTTGTAGAGACTCGATCTACAAGTTCTTGACTAAATCTAGGATTTGCCACCAGATTTATATTCCCAAATGCATGGCTGACCAAAACAATGATCGCATAGGGTTGTGTCAAATTAATCAAATCAGAATCACATCTCTGCTCATTGATTAGCTGAGACCTGGACTATGCGAGAGAAGGCTGAACTTACTATATCACAAATTTGTTTTCTCCATGTAAAACTGAAACATCACTCTGTCATTATGACTAAAATTGAAAACATTGATGCACAGAAAAAAAAAAAAGTAAACAAACTATTTCCCTTCAGCCTTGATAGCTCTATTACAGTGTTGTTATACACAGGAAAAACAACGTATATCTATTACTACCTTCGATGGATCTATTAAATTACTACACTCCCTGTTTTTTTTTCCACTCTCACCCTCTCTCCTGGCATCAATCAGCAAAAAAATCCTTAAGTAACTGTCTCCTACCACAATTGAAGGAATTTTCTAATTTTTAAGAAACAAAATCCTAATTTAACTTAATGACTTAGCTACTTGGCTTGATCTCCTCGTAGGGAGGATCAACTTGCCATTTATTCCTAATTTCCTTAGATTTTTAGCATTGAACTAACTACTTACATAATTAATAACTATTAAGAACTTAATAATCGATTTTCTTCTCCACTCCTTGTTAACCACAACATGTGATCACACTATCACATTGCCGGTTGGATCTAGATGCTCTTGCATCAAAATTTCTAACGGGGAGACTAAATAGACCACCCCAGAGATCCAAAATAAGGTTGTAACATACTTTGAGTAGTTTTATAAGACTAGACTGGGTGTGAACTACATGGATCAAATATGGGCTTCGGATCTTTAGTGTTTGATGAAGCATCTAACAAATCCCTTTTTCGTCTTGTTCAATTGGAAGAAATTTTACAGGTTTATAAATAATTTTCTAAAGACAAATGCTCACTCCCTAATGGATAAACTATGGAGAACTTTATGCATTTCTTTAAATTGATGGGATAGAGTCTATTAGAAATTGTGGAAGAGTCCAAAATTCTAGGAAATATATATGGTGCTATAAATTCTACCTTTATAACTCCTATTCTGAAATCTTCTTCTCCTAACAATTTCATGGATTTACGACCAAGCTCCCTTTGCAACATCACTTACAAGTGGATTTCAAAGGTGATTTTGATACGTATCAGTAATGTCCTCTCTGCGCACATATACCAAGAGCAATTTGGGTTTTTTAATAATCATCTGATCCATGATGCCATTGCTACTGCACAAGAATGCATTGATAGTATTCATATAAAAAAGAATGAATATCTTGTTACGAAAGTGGATTTACAAAAGGCGTACGACAGTGTGGGCTGGTCCTACATCCGACTCATTCTTAACAATATTGGTCTACATCCATACAATGTAGAGTATATTATGGCATGTATATCTTCTGTTTGTTATGTTGTTCTGATAAACAGATTTCCCACAAGCTTCTTTAGGGCAGGTGGAGGACTTCAATAGGGGTGCTCTCTATCCCCTTTACTTTTCATTCTTTTCAAGGATGGACTTAGATTGAAGATAAAGGATGCTTAGTCTTAGTGTCTCTTTCGGGGTTTATGCATATCTCCTCATGTGAATATGACTCATGTATTTTTTGTTGATGATATCCTTACTTTTGGTATTATTTCTAGATTACAATGGTCTACTCTAATCTATATCTCTTTATGCTATGGTTATCCCATAAGATCTTAACTTGGATGACACTACCCTCTAGAAACATTGGATCTATCAAAAATTTATCCTATCGTCATTATACACCTGTTCTTTGTTTCACTGTAGGTCTATTTGATGGAGCGACACAATAGGGAATATGTGGATGCAACGCTTGGCTTAGAATAAATGAAAGGCCACATTACAAACTCTCCTGTAATGGTGGCCCAGGTACCAACACTAGGGTTGAAATATTAGCATTATGGGGATTACTTTGGTTTGCAAAAGAAAATAAGGTAAATAATATACATTTCTATGGAGATTCGAGATCCCTCATTGAGGGAATAAAAGGAAACATAGTTTTTGATGCACCTTTCTTATCTGGATGGATCAACTGCATCAAACATCTCATGGGGACTTTCCTGGGTATTTCTGCTTGCCATATATACCGTGAATCTAACATAGTGGCATATACACTCTTTGAGGGTCTTAGTTGTGTATTTGGGGTTATGAGGTACAAGTACATAGATGACAATATCACTTGTTATAGCTATGTTTTATAATTTATGTTTCATTACTGGGTAGTCTTTTTCATAATATCTAATATGAAGCATCTGCTCTATGTTCACACACACACACACACACACATATATATTTGGATTGTTTGGTAAGACTCTAAGTTTTGTTATGAAACTCACATATAGGTGTATATGATCCACACATTGACTATATGTATTGGATCTATCTTTCATTAATATAAATCCAACGTTTTTTTCTTCTCAAAAAAAGGGGTCCCACACTTCAACTAGAGCTATTTGTTTGTGCCAATGCCCACCGTTGAAAGTTTCATACTCTTTATTGAACTTACGCCAAAGTTTTATATACAATCCATTTGTAATATTTAGGGCCAGTAATGACAATCATAACTTCTCTACCGAACTCTTTGAAAAATAGAAACCCTTTTGAATGGTCTACAATCTTGGAAACAAAATTAAATACACATAACATAAGCGTTTCTAGATACTATTATGCAGGAAACTGGTACTTTAGCGATGCATGGACACTATTTTTTAAAATCACCACATGTGGAATTTTTCTTGACACATTAGCATTTTCACTTTGAAATTTGACCTGTGGTTGCTTTCCGTATGATCATCTGGAGATTATATAATTCTTACAACTAAAAAAACCGTCTGACTTATTGTTAAATGATGTCTACTACCTCTCTACTCATCGACTTGGCACTTTAAAAATTTTAATTTTTCATTATGGGTGCTTATCCCACATGTTGTAGCATTTTTTGGTTTTGATAAGTTAGAATCAATTAGTCAAAAAATGAAAATATTTTTCAAAAATGTTAAGCTAGGATATGGACAAAAAAAAATACTGAATAAAAATGTTAGGAAATATTTTTATGAATATGTCCATATCAAAGAAAATGTTAGGATAGATGCCCTAAAGAATGAATGCAAAAATAAAATGTTATGCTAGAAATAAAAATAATAAACAATCAACTCTGAAAGTGTGAAAGTCCAGGTGCCACTTCTTTTGACTTTTTTATGCAAAATATTGGTTGTGTGCAGCTTGTCATAAATGCCACAACCCATGATAGTAAAACTTTTTAACCTTGACTAGTTCATGCTTAAATTTCATGTTTATAGTTAGAGAATAAAGATCTAGCCAAATTATTTATTCTTGGAAAATCAGTAGTCTGGTAGAGAATGATAAGGAGCTCATCAGTTTAATCTGAGCTCTTGGATGTTATAAGGTTAGAATTATATAGTTTGTTTTTCAAAAGAAAAAGGAAAGAAATGGGTATGCTAGCCTCAATGCACCCAATTAAGTGAAGAAAATATGTTAGGGTAAGTAAAAGGGTAGGTAGAAGAAAAGTTGTAGAAGTACATTTACCATGCTTGATCATGTGTTTCAGTGTGCAGGAGCAGTTATGAAAGTGAAAAGAGGTTCACAATTTGATTTGGTTAACTTCCCCTCATTCATTTCATTCCCCACTACATCCTTACTAATTTCATCATCATCCCTTCATTTCCACCTTTTCCTATCATTTTCACCTTTGCCCCTTGGTTTCACACAATTTCCTAGCAAATTACCCTCCAAAGGTTATTTTCTCACTCGAAACCCCTTTTCCCTAGTGTGAAACTCATTTCCCCATTGAAAAATTCACTTTCCCGTGTATATCCTAAGGTTTTGTCCCCCCTTCGCTTCATTTAACTTTAACTCTGCTTTTACCATTTTCACGAGAAAACCTTAAAACCCCTTTACTCTACGTTTTGTCTCCTCTCGCATTCTATTAACCCCGCTACATTAACCGTGTTTAAACAGGCCCCACATTTGACCCTCGGTGTGGTTAATAAACCCTTCTTGACACCTGTTTAACTTACAAATCCTTTGTATTTTTCCTCGGTCCCACTTTTATTAAACCCATCACGATTTGTCTAACCCGCTCTTTATTCATAAAATAATTACAATTCCTTTGTAATTAACCCCTGGGCCCAGCTAATCTCCACGCCTGTTCCCTCCGTGCATCTCGACCACGCGATAGCTGTCCAATCATCCATTCCCAGATCCAACCACTCACAGCCATATCGTGCACTTGTGATCTCTGAACTTTAAAGGCCCAAGAGCATGCGAGGTTTGTGGTTTTGTTCGGGCCCCTTGTGGTTACGTGTCATTTCCTCGTTAACTCGTGTGTCCTCGGAGAAAAACCACCCTACGGCCAAAAGCGGTGTGATGAGCCTCTGAAACTGCTCCCTGCATACGACAAAATCATCCACTGTTCACTTTGTGCCAAATTTCAAAAAAGTTAACCGTTTAACCGTTTAAATGACAAAACCCTCACTTTCGCTCCTTTCGCTCGTTTTTCACTGAAACCCATCTGAACCCTGTCTGCGCCACCTTAAGCCTCTACAACTCAATTCAGCCTCCGATTACCATTTAAACATCATTGGGACTTCATCCAAACACATGCGCCATGCCTAAAGCCATTTATCTCTTCCCTGCCAACCTCTATTTTTTTAACAAATTGTTGTATTTTGCAGGTGATCAACAGAAGACTAGGAGACTAGATAAATAGTTTTGACACTAGTTAAAAACCTGTTTACTCCAAGATTCTCAGGAAATCTATTCAAAAGGATTCATTTATCAGAAGTTTTTGTACAAATAGAAAATCAAGTTTAAACTAGAGACAGAGCAGAAACAAGTCACTTACACAACAAATGTTAAAACAAACAATTTACATAGTGAAAGTTAAAACAAAGGAAATAGATAAAAGACAAAGAAGATGATCAATATCCAAACTACCTGATGCTGAGACATGTAAAAACTAAATGATTTATTGTTGAAATATACAGTAAAAACTTGAAATGTACAGTAAAGGTAAAAAGGCACAGTAAAGGATATTGACAGGTCATCAACGTCAAAGAGTATCAGATGAAAGGTCATACGTAAATATGACATCAAGCATGAAGATCAAACAGACAAGCAGCTTAAAGGGCAAAATATCAAAGACCAAAGGTAGAAGAACCTAAATAACAGGGACAGCAAGCAGCAGTTCAATAGTTGTCTCTATCTTTTTGCATGAAGATATTTCCTTTTCCTAGAATAAATCCTTAAACAGTTTAGGATATTTTCTTAGTTCTACTATTATATAAATAACTCTCTTCTCGAGAGGTTTAGGGTTCAAACAATGAAAAAAGTTAAGCATTGAACCAGGTTCACTATTCACCATTGAACCAGGTTGACCATTGAAGAAGTGTTGCACTCTTGAAGAAGACTGCACCTTGATGAAGCATTTGTAAACACTTGATGTACTTGAATTTTTTGAACCCTTAATACAAAGTAGAGGATTCTAAATTCAGTTTTACACAGTTTTTGTTTCCTGTAATTTTTTCCATTTTACACATTATGTCTTTCTTCATATTCTTATGTCTTACAAAGATACCTAGGTAGGAATAATTGTGTCTCAATTTACTCCTATAAGCTCCTGAAGTGATAATAATTAAAGAGAATGGATTAATGAACTGTCTGTTTAATTAGTTCCCTCTAAATCAATAAATCATCAGCATCTTGTTGTAAGCATAAGCATATTCTCTTGAACCTTCTGAACATCGGTCAGAGGTTTTCATACTTATCATTATTCAATTATTTGTCTGAAAATTGTCATAATCATATTATTTTTTGTTTCAACTCATCACTATTCAAGCTATCTCACTGTGTAAAGTTTTATAACATCCCTTTACTTTGGGATTAATATTATTCAAAAGGTTAAACATTAAAGTGTTACATCTCTGTTATTCATTGGTCTTCCAAACTTAAACAAAAACCCCCAAAACACTTATCGTAGATGCTTTGGCATTGATAGCCGACCACTATTATCTCAGAGGTACAACACCACGTTTTCTAGATAAAAAAGGTTGAAGGCATAATTTATATACCATTATGTGTAAAACCTTCCAACATGTAGTGCACTCTTATGCAATCTTGTCCTGTGGCTTGGCATTGTCTATTGGTGCTGACTTGGCTTGAGAATTGGTGTAAATTTCTTCATGGACATTCGACCTTCATTGAACTTGGAGATTGGGTCCCAAGCCTAGTACTTTTTAATGCATAAAATTAATATTTTAAATAAATGATTTTATAAAAAATATAATATTATATTTTTATAAAATTAAATTTATTTACAAATTAAAATTATGTTTAAAAATAACCCAGAAGCTTATAAAAACCATTTCTTCATGGACATTTTCATATTCCCAAGAATCTGGCCAGGATATTAATTAGCAATTTTCGACAAAAATTGTAGCCTTTCTTTGACAAGAAAAAGCTACAACATTGGCTCCAACTAGGGACTGCTTCCCCCTACGAGATGCAAAGAATTGGTAGACCATGTGTCTTGAGTGTTGGGAATGGAGTCATGGCATAAAACCATCAATTATTTGTCACCTGTAACGTGTTCTACACTATGAAATATTTAATATGCCAACTAAATACAAACTATCAGTTGCTGCAGGTAAAATTAAGTAGAACAATGCCTAATCCATTAGGCTATTAGAGTCAACAATCAACAAATTTTCTTCTTCCAATATCCTGAAACTTATTACACTCAACCAAACCAAATTTCATACTACAAACAGAAATCCAAACTGAAGCAACTATTGATCTACTGCAAAATGAAATAAGAAAATAACTTATCCAATCACAAACACCTCTACCTAATTGAGCTAAAAATTTGTAGTTTTAGGTGTAGTTGTACTTCTAGTGTAACCATGTGAGCATTGGATTAACTCACATACCACCTTGCATGCAGCTGAAAATATGGCAAGAATATACACTATAAACATTAAATTCCATGAATTGTTGATACTTATTGGTGAAGATGAGTAAGTTGTTGAGACATAAAACATTGAAGAACTTTGAAGGCTGTATCCTCTGTAAATTTGTGAATTTTGTGATCACTACCAAGAGGAAGAAAAATCTACTACTGATTGCAACCATCACTAAGCCTTGTGCTATCACATCAATGGATGCAACTGACATCTCAAACTAGTGAAGTCAGTAACCGACTGGAATTGCCATATAGACAAAGTGGATCTGCCAGGTGAAGAAAATGCAACCAATTTCAAATGCCTAATGATTGTTCACTAGCAAGCAATAGATCTAGTCTTGATCATTCTGTAAGTAAAAATATATTCGTTAATTTCTCGATGCCAAATGTTACATCTATTTCTCGAAGGTAGTTATTGGCTACAAAACTATGCCAAGAAACCAACTCGACTATATTTAGTTTCAAGTTGGCCCTAAAACTAGAGGGGGGCTCCCTCATGTGTTACAAGGCTTTTTAGTTTTGTTCACTATCACTTGACAACAACCTATGAAGCACAATGACCATATCAAGGATTTGTATAGGTGGTTTTTGATGAGTCACAAATCCCTACTCACAAACAAAGCCCTCTCTTGTAAAGGCCTTATCAAAGTGTCAACGTTCAATTATGGTAGAAACACATAGCTTGAAAGGTTGATGATGGAGGAATGGAGGAGAGCTTAGAAAATTAGATATCCTCCCTGAATACCTAATTATCTAATCAAGAGCAGAACTGTGTAGAAGGATTTCTACAACAAACAACTATATATTTAAGAGATAAAAGAAGGAAACAATTTACTGATGCAGAGGTACTAATCCAAACATATTGTTCAATTAGCTAGTCTTAGTGTAGATGATAACTTTTTAGTGGGCTATTAGAGGGGTCGATACTCAACCCAACCTTACCTTGTAATTTTGTATTACCTTAAACATATGAAGAAATGGGTTATTGAAATCATTGGAAAATGCATACATAAGAAACAAATTTTGTCATGAAATGGAGTCAGAAAACTTTAATTGAAAATTCTGCAATAGAAGTCTTTACAAAAATGGCAAGGTTTTGGCATCAAAATCCAGCCCTTTATTATTCAAAATGAAACAATATAGAGAGAAATTACAATCCTAAAATGTTACAATATTCCCAGAAGAAAGATCTAAACAATCTAACAAAAATAAAAGAAATCTCTAGATAACTACAGGAAATTTGGAATTGATTGAATGTCTTGCGCCTTGGAAACTGGAGTTACTTCACTGACTACTGATATTTTTCCTCGAATATATGAAACTGCAAAATACTTTGTCCTAGAAATCTGAATTTGTTGAGCTATTCTATGAAGATTTGTTAACTTTCCTTTAACTATCCTTGTTGATCCTTTGACTATTGGTTCTCTTGATGAGAAATTTGAACTTAATCTTCAACTTGCTAATACTGTGCCACTTGTTTTTTGACTGCCTTAAGAATTTGGATTAGGAGTCGATTTTCCAAGTGTTCATAATCATTCAGCTAACTGTTTGAATGTTGACTTTCGCTCCTTAAAAAACTAGATTTGATTTGTAGCTGATTTCTGCCTCAAAAATATCAATGTAATCTCAATACAATTTGTTAAAATCTAAGCAAATTTCTTTCACATGCTTTCTTTTGGGACCCTGAAACTACCAGTTGTTCTTTTAATCATTTGGCATAACACTTTTCTGTTGATAAAGAAAATAAATATTCACAAGTGTTTTTCTTATTTTGCTGGCTCAACCAAGCATTGTGAACTTTGTATATAATTTTATCAATAACGTTTCACAAAACCCCTTAAAAGCATGGAAATTACATGGACCTCCATCTCTAACTTCACAAGATTCTCTTGAAAATCCCTTCAAAATTGAGCCATTATCTCCAAGTTTATCTGATTTTTTTAGAATATAATAGTCTTGTGACTCTCGAGTTTCAAAATCAATTAGATCTAGTCTATCAAAATAAAATGCATAGGAGAGAAATATTCTAACCATTTGACCATGGTACATACATGTAATTTTACCCATCCTTTTCTCACTTCTAAAATCCATCCAACAGTTTGATCTGCAACATTTCCCTAATGCACAAAACCGGATTTAGTAATTTGAATGTTTGCAATGTACCTTTGTAAACCTATCTCAAAAATATAGGATTTAGATATGAAAACTACTGTCAGGTGCACTTGTCCAATCACATAAAAAAAAATTGTAACGTTTTCTCATCAAATATACAATGAAAGAGAAATATTTCAAATATTTTGTAATCATCCTGGAGTTTTGCCTACAAATTGATTCATGAATAATCAATTGCTCAAGTTTTGGGAATATTTCTTTTAGGCATTTAATCCTGTCAAACTTAAGAAGAAAGGAAGGTGAAAGGTCATAGGTTGCATGTGAGGAAGAAAATGAAGGAAAATAATGGAAAATGAAGAAAATAGAGGCCTCATTGATAAAAAGGCTTCTAAGGATCAATGGGCAAGACTTGATCAATTCAGTTTTGGAGCTCTCTCATTATTCTCTCTCTCTCTCTCTCATACTCTTGGATACTTAGACTTTTATTGGAGCACTCTTGGAGGGTGTGGCCTACTTGGAGTTTTGAAGCAAGAAGGAAAATTAAGTGTAGGAAAGCATAAGAGGGCATTAGTATCAACAACTACAATGGGTTTTTCTTGTAGGTATCGAGTTGCATGTATGTATTCCTCACTAGTTTTGGCATGCATGGCACATGCATGTGGTTTCTTGGTCATGATCTATCACCGACATGGAGGATTGCCTAGATTGATAGTCGATTTTCCTAGCCTTGCCATTTTCTAGATAACCATGGCGTTGTGGGTTTATTTTCTTTGTTTTCTGGTTGGTTATCATGTTTCCTTAACTTGGTTTGAGTTATAAGTTCCCATAGCCTTGGTTGAACAAATGATCTGGAGCCCTGTAACGGCTTGGGTTGAGTTATTAGTCCTGTAGCCTTGGTTGGACAAATGCTTTGGAGCCCTGTAACAGCTTGGGTTGAGTTACTAGTCCCGTAGCCTTGGTTGGACAAACACTCTAGAGCCCTTGGTGGGTTGAGTTACTAGTCCCATAGCCCTAGTTGGAAAAATTCTCTGGAGCCTGGTAAAAGTTGTGGGTTGAGTTACTAGCCCTAGAGCCTTAGTTGGAAAAATGCCCTAGAGCCCATTAAAATTTGTGGGTTGAGTTACTGGTCTTGGATGCCAGGTTTGAACAAACACTCTGGAGCTCTAGTAGGCTAGGATAGAGACCAATCTGATGTTGGTTTTGTGATGTTTGACCGTGAGGTGGAATCACTATTTTATGGGTGAGGTGGATGGCCTCTGGAAGCCATATATGAGTTTTGATTGATGTGTTCTATGAGATCCCGCATTCCTGCTTGGAATATGGCTCATGGGTGAATGACAAAAGATCGATTGGCTCAGCCATTCTATGATCAGGTGGAATGTGGAAGTCCCATCCTGGGTTTCTATTTTGCATCATTAATGAAAGGTTATTTCTCCTTGTATCTCTATGAGAATTATGATGGATTATATGTAGTTTATATGGCTGTGATTTCATTGGTATTTATGTTCCTATTACGCTGATTATTTATATGTTTTATTGTAGCAACCACGTATAGATTTCATCATATTTTTACTTATAATTGAATGATCAATGTATCTATGACCTAATGGATGGAATGGAAGTTAAAGTGATAAGGAAACAATGCTTCGTGGCAAATATGAGATAAGTGTGAGACCCCTATGCTCAAATCTATTATTTACACCTGTAGGTTGCATATTTCTCTAAGTGTTTGACAAAATGTTTGTCATGGTTAGGCTTGGTTAGGCAAGCCCTTGATCAAGTTTTGTGTTAGAGGATTTACCTTGGTGTCATTTAATGTCTTGGAGAGTCTCATCAAGTTCTAGGAATTAGTTTGGAGACTAGCCCTAAAAATGTGGCTTAAATCTCGTAGTCTCTGACACATAACTAGTTGAAAGAGACTGTAATCTCTCCCTTGCAGGCATTGTGGGGGTGACTATAGGGTTGAGTCACATGCATGCCTTTTCATGGGAGTGACTCTGGGTCTAATTCATTTAAATTCTAGGTTAACTCAGGGGTTGGGCACTTGGATTGGTGGATTAGCTCTTGGGGGTCCTCAAGCACCTTAGTGTGGTCTGTGTGTTGTGTTTCCATTGATTCCATTTCCTTAAGGTTACCTAGGAGGTTAAATCATATCATAGTAGCCTCTTGTCACATGTCTAGCCCAGTGGGCTAGTAGCTTGGGTAGATTTGGGAGGAAGGTGTTACGAAGTGGTATCAGAGAATGATTGTGCTCTCCTTGGGCTGTGTGTTGATCATGCTTTCATGTTGGTTGCATATGTGTTCCTTATGCATGTATTCCATGTGCTTGTTACATTTTCATGGTGCTGATCATGGTTGTAGTGATGTCTCCATGTGAAGGTTGAATTTGTTGTAATGGAGTATGTCTTCATATTTTTTGCAAACCTTTCTGCACTTGTGTCTTCCAGTCCGCCATAGGGTGAGAGTAATAATACATGCAAGAGTACTGAGTAGTCTTTCATATGTTAAGAAGTGGTGCTCTTCTCCCCAAGAGCCATCTTTCAACTGATTTTGGAGAATCCATTCGAGTGTCCCGGGAAACTGAGGGTGCTCAGAGCCATCAGCTGGAATCCTTGCAACCCAAGCAGTGTCATACGCAGAGGGAGTCATTTCCCCATCGTCCATACCTCTAAACATACTCTTAATCTCACATATTAATGTCTCCACACGCTTCTCGTCGGCTACTCCCACCTGAAATTAATACAGGTCAACCAAGAGACTCTTTCGACGTCAACCATAACAGTTTACAAACAAGAAACAGCCACTGCGAATACCAACCTTGTTAGATGACATTATAGAATCAATGATATCATCATTCCAAAATCCCGGAGGGAATTCTCCTCTCGTTGGTGGAGCAGTAGAAAGCAAAGATGAAAATATCCCATAAAAATGAAAAAAAATAATAGTGCAATCAATCACTTGCAGGTTGTTGAAAACATTTAAATTATCATCAGCCCAGGGCATGAGAATAAGCATACCAGTCTTCTTTTTATTAGAGTGATTGGAAAGGGAAGTTGAGTCTTCGCCAACACAAGCAATGATCTTGCTTGAACCTGCATATTCAAAAACATTATAAGAGGTCGAATTGAAACTCACACGACATAAAATACTAATAAACTTAAAATCATGTGCATACCCGATTGTAGGCAGATGCTTCTCCGTTTGGTGGCACTGCTTCCGGTATTGAGCGTGCTGAAGAAACGTGGAATGCATTGTGTGTTCACAGAGGCGTTGACAGTGAGATGATGTAGTCCACTCTTCACTGTCGTAGTAACGGAAACATGGGATGACAATGAAGACAAGGGCATGGCCATCTTTCCAAATGCGCCACTAGATTTCCCAGAGGTAGTGAATGTGAAATGTCAAGTTGCAGGAACACACTATAAATAACCAATGGACAACTTCTCTGAGTTTCGTAACTGGGTTGAAAATATATGTCCCTCCACACAACTCAACTCTCCAAAGATTTCAGATTCTTAATTTTGTCTCTTGTCCGTACATTTTTGTTAGTTTTCGTTAAACTGTACAAAGCATTCAGATGCCTAAATTTGTCTCTTGTCCATAAATTTTTGTTATTTTTGTTCGTTGGGGTATGCTTCCTTTTTCAAAAGAAAGTGTAAAGAATTCAATAGGAAAGGTACTTCTACACAAATATTAAAGCTACTAGAATTTACTTTACAAAGAGGGATTATGTAATTTCCAAATATTTACCATAAAAATGTAAATGTACAGATTTATTAGAATTTAATTTACAAAGAGGTATCATGTAATTTTCAAAGAAAGACATGTCTTTTGGGTTTTTTTGGTATAAAATACATTTGAAATTTTTTACTTTTTACACACTTTTCACACACATATCTCTCTCACACAAGTTGTGATCTCTACTTTTCTTTCATGCTTATTAGTTGAATATCTGAAGACCTAAAGTGTGATTGCTTAATGAAAATAAATGAACTGTAATATATATATTCACAAGTAATTACCATAGTTTATAAATAAAGTACTTGTATCAATTGTACTAGTATCAAAGATTTGGTGAAAACAAGGAAGTTGAAGATCACAACTAAGCCTATGAAAAGAATTAATTAGATCTCTGTCTACCAGCGAAGCTAAGTATCAAGGACATTAGTTCATAGGAAGGCTATTACAAGCAGACATGCTAAGCTTGGTTTATGTCATTGAATTTGTCTATCACAAAATTTGAAGGACTTCTGTCAAAGGGAGATATTGTGGAATAAAGAATTGCCTCTAGGAGAAGCGAGAGAGCCTTGTACCAACTTTAGAGAGAGTAGATCTCTGGGTTCGAAGTTATGGATTGTCACGCTAGATAGTTAATATGATGAAAAGTTGTTGTGGCAGAGAAAGCAACCAGAATTACCACATCAGGATATGTCTTAGTATGAGAGGGAGCACCTAGTGAGGATGACATGTAAGAAACTATGGTGATAGACCCAGTAAAAGAGTTTTTGTACAAACATGGCACAATTGGTCATGGAAAAGTCAACTAAGTTTTGAGATGTGTCACAAATAATGAAGTACAACTGCAGATTCAGAATAGGAAGAGAGTGCTCGAGAAACAAGAAGTTCATTAGGATATTGTTTTAGTCTATGCTTCTTTATGAATATGAGCATGAAGAAGACATTTGTCTCACTCTTTGTTGCTATGGCCATGAATATTGTAGTTGGATGGCAAGTTGTGAAGCAGTAGGGATTTAGAAATTACTACTTGTAGAAATATTTGATCACCTGTAGGTGACAACATGATGGTAGGTTGGGTCACCCTTAGATGTAGTACTAAGACATGGTACAAAAGATAACATTATGGATCCATTTGTACAGTCAATTAGATTGATTCGAGGAGGATGTCTGTATACTCCGAGGACAAGCTTGAAATGATTGACCATGTATCTCTTAGAAAGAGGTAGTGATGAGATAGCAGGATCAAGGACAAACATTCTCTCTAGATCAAGTTGACTAGAAGAATGGGCCAGATCGTTGATATGCTAGCATCATAGGATAAACATTGTAACTTAAGGAGAATGGTCTAGCAAAGGATAAACATTATTCCTGAGTGAAGGATATCGACCAAAATGAGGAAGAATGGTCCTAGAGACCCATACACTTAGTTGAGTGGGTGTATTTCAACATCAGGCTCAAACTCTCCAGATAGGATGAGGAGCACACTTAGCATAAATCACTAATGAAGAGTGAGGCCCTTGGAGATTCACCGTGAGTCAGGTATATTGACCAGGATGATGGTGACTATTTTGTATAGCATATGTCAGTGTGACCATAGTATGGTGACTAGTTTATGCTAAGACATGCCACGTGTACCAACAAATAGTTGATGCTAATGATTTACCATGAGTTGGTAATTAGATGATGTTATTGATTTACCATGTGTCAAAGATGTTTTGGCCAGATTATGAATTATGAAAAAATTGGAAGTTTTTTTGAGCACACTACAACTATGATCTACTATAGATGTAAAGATGATTTGTCTCTCTTCAAGGCTGAGGATCTTGACTGTAAAGTGACCATGAGGAGATCATAACAAGGAAGAATATTAACATCATTAAATTTGTCTATAAAGGTCTTGGAGATGCCCAAATACTTACTTGTAATCAAAATCCTAGATGCATTTTCAATGAAGTCAAGCTTGATAAAGGTTTCCTTGCATATATTACTATAATGGGATAACTAAGTTTGAAGATCAATGACTTCTTGAATCGTTGGAATGGGTGTTATGCATCATCATTGTAATCTTGTTTGAATTATATTTAGATGATCACTTATCATCATAAGATAAGACCACTCATAAGTTTGAAGACTTACATCATAATATTCCGATATATGCATGGTCTATGACAAAGACTTCTTTCTCAAATTACCTAGGAGTTGACATTCTCCTCAAAAGAAAATGAGGATTGTAGGTACATGGCTCTGATAATAGAGGAAGATGAAGTGGAAGAATGAAGTAAAGCTAGTGACAAAAGTATTTTTTCCAGAATGAAGATTTGAAGATCTAAGCTTAAGAGGGAGTAAATAGATAAGCAAATTTTAAATATGTCTGTCTATGACTAGATATGAGAGAATAGAAGATTCTCTAAGTGAGAGGGAGATCATGTTTTGCTTTAGTTTTCAGGACATTGAGGAC
The DNA here is from genome assembly GCA_031772625.1 of Pinus tabuliformis. Classification (NCBI taxonomy): domain Eukaryota; kingdom Viridiplantae; phylum Streptophyta; class Pinopsida; order Pinales; family Pinaceae; genus Pinus; species Pinus tabuliformis. The sequence continues at coordinate 833,568,559 of CM062804.1, forward strand.
GTATCATAATTTATGAAGGCCTTAAGGACTCAATTGGAGCCTACCATGATATTTTGTACTAAACAAGGGGTGAATAGAAAAACTTATGTTAGCTTCAGAGGGAGCTCAAAATTATCACAGTAGAATATGTATGAGATTAAGAGGGTGTTGGCCATTAAATGATATATTGAATTGATGAAGTGTGATGAAGTTTTTTTTGCAAAATTTTGATGATGATAAGCAGTTCATTGGTTCTTTAATGAACTTAGCAATGAGCTTAGGCTACTAGAATACTCTTACTCTGATTGGCTTGAGAGTGTTGTTGATGGAAATATTACATCTCGTGAATGTTTTTGATTGGGATTAGGAATGGTTTCTTAGATGAGTAGGAAATATTTTTCCGTGGCACTTAGTACTACTAAAGTTGAATATATGGTAGCCTGTGTAGTTTTTTGTGCAGCAGTTTGGCTTTGGAAATTTCTTGCCAAAATGTTTGAGCAGGTGCTATAATCGCCCATGATATTTTGTGCCAGTCAAAATTGCATAGCAGGTTGAAGAAAACTGGCATCAAGTACCACTAAATTTGTGATATGGCATAGAAGGGAGTGTTAAAGCTCCAATATATCTCCACTAATGAGAAAATGGTTGACATTCCCACAAATTCTCTATCTCACACAAAGTTTGTATGCTTTAGAGACAAGCGTGGACTAGTGGAGAAATACTTTATAAAGTGAAAGGGAGCATTAATGTGACATCAACAAGTGTATGGCTTAGACTATTGCTAACAATAGGAGCATGAATCAATCCATCGATAGATGGAAAATAGGGGTATGGCTTGGATTATTGGTTACAACAATAGCATGACCCAAACTGTTGATGGATGGACAACAGGGGTATGGCTCGAATTGTTGGTGACAACAAGAGCATGACCCAAACTCTTGATGGATGGACAACAGGGGTATGGATCTCTCTGTTGGTGACAACAAAAGCATGAGCTGAACTATTGATGGATGGAAAATAGGAGTATGGCTGAGAATGTTGGTGACAATAGGAGCATGACCTGAATTATTAATGGATGGAAAATAGGGGTATGGCCTAGACTATTGGTAACAACAAGAGCATGATCCATAATGTTGATGGATGGAAGAAAAGGGTATGGCTCAGACTATTGGTGAAAATAGGTTAATGAATTATACTTTTGATGGATGGAAAACACGGGTACGTCTCATATTGTTAGTGACAATATGAGCATGGCCTAGACTCTTAATGGATGGACAATAGGATTATCGGTCAAAGTATTGGTTGTTATAGACATTTTTGTGCCTGGCATCACTGAGCATGAAATGTCAATAATCAAGGGATCCAAAGTCCCTAAACATGTTGTTCCTACCCCTAGAGGAACAAGGCCAAGTAACCACAGCAATTCACAAAAGTTCTCCACCTGAAAACACTCAAAAACAAGGCAATTCTGGATCATGTCAACTGCTCCACTGAGCATCTGCGCTGAATTTCAACTGCTCCACTGTCTACCTGCATTGAATGTCAACTGCAAAGAAGGCTACCTGCGCTGAGCGAGTTTGGACAAGTGGCAGAGTCATTCCTCAAGGTGTCAATGCCCAGGAAGCTTCCAAAATGACACTTGGATCAGGGAATTCGACTGGTGATGAGTAAGAGGTTCCAAATATCCAAGTGGAAGCAAGAACCTCCAAGTGGACTCAAGAACTGAAGTGGGAAAGGACACTAGTCAGTTTTATACCAGCCTAAAGCTGACTCATCCTCTCTCCAAAACTCCTATATATAAATCTCTCTCCATGAGGTCAGGGAGGCTGGAATTTGGTATTTGCAAAGAATTGTTGTTGGTTTGTGGCTAGAAATATTGGGTGTGTTATGCTTTGAAAGGAGCTGAAGAAGGAATTCCATTCTGCTGGGAAGGAGATGCTGGGTTGGAGCCCTATGGGTTGTATCTCTTCCTAAATCCTGTTACTTTCAATAAAGCTATCTTGATTCTTTCCTATATGCTGGTGTATTTTGTATGATTGCATTAGTATATTTGATTTACTTCTAATCCTGAATCATTTATGAATATGTATATTTGCCTTTGTATTGTGTTCTTCTCTTGTTGCAAGTAGTTGTTCTCTTGTCACAGGTAGCTTTTCTCCTGTGATCTCGTGGGATTCAAGTAGCTGTTCTCTTGATCAAGCGAGGAGGCAAGTAGCTGTGGACACACAAAGAGAAGAGGATCTAGTTCGAGGGACAACCGGAAGACAACGGTAAGTCTGTCGATCTCCTCTCTTTCATATTTCATAAAGGAAGTAATCATGATAGCTGTATTCGTTTGTTGCTAAGGCGCTGTCACACCTTAGGTGGATAGGATCGTCCTAAATAGGCATTTTTCCCCACAACAAATTGGCAACTCCGCTGGGGAAGAACTTGTTTATTCATTTCATTTGTGTTTCCGTCATTTGTTTACTTCATAGACTTGACAGCAATTCTTGAACTGCATCTTTCCCGAATGCAAAGTAAAAGTTGCTGCTTTGATCCAGTATGTTGGACTTGTCTATGATCTAAACTAGATCCACAAATGATTTGATTGATCCTTGTGATAGTCTTTAGTACCTTATCAAAGCATCCCTCTGTTTATACCTTGCTTGTGTTTCTGATTTGGCCTGAAACAGTTGATTTTTGAGCATTTTGTGACCCAGAAACCAAGGGAAACGAGAGTTTCTCTCTTCAGCGCAGGCACTGTGAAGGCAGTCTACATTTCAACGCAGGTCCCGAAGGGGCTACCTGCACTGAATGTCAAACTGACAGTGTTGGACCTGCGCTGAACCAGTGTGGCCTTGAGCAGCTGGGGTTCTTTGTCCTTTGTTGCCCTGTTTTCATCTCTGTTTTTTGCAACCTTTAACCAGCATAGGTACTAGCCTTATAACCCTTTTCTTTGCCTGAATTCCACCCCATTTTTGTACAAAAAGATTGTAAATGTTTTTATGTGTTTGTGGCATCATTTACAGTCTTCCTTTGCATGAGTAAAGTAGTCTTTCTGTAGCCTTTGATTCAGATCTGATTGTGAGTGATCTTGGAAGAGAGTTCATTGGCTGTTTGTTCATATTGATTATAGTTTTACTTTTGCTTATTGGTTTGAATTTGTCTCTTTCAAAGTATCAAAACAAGTCTTTATTTCGAAAATCGCAAAGTGATTGTAATCTCTTCTACCCTTGTTGATTTCGAAGAAAGTGAACTTGTTTATTTTGATCATTGTAAAAGCAAATTCAAAGTTGTGCAAAAGCTTTCTTTGTAGGCATTTATACTAAGAAAGTGAAAACAAACACCTGCATTGTGCATTTGCATTTTGATAAGTTTGCATGATTGATTTAGGAAAGAGTGCATTAGAGTGTGCTGATTGCTCTTTGAGAAAAGATAGTGTCTTTCTTTTCCCTTAGTAGCTAGGATTTTCAAAGTTGAAAAGATAATAAAGCTTGCTTATCATCTTAGACTGCATTTAGGAATTGTACCATACATCTCGTGGTGATCCTGAAAGGCAAACTTCTAAAAAAGATCAACTTAAAATAAACTGAATGAACCTAACAATGCTTTGCAACATAACGCACAACATAGAGGTCTAGGCTAGAGACGTGTTCCGGCGTCGTTAAGCCTAGTGACTGTCGATCTCGTGGAAGGTGGGTGATTCCTCCTGAGGGACGATAGCGCTAGTACGGATTGTGCTCCCACGTACCGTCGCGTATATATTGGGAGACCCCTATAGGCATATATCCTTTATCCTTAGGAAGCCGTGTCGGCCGCCCTACTGATCGCAATGCAGTGAACACAGCATTCACGAAGATCGACCGCCCGTACCTTAAAAAGTATTCTACGGTTTTGCGAAAAGTTTGGCACACCCTCTACCTAGAACTCCAGAGCAGTTCCTTTTGGCCTTTTTCAGACTCTATAACGGAAAAAGTCCATCTGAGCATTTGTCACTTCGGGCTCGTTAAAACATCGAAGGAGACTAGAGTCATCTTTTGCTTTTTCTCGACTCTTTAAAATTGAAAAAGCAGGTTGTGTCTAAGCGTCGTTAAAATTTATTTTAAACGGAATAATCATCACCATTCCCTCGTTGATTTTCGAAGTTAGTCTCTTTTTCATCGTAAGTTCTTGAAGAATCGCTAGAAAATCTTTTGGATAGACTAGATATGTCTGAACAACCGCCGACATCCAAGACTGTGTCATCCGACACAGCAGCGGCAGAGCCTCCTGCTGCTACTCCAACGATGTTCGATGGTATACCATCTGTCCTGGCAAGTTATCAACAACAAGCCGGAGTCCCATCAGGGACTGCTTCGACGACATGGTTAGTTCCTATTTCTTCATCCGGATTATCATCTGGTATTTCTTATGTTGAAACTCAACAAATTGATCCAATGTGTCTTCAAAGGCCAATCTGCCCTTTAAGTACTGGATTTCCACCATATGGAGGGCAGTATGCCTTTTCATTGTTCCCTCCCGGAGAACAACCATATGGGAGTTTACAACAAAGTTCAGGTCAAACTGGAATTACATCCAGCGGTTGGGTACCAATACTGCCTCAGCAACCAAGGGTTGCATATTCAATGCAACCGGTCCACCCTGTGTCGAATATTCCCACTATACCTGGTATGGTGATTGCATCGCAAGTACAAGCGCTACCTGTTGTATGTCAACCCCAAGTTTCTCAGGTTGCAATACAACAACCTCTTGTCTCGACAACTCAATCACAACCTCAGGTTAGTGCCTCCTTATCTGGAGTGACTCAGGCTGAAACAAGTACTATGACTCCTCATCTTGGTCAATCATCCAGTATTGGACAGCCACAATGGTCCAACAACCAGGGCTGGTTCAATCTCAACAACCGCAATTCCAGCAATCATATCAAGGACCTGAGCAACAAGTCTTTGTAAGTAATGGGCAACTGCATTACCAAAGTGGTTATCAACAACCATACTATAATGGTTATGCCCATCAACCGTGTCAAAGTTGCCAGCATCATTATGCTGGTATGCAAAGACCCACTGCTCAGGCGATTCCATCTTATCCTGGGTATGCTTCGCCTAACCTGAATCAACAGTTGCCCTTTGTAGCAACTCTAGAATTACCAGATCTAAACCGGCTAACGAATGATCCAATTGCTTATGCCCCTTGGTGGCCAGCGATTCCGCATAAACTTCCGTCAGATATTCCTAAATTTAATGGAAATCCGGGTGAAGATCCGTCGAATCATGTGATGACATTTCATCTGTGGTGTTCATCAAACACCCTGAATGATGATTCGATAAGACTTCGCCTTTTTCAGAGGACGTTAACGGGTCCAGCGGCAAAATGGTATATTGAATTGCTTAGAGCTTCGTTCGACAATTTCAGTACCTTAGCCACGACTTTCTTAACCCATTTTCAATTACCGATAAGGTATGAAACGGGAACAGAACTCCTAACCAACTTCAAATAGACAACGGCCACTCACATATCTGATCATATACATGAGTGGCGACGTCGTCGTAGGATGGTAAAAACGTACGTTCCCGATCAGCTATTAGCTGAATGGTTTATCAAGTCATTACTTCCTGCCATCACGAAAGATGTGGCAAAGGGGGGAGTCGTAACGGAAGAGCAAGTCATCGCTCGTGCGCAATATCTGGACTTGGTTTACACTCAGTCCGGCATGCTCTACGACAAAATACCTGATGCCCCTAGACCGGAATTCTCAATTCCTCCTCCTCCTAAATCAAACAATGACTCTCATGCTGGCGATGGCGTGATTGGCGCAACAGACATGAAATCGACAAAGGCTATATCTAAAAAGGCCCGTAAGATTTCCAGTCAAAATGCGAATGAGGAACCTCTTGCCTCGGAAGTAAGTGTCGTGTCGGACGACAAGGGCAAACAACTGAAGAAACCAGGGGGCAAGAAGATAAAGAAAGGGAGAAAAAGGAAACCCCCTGCAGGGTGTCATATATGCGATGAGGATCATTGGACAACAGATTGTCCATACAAAGCTGAGCTTAAAAGATTCTTTAAGAGTTCGAAAACCTCAGCTGTGTTGACTGATCCGTTTCCAAGCCTGAGAACCAAACTGGTTGCTAATCAAAATGCTTCCCGATCCCAAGTGCTTATGTTATCTACCTCAAAGCAGCAGAAAGATGCTTTGACAAGGAATAAAGATTACGGGAATCCACAGCTGTCGAATAACAAGGCTAATGAACAACCTAGTAGTTCGACGACAACTTTGACCGAAGTTGTGCCACCCATCATTCCTGAACCAATGATAAAGTCGCCAAAGGGAGGAGTACACAAATCGACATTTAATCCTCGTGCCAAAGTAGCACAAAATTATAATATAGTAGAGGACCTGGCCCAATCGCCGTCCGCTATGTCGACACTTGAGGTACCGCAAAATTGCCTCTCCCAAGAGCAAGCTTTATTATCAGCAATAGGTGGGATTGGCCCAAGGGATTCCAATCTTGTGGCCTTTGATCATAAAGGATATGACCCTCAGTTACCAGCTCAACTAGCTTTCCTTATTCAAGTGAAAGCCCTCAACAAAATTGTTCATCGAACAATTATTGATGAGGGGGAATCTACGTGTATTATGTCGCTGAGTTGCTGGAAGAATTTAGGCTCACCACCCTTGTCGAGATTGTCAACGACGTTAAAAGAATTTGATGGACGATCATACACTCCATACGGGATTTTAAGTAACTTGCAAGTTGAACTAGGGGGCAAAACAGTAGGAATTGATGTTGAAGTAATTGATGGAAACCTCGATTACAACATCCTACTGGGAAGGCCCTGGATATATGCCATGGCTGCAGTTGTGTCAACCTACTTCAGGAAGATTGCATTTCCCTTTCAAGGAGGAATTATAGTCGTCGACCAACAAGCTTTCCTCCCCAACAGTTCACAAGTTACGGGAAGCATTCCAATGATCCATGGAAGCAATCATTCACTTCAAAATATTGGAGTAGGTCTCCTAAAAGACCCTGCCTTAATGGGTACTTTTGCCCTACCGCCTGCAAGTAATCTGGCGGAAGTGGCCACAGTGGAAACCTACAATATGAAATCTTCTATATCTAATGGATTCGGAAGATTCCTAAACATTTTGTCAGCATGTATCATCGCCCTAATGGAAATACTGTAAATACAGTGGGCTCCGAGGACGGTTCTTATCTCGTGTCGACCTCGTTAAAAAATGAAACAAGGAGTCATGAGGATAGTTCTTTTACTGTGTCAACCTCATTAAAAAATGAAACAATCCCCTTTTCAAATCTCAAAGGTAAACCTTCATTCCAACCGCCAAGTTGAATGCAATGAAGCTTGGGGGGCATGCACCTTGATTTGCGTTGTTATGCTGGGGGCATGCAAACTTATCTTCGAGCAGTTTTAGCATAAAGTTCATGCTCGTTAAAAAATAAACGCAAGATCCGAGCAGTTTTAACGCGGTCTTCATGCTCGTTAAAAAATAAATATAAGCAGTGAGCAATGTTTCCTCCAGAGTTTAAGCTCATTTTTATCTAAAAAATGAACCTATCCCGGTAAATAACCACTGTGATCGTAAATTTATCAGCCATAAAAGCCTTGGTCGTGTTTGCACCTACCACCTCCACTTGTCATTTGGCCGATCGTTCACCTCCATATGATTTTTTACCCATTTTGAGGAACAGCTGCAAAGAGTGATTTCACCTAGCCATCCTTGTGACACTGCCGTGATTGGAAAATTCCAACCTGTACCTGGAATCGATTGCTATCCCTGTTTATCACTCGTTCCTCAAAAGATGAGTCTTCTTTAAGCTCTTTTCAACTGACTCGTAAAATATGAAAAGATTGCCGAGTTTTGGCCTTCCAGCTCATTAAAGGACAGGAAGAGCTATCCCTCCTCTAGATTTTAATCTTTTTGGACCTGAGGGATTATTGCACAAAAAGATCGAGCGCTTGTTTTGTTCGGCTCGTTAAAGATATCGAAAACTCATCCCTTTTGTATTGTTTTATACTTTTTCGGACTTAAGGGATTAGATGACGAAAACGGAATTTTGGAGTTAACTTTATGTACCTTTTCATACTCTCTAAAAATGAAAAGGACCGAGTTATCCTTGTCGTTAGACTCGTTAAAATTATTAAATAGCGACAAACTTGTCTTTAGACGAGAACGAGTTTCCCTATCGCTAGGCTCGTTAAAACATAGCGATGGGCTTGCCCGAAGGGCAGGTTATAGAACAAGCATATGTTATCCTCCTCAAGCTTGACAAAAATAAAGAGGTACTGGTCAGCAATGACTGGGGAAAAATTGGGAAAGATCAAGAAAACTTTGATGGTAGCAGGTCGCTCTTGAACATGACACTTTTCCTCCGTACCACAATCGGGTTGGGTTGTTTCATTCACCGGTCACATCACCATGATCTTGCCATACCATCCATATTTGGGGTAATGCTACCAATCCATCGCATCAGTGTCGCCATATGTTCAAGAGAAGTCATTCAGAAAGAGTCAACCAGGTCCCATCCACTGCCATACATTATCCTTCATCCATTCATGACCGCCACCCTGAATCATATGTCACAGATTGTTTTCACCTCCATTAAAATCATTAGCTCCATTCCGTGTCACTGATCTGGTATTCATTAAGGCCCTCCTTTGACGGATCGCTCCTTGTCGACATCAGCTCATTATCCAAGGAGTTGATCTAGGAACAACCCCTTCAGTACTTTGAAGCTTGCATACCTCAATGGCAAGTTTCTCACTTCCGGTGACAGGTATACATCAATGACCTACGACCAAAAGATTTTGCGTGGTGTTCGACGCCAAGTCCTTTATTCACAACACGTGAATTGTACTGCAGTACCTTGAGGGTCATTATCATTATCGGTGATTCCTCTCGCGCTTGTTAACGGTTTACATCATTGACCGGTAATCAAGCGATGTCTTTCCATGTTCGACTTCAGCGCAATTCTCACATGGATCGACTTGTACTTAGAGTGAAGATCGAATGAGTTTGAAGACCCCGGATCTAGTTTCATCCATCCGGGCTGCGATATATATTCAGGAAAAATAAAGACATTTGACATGTACATCATTGCAGCAGATGATCATCCTATTCAAAGGATGATAATTTTCACCAAAATTATCAGTCTACCATCAAACGATCGTCTGTTCTATGTACAAAAATGAATTTATAAAGCTGAGCATGGGAATGCCCGCCTCAGCTAGATCATGAAAGAAGTATGAATCATAATGTATTGTATTGTATTTTATTACAGGTCTCCTCCCAGCAGATGGATGAACTTCGGACCCTCCTGGATAAAGCATTTCACCCGATAAACGGCCTCATACTTTAGGGGGCAACTGTTATAGACATTTTTGTGCCTGGCATCACTAAGCATGAAATGTCAATAATCAAGGGATCCAAAGTCCCTAAAAATGTTGTTCCTACCCCTAGAGGAACCAAGTAACCACAGCAATTCACAAAAGTTCTCCACCTGAAAACACTCAAAAACAAGGCAATTCTGGATCATGTCAACTGCTCCACTGAGCATCTGCGCTGAATGTCAACTGCTCCACTGTCTACCTGCTTTGAAGGGGGCAAGAAGATAAAGAAAGGGAGAAAAAGGAAACCCCCTGCAGGGTGTCATATATGCGATGAGGATCATTGGACAACAGATTGTCCATACAAAGCTGAGCTTAAAAGATTCTTTAAGAGTTCGAAAACCTCAGCTGTGTTGACTGATCCGTTTCCAAGCCTGAGAACCAAACTGGTTGCTAATCAAAATGCTTCCCGATCCCAAGTGCTTATGTTATCTACCTCAAAGCAGCAGAAAGATGCTTTGACAAGGAATAAAGATTACGGGAATCCACAGCTGTCGAATAACAAGGCTAATGAACAACCTAGTAGTTCGACGACAACTTTGACCGAAGTTGTGCCACCCATCATTCCTGAACCAATGATAAAGTCGCCAAAGGGAGGAGTACACAAATCGACATTTAATCCTCGTGCCAAAGTAGCACAAAATTATAATATAGTAGAGGACCTGGCCCAATCGCCGTCCGCTATGTCGACACTTGAGGTACCGCAAAATTGCCTCTCCCAAGAGCAAGCTTTATTATCAGCAATAGGTGGGATTGGCCCAAGGGATTCCAATCTTGTGGCCTTTGATCATAAAGGATATGACCCTCAGTTACCAGCTCAACTAGCTTTCCTTATTCAAGTGAAAGCCCTCAACAAAACTGTTCATCGAACAATTATTGATGAGGGGGAATCTACGTGTATTATGTCGCTGAGTTGCTGGAAGAATTTAGGCTCACCACCCTTGTCGAGATTGTCAACGGCGTTAAAAGAATTTGATGGACGATCATACACTCCATACGGGATTTTAAGTAACTTGCAAGTTGAACTAGGGGGCAAAACAGTAGGAATTGATGTTGAAGTAATTGATGGAAACCTCGATTACAACATCCTACTGGGAAGGCCCTGGATATATGCCATGGCTGCAGTTGTGTCAACCTACTTCAGGAAGATTGCATTTCCCTTTCAAGGAGGAATTATAGTCGTCGACCAACAAGCTTTCCTCCCCAACAGTTCACAAGTTACGGGAAGCATTCCAATGATCCATGGAAGCAATCATTCACTTCAAAATATTGGAGTAGGTCTCCTAAAAGACCCTGCCTTAATGGGTACTTTTGCCCTACCGCCTGCAAGTAATCTGGCGGAAGTGGCCACAGTGGAAACCTACAATATGAAATCTTCTATATCTAATGGATTCGGAAGATTCCTAAACATTTTGTCAGCATGTATCATCGCCCTAATGGAAATACTGTAAATACAGTGGGCTCCGAGGACGGTTCTTATCTCGTGTCGACCTCGTTAAAAAATGAAACAAGGAGTCATGAGGATAGTTCTTTTACTGTGTCAACCTCATTAAAAAATGAAACAATCCCCTTTTCAAATCTCAAAGGTAAACCTTCATTCCAACCGCCAAGTTGAATGCAATGAAGCTTGGGGGGCATGCACCTTGATTTGCGTTGTTATGCTAGGGGCATGCAAACTTATCTTCGAGCAGTTTTAGCATAAAGTTCATGCTCGTTAAAAAATAAACGCAAGATCCGAGCAGTTTTAACGCGGTCTTCATGCTCGTTAAAAAATAAATATAAGCAGTGAGCAATGTTTCCTCCAGAGTTTAAGCTCATTTTTATCTAAAAAATGAACCTATCCCGGTAAATAACCACTGTGATCGTAAATTTATCAGCCATAAAAGCCTTGGTCGTGTTTGCACCTACCACCTCCACTTGTCATTTGGCCGATCGTTCACCTCCATATGATTTTTTACCCATTTTGAGGAACAGCTGCAAAGAGTGATTTCACCTAGCCATCCTTGTGACACTGCCGTGATTGGAAAATTCCAACCTGTACCTGGAATCGATTGCTATCCCTGTTTATCACTCGTTCCTCAAAAGATGAGTCTTCTTTAAGCTCTTTTCAACTGACTCGTAAAATATGAAAAGATTGCCGAGTTTTGGCCTTCCAGCTCATTAAAGGACAGGAAGAGCTATCCCTCCTCTAGATTTTAATCTTTTTGGACCTGAGGGATTATTGCACAAAAAGATCGAGCGCTTGTTTTGTTCGGCTCGTTAAAGATATCGAAAACTCATCCCTTTTGTATTGTTTTATACTTTTTCGGACTTAAGGGATTAGATGACGAAAACGGAATTTTGGAGTTAACTTTATGTACCTTTTCAGACTCTCTAAAAATGAAAAGGACCGAGTTATCCTTGTCGTTAGACTCGTTAAAATTATTAAATAGCGACAAACTTGTCTTTAGACGAGAACGAGTTTCCCTATCGCTAGGCTCGTTAAAACATAGCGATGGGCTTGCCCGAAGGGCAGGTTATAGAACAAGCATATGTTATCCTCCTCAAGCTTGACAAAAATAAAGAGGTACTGGTCAGCAATGACTGGGGAAAAATTGGGAAAGATCAAGAAAACTTTGATGGTAGCAGGTCGCTCTTGAACATGACACTTTTCCTCCGTACCACAATCGGGTTGGGTTGTTTCATTCACCGGTCACATCACCATGATCTTGCCATACCATCCATATTTGGGGTAATGCTACCAATCCATCGCATCAGTGTCGCCATATGTTCAAGAGAAGTCATTCAGAAAGAGTCAACCAGGTCCCATCCACTGCCATACATTATCCTTCATCCATTCATGACCGCCACCCTGAATCATATGTCACAGATTGTTTTCACCTCCATTAAAATCATTAGCTCCATTCCGTGTCACTGATCTGGTATTCATTAAGGCCCTCCTTTGACGGATCGCTCCTTGTCGACATCAGCTCATTATCCAAGGAGTTGATCTAGGAACAACCCCTTCAGTACTTTGAAGCTTGCATACCTCAATGGCAAGTTTCTCACTTCCGGTGACAGGTATACATCAATGACCTACGACCAAAAGATTTTGCGTGGTGTTCGACGCCAAGTCCTTTATTCACAACACGTGAATTGTACTGCAGTACCTTGAGGGTCATTATCATTATCGGTGATTCCTCTCGCGCTTGTTAACGGTTTACATCATTGACCGGTAATCAAGCGATGTCTTTCCATGTTCGACTTCAGCGCAATTCTCACATGGATCGACTTGTACTTAGAGTGAAGATCGAATGAGTTTGAAGACCCCGGATCTAGTTTCATCCATCCGGGCTGCGATATATATTCAGGAAAAATAAAGACATTTGACATGTACATCATTGCAGCAGATGATCATCCTATTCAAAGGATGATAATTTTCACCAAAATTATCAGTCTACCATCAAACGATCGTCTGTTCTATGTACAAAAATGAATTTATAAAGCTGAGCATGGGAATGCCCGCCTCAGCTAGATCATGAAAGAAGTATGAATCATAATGTATTGTATTGTATTTTATTACAGGTCTCCTCCCAGCAGATGGATGAACTTCGGACCCTCCTGGATAAAGCATTTCACCCGATAAACGGCCTCATACTTTAGGGGGCAACTGTTATAGACATTTTTGTGCCTGGCATCACTAAGCATGAAATGTCAATAATCAAGGGATCCAAAGTCCCTAAAAATGTTGTTCCTACCCCTAGAGGAACCAAGTAACCACAACAATTCACAAAAGTTCTCCACCTGAAAACACTCAAAAACAAGGCAATTCTGGATCATGTCAACTGCTCCACTGAGCATCTGCGCTGAATGTCAACTGCTCCACTGTCTACCTGCTTTGAATGTCAACTGCAAAGAAGGCTACCTGTGCTGAGCGAGTTTGGACAAGTGGCAGAGTCATTCCTCAAGGTGTCAATGCCCAGGAAGCTTCCAAAATGACACTTGGATCAGGGAATTCGACTGGTGATGAGTAAGAGGTTCCAAATATCCAAGTGGAAGCAAGAACCTCCAAGTGGACTCAAGAACTGAAGTGGGAAAGGACACTAGTCAGTTTTATACCAGCCTAAAGCTGACTCATCCTCTCTCCAAAACTCCTATATATAGATCTCTCTCCATGAGGTCAGGGAGGCTGGAATTTGGTATTTGCAAAGAATTGATGTTGGTTTGTGGCTAGAAATATTGGGTGTGTTATGCTTTGAAAGGAGCTGAAGAAGGAATTCCATTCTGCTGGGAAGGAGATGCTGGGTTGGAGCCCTATGGGTTGTATCTCTTCCTGAATCCTGTTACTTTCAATAAAGCTATCTTGATTCTTTCCTATATGCTAGTGTATTTTGTATGATTGCATTAGTATATTTGATTTACTTCTAATCCTGAATCATTTATGAATATGTATATTTGCCTTTGTATTGTGTTCTTCTCTTGTTGCAAGTAGTTGTTCTCTTGTCACAGGTAGTTGTTCTCTTGTGATCTCGTGGGATTCAAGTAGCTGTTCTCTTGATCAAGAGAGGAGGCAAGTAGCTGTGGACACACAAAGAGAAGAGGATCTAGTTCGAGGGACAACTGGAAGACAACAGTAAGTCTGCCGATCTCCTCTCTTTCATATTTCATAAAGGAAGTAATCATGATAGTTGTATTCGTTTGTTGCTAAGGCACTGTCACACCTTAGGTGGATAGGATCGTCCTAAATAGGCATTTTTCCCCACAACATTGGTGACAATATCAGCATGACCTAGAATGTTGATGGATGGATAACAGGGGTATGGCTCAGACTGTTGGTGACAACAGGAGCATGACATGCATTGTTGATGGGTGGAAAACAAGGGTATGGCTCTAACTGTTGGTGACAACAATATCATGACTGTTGTGGGGGAAAATGCCTATGCAGGATGATCCTATCCACCTAAGGTGTGACAGTGCCTTAGCAACAAATGAGTACAGCTATTCTGGTTACTTCCTTTACGAAATGTGAAAGAAGAGAGATCAATAGACTTACCGGTGTCTTCCGTTTGTCCCTCGATCCGGTCTCTCTTCTCTTTGGGTGTTCACAGCTACTTGCCTTCTTGCTTATCCAGCTTCAACCTGCAAGATCACAAGAGAACAGCTACTTGCGACAATAGAACAGCTACTTGCGACAAGAGAAGAACACTACACAAAGACAGATATTCACATTTATAACTAGTTTAGGATCAGAAATAAACCAAATACACTAATACATTCATACATCAAAATACATCAGCATATAGGAGAAACCAAGATATCTTTATTGATGAATAACAAGGTTCAGGAAGAGATACAACCCAAAGGGCTCCAATCCAGCATCTCCTTCCTAGCAAATGGAATTCCTCTCTTTTCCCCCTTCAAAGCATTAAGCACCCAATGATTCCAATCTCAAACCAACAGCAATTCTTTGCAATAACAAAATTCCAGCCTCCTAGATCTCATGGAGGAGAGATCCATATATAGATGTTTGGAGAGAGGATGAGTCAGCTTGAGATCTGACTAGTGTCTTCTCCCTCTGTCAGTTCTTGAGTCCACTTGGAGGTTCTTGCTTCCACTTGGAGATTTGGAACCTCTTACTCATCACCAGTCGAATTCCCTGAGGAAAGTGTCATTTTGGAAGCTTCCTGGGTCTTGACACCTTGAGAAATGAGCCTGCCACTTGTCCACTCTCGTTCAGCACAGGTAGCCTTTGTTCCAGTTGACATTCAACGCAGGTAGCCAGTGTTGGCTTTGACATTCAGCGCAAACAGCTAGTGTAGCCACTGAAATGATCCTGAATTGACTTGTTTTTGAGCAGTTTCAGGTGGAGAACTTCTGTGAATTGCTGTGGTTTGTTAGCCTTGTTCCTCTAGGGGTAGGAACAACATGTTTAGGGACTTTGGATCCCTTAGATTATGGACATTTCATGCTCAATGCTGTAAGGCACAAAAATGTCTATAACAGTTGCCCCCTAAAGTATGAGGCTGTTTATCGGGCGAAATGCTTTATCAGGGGGATCCGAAGTTCATCCAATGCTAGGAGGAGACCTGTAATACAATACAATACAATACATTATTTTTCATACTGCTTTCATGATCTAGCTGAGGTGGGCATTCCCATGCTCAGCTTTATAAATTCATTTTTCTGTACATAGAACAGACAATCATCTGATGGTAGACTGATAATTTTGATGAAATTATCATCCTTTGAGTAGGATGATTATCTGCTACAATGATGTACATGTCAATGTCTTTATCTTTCCTGAATATATATCGCGGCCCGGATGGATGAAACTAGATCCGGGGTCTTCAAACTCGTTCGATCTTCACTCTAAGTACAAGTCGATCCATGTGAGAAATGTTCTGAAGTCGAACATGGAAAGACATCGCTTGATTACCGGTCAATGATGTAAACCGTTAACAAGCGCGAGAGGAATCACCGATAATGATAATGACCCTCAAGGTACTGCAGTACAATTCACGTGGTGTGAATAAAGGACTTGGCGTCGAACACCACGCAAAATCTTTCGGTCGAAGGTCATTGATGTATACCTGTCGCCGGAAGTGAGAAACTTGCCATTGTGGCATGCAAGCTTCAAAGTACTGAAGGGGATGTTCCTAGATCAACTTCTTGGATAATGAGCTGATGTCGACAAGAAGCGATCCATCACAGGAGGGCCTTAATGAATCCCACATCAGTGACACGGAATGGAGCTAATGATTTTAATGGAGGTGAAAACGATCTGTGACATATGATTCAGGGTGGCGGTCATGAAAGGATGAAGGATAATGTATGGCAGTGGATGGGACACGGTTGACTTTTTCTGAACGACTTCTCTTGAACATATGGCGACACTGATGCGATGGATTGGTAACATTACCCCAAATATGGATGGTATGGCGAGACCATGGATGTGACCGGTGAATGAAACAACCCAACTTGATTGTGGTACGGAGGAAAAGTGTCATGTTCAAGAGCGACTTGCTACCATCAAAGTTTTCTTTAGTTTCTCCCAATTTTTCCCCAGTCATTGCTGACCAGTACCTCTTTATTTTTGTCAAGCTTGAGGAGGATAACATATGCTTGTTCTATAACCTGCCCTTCAGGCAAGCCCATCGCTATGTTTTAACGAGCTTAGCGATAGTGAAACTCGTTCTCGTCTAAAGACAAGTTTGTCGCTATTTAATGATTTTAACAAGTCTAACGACAAAGATAACTCGGTCCTTTTCATTTTTAGAGAGTCTGAAAAGGTACATAAAGTTAACTCCAAAATTCCTTTTTCGTCATCTAATCCCTTAAGTCCGAAAAAGTATAAAACAATACAGAAGGGATGAGTTTTCGATAGTTTTAACGAGCCGAATAAAACAAGCGCTCGATCTTTTTGTGCAATAATCCCTCAGGTCCAAAAAGATTAAAATCTAGAGGAGGGATAGCACTTCCTGTCCCTTTAACGACCTGGAAGGCCAAGGACTCGGCAATCCTTTCATATTTTACAAGTCAGTTGAAAAGAGCTTAAAGAAGACTCGTCTTTTGAGGAACGAGTGATAAACAGGGTTAGCAGCTGATTCCAGGTACAGGTTGGAATTTTCCAATCACGGTAGTGTCACAAGGATGGCTAGGTGAAATCACTCTTCGCAGCTGTTCCTTAAAATGGGTAAACAAACATATGGAGGTGAACGATCGGCCAATGGAAAAGTGGAGGTGACGGGAAAACACGACCAAGGCTTTAACGGCTGATAATATTACATTCACTGTGGTTATTTACCGGGTTAGTTCATTTTTTAATGAGCTTAAACGCGGGGGAAACATTTGCTCGATCTTATGTTTATTTTTTAACGAGCATGAACTATGTGCTAAAACTGCTCGGATCTTGCGTTTATTTTTTAACGAGCATGAACTGTGTGCTAAAACTGCTCGATGCGGGTTTATTTTTTAACGAGCTTGAACCCTGTGGTAACACTGCTCATGATAAGTTTGCATGCCCCCAGCATAACAATGCAAATCGAGGTGCATGCCCCCCAAGCTTCATTGCATTCAACTTGGTGGTTGGAATGAAGGTTTACCTTTGAGATTTGGAAAGGAGATTGTTTCATTTTTTAATGAGGTTAACACAGTAAAAGAACTATCCTCATGACTCCTTGTTTCATTTTTTAACGAGGTTGACACGAGATTAGAACCGTCCTCGGAGCCCACTGTATTTACAGTATTTCTATCAGGGCGATGATCCACGCTGACAAAATGTTTAGGAATCTTCCGAATCCATTAGATATAGAAGATTTCATATTGTAGGTTTCCACTGTGGTCACTTCCGCCAGATTACTTGCAGGCGGTAGGGCAAAAGTACCCATTAAGGCAGGGTCTTTTAGGAGACCTACTCCAATATTTTGAAGTGAATGACTGCTTCCATGGATCATTGGAATGATTCCCGTAACTTGTGAACTGTCGGGGAGGAAAGTTTGTTGGTCGATGACTGTAATTCCTCCTTGAAAGGGAAATGCAATCTTCCTGAAGTAGGTCGACACAACTGCGGCCATGGCATATATCCAGGGCCTTCCCAGTAGGATGTTGTAATCGAGGTTTCCATCAATTACTTCAACATCAATTCCTACTATTTTGCCCCCTAGTTCAACTTGCAAGTTACTTAAAATCCCGTATGGAGTGTATGATCGTCCATCAAATGCTTTTAACGTCGTTGACGATCTCGACAAGGGTGGTGAGCCTAAATTCTTCCAGCAACTCATCGACATAATACACGTAGATGCCCCCTCATCAATAATTGTTCGATGAACAGTTTTGTTGAGGGCTTTCACTTGAATAAGGAAAGCTAGTTGAGCTGGTAACTGAGGGTCATATCCTTTATGATCAAAGGCCACAAGATTGGAGTCCATTGGGTCAATTTCACCTCTTGCTGATAATAAAGCTTGCTCTTGGGAGAGGCAATTTTGTGGTACCTCAAGCGTCGACATAGCGGACGGCGATTGGGCCAGGTCCTCTATTATATTATAATTCTGTGCTATTTTTGCACGAGGATTAAATGTCGACTTGTACACTACTCCCTTTGGTGACTTTATCATTTGTTCAGGAATGGTGGGTGGCACAACTTTGGTCAAAGTTGTTGTCGAACTACTAGGTTGTTCATTAGCCTTGTTATTCGACACCTGTGGATTCCCGTAATCTTTATTCCTTGCCAAAGCATCATTTTGCTGCTTTGAGATAGACAACATAAGCACTTGGGATCGGGAAGCATTTTGATTAGCAACCAGTTTGGTACCCGGGCTTGGAAACGGATCAGTCAATACTGCTGAGGTTTTTGAACTCTTAAAGAGTTTCTTAACTTCAGCTATATGTGGACAATCTCTCGTCCAATGATCCTCATCGCATATATGACGCCCCGTAGGGGGTTTCCTTTTTCTCCCTTTCTTTTTCTTCTTGCCCCCTGGTTGCTTCAGTTGTTTGCCCTTGTCGGTCGACGCGACATTTACTTCCGAGGCAAGAAGTTCCTCATTTGCATTTTGACTGGAAATCTTACAGGCCCTTTTCGATGTAGCCTTTGTCGATTTTGTGTCTGTCGTACCAATCACGCCATCGATGGCATGAGAGTCATTGTTTGATTTAGAAGGAGGAGGAATTGAGAATTCCGGTCTAGGGGCGTCAGGTATTTTGTCGTAGAGCGTGCCAGACTGAGTATAGACCAAGTCCAGATATTGCGCACGAGCGATGACTTGCTCTTCCGTTACGACTCCCCCCTTTGCCACATCTTCTGTGATTGTAGGAAGTAAGGATTTGATAAACCATTCAGCTAATAGTTGATCGGGAACGTACGTTTTTACCATCCTACGACGACGTCGCCACTCATGTATATGATCAGATATGTGAGTGGCCGTTGTCTGTTTGAAGTTGGTTAGGAGTTCCGTTCCAGTTTCATACCTTATTGGTAATTGAAAATGGGTTAAGAAAGTCGTGGCTAAGGTACTGAAGTTGTTGAACGAAGCTCTAGGCAATTCAATATACCATTTTGCCGCTGGACCTGTTAACGTCCTCTGGAAAAGGCGAAGCCTTATCGAATCATCATTTAGGGTGTTTGATGAACACCACAGATGAAAAGTCATCACGTGATTTGATGGGTCTTCACCTGGATTTCCATTGAATTTAGGAATGTCAGATGGAAGTTTGTGAGGAATCGCTGGCCACCAAGGGGCGTAAGCAATCGGATCGTTGGTTAGCCGGTGTAAATCGGGTAACTCTAAATTCGCCACGAATGGTAACTGTTGATTCAGGTTAGGTGAAGCATAACCAGGGTACGATGGAATCGCTTGAGCAGTGGGTCTTTGCATACCAGCATAATGTAATTGATGTTGGTATGACTGATACGGTTGGTGGACTTGACCACTGTAAAGCGGTTGGTTTTGACCGTTTTGAATATACGGTTGTCCACTGTTCGCAAAGATCTGCTGCTTAGAACCTTGGTACACTTGCTGGAATTGTGGTTGTTGGTATTGCACCAGCCATGGTTGTGAAGCCATGTTCTGTTGTGCTATACTAACTGTTGGACCAAGGTGTTGGGTAATTGTACCCATTTGGACCTGTGTCGCCCCACCAGTTGGCCATTGTGGTTGTGTCCCAGGGTCAAGGGGCTGTTGCATTACAACCTGAGAAATCTGAGGTTGACATACAACATGAAACGTTTGAACTTGCGACACTGTCACAATAGCCGGTGTGGTCGGAATGTTCGACATAGGTACACACTGTTGCATAGAATATACAACCCTTGGTTGTTGAGGTAGCATAGGTACCCAACCACTTGATGTAATTCCAGTATAACCTGAACACTGTTGTGAACTCCCGTATGGATACCCTCCCAGAGGGGGTAGTGAAAGGGCATACTGCCCCCCATACGGTAGCAATCCGGAACTCAAGGGGATTGTTTGTCCTTGGGGACTGGATTGCCCAATTTGACCTCCAAATGGATCAATCTGGCGAGTCTCAACATAAGAGTTGCCGGATATTATTCCGGATGAACAAACTGGAACGGACCACACTGTCGAAATAGTCCCTTGGTGGACTCCTTCTAGCGGTTGTGAGCTAGTCGGGACAGATGGTATGCCGGTAAACATTGTCGGAGTGACGGCAGGGGCTTCTGCTGTCGCCGTGTCATTCGACACAGTCCTAGATGTTGACGGTTGTTCAGACATTTTGAGTCTATCCAATAGATTGCCTAGTGATTCTACAGGAACTTCCACTTGTGGTAGACTAACTTCTGATGAAGGAAATAGAGCGACCCCTACTCCAAAATGGGTTGGAGTATTTGCTTGTGGATCCTCTACAATTTCCTCTATCGCAATCAAACCAGGTGGAAGGGGAAGACCGTCAGGTCCGTAAAATATTTCTGGTGCCGAAGAAGGGGTTGAATCGATAGCGACAGTTGTTTGAGGAGCAAGACTCTCTGAACCGGTTACAGATGGAACTGGTTCAGTAACACAAGTATTTGCCCCCAGACTAGGATCAGTGTTACTGTCTCTCTGTGGCTGTTGAACTTCTTCTGTAGAGGCAGGGTTTCCAGAAATGTTTGGAGTAACCGGAATCTCAGATGTTGTTGGAACACTTGTTCTAACTTTGATAGGAGATTTCGAACCGGTTAAACGAGTTCACTTTGTCCGTACTGTTTTCGATTCCGGAGACAAAGACGGTTGACTCGTAAGCCTCCGCGAACGACGGGGTTTCAATTGACTTTCTTCCACGATTGCGGATTACTCGATCAACCAAAATACAAAAAGGGGAAATTGTGTTTCCGAATTAAATGAATTTTTAGACGCTTTTAGACACAATTTTCTTTTTCACTTTTAAAGAGTCGAGAAAAAGCTAAAGATGACTCTAGTCTCCTTCGATGTTTTAACGAGCCCGAAGTGACAAATGCTCGGATGGACTTTTTCTATTATAGAGTCTGAAAAAGCCCAAAAGAAACAGCTCTGGATTTCTAGGCAGAGGGTGTGCCAAACTTTTCGCGAAACCGCAGAATACTTTTTAGGGTACGGGCGGTCGATCTTCCTGAATGCTGTGTTCAGTGCATTGCAATCAGTAGGGCGACCGACATGGCTTCCTAAGGATAAAGGTTTTATGCCTATAGGGGTCTCCCAATATATACGCGACGGTACGTGGGAGCACAATCCGTACTGGCGCTATCGTCCCTCAGGAGGAATCACCCACCTTCCACGAGATCGACAGTCACCAGGCTTAACGACGCCGGAACACGTCTCTAGCCTAGACCTCTATGTTGTGCGTTATGTTACAAAGCGTTGTTAAGTTCATTCAATTTATTTTAGGTTGATCTTTTTAAAGTTTGGCTTTCAAGGTTCACCACGAGATGTATGATACAAATTCCTAAATGCAGTCTAAAGATGATAAGCAAGCTTTATATCTTTTCAACTTTGAAAATCCTAGCTACTAAGGGAAAAGAAAGACACCATCTTTTCTCAAAGAGCAATCAGCACACTCTAATGCACTTTTCCTAAATCCAACATGCAAACTATCAAATGCAAATGCACAATGCAGGTGTTTGTTTTCCGCTTTCTTAGTATTGATGCCTACAAAGAAAGCTTTTTGTACAACTTTGAATTTGCTTTTAAATGTTCAATACAAACAAGTTTACTTTTTTCGAAATCAGAGAAGATAGAAGAGATTACACTACTTAACGATTTTCGAAATAAAGACTTGTTTCGACACTTAAAAGAGACAAACTCAAACCAATAAGCAAAAGTAAATGTATAATCAATCTGTAAACAGCCAATGAACTCTCTTCTAAGATCACAATCAATAGATCTGAATCAAGGGCTACAGGATGACTATTTCACTCATGCAAAGGAAAACTGTAAATGACGCCACAAACACATAAAAACACTCACAGTCTTTTTGTACAAAAGGAGGCAGAATTCAAGCAGAGAAAAGGAGTTTTCAGACTGGTACCTATGCTGGTTACAGGCTGCAAAAATCAGAGATCAAAACAAGGCAAAACAGAGCAGAGAACCCCAGCTGCACAAGAGCAAACTGGTTCAGCGCAACCTCAACACAGGGGTTTTGACATTCAGCGCAGGTAACCTTCACGGGACCTGCGTTGAAATGCAGAATCCCTTCACTGGGTCTGCGCTGAAGGAGAAACTCTCGTTTCCCTCAGGTTCTGGGTCACAGATTGCTACTTAATCAACTGTTTCAGGCCAAATAAAAGCAACAAGCAAGGTGTAATCAAAGGGATGCTTTGAAGGGTACTAAGATCTATCACAAGGATCATCAAATCATTTGTGAATCCATTGTTCAGATCATAGACAAGTCCAGCAATTGGATCAAAGCAGCAACTTTCTACTTTGCATCCGGGAAAGATGCAGTTCGACTGTTGCTGTCAAGTCTATGAAGTAAACAATGATAGAGACACAAATAAAATGAATAAACAGATCTCCCCAGTGGAGTCGCCAATTTGTTGTGGGGAAAAATGCCTATGCAGGACGATCGTATCCACCTAAGGTGTGACAGTGCCTTAGCAACAAACGAGTACAGCTATTCTGGTTACTTCCTTTATGAAATGTGAAAGAAGAGAGATCAATAGACTTACCGGTGTCTTCCGTTTGTCCCTCGATCCGGTCTCTCTTCTCTTTGGGTGTTCACAACTACTTGCCTTCTTGCTTATCTAGCTTCAACCTGCAAGATCACAAGAGAACATCTACTTGCGACAAGATAACAGCTACTTGCGACAAGAGAAGAACACTACACAAAGACAGATATTCACATTCATAACTAGTTTAGGATCATAAATAAACCAAATACACTAATACATTCATACATCAAAATACATCAGCATATAGGAGAAACCAAGATAGCTTTATTGATGAATAACAAGGTTCAGGAAGAGATACAACCCAAAGGGCTCCAATCTAGCATCTCCTTCCGAGCAAATGGAATTCCTCTCTTTTCCCCCTTCAAAGCATTAAGCACCCAATGATTCCAATCTCAAACCAACAACAATTCTTTGCAATAACAAAATTCCAGCCTCCTAGATCTCATGGAGGAGAGATCCATATATAGATGTTTGGAGAGAGGATGAGTCAGCTTGAGATCTGACTAGTGTCTTCTCCCTTTGTCAGTTCTTGAGTCCACTTGGAGGTTCTTTCTTCCACTTGGAGATTTGGAACCTCTTACTCATCACCAGTCGAATTCCCTGAGGCAAGTGTCATTTTGGAAGCTTCCTGGGTCTTGACACCTTGAGAAATGAGCCTGCCACTTGTCCACTCTCGTTCAGCGCAGGTAGTCTTTGTTCCAGTTGACATTCAACGCAGGTAGCCAGTGTTGGCTTTGACATTCAGTGCAAACAGCTAGTGTAGCCACTGAAATGATCCTGAATTGACTTGTTTTTGAGCAGTTTCAGGTGGAGAACTTCTGTGAATTGCTGTGGTTTGTTAGCCTTGTTCCTCTAGGGGTAGGAACAACATGTTTAGGGACTTTGGATCCCTTAGGTTATGGAAATTTCATGCTCAATGCTGTAAGGCACAAAAATGTCTATAACAATGACCTAGATTGTTGGTGAGATAGCATGAGGGACAAACATTCTTGAAAGGAATGGTCTTTGAGGGTTGGCAACTTGTGGAATGAGTGCCTCTTCAAAATCATGGCCTAGAGGGAGACCTTTAGGTTTGGGACATGGGTTTCTTTAGGGTTTGATTATGGGGGATGTCAAATCTGATCTAGTTAGAGTACCATGAGGTGAGGCACCCACCAAATCATGGTGACTAGTTGAGTAAGTATCATCAGTTAAGAGAGATAACTTGGTTTGTGGTACATATTGATGATGATGTTGATGTAGGTACATGGTATTAATATAGATAAAGATGCTATCAATAAGATTTACCTTTATTTTTAGAAAGATCATGTATATAGAATTAGGGATATTATCCCTATGTCAATTTGAAAAGAATTAGAAGAATGGTTTCATGGATAGAGATTCCTCGTGCATCCTCTACTATGACCAGAATTAGGGATGTTATCCCTATTTCAAGTATCTTGATCAAATTTAGGAAGAATGGTTTGGTGAATAGACATTTTTCCCTATATCAAGTACATTGACAAAAATTAGGAATATGGTTCTAGAGGTTGAGTTGTAACCTCATATCATCTTGCTTGAATCTCTGAGACAGTTGCTTGGATCTCTGAGAGAGTTGCTCATATCTCTATTTAGAGAGAGTTTCTCATATCTCTGAGAGATTTACTCGAATCTGTGTTTAGAGAGAGCATGTTTTGGCATCTCGCTTGGGTTGAGGTCACTTAGAGTTTCACCTAAACTATGTCCACTAGCCATGTGATGGTTAACATGGACTAGTCTAGATACCATGAGGTTGAGACAGTGAATAGTTGATATTAATTTTGTACCATAGGTATTGGGTGGTTTCCATGATTATTATAGGTCAAGAGGGTTGACCTAGATGATTGTGGTGATGGTAATGTTGATATTGATTTGATAATGATGCTAATCTAGACTTTCCTTAAAAAAGTGATCAATTAGCTGACATCTCGTTAGACATTATGAAAACCTCCCTAGCTAAGAGGGAGTGTTGAAGAAAGTAGCTACGGTTGGTCTTCATAATCCTTGACGTATTTATAATGTAGTATGTAAAAAAATGAAATAAAAATTAAAAGAAAGGAAATCAACAAAAGCACCTCAAGTTAATATCCTTAAAAGTAGTGCACACTCACATAAAAAAATATTTATCATCATTTACTTCCCACCATAATTTAAGCAAGTATTTGCATAAAATACATAATAGGAACAATATGTAAAAAATATGAGTAAAAATGTAAACTTTAACAAATATGAGTAAAAATGTAAATGTGTATACTTACTAGAATTTTATTTAGAAAGAGATGTGATCTAATTAGAAAGAGACCTATCTCTTGGGTATATTTGGTATAAAATACATTTGAATCTTTTCTTTTGTCACACACTTTTCACACACATCTCTCTCCCTTGCACACATTCTAATATCTACTTTTCTTTCATGATTATTAGTTGAATTTTTGAAATGTGATTGCTTGATGAAGATAATGGAACTAAAAAACCAAGATATTACCAAAGTTTAGAAATAAACTACTTATATCAATTGAACTAAAAAACCAATCATCTACACCTGCCATTTTCCATTTCTCCCTTTGTTGTTCCACTATTAAACCATAGAAGTCCAACCTTTCCCCTATTCTCCACCTATCATAAGTAGAAAATACCTCCCCATCACCACAAGTAAGTTCCTCCTGAATTATGAAAATTTTATAGAGGCTCCAGTAAGAAGAAATTATGAGTCTATGGAGCTTATGTGGTTGTTACATGGAAAAAGACAGTGATGTCACAATATTCAAAAGCGTTATAGGCCCACATCTAAATTGTGAATAAGAAAAGCCATGAATTCCACCGTATTCAGAGGACAAATAAATCAACCCCAAGTACCTACATGATCTCCTATAGGCTACTATAGTATCTTCTACCACCTACATCAATAACATTCAACCACCTACAACAATAGTATTTAAGCCATTTGAACCAAATATATTTGGAGAAACAACAATATCCATGGAAATATTCTAAAGGTCCTCAAAAGTAGTAGCAACAACATTAGGACCTCCAATGGACCATCAAAGGCAACAAAAACATTCAATAATTCAAGATCATTAAGGACATTCTCAAATTTTATATCAATAACCTCATAACATCTGCAATAAAAAATAAAGGTAAGGCCTAGGTATGCATCCCTTAGAACCCCCCCTTCAAACCTATTCTAGCTTGGAGAAGCATTAGAATTGTAAGAAGAAAACGTTTTATAGCAAGATTTAGTTAGAGCAACCTTGACCATATCTAGCAATAAACTTAATTTTTCTCCAAGAGACACCCACACATGTGGGCGAGGAACAAGGAAAAAGTGGAAAAGACTCAAGAAAGTGGGTTATTATCTTTTACTCATGATAAATAACAAGGATTACGAAGGGGTAAGTGAGGGCCAACCCACTTAACTCAAAGCACTCCAAACTTGTTTTGCATGCAATTTTGTTTATATTAATTTTTTTTTAAGAAACAATTAAAAAGATAAAAATTAAAATAAAATGGTTGACTCTCCATCTCTTGACATGGAAAGTGGATGCTATAGGAACATATAAGAACTACTACAAGAGACAGAAAGACTACTATAGGAACCTACAAGCATTGCTAAAGGAAAAAAACAAATTTCTACAGGAAGTTGAATTTTTTCCCAAAACAATCATAAAAGTTTCAAATGACTTAAAGGGAAAAGGGATATCGGAAAGAAACATAAGTCAAATTTCTCCCCACTCACATTTTTCTTAAGAAGGAGACCTCTCAGTCATCAAAAAGAATTTTATGTGTTAGATAATCTGAATTAAACAAGTAGCTAAATAATTTGATATTTTTTTCAAGAGACACAAGTGGAAAAATGATGAGGAATTGCATGGAGTAATTTGTTGTATTTGTTTCTCAAAGGTAGTTCTTGGTTAAACTGCACCGAGAAACCAACTCAACCAATCTTTAGGTTCAAGCTAGCCTTCAAACCAGAGGTGGATCCCTCAAGTGTTACGAGGCTTTTCAATGTTGTTCACTATCACTGGGAAATAGTCTATGAAGCCCAATGACTAGATCAAGGATTTGTATATATGGTTGTTGATGAGTCGGAAATCCCTGCTTGCAAACAAATCCCTCTCTTTTAGAGGCCTTATCAAAGTGAAAACGTTCAACTATGGCAGAAACACATAGCTTGAAAGGTTCGTAATGAAGGAATGGAGGAGAGATTAGAGAATTGGATATCCTCCTTAAATACCTAATTATCTAATAAAGAGCAGAAGCTGTGTAGAAGGATCTCTATAACAAACAACAACATATTTAAGAGATAAAAGAAGGCAACAATTTAGTGATGCAGAGGTATTAATTCAAATAAACTGTTCAATTAGCTAATCTCAGTGTAGATGATAACTTTGCAGTGGGTTGTCAGGGGGGTTGATACTCAACCTAACCTTACCCTGTACTTTTGTATTACCTCATACATATGAAGAAACAAATTATAAAATCACTGGAAAATACATACATAAGAAACAAATTTTGTCATGAACTAGAGTCATAAAACTTTAATTGAAAATTTTGCAATAGAAGTCTTTACAAAAATGGTAGGGTTTTGGCATCAAAATCCAACCCTTGCTTATTCAAAATGAAACAATATATAGAGAAATTACAATCCTAAAATGTCACAATATTCCTAGAATAAAAATCTAAACAATATAACAAAAATAAAAGCAGTCTCTAGATAACTATAAAAAATTTGGAATTGACTGAAATTATTGTGCATTGGAAACTAGAGTTAGTTCATTGACTGCTGATCTTTTTCCTCGAATATCTGAAATAGAAAATAATTTTTCCTAGAAATTTGAATTTGTTGAGATATTCTATGAAGATTTGGTAATCATCCTTTAACTATACCTATTGATCCTTTGATTGTTTGTTCTCTTGATGAAAAATTGAAATTAATCTTCAACTTGTTAATATTGTGCAACATGTTTGTTTTACTTCCTAAATAACAAAGATTAGGAGTCAATTTTCCAAGTGTTCATAATCATTCAACTAATTGTTTGAATGTTGTCTTTCTCTCCTTAAAAAACTAGATTTTATTTGTAGTTGATTTCTGCCTCAAAAAACTCAATGTAATATTAATACAATCTCTTAAAATCTAGGAAAATTGCTTTGGTATGCTTTCTTTTGGAACCTTGAAACAGTTAGTTGTTATTTTAATAATTTGGCATAACACTTTTCTACTGTTGAAGAAAATAAATATTCACAAGTGTTTTTCTCATTTTGATTGCTCAACCAAGAATTATGAAATTTATATATAATTTAATCAATAAAGTTTGATAAAACCCCAAGAAAGAATGCTAATTAGATGGACCGTCTCTAACTCCATTAGATTCTCTTGAAAAGTCCTCCAAAATTGAGCCAATATGCTCAATTTTATCTAAGTTTTTTAGAATATAATAGTCTTGTGCCTCTTGAGTTTCAAAATAGATTGGATCTACTGTGTCAAAATCAAATTTATACGAGAGAAATCTTCTAACAACCTAAGCATGGTACATACATGTAATTTTACCTATAATTTTCTCACTTCTAAAATCCAGCCAACAGTTTGATCTGCAACATTCCCCTAATGCACAAAACCGTCTTTAGCAATTTAGAGTTTTTAATGTATCTTTGTAAGTCTATCTCAAAAATCCAGGATTTAGATATTAAAACTACTGCCAGGTACACTTGTCCATTCACATAAGCAATTTTTGTAATATTTTATCATCATATATACAATGAAAGAGGTAAATCCTCCAAATATTTTGTAATCATCCTGGCGTTTTTCCTAGAGATGGATTCATGAATAATCAACTGCTCAAGCTTTGGGAATCTTTCTTTCAGGCATTTCAAACCTAAGGGGCATGTAATCCATACAAATTTTCCACGTTTGAAGAAGCGTTTTTGAAGAAACCAACAATTGTAAACCCCCCATTAAACTATGAATGGGAAATGGGTTCCACAATTCTTCCTTTCATCATTCTCATATAAGAAATTTTTATTGAATCTTCTCGAGCCATTTTATACTTTCACTCTTTATTTCCTAATTGGAACATTGTGGGTGTGAGCTCTTATGGTATGTATGGAGGCCTTATCGCCATGTGGGATCCTTAGTGGCCATATTTGTGTGCTTTCAGTCTCTTTGCAAGAATTCTTTTGACTAACCATGTTAGTGTGTTACCCAGTCATGTTCATCTTCTTAATCTATATGCACCTTGTGGAGATCGTGTTGTCTTTTGGGACCGTATGAAGCAATGTGACTTGCTCAATATTGGAGGCCTTATCATGGCAGGTGATTTTAATGCTACATTATTGACACAGGAATCATGGGGAACTCACTATTGACTAGACCCTTTGGCTGATCAGTTGTATAATCTTTTTGCAGATCATCACTTGGTCAATATGTGCCCCTTTCTACTTTTCCCCACTTGGAATAACCATAGGGCTAGTGATGAACATATCAGGAAGAATTTAGATCGTTTCCTCGTCCATGAGAACTTGGTAGAGACTCTGGGCAATATGAAGTCTTGAATACATAGGACACATCTATCTGATCACCTTCCCATTATTTTACAATGGAGGATGGAAATTATTCGTTGGGGGATCCCTTTCAAATTTAATAGGGTTTGGTTGGATGATAAAGATTTTAAATATATGGTCACTTCTACATGGGCCAAGATAGCACAGACACAGGAGGCCACTGCCATGCATTCCCTTACTCAAAAACTCAATTTATTAAAAAGAAGGAATATAACTTCAAAGAGAATGAAAAAGAAACAATTGAGTTTGGAATTGCAATAGATTATCAAGGATATATCTTGTTTTGGACAATCCATTAAAATGAACAATCCAACACATCAGGATTTGGAATTCTTAAAATCCCTAGAAGACAAACAGAATGAGATTCTTAAGATTCAGGAAGCTACTTGGAGACTCAAAATCAGGGCAATAT
This sequence comes from Pinus tabuliformis, assembly GCA_031772625.1. Lineage (NCBI taxonomy): Eukaryota > Viridiplantae > Streptophyta > Pinopsida > Pinales > Pinaceae > Pinus > Pinus tabuliformis. The sequence continues at coordinate 833,598,534 of CM062804.1, forward strand.
GGTTATGAGAGGGGGATCGTAATACCCATTTTTCATCATTATGCTAACCACAAAATGCACATAAATGTTATCTGGCACATTGAAATTTGATGTAGCAGCAACACTATAAAACCCGTATCAGCCCTTCTTTCTAACTTTCAATCAACCAAAAGGAAGATCAGCTTTCAATCTAACAAATTAAAACTGTAATTGATTTACAAGAAGACAATCCAACAAACTTTGATTTGGTGGAGAACGTTTTCCTACGTTACAGGTCATGTGAAAGACATTTTAGCAGTTTGCAGCAAATGTAGCATTAGATACCAAATGATGTAGCATTTTGTGGCACAAACATAGCTCCAAACTCCTATGCACCGCGCCAAGTTGAAGATGTGCCTATTATCCGGATTTCTTCTGGAAATTTGATTTGTTTGCCTACTCTAACAGTCGTAGAGACCCGATCTACAGTTTCCTAACTAAATCGAGGATTTGCCACTAGATTTATATTCCCAAATGTGTGGTTGACCAAAACAGTGATCGCATAGGGTTGTGTCAAATTAATCGAATCAAAATTGCATCTTTGCTCATTGATTAGCTGAGACTTGGACTGTGCGAGGGAAGGCTGAACTGACTATATCACAAATTTGTTGTCTCCATGTAAAACTGAAACATCACTCTATTATTATGACTAAAATCGAAAACATTGATGCACAAAAGAAAAAAAAACAGACCATTTCCCTTGAGCCTCGATAGCTCTATTACAATATTGTTATACACAGGAAAATAGCGTATATGTGTTACTACCTTCGATGGATCTATTACATTACTACACTCATTTTTTTCCACTCTCACCCTCTCTCCCAGCATCAATCAGCAAACAAATCCTTAAGTAAATATCTCCTACCACAATTGAAGGAATTTTCTAATTTTTAAGAAATAGAATCCTAATTTAACTTAATGACTTAGCTACTTGGCTTGATCTCCTCGTAGCGAGGATCAACTTGCCATTTATTCCTAAATTCCTCAAATTTTTAGCATTGAACTAACTACTTAGATAATTAATAACTATTAAGAACTTAATAATCAATTTTCTTCTCCACTCCTTGTTAACCACAACATGTGATCACACTATCACATTGCTGGCTGGGTCTAGATGCTCCTGCATCAGACTTCCAGGGAGGAAAAACATTGTTCCATCATGTCTTATGGATCCACTTAATACCTACGTAACTCTGTAGTTGTCATCCAACTGGCATCTTCATCTGGCTGCCCCTTCCATTTAACTAAGTACTGATAATATAGTTGGCCTCTTTTCTTCTTTGCTACTCTTTTATCCAAAATAGCTTCCACTTCTTTCCTTATTGTCTTTGGCATTTGCTCCTCCCAGTTTGGGGTCTCAATCTTCTTTAAATTTCTGTCAACTCATCCTGTAGCTCTTCCTCTGACTCCTTGTATGGGTACAAATTTGCAATGTTGAAGATTGGTGATATTACAAACCCTTCTAGTAGCTCAACCTCATAGGCATTGGTTAAAAACTTCCTCATTATTCTACACGGTCCTATCTCTTTCATCTTTAATTTGTTATAAGTCCCAACATGAAACCTCTCCTTTCTCAGGTAGACCATGACTAGATCACCCACTTGAAATTCTTTTTCTTTCTGCTTCATATAATCTCTCTGTTTGTATTCACTGTTGCTTTCCTGTAATCTATCTTTGACATCTTCTTGTAGTTTTTGTATATGCTCTGCAAACTCTTCCGCCTTTGTGCTCCTTATCTCCTGTTTGCCCAAATTTCTAAGCTCATATACACCTCTTGTATTCATCCCATAAATAATCTTGAATGGACTCATCCTAGTACTCCAGTTAGGAGTATCATTATAAGCAAACTCAACTTGAGCAAGTGCTAAATCCCACTTCTTAGGATTTTGATAAACTAAGCTCCTCAATATGTTTCCCAAGCTTCTATTTGCTACTTCAGTCTATCCATCCGTTTGAGAATGATATGCTAAACTAAAACTAAGTTTTTCACCTAGTTTCTTCCACAGAGTTCTCTAGAAATGCCTAACAAACTTTGTATCCCTGTCAGACACAATACTTATAGGCAACCCATGTAACCTTACAACTTCTTAAAAAAACAGATTAGCAATATGAGTTGCATCACTAGTCTTCTTGTATGCAATGAAATGAGCCATTTTAGAAAATTTGTCTACCAAAACATAAATGGAGTCATTTCCTCTTTAAGTTTTTGGCAAACCCAAAACGAAATCCATACTAACTGCATCCCATGGTCGGCCTGGTATTGGTAATGGCTGGTACAGTCCTGTGTTTTGCTTCTTCCTTTAGCATGCTGATAGATCCTACACTTCTCAACAAATTTCTTAACATCAGTTTGCATTTTTGGCCAGTAGTAAAAATCATTTACCTGCGCAAAGGTTTTGTCCTGTCCAGAGTGTCTAGATAAGCCTCCACTTTGTTTCTCCTTAATTAGGTTTTCCCTCACAAAACATTTGGGAATACACAACTTGTTATGTTTAAAAAATAGACCTCCTTGGATGAGATAATCCAACCACTGACTTCAATTGTGAATTGTTGGATTTTTCACAACTGCATAAATGTCTTTAAATTCTGCATCTCCCTTATACATGTCAACCATTTCTTCAAAACCTACAACACCAATTTTTAATTCCTGCACAATTAAATTCACTTTGCTCAAAGCATCAATGACTTTGTTCAACTTATCGCTTGTGTGCTTAATCACAAAAGTAAAACTCTACAAAAACTCCACCCACTTGGCATGCTTCTGGCTCAATTTCGACTGATTATTTATGAACTGTAATGCATGATTATAAGAATATAATATAAATTCTTTTGGTAACAAATAATGTCTCCATTTTTTCAAAGCTTGCACAATAGCATAAAACTCCTTGTCATAGGATGAGTATTTTTTCTTTAGCTTCATTCAATTTCTCACTGAAATATGCTATTGGTCTCTGTTCTTGACTTAAAACTGCTCCAATTGCAACTCCACTAGCATCAGTTTCAACTTGAAAAACTTTCTCAAAATCTGGCAAAGCTAAAACTGGCTTTTCTGTAATTTTCTTCTTCAGTAATTTAAAGTTTTGGTCTGCTGCCTCTGTCCACCTTAATGGTTGATTAATCTCTTCGATTGTTTCAATAATGGGTGCACAAATCTGACTAAAGCTTTTGATAAATTTTCTATAGAAACTGGCAAGACCGTGAAAGCTTCTTACCTCAAATATATGTTTTTTGGAGTTGGCCAATTCAAAATTGCTTGGACTTGCTCTAGATCCATTTTAAGACCTTCTCTAGAAACTATGAATCCCAAATAGATTAGCTCTTCCTTCATAAAACTGCAGTTCTTCAGATTTATTAGTAGCTTCTCTTTCTGCAAAGTTTTTAGAACTAATTTAAGGTGTTCCAGATGCTCTTCTTTACTTCAAGTAAAAACCAAAATAGCATCAAGATAAACAATTACAAACTTGCCAGCATAATCCTTAAAAACTTCATTCATTAATCTCATGAATGTGCTGGGTGCATTAGTGAGTCCAAAAGGCATCACTAACCATTCATACAATCCACTGTTTGTTTTGAACACAATCTTTCACTCATCCCCTTCTCTAATTCTTATCTGATGATAACCTTTTTTCAAATCTGTCTTGGTAAAATATTTTGATCGACTCAAGGAATCCATTAAATCATCCATGCGTGGTCAATGAGAACGATACCTAATGGTGATTTTGTTGTTGGCTTTGGAATTTGTGCACATGCGCCATTCACCACCTTTCTTTGGATTGAGTACTGTTCGTACATCACATGGACTACGGTTCTCTCTGATCAACCCCTTATCCATCAATTCCTGCACTTTTCTCTTAACTTCTGCATTCTCCTAAGGAGTCAACCTGCATGCCGCTTTATTCGGCAAACTTTCTCCAGGGATTAGATCAATGTGATGACTAATACTCTTGATGGGTGGTAATGCATTTGGCAACTCATCCACAATAATATCAGCAAAATCATTCAGTAGATTTTTTTATTTCTTTAGATAAATCATCTAAGTTTGTGGAAGTTAAAATTACCTTAGGTCTCCCTATGATGGAAAAATGTATCTTTTCATCCTTCTTGACTTCTTGCAACAATTCTTTCCCACTCATCAGCATAACACTGTTTCCAGGTGCATCTTTTCCTGCTTCATCCTTCAATGGCAGCAATGTGTGTTTATTTCCGTCCTTCTCTAGAGTGTAAGTGTTTCTTCGACCATCATGCATAGCTTTCTGATCAAATTACCAAGGTCCTCCCAACAATATGTGACATACATCCATTTGCATTACATCACATAATATCACATCCTTGTAAGTACCAATCTGGATCTCTACCTTGCATTATTTTGTCACAATAAGTTGATGTACTTTTTTTAGCCAGGATACTTTGTAAGGAGTAGGGTGTACTATTTTTACCAATCCCAATTTGTCCACTATCTCTGTATAAACAAAGTTATTAGTGCTTCCACTACTAATTATTACTTTATAGCATTTTCCTTTGGACTTGCATGTAGTCCTAAATAGATTATTTCTTTGAGTTGGCTCTCCTATCTCTTTTTCTGCTTTAAGCGATACCCTTTTCAATAACAAGGATTCTCCTACGTCGGGTGGCTCTTCTTTACTTTCAATTTGAGGATTTTCTTCCTTTGCCTCAGACACATTCACATTTCTTTGATTTGTTGTTTTATTATGAGGACAATCCCATGATCCATGTTCACATTCTCCGCATGTGTAACACCGAATTTCTCTTCCTTGACCTCTTCCTCTGGGTGCAAATCTCCCTCTACCAAAGTCTCCTCTTTGTGGCAATCTACTACTCGAACCTCCTGCTTCATTCTGAGAGTGCTGGAATCTTGATTTGGAAGCTCCTCTTCCTCTTGCTAGACTTTTACCTCTATGCCTCTGACTTTTCTTTCTCAACATTTTCTCCTTTGCCTTCAAGGCTGCTTGATAGGAACTCTCAATCGCCTTCAGAATCAGTAGATTGATTTCATCTTGTATGTCATATCTCAAGCCATTGATATATCTGGCTACCTTCTCTATGTCATGCTTTGCATGTCTTGATCTAATGCTCAACTTATAAAACTCTTCTGTGTATTCTTTGACAGTCATTCCTTTCTACCTCAACTTTTGTAACTGTCTGAAAAGGTTTAGCTGATAATCTTGTGGCATGAATTTACCTTTCAATTTTCTCACCATTTTGTCCCATTGCTTAATATTAGGCTTTCCCTTTCTCTCTCTGGATGTTTGTAGTTCATCGCACCAGATAGTTGCATGGCCCTTCAATCTGGTAACTTAAAATTTCAATTTTTTTTTTCATCAACCTCCTCATAGTCGATATACTTATCTAATGAATTGATCCAGTCCATCAACATTGAGGTTACCGTCATAAAAAGGTATTTCCACCTTTGGTCTTCCACTTACTTTGGCCAACATTTTGAGAACTTTGGCGGCTTCACTTTCATCCTCTTCTTCTTCCTCAGAAGATTCCTCAGCAGCACTAACATCTCCTTCATCAGGTGCTCTCCTCTTAGCAGTTTCCATTGTCTCCATCCTTGTATGAAGGTGTCGAATCTCTTCTAGCAAAACTGCATTGGCTATAGGTCTTCCCTGACCTACACCATCTCCTCTCCTAGGTGGCATGTTTGTTGTAGCAGAACTTAATCCCTGTTTTCTCTGATACCAAATGATGTAGCAGTAGCACTATAAAACCTGTATGAACCCTTCTTTCTAACTTTCAATCAACCAAAATTAAGATCAACTTTCATTCTAACGAATTAAATATGTATTGATTTACAAGAAGACAATCCAACAAACTTTGATCTTGTGGGGAATGTTTTCCTATGTTATAGGTCATGTTAAAGACATATTAGCAGTTTGTAGCAAATGTAGCATCAGATACCAAATGATGTAACATTTTTTGGCACAAACGTAGCTCTAGAATCCTATATGCAACGCGAAGTCGAAGATGTGCCTATTATCTAGATTTCTTCTGGAAATTTGATTTGTTTTCCTACTCTAACAGTTGTAGAGACTCGATCTATAGGTTCTTGACTAAATCTAGGATTTGCCACCGGATTTATATTCCCAAATGCGTGGCTGACCAAAACAATGATCGCATAGGGTTGTGTCAAATTAATTGAATCAGAATCGCATCTCTGCTCATTGATTAGCTGAGACCTAGACTGTGCGAGAGAAGGTTGAACTTACTATATCACAAATTTGTTGTTTCCATGTAAAACTGAAACATCACTCTATCATTATGACTAAAATTGAAAACATTGATGCACAACAAAAAAAAAAAAAACAAACAAACAAACTATTTCCCTTCAGCCTTGATAGCTTTATTACAGTGTTGTTATACACAGGAAAAACAACGTATATCTATTACTACCTTCGATGGATCTATTACATTACTACCCTCCCTGTTTTTTTTCCACTCTCACCCTCTCTCTTGGCATCAACCAGCAAAAAAATCCTTAAGTAACTGTCTCCTACCACAATTGAAGGAATTTTCTAATTTTTAAGAAATAGAATCCTAATTTAACTTAATGACTTAGCTACTTGGCTTGATCTCCTCGTAGGGAAGATCAACTTGCCATTTAGTCCTAATTTCCTCAGATTTTTAGCATTGAAATAACTACTTACATAATTAATAACTATTAAGAACTTAATAATCAATTTTCTTCTCCACTCCTTGTTAACCACAACATGTGATCACACTATCACATTGCTGGTTGGGTCTAGATGCTCCTACATCAAAATTTCTGACGGGGAGACTAAATAGACCACCCCAGAGATCCAAAATAAGGTTGTAACATACTTTGAGTAGTTTTATAAGACTAGACTGGGTGTGAACTACATGGATCAAATATGGGCTTCGGAACTTTAGTGTTTGATGAAGCATCTAACGAAGCCCTTTTTCATCTTGTTCAATTGGAAGAAATTTTACAGGTTTATAAATAATTTTCTAAAGACAAATGCTCACTCCCTAATGGATAGACTATGGAGAACTTTATGCATTTCTTTAAATTGATGGGACAGAGTCTATTAGAAATTGTGGAAGAGTCCAGAATTCTAGGAAATATATATGGTGCTATAAATTCTACCTTTATAACTCCTATTCTGAAATCTTCTTCTCCTAACAATTTCATGGATTTCCGACCAAGATCCCTTTGCAACATCACTTACAAGTGTATTTCAAAGGTGATTGTGATACGTATCAATAATGTCCTCTCTGCGCACATATCCCAAGAGAAATTTGGATTTCTTAATAATCATCTGATCCATGATGCCATTGCTACTGCACAAGAATGCATTGATACTATTCATATAAAAAAGAATGAATATCTTGTTATGAAAGTGGATTTACAAAAGGCCTACGACAGTGTGGACTGGTCCTACATCCGACTCATTCTTAACAAGATTGGTCTACATCCATACAATGTAGAGTAGATTATGGCATGTATATCTTCTGTTTGTTATGTTGTTCTGATAAACAGATTTCCCACAAGCTTCTTTAGGGCAGGTAGAGGACTTCAATAGGGGTGCTCTCTATCCCCTTTACTTTTCATTCTTGTCAAGGATGGACTTAGCTTGAAGATAAAGGATGCTTAGTCTTAGTGTCTCTTTCGGGGTTTATACATATCTCCTCATGTGAATATGACTCATGTATTTTTTGTTGATGATATCCTTACTTTTGGTATTATTTCTAGATCACAATTGTCTACTCTACTCTATATCTCTTTATGTTATGGTTATGCCATAGGATCATAACTTGGATGACACTACCCTCTAGAAACATTGGATCTATAAAACATTTATCCTATCGTCATTGTACACCTGTTCTTTGTTTCCCTGTAGGTCTATTTGATGGAGCGACACAATAGGGAATATGTGGATGCAACACTTGGCTCAGAATAAATGAAAGGCCACATTACAAACTCTCCTGTAATGGCGGCCCAGGTACCAACACTAGGGTTGAAATATTAGCATTATGGGGATTACTTTGGTTTGCAAAAGAAAATAAGGTAAATAATATACATGTCTATGGAGATTCGAGATCCCTCATTGAGGGAATAAAAGGGCACATAGTTTTTGATGCACCTTTCTTATCTGGATGGATCAACTGCATCAAACATCTCATGGGGACTTTCCTAGGTATTTCTGCTTGCCACATATACCGTGAATCTAACATAGTGGCATATACACTCTCTGAGGGTCTCAGTGGTGTATTTGGGGTTATGAGGTACAAGTACATAGATGAAAATATCACTTGTCGTATCTATGTTTTATAATTTATGTTTCATTACTAGGTAGTCTTTTTCATAATATCTAATATGAAGCATCTGCTCTATGTTTTGACACACACACACACACACATATATATTTGGATTGTTTGGTAAGACTCTGAGTTTTGTTATGAAACTCACATATAGGTGTATATGATCCACACATTGACTATATGTATTGGATCTATCTTTCATTAATATAAATCCACCGTTTTTTTCTTCTCAAAAAAAGGGGTCCCACACTTCAACTAGAGCTATTTGTTTGTGCCAATACCCACCATTGAAAGTTTCATACACTTTATTGAACTTACGCCAAAGTTTAATATACAATCCATTTGTAATATTTAGGGCCAGTAATGACAATCATAACTTCTCTACCCAACTCTTCGAGAAATAGAAACCCTTTTGAATGGTCTACAATCTTGGAAACAAAATTAAATACACATAACATAAGCATTTCTAGATACTATTATGCAGGAAACTGGTACTTTAGTGATGCATGGACACTAGTTTTTAAGATCACCACATGTGGAATTTTTCTTGACACATTAGCATTTTCACTTTGAAATTTGACTTGTGGTTGCTTTTCGTATGATCATATGGAGATTATATAATTCTTACAACTAAAAAAACCCTCTAACTTATTGTTAAATGATGTCTACTGCCTCTCTACTCATTGACTTGGCACTTTAAAAATTTTAATTTTTCATTATGGGTGCTTATCCCACATGTTGTAGCATTTTTGGGTTTTGATAAGTTGGAATCAATTAGTCAAAAAATGAAAATATTTTTCAAAAATGTTAAGGTAGGATATGGACAAAAAAAAATACTGAATAAAAATGTTAGGAAATATTTTCATAAATATGTCCATATCAAAGAAAATGTTAGGATAGATGCCCTAAAGAATGAAGGAAAAAATAAAATGTTAGGTTAGAAATAAAAATAATAAACAATCAACTCTGAAAGTGTGCAAGTCCAGGTGCCACTACTTTTGACTTTTTTATGCAAAATAATGGTTGTGTGCAGCTTGTCATAAATGCCAAAACCCATGATAGTAAAACTTTTTAACCTTGACTAGTTCATGCTTAAATTTCATGTTTATAGTTAGAGAATAAATATCTAGCCAAATTATTTATTCTTGGAAAATCAGTAGTCAGGTAGAGAATAATAAGGAGCTCATTAGTTTAATCTGAGCCCTTGGATGTTATAAGGTTAGAATTAGATAGTTTGTTTTTCAAAAGAAAAAGGAAATGATGGGTATGCTAGCCTCAATGCACCCAATTAAGTGAAGAAAATATGTTAGGGTAAGTAAAAGGGTAGGTAGAAGAAAAGTTGCAGAAGTACATTTACCATGCTGGATCATGTGTTTCAGTGTGCAAGAGCAGTTATGAAAGTGAAAAGAGGTTCACAATTTGATTTGGTTAACTTCCCCTCATTCATTTCATTCCCCACTACATCCTTACTAATTTCCTCATCATCACTTCATTTTCACCTTTTCCTATCATTTTCACCTTTGCCCCTTGGTTTCACACAATTTCCTAGCAAATTACCCTCCAAAGGTTATTTTCTCACTCGAAACCCCTTTTCCCTAGTGTGAAACTCATATCCCCATTGAAAAATTCACTTTCCCCTTGTAATTCTCCTAAAAACCCATAATACCCCTTATCCTAAGGTTTTTTCCCCCCTCCGCTTCATTTAACTTTAACTCTGCTTTTACCATTTTCACGACAAAACCTTAAAACCCCTTTAGTCTAAGTTTTGTCTACTCCTGCATTCTATTAACCCCGCTACATTAACTGTGGTTAAACAGGCCCCGCATTTGACCCTCATTGTGGTTAATAAACCCTTCTCAACACCTTTTTAACTTACAAATCCTTTGTATTTTTCCTCCGTCCCACTTTTATTAAACCCATCGTGATTTGTATAACCCGCTCTTTATTCATAAAATAATTACAAATCCTTTGTAATTAACCCCTGGGCCCCGCTAATCTCCGTGCCTGTTCCCTCCGTGCATCTCTACTGCGCGATAGCCGTCCAATCATCCGTTCCCAGATCCAACCACTCACAGCCATATCGTGCACTCGCTATCTCCGGACTTTAAAGGCCCAAGAGCATGCAAGATTTGTGGTTTTGCTCGGGCCCCTTGTGGTTACGTGTCATTTCCTCGTTAACTCGCGTGTCCTCGAAGAAAAACCACCCTACGAACAAAAGCGGTGTGATGAGCCTCCGAAACTGCTCCCTGCATATGAAAAAATCATCCACTGTTCACTTTGCACCAAATTTCAAAAAAGTTAACTGTTTAACCGTTTAAACGACAAAACCCTCACTTTTGCTCCTTTCGCTCGTTTTTCACTGAAACCCGTCTGAACCCTATCTGCACCACCTTAAGCCTCTACAACTCAATTCGACCTTTGATTACCATTTAAACATCACCAAGACTTCATCCAAACACATGCGCCATGCCTAAAGCCATTTATCTCTTCCCTACCAACCTCTGTTTTTTTAACAAATTGTTGTATTTTGCAGGTGATCAACAGAAGACTAGGAGACTAGATAAACAGTTTTGACACTAGTTAAAAACCTGTTTACTCCAAGATTCTCAGGAAATCTATTCAAAAGGCTTCATTTATCAGAAGTTTGTGTACAAATAGAAAATCAAGTTTAAACTAGAGACAAAGCAGAAAGAAGTCACTTACACAACAAATGTTAAAACAAACAATTTACATAGTGAAAGTTAAAACAAAGGAAATAGATAAAAGACAAAGAAGATGATCCATATCCAAACTACCTAATGCTAAGACATGTAAAAACTAAATGATTTATTGTTGAAATATACAGTAAAAACTTGAAATGTACAGTAAAGGTAAACAGGCACAGTAAAGGATATTAACAGGTCATCAACGTCAAAGAGTATTAGATGAAAGGTCATACGTAAATATGACATCTAGCATGAAGATCAAACAGAAAAGCAGCTTAAAGGGAAAAATATCAAAGACCAAAGGTAGAAGAACCTAAATAACAGGGACAGCAAGCAGCAGTTCAATAGTTGTCTCTATCTTTTTGCATGAAGATATTTCCTTTTCCTAGAATAAATCCTTAAATAGTTTAGGATATTTTCTTAGTTCTACTATTGTATAAATAACTCTCTTCTCGAGAGGTTCAGGGTTCAAACAATGAAACAAGTTAAGCATTGAACCAGGTTCACTATTCACCATTGAACCAAGTTGACCATTGAAGAAGTGCTGCACTCTTGAAGAAGCCTGCACCTTGATGAAGCATTTGTAAACACTTGATGTACTTGACTTTTTTGGACCGTTAATACAAAGTAGAGGATTCTAAATTCAGTTTTACATAGTTTGTGTTTCCTGTAAATTTTTCCAGTTTACACATTATGTCCTTCTTCATATTCTTATGTCTTACAGAGATACCTAGGTAGGAATAATTATGTTTCAATTTACTCCTGTAAGCTCCTGAAGTGATAATAATTAAAGAGAATGGATTAATGAACTGTCTGTTTAATTAGTTCCCTCTAAATCAATAAATCATCAGCATCTTGTTGTAAGCATAAGCATATTCTCTTGAACCTTTTGAACATCGGTCAGAGGTTTTCATACTTATCATTATTCAACTATTTGTCTGAAAATTGTCATAATCATATTATTTTTTATTTCAACTCATCACTATTCAAGCTATCTCACTGTGTAAAGTTTTATAACATCCCTTTACTTTGGGATTAATATTATTCAAAAGGTTAAACATTAAAGTGTTACATCTGTGTTATTCATTGGTCTTCCAAACTTAAACAAAAACCCCCAAAACAATTATCTTAGATGCTCTAGCATTGATAGCCGACCACTATTATCTTAGAGGTACAACACAACATTTTCTAGATAAAAAGGGTTGAAGGCATAATTTATATACCATTATGTGTAAAACCTTCCAACATGTAGTGCACTCTTGTCCCATGGCTTGGCATTGTGTTTTGGTGTTGACTTAGCATGAGAATTGGTGTAAATTTCTTCATGGACATTAGACCTTCATTGAACTTGGAGATTGGGTCCCAAGCCTAGTACATTTTAATGCATAAAATTAATATTTTAAATAAATGATTTTATAAAAATATAAGATTATATTTTTATAAAATTAAATTTATTTACAAATTAAAATTATGTTTAAAAATAACCCAGAAGCTTATAAAAACCATTTCTTCATGGACATTTTCATATTCCTGAGAATCTGGCTAGGATATTAATTAGCAATTTTCAACAAAAATTGTAGCCTTTCTTTGACAAGAAAAAGCTACAACATTGGCTCCAACTGGGGACTGCTTCCCCCTGTGAGATGCAAAGAATTGGTAGACCATGTGTCTTGAGTGTTGGGAATGGAGTCATGGCATAAAACCATCAATTATTTGTCACCTGTAACGTGTTCTACACTATGAAATATTTAATATGCCAACTAGAGACAAACTATCAGTTGCTGCAGGTAAAAGTAAGTAGAACAATGCCTAATCCATTAGGCTAGTAGGGTCAACAATCAATAAATTTTCTTCTTCCAATATCCTGCAACTTATTACACTCAACCAAACCAAATTTCATACTACAAATTGAAATCCAAACTGAAACAACTATTGATCTACTGCAAAAAGAAATAAGAAAATAACTTATCCAATCACAAACACCTCTACCTAACTAAGCTAAAAATTTGTAGTGTTAGGTGTAGTTGTACTTCTAGTGTAACCATGTGAGCATTGGATTAACTGACGTACCACCTTGCATGCAGTTGAAAATATGGCAAGAATATACACTATAAAATTTAAATTCAATGAATTGTTGATACTTATTGGTGAAGATGACTAAGTTGTTGAGACATAAAACATTGAAGAACTTTGAAGACTGTGTCCCTGTAAATTTGTGAATTTTGTGATCACTACAAGAGGAAGAAAAATATACTACTAATTGCAACCATCACTGAGCCTTGTGTTATCACATCAATGGATGCAACTAACATCTAAAACTAGTGAAGTTAGTAACCAACTGGAATTGCCATATAGACAAAGTGGATCTGCTAGGTGAAGAAAATGCAACCAATTTCAAATGCCTAATGATTGTTCTTTAGCAAGAAATAGATCTAGTCTTGATCATTCTGTAAGTAAAAATATCTTCATTAATTTTCTCCCTAACAATGATGCCAAATGTTGCATTTATTTCTCGAAGGTAGTTCTTGGCTACAAAACTATGCCAAGAAACCAACTCGACCATCTTTAGTTTCAAGTTGGCCCTAAAACTAGAGGGGGGCTCCCTCATGTGTTACAAGGCTTTTTAATGTTGTTCACTATCACTTGACAACAACCTATGAAGCACAATGAACATATCAAGGATTTGTATAGGTGGTTGTTGATGAGTCACAAATCCCTACTCACAAACAAAGCCCTCCCTTGCAAAGGCCTTATCAAAGTGTCAACGTTCAATTATGGCAGAAACACATAGCTTGAAAGGTTGATGATGGGGGAATGGAGGAGAGCTTAGAAAATTAGATATCCTCCTTGAATACCTAATTATCTAATCAAGAGCAGAACTGTGTAGAAGGATCTCTACAACAAACAACTATATATTTAAGAGATAAAAGAAGGAAACAATTTACTGATGTAGAGGTACTAATCCAAACATATTGTTCAATTAGCTAGTCTTAGTGTAGATGATAACTTTTTAGTGGGCTATCAGAGGGGTCGATACTCAACCCAACCTTACCTTGTACTTTTGTATTACCTCAAACATATGAAGAAATAGGTTATTGAAATCATGGGAAAATACATACATAAGAAACAAATTTTGTCATGAAATGGAGTGAGAAAACTTTAATTGAAAATTCTGCAATAGAAGTCTTTACAAAAATGGCAAGGTTTTGGCATCAAAATCCAACCCTTTATTATTCAAAATGAAACAATATAGAGAGAAATTACAATCCTAAAATGTTACAATATTCCCAGAAGAAAAATCTAAACAATCTAACAAAAATAAAAGAAATCTCTAGATAACTACAGGAAATTTGGAATTGATTGAATGTCTTGCGCCTTGGAAACTGGAGTTAGTTCACTGACTACTAATATTTTTCCTCGAATATATGAAACTGCAAAATACTTTGTCCTAGAAATCTGAATTTTTTGAGCTATTCTATGAAGATTTGTTAACTTTCCTTTAACTATCCTTGTTGATCCTTTGACTATTGGTTCTCTTGATGAGAAATTTGAACTTAATATTCAACTTGCTAATACTGTGCCACTTGTTTTGTGACTGCCTTAAGAATTGGGATTAGGAGTCGATTTTCCAAGTGTTCATAATCATTCAACTACTTTCGCTCCTTAAAAAACTAGATTTGATTTGTAGCTGATTTCTGCCTCAAAAATATCAATGTAATCTCAATACAATATGTTAAAATCTAAGAAAATTTCTTTCATATGATTTCTTTTGGGACCCTAAAACTACCAGTTGTTCTTTTAGTCATTTGGCATAACACTTTTCTGTTGATAAAGAAAATAAATATTCACAAGTGTTTTTCTTATTTTGTTGGCTCAACCAAGCATTGTGAACTTTGTATATAATTTTATCAATAACGTTTCAAAAAACCCCATAAAAGCATGGAAATTACATGGACCTCCATCTCTAACTTCACAATATTCTCTTGAAAATCCCTTAAAAATTGAGCCATTATCTCCAATTTTATCTGAGTTTTTAGAATATAATAGTCTTGTGACTCTCGAGTTTCAAAATCAATTAGATCCAGTCTATCAAAATAAAATGCATAGGAGAGAAATATTCTAACCATGTGAGCATGGTACATACATGTAATTTTACCCATCCTTTTCTCACTTCTAAAATCCAACCAACAGTTTGATCTACAATATTTCCCTAATGCACAAAACCAGATTTAGTAATTTGAATGTTTGCAATGTACCTTTGTAAACCTATCTCAAAAATATAGGATTTAGATATGAAAAATATTGTCAGGTGCATTTGTCCAATCACATAAAAAAAATTGTAATGTTTTCTCATCAGATATACAATGAAAGAGGTAAATATTTCAAATATTTTGTAATCATCCCGGAGTTTTGCCTACAAATGGATTCATGAATAATAAATTGCTCAAGTTTTGGGCATATTTCTTTCAGGCCTTTAATCCTGTCAAACTTAAGAAGAAAGGAAGGTGAAAGGTCATAGGTTGTGTGTGAGGAAGAAAATGAAGGAAAATAATGGAAAATGAAGAAAATAGAGGCCTCATTGATAAAAAGGCTTCTAAGGACCAATGGGCAAGACTTGATCAATTCAGTTTTGGAGCTCTCTCATTATTCTCTCTCTCTCTCTCTCATACTCTTGGATACTTAGATTTTTATTGTAACACTCTTTTAGGGTGTGGCCTACTTGGAGTTTTGAAGCAAGAAGGCAAATTAAGTGTAGGAAAGCACAAGAGGGCATTAGTATCAACAACTACAATTGGTTTTTCTTGCAGGTATCGAGTTGCATGTTTGTCTTCCTCACTAGTCTTGGCATGCATGGAACATGCATGTGGTTTCTTGGTCATGATCTAGGACTGGCATGGAGGGTTGCCTAGATTGATAGTCGATTTTCCTAGCCTTTCCATTTTCTAGATAACCATGGCATTGTGGGTTTATTTTCTTTGTTTTCTGGTTGGTTATCATGTTTCCTTAACTTGGTTTGAGTTATAAGTTCCCATAGCCTTGGTTGAACAAATGATTTGGAGCCCTGTAACGGCTTGGGTTGAGTTATTAGTCCTGTAGCCTTGGTTGGACAAATGGTTTGGAGCCCTATAACAGCTTGGGTTGGGTTAATAGTCCTGTAGCCTTGGTTGGAAAAACACTCTAGAGCCCTTGGTGGGTTGAGTTGCTAGTCCCGTAGCCCTAGTTGGAAAAATGCTCTGGAGCCTGGTAAAAGTTGTGGGTTGAGTTACTAGTCCTGGAGCCTTAGTTGGAAAAATGCCATGGAGCCCATTAAAATTTATGGGTTGAGTTACTAGCCTTGGAAGCCTAGATTGAACAAACACTCTGGATCCCTAATAGGTTAGGATAGAGACTGATCTGATGTTGGTTTTGTGATGTCTGACCATGAGGTGGAATCACTATTTTATGGGTGAGGTGGATGGCCTCTGGAAGCCATAGATGAGTTTTGATTGATGTGTTCTATGAGATCCCACATTCATGCTTGGAATATGGCTCATGGGTGAATGATAAAAGAGAGATTTGGCTCAGCCATTCTATGATCAAGTGGAATGTGGAAGTCCCATCCTGGGTTTCTATTTTGCATAATTAATGAAAGGTTATTTCTCCTTGTATCTCTATGAGAATTATGATGGATTATATGTGGTTTATATGGCTGTGATTTCATTGGTATTTATGTTCCTATTATGTTGGTTATTTATATGTTTTATTGTAGCAACCATGTATAGATTTCATCATATTTTAACTTAATTGAATGATAAATGTATCTATGACCTAATGGATGGAATGGCAGTTAAAGTGATAAGGAAACAATGCTTCATGGAAAATATGAGATAAGTATGAGACCCCTATGCTCAAATCTATTATTTACACCTGTAGGTTGCATATTTCTCTAAGTGTTTGACAAAATGTCTGTCACGGTTAGGCTTGGTTAGGCAAGCCCTTGATCAAGTTTTGTGTTAGAGGATTTACCTTGGTGTCATTTAATGTCTTGGAGAGTCTCATCAAGCTCTAGGAATTAGTTTGGAGACTAGCCCTGAAAATGTGGCTTAAATCTCGTAGTCTCTGACACATAACTAGTTGAAAGAGACTGCAATCTCTCCCTTGCAGGCATTGTGGGGGCAATTATATGGTTATAGTCACATGCATGCCTTTTCATGGGAGTGACTCTGGGTTTAATTCATTTAAATTCTAGGTTAACTCAGGGGTTGGGCACTTGGATTGGTGGATTAGCTCTTTGGGGTCCTCAAGCACCTGAGTGTGGTCTGTGTGTTGTTTTTCCATCGATTCCATTTCCTTAAGGTTACCTAGGAGGTTAAATCATATCATAGTAGCCTCTTGTCGCATGTTTAGCCCAGTGGGCTAGTAGCTTGGGTAGATTTGGGAGGAGGGTGTTATGAAGTGGTATCAGAGAATGATTGTGCTCTCCTTGGGCTGTGTGTTGATCATGCTTTCATTTTGGTTGCATATGTGTTCCTTATGTGTGTATTCCATGTGCTTGTTACATTTGCATGGTGCTGATCATGGTTGTAGTGATGTCTCCATGTGAAGGTTGAAGTTGTTGTCATGGAGTATGTCTTCATGTGTGAATGGTTGACTATGTAGTTGTTATGCATGTATGATCTTCGTTATAGTTATGGATGAATAGTAGGGAAAACATGCCTTGTGAAGTCATTATATGCAATTTAGGTCATCATGGTGATATTGGTTGTTATGATGTTAATGTGTTGGCTGATGTAGAATAAGATATGCAGATCATCATAATGAGGTCGTAGCATTGGACTTTGGGGTAAGAGCCGATCATCATAGAGTTATTGTATGTTTGGCATGCAATTCTATAAGTCAAGGATTGTGTTGAAGGTGTTGGACCCACCAACATGTCAGGGGATCTCCCTAGTAAGAAGTCCCAACTAGACCTCAACCTGTTTGATGTAGGAGTCCCAACAGTGGGTTGTAAGGTATCACCTTGACCATGGTTGCGTGCAGAGGAAAATAAGATGTCCCTATTGGTAGCAAGGGTGTGACATGCACAACAAGCCAAGGAAGGTGTATGAACAGTTCTAACACACGGAAAGTGAGGTGAGTGCACCCCTTGGAAACCTGTGAAAGCATGTCTCTAAGAAGGGAACACATGAGCAAAGATGCATCACAAACTGGAAAGAAAGTAAGCTAACAATCCAAAGTGATGGTTAAACCAACAACACATTTCAGTAAGATTCATACATACTTATATAGAAAAAGTCCATACATGCATGTGTAAGCAAACAGATACATATATCATTAGAGTAAACAAGTTAGTTAAAATACAATAACAACATATGCACGAAACATGTTGGCTTTGTTATATTAAGAAGTGAAATTTCCAATCATACAGTACAACCATGATGAACCACTAGTCCTGATAGCGGAACATTACAGTCACTTCTGCCTGCTCCTCCAAAGAGATGTGCTAGCTCTACACCGTGGAGAAGCCAAGGCTCATTACAATACTCTCCAAGCTTTCTCTAAGATACTCTTATCAGAAGCTTGGCTGACCAAAATCCTCTACAATGAGTTATGAGGGACAATATATAGCAAAAGGTGGGGTGGACCTTGACATTCCCCTTTATGATTGTTCATCTACCCTCATGACTGTTATAGATATATTTGGGAACTGCAACCCCAATCACATATGTCCATAAAACCAAGGGCTTCTAAGTCCCTAAAAGTGTTGTTTCATACCCTAAAGAAGCAAGGTCAGCTGATTACATCATCTCCCTGAAGTTCTCCATGAAAAATTACTCAGAATTGGTCAAAACTGGACCATACATACTTCTTAGTGCTAAGGGTGTGATGCATCTCACCTGCCACATGCAAAAAGTGCAATGCATACTGAAAAGCCCTTCTGTAGAGTGTGATGAGCGAGAGCAGACAAATGGCAAAAGCAGTTTTCTAGGTGGAAACCCAGAGAATCTTCTAGAAGCTGCTCATTTGACACTTGCCTCTCTGAATTCGACCAGGGATGAGTAAGAGATCATGAAATCTCCAAGTGGAACCAAGAACTATCAGAGAGAGGACACTAATCAAAATCCCAGAAGCTGACTCACCCATCTGCAAATATCTATATATGGATCCCTCATCCTAGAGATCTGGAGGCTGGAATTTTGTATTTTGTAAGGAAGTGTTGTTGGTTTCTTTGTGCAACATTGTTGGGTGATCTAAGCTTTTCATGAGGTGAAGAGGGTTTTCATGCTGGGAGGATGGCATTGGGTCAGATCAATGGTTTGTAATCCTCTCTTCTACTACTTCTATCAATAAAGCTATTTGAGTTTTCCTCCATATTCTTGTGTATCTTTGAATCTTGTATTGATATATGCATTTGTATGGTTAATATATATCTGATCCTATATTGTTTATGATCATAGATCTCTATGCTTTGATGGTATCATACTGCTTTGACTCTACAGGTGTTCTTTGAAGTAGGACAAGTGAGGAAAGAGTGGCAAAGACCTATCAAAGGGGAGAGGAAACAAGCAAGGAGCCAAGCGAAAGACTGAGGTTGGTACTCTCTGCTTCTATCTCATCTATTTCTCATAAAGGAAGACACAGGTGACTTTAGTTTGTTTATTTCTAAGATAGCTACCCGTCTTAGTGGGACTAGCAGCTTTGAATGGACACTAGTTTTCCCGATAACAAATGGTGACTTCGCTGGGGAGCGAATAACTTGTTTGGTCGTTTATATTTGTTTGCTTTATAAACTATAGACGGAGCCTGAAGTTAAGCCAGCTAGCCTTCAAACTGCATTTGCTATGCAAGTGAAAAGTAGATCAACGTTGCTTCAGTCTATCTCCGGGTTTTGTTTATAAATTGAACAACTGACTTGCAAACATCCTAAGTGCCCTGGTGGTAGCTCAAGTAACCTCATTAGATCAGCCCCTGTACTTTGTATTTACTGACTATCATTAGCTCAACCTAGATCCTTGAACTAAGCTGCAAACTGTGACCAAAAACCAAGCTAAAGTCTCGTCCCTAGACCATCGCACTGTCTCCTTTTGACAATCTGGATGCATCACACCTCTCGTGTGTTGTAGGTGAGATGCATCCCTGTTTCCCTATGTTATAGGTGCGATGATTAGATAAGATTGTTTCTGCCTCCAGATTTTGGTTTTTCTTCATTCTCTTCAGCTTTATTCAAGAATTTTGTTGTCTGTGATCAGTATACCACTATTGAAACTCCCTTCCTTTGCATTATTCAGCCTCCATTGTACAAAGAATTGTGAATGTTTTTATGTATTTTTCGCCATTTACAGTTCTCTTTTGCAAACAGTAGCTTAATCGAACTGTCGTCTTTCGATTTGAAAGTGTCGCAAGTGTCGTTTTTAGTCAAAGGAAAGAGTCCTCCTCTTTCTGATAGTCAATTACACTTTTGCCATTGTTTTTTATTTGAATCACCAATTCTTTGAAGTGTCGAAAGCAGTTTTCAAGTTGAAATTGAAAGTGTAGCTCTTAGTCTTCCTTTCGTTTTTTAAATTCAAAATCACAAAGTGTCATCTTAGCTTTCCTTTCATTTTTTGAATTTGAAATCGCAAAGTAGTCTTCCTTTCATTTTTTGAATTCAAAATCGCAAAGTATCATCTTTGTCTTCCTTTCGTTTTTTGAATTTGAAATCGCAAAGTGTTGTCTTCGTCTTCCTTTTGCTTTTGAAAAGAAAATTGTTAGTACTGTCGCTTTGAAAGGAAAATAGTTCAGATCTGTACTTAGCATTCTTTTCATCATTCACACATTAACAAAGCGGAAAACAAATAGATGCATGTGCATTTGCATTTAGGCTGCTTGTTGAGATTGATTTAGGATAGTGCATCTTAGTGTGTGCTCTCTGCTCTATGTTGAAATAATTTTTCTTCTCTTTCCTTAGTAGCTAGGATTTTCATTGCAAAAAGAAAGTAAACGACTGTTTATCATCTTAGATTGCATGTTTAGGATTTGTACATCTACATCATGCGGTGAACCTTAAAGGCAAACTTCTTAAGAAATATCAACTGTAAAATAAATTCAATGAACATAAAAACGCTTTGGAACCTAGCGCACAACATTTAGAAGTCTAGGCTAGAGATGTATTCCAGCATCGTAAAGCCTGGTAACTATCACTTTCATCGTAGGTTGGGTGATTCCTCCTCTTTGAGACAACAAGTGCTAGTACGGACTTGTGCTCCCACGTACCGTCGAGTATATATTGGGAGACCACAATAAGCTATATCCTTTATCGTTAGGAAGCCATGTCTGCCACCCTATCGATTGCAATGCACTGAACACAGCATTCGGGAAGATTGACTGCCATACTGTAAAAAGTATTCTGCAGTTTTGCAATTGGTTTGGTAATCCCTCTGTCTAGATTTCCAGAGTAGTCACTTTCATTCCTTTTCAGACTCCTTAAAAGAAAAGGTCCATCTGAGCACTTGTCACTTCAGGCTCATTAAAAATCGAAGGTGACTAGAGTCATCTTTAGCTTTTTCTCGACTCTTAAAAATTGAAAAATCAAGTTGTGTCAAAGCGTCATAAAATTTATTTTAATCGGAATAACATCATTGTTCCCTCGTTGGTCTTAGGTTGAGAAAATGGAGTCCACCAATCAAGGATTTCCCCTTGGGGGAAATCCTAGTGCCTGCTCTTCTTGGGGAGATGTTGGTGCGCCTCATATGGCCACATTGTCCCTTGCAGGACTGACAAAACACCATGATTCCTGAGAAATCAAATCAGCAACCAGATGATACTAGAGTTACCCCCCAACCTTCTACTTCGTTTGTTTCTCCCTCTCCTTCTTCCTCTTCGCTTGGTGAAGCTAGTGAAACTAGAAACCAAGTAACTGAGAAGATGAAGAAAGGGAAGGAGAAGAAGAAGAAGAAGCCAACAACGAAAGGGGGAAACCATGCATCATTTGGCGAAAATCCACACACTGCACCATCCAAGCCTAAATCTCCATGTATCATTTGCAAAGGGGAACACTATCATCGAGATTGTCCCTGCATCCCACTGATCTTAAGGGACTGGTCTCCCCGCTTGCACAATCGGGTGTCCTCAACCTCTAACGATCATGTTGAAAGTACATTGTCAACTAGTGAAAATGAAGTCAATGGGCAGAAAGGAAGATCTAAATTTCCTTGCAGACTGTGTGAAGGCGATGATGCCCTCCACTGTTGTCCCTTCCTGGACGAAGCTGAAAGAGTCTTGGATAACCATCCTGCGTCACCGCAGCAACTTCCTCCTGGATACAAGAAACTCTTATCGAGTCCATCGCTTGTTGAAAATCCGACTGACACACCTTTTTTGTCAGTTGAAGCAGCTATCATTGAATATAAACCCTCTAAGTCCACATTGGACCAAAGTCAATAGGTCGAGACGGTAGTCAACCCAATCTTGTCTTCAGAGGATCCACCTTCAGATGACACTGTCACTAAAGAGAATGAGAACAATACCGTTCAAATTATTTTCGTAAACATAGACTCCGATGAACATGGGGGCAAGCTACCCATTCCTTTACCGCAGGAAGGAAGTTCGTCAGAGATTTACCTGGTCGTTTATTTGGTCCCTCCTCCAAGCAACCTAGTCGTTTCCTTCGACTGGAATCTACTAGGCAGACCCCGCCTACCATCTAATGTAACATTCTGAATCATAGTATAAGCTTACAGAATGATCATGGTTGGTACTATCATAGATGAAGGGGCTTTTATGAGTATCCTTTCCTCAACTGCTTGGAAAGCGCTTGGTTCACCATCGCTTTTGCCTGAGATTCGAAATCTGACAGGCTTCAACAAAGGAACCAGTCGACCGTTAGGGATCCTTCCAAATTTGCCTATAACTTTGAGAAGGAAAACCGTTCTTCTAAAGATGATGGTAGTCCAAGGACCTTTAGATTACAATCTACTCCTTGGGCGTGAATACATTTATAGCATGGGAGCTATTGTTTCCTCACTCTTTCGAGTGATTTTTTTTCTGCATGAAGGCAGAGTGGTCCAGCTCGTAGACCAGCTTTCATTCCTCAGTTCACACATAGCTAATAGTGAAGTGTCATCCCTATCTGGTCTTTTTGTGCAAGGAATGTCTCATCAATCTCCAGTCCGTCCACCTGATGAGCACGAGTGATTCAGTGATTGTCACTGAAACCCAGGAGGCATGCGCCCTAGTCTGCATTGGCAGGAAAACCCTAGATATAAGGCAGGTTTCCGCATAGGAATATGACTAGTCTGACTATCCTGTCCATTTAGGAAAATGGATCAGACTGGAAAAGGATTCCTCTGTCAGAAGGTATGTTTGTTCTTGACAGAGCCAAGGAAGTGCTTTGTCTACAAATTGAATGATAACCTGGAAACTCTACTTCATTATACTTGGGGGCATGCAAACCTTTTTGAATGAAAGTGAAAAGCGACCATTTATTTTCTTAGTTTGTAGGTTCTTAACCCTTTAAACTCGTAGGATTGGTCATTCCTAGCTTGCATAATGAAAGGATCCG
Source organism: Pinus tabuliformis (assembly GCA_031772625.1). Lineage (NCBI taxonomy): Eukaryota > Viridiplantae > Streptophyta > Pinopsida > Pinales > Pinaceae > Pinus > Pinus tabuliformis. The sequence continues at coordinate 833,622,081 of CM062804.1, forward strand.
GAGCAAAATTTCGAATGGGGCAAGCTCCCTAAAAAATGAACCTATTGATGAGACATCCTTATTATACAACTGGCACGAGCAGTTTTACGTGAAGTTCAATCTCATTAAAAAATAAACCTAGCAGCATATGTTCCACCAAAGTTTAAGCTCATTAAAATATAAACCCACCTTCAGTAAATAACCATTGTGGTCGCATAATTATCAGCTTTCAAGCCTTGATCGTGTTCTTACCATCACCTCCACTCTTTTTTAGCCAATCATACGCCTCCATTTGATTGTTTACCCCTTTTGAGGAACAGCTACGACGAGTGATCCTATTAGCCACCTTCTTTACACTGTCGTGATTGAAAAGTTCCAAACCTTACCTGGAACTAGCTTCTATCCGAAAGCATCACTCATTCCTCAAAAAATGAGTCTCCTTCAATCGGCCTCTCCAGCTTGTGAAAGTGATTGGAAGTGCCATCCCTCCTCTAGATTTTAATCTTTTTGGACCTGAGGGATTATTACACAAAAGGATTGAGCATTTGTCTTGTTCGGCTCATTAAAACTATCAAAAAGTCATCCCTTTCACATTGTTTTATACTTTTTCGGACTTAAGGGATTATATTATGAAAAATGAATACTGGAGTTTCCTTTCCGTCTCTTTTCAGAATCTCTAGAATTGAAAAGAGCCGAGTTATCTTTGTCATTAAACTCATTAAAACAATAGTGACAAACGTTTCCATGCAGACAAGATCGAGTCTCATTGTCACTAGGCTCGTTAAAACATAGCAACGGGTTTGCCCGAAGGGAAAATTATAGAACAAGCATATGTTATCCTCCTCAAGCTTGACAAAAATAAAGAGGTACTCGTCAGCAATGACTGGGGAAAAATTGGGAAGAAAACTTGAAGAAACTTCATTGGTAGCAGGTCACTCTTGAACATGACACTTTCACTCCATCACCATGATTGAGTTGGGTTGGGTTACTTTGTTCACCAGTCATATCACCATTGGTCCTCTGTACCATCCATTTTTGGGGTTAACGCTACCAATCCATTTCAATGTCGCTGATATGTTCAAGAGAAGTCGCTCAGAGAATTCACCAACCCAGCTTGTGTCTCATCCACTACAATACCTTCATGCTTCATTCTTTCATGACCGCCACCCTGAACCATGTACCATCAGATCGTTTTCACCTCCATAAAATCATTTGCTCCGTTTCATGTCGTAGATGTGGGATTCATTAAGGCCCTCCTACGACGGGTCGCTTCTTGTTGACATCAGCTCATTATCCAAGAAGTCGACTTAGGAACAACCCTTTCAATACTTTTAAGCTTGCATGTCTCAATGGCAAGTTTCTCACTTCCAGCGACAGGTTTACATTAATGGCCTTCAACCAAAATATTTTGCGTGGTGTTCGATGTCGACTCATGTATTCACACCACGTGAATTGTACTATAGTACCTTGAGGTTCATTATCATTATCGGTGATTCCTCTTGTGCTTGTTAACAGCTTACATCATTGGCTGGTAATCAGGCGATGTCTTTCCATGTTCGACACCAGAACATCTTTTCACATGGATTGACTTGTACTTCGGGCGAAGATTGAACGAGTTTTGAAGACCCTGGATCTAGTTTCATCCATCCGGGCTACGATATATTCAAGAAAATAAAGACATCAAATGCACATCATTGTTGCACAGATAATCATCCAAGCCAAAGGATGATGGCTCTACCAGAATCATCAGTCTGCCACACAGAAGGTTGTCTATCCTATGTACATGAAAATGAATTTATAAAGCTGAGAGTGGGACTAGCAGCTCTGAATGGACACTAGTTTTCCCGATAACAATGACTCTTCAACTACTCTATGATTGTTACATTCAACTATCGACACTTGAACTTCCACTTGACAAGACATTACATATAATCTGTACATGAACCCATGTGAGACAAAAATAGGCTTGAGCAAGCCTTGAGAGACATCACTATGACTCAAACAACTCTGGGAAGACCAGCTCTTCAACATCCTCATGATGGTCGATGGGGGTGAATTGATGCCAAGCTCAGTAGTCTGTGGTGGTGTCCATGTACTCTATGGTGACATCTTTCTAGAAACGAACTCTTTCCTCTATTGCATCTTGGTACACTTCTCTGGCTCCTCTGTCCAACTTGTCTAATAACATGCACGTCATTGTCTTGAGTACAGCTAGACTAGCGACATGCTGATGCATGGTGTCTACACTGATCGCCAAGTTTGCACCGGTGGCTATGTGCATCATCTCGTCAAAGTACGAGTCAAGCTCCAGTCAAATTTGTGCCTTTGTCTTTGCCTCGGTGAGTGTCCCAATAGATGGGATCGCATGTGTGCACACAAAAACATCCATGCTTTTGAATACCCGTGCATGGGAAGCCTGCAAACTAGTGATGAGCTGCGGGAGTTCTTCATAGTTCCAGCTCTGACTCCAGATGCGTGGCTTCAACTTGACCACTCTGGGCTTCATCATCTTGGGAAAGTGTAACAGGGATCCCTTGTATCTCATTGTCCATGTTTGCATGTGGTCAATAGCAGTATGCACTTTTGTACAAAATATGTGCTCTCCTAGCACATCGTTGTTGCCAACCATTGAGATGGACAACTGCCTTATGCACGATACCAAATCTGGAATATAGCACCCGCATGACTATCTCAAGGGATGATACCTCATCCAGTATTGCCTTCCTCAACTCTGCTTGGGCAGATGTTGTAACTAGTTCTCCTCCCTGCTTATCCGTCTATAACTCCTTAGCCATTCTCTCATTCTCTGCTATCAATAAGCGAGCACTCGAGTTAGTGGCTTTGGCATATGCTCTGGTAGCATCGGCCAATGTTGCTGGATGCTTACGCATGTTAGATACGATCACTCATTCCTCAAACTACACAGGAGGTGTGTAGTCATCCAGAGTAGACACCTTGCGTGATTGCACAACTCTATGCTATGACTCATCGAATGATATGTTGTGCATCTCTTCTTCCAGATTGTCTCCAAGGATATCAATCTCTCCTTGGTCACTTGGGACCTACTCTGCTTCTGGATCTGGTGAAGCTAGTGGGTTGACCTCTTGGTGGTAAAGCATGAGGTCGATGTGTTACTCTAACTATGGCAACTCCATATCCATCTCCTCAAGTATTCGTTCAATCTCTTGAGAGAAGTCTTGCTCCCACGACTGCTCTCCTTGTCTACTTTGTGCCAGCTCCTTGAATGAGTCTACTACCTTTATGGGTGCAGTTTCATCAATCTGTGTATGTTTCACCCCTTGTTGTATATGTCCTTGCTGCGATTCCTTCTCCTATCTACACAACTCATGTTCCTTTTGGAGTTTCTCCTTCAACTCATGCGACTCCTTCACTATTTCCTCCATCCTCTATTTTTCTCTCTGCCTTTATGTGGTCCTCCTGTCACCTTGTTACATCTTCGCCTCTATTTCCAAATATCCTTTCTCCACAAGTGGGTCTACTCTGAACTTCCAGCTTTGTTCTGCCTATGTGTTGTCAACAATCTTTCTCTTGCCTTTGTCGCACACTGGTATGTTACCTTTGCTACTGTTGTTGTTGCTCTCCTGGATGTTGCTTCACGCTGCTTCAGTAACCATTCCACATCGATGCTGACTGGTTCATTGGGCCCTGAGAAGCTGTGACAATATCTTCATGTGTCTTCCTCAGCCCAATGACATGCCCCGTGGATCCACAGAAACTGTACTCTCATGCAGTGATCCTTCACAAAGCAATGCGGGTCGTAAACTTCTTGAACTCTTCTATCTCGGCATCTGCATGCTTGAGATTCTGTATCTCGTACAACCTAATCCGCAATGGAAGAGTGGGCCAAGGTGCCTTCTTCTTCTGATGTAGCCCAGCTGGCAGTCCTGCCGAGATGTGGTACGATACTTCTTGCATGACGAACTTGTCCATGGAAAACTTCGGCAAAACATGTGGAGGCTTCTCCACATTGTACATCCATATGAATATGCCAAGAGGTGAGGCATACCAATCTGCTATATTGATCAGTGCCTCCATTGCTGCCTTCGACATGCAAGGTGGATCCTCCTCAAATATGATCTTTTACATAGGGGTGACAAAATGGTCTGACAACTGTGTGATGACCCCGCGAAAGTTGCATTCAGAAAACAATTTACAATAAGTGTTGAAAGAGGTTTCCACTAGTGTCCATGCCCACTTCAAGCCCGGGAACTCCTGATGGGCACAAGTTACATCCAAGATGTAAGTGGACATGTAGATTTCTAATTGTTGACCTTGGTAGCTGTCGAGCTCCTGTTACCTGTTCGTTCAGCCTATGAGCCAACATGTCGGACCAGTTGCATGGTTTTCCTTCACCGACCAGTTGGTCCAATGCAATCACCCAACTCTACGGGAAGGTCTCCGTGCTCTCTTGGCCATACAAGCGACATGAAAATATGACCAAATACTGATGCACCTTTCGCAGTATCTTCATCTTGTAAATCTGGTTGGGTGTCATCCTGAATTTGGCTGGCTCCTTCACCCAGTTCTTCAAGATATCGATGGAGTTGGCATTGTTGTTGCATATGCTAAAGGGTGTCTCCATGGTGATCAATGGCCTTGGGAAGTGGTACACCTATTGATAATCCTGTGCCCTAAAGGTAAAAATCTCTATCCTATTGACATTGCTCAATGTCATCGTCTTGAGATCAGTGTGCGAGACAATCCAATGTATCATGTCTGCGCATGGGAATGCGAGATACCTGCATGCAATCTGGTACAAGTTGGACTTGTGAATGTTCACATAGACTTGGCGGTCTTCAAGCTCTTCCCCAAATGTGGTTGAGAATGCATCATTGACCTCTTTCCATTTCAGCTTGATGTCTTTGTCTATGATCAGCTTGGTGTCTTCATATATCGACAGACTCATAGACACTCGCTCAACTGTTGCTCCAGTTGTGCTTCCGTCGATGTCCTTTGACCCTGCTCTCTTGGAGGCCATTGATCTCGAACTACTAAGAGACAGATGAACACCTACTATATCTGGAGACATTGTGACATGCATGGCAAAAAATCTATTAGTTAAAACCAAAGAAAACTTGAGGATTGACATGCAACATACTTGGAGAACTGTTGGCAAGGATTGCACAAGTTTTACTGGGAGGCTGAGAGACTCACTATTGGAACTGTGAAAAAGTCATTTCAGAGTGTCGGGAGGCTGGCTGACTACTGGAATTGCGCAATGTGCAATCCAAACTAGTGTGTTGGGTGCTGATATTGCGGAAGGAGCAATTTCAGTTGGTAAGTGATGCAGGCCTGGGGACTGCATTGCGCAATTTTCTGGGCCAACAGTCACTTCCTCTCATAATTGCACAAAGAAATACTGGAGGGCACTGAATGGCTAGATTTGTGCATTTTCTGGGAGGAAGGCAGAGCCTTCCCTCTCATAATTGTGCAATGTTGTCCAGGCAAGGTAGAGTCCAGGCCAAGGTTGCCCAAACCTGTCGACGGGCAACTAAAAACATATGAAGATGTGAATGCATGGTGATACTGAGTGTAAGTAGGAGTGAATGATCATGCATGCAAACAACAAATGAAAGATTTAGAAAATAGATCAACATGCATGTGTGTGAAACAATTCGCTGAATCAGTGACCGTTCATGCAAAACAATGTCATGCATGCGACAACAGTGAGATGCAAATGAAAACTAAAGCGGTGGTTGTACAAGCTAACATGCATGCAAACGATAGCAAGCATTCATAGAAATCAAGAAGATAACACTCACATGAGCCAAAACACAAAAAGTGACAGAAATGCTACAAAAGACAAGTAAAGCAAACTCACCCGTAAATAGCTGAGCTAGATGTGTCGAAGACTCCTAGATTTGATGTGGGATGTCAGAGCTCCAAGATCGATGTGAAGAATGAGCTCTGAAGTGTCGAATAAATAAGTTTGAGGCTCATGACACGCATGCCACAAATATAGGAAAAAGCGACACTTGGATGAAAGTTTCTAAAATGATCTTTGCATGTAACCTCTGGCTGCTAAAAATAAATCCCTAAAATCTAGGGATGCTTTATTCATGTAGTGTTTTGCTATTTCGAGAAAAATCAACTCATGCATGCAAGTCAAGTTTTCTTTGTCCCGGAGTGAACCGATCAACCTGAAGGCACATGCAACAGCCTGCTTGACTGAGAGGGATTTTTGCGCAATTTCTGGGAGGAGCTGGGCTAGCTATCCAAAGGGATTGCACAATTTCTGGGAGGAGCAGTTGACTGCCACCCAGAATTGTGCAATTTATGGACTAAGCAGCCCTGCTGGGCCAAATTGTGTAATTTTCACTAGGAAGGTTGTTTGATAGGATTGCGCAATTTCTGGGCCCAGCATGCTGCTAGTCAGATTTGCGCAATTTTTGGAGGGAAGGTTGGTTCCCCTCCAGAATTGTGCAATTTTCTAAGGGAGCTGCTCACCCAACAACTAGCCCAAGTTGGGAGAGGCAACCTGTGAGGGGAGTGAAGAAAGATGTCATGCACAGGCTAGAAAGCTGCTAAAAAACTAATGAAGCTTATGTACATGAGAGTGCAAGACATGCTGCTAAGGATGGTTGGTAGGGAGGTTCCAAAACGAAGCTAAGGAAAAATTTTGAAGGGTGGTTGCAGCCGCTACAACACTTGGTGATACAGTGGTAGAACTCCAGCTCTCTGAATGGACCTTGTTCGTGAAAAGAAAGTCTAACACCTCCAGAAGTATTATTCAGTTCTTTGATCGTCTTGGTTTCCACACTTGCTTGATTGTGAGATGTAGCATCTTCCAAGCTCTTTTTCAGTTGACACACTTTCCAAGCCAAGCCAACACTATTGTTTCGATTGGGGATGAGGGGTATATTGGTGCATAAGCAGTATAGTCGTCAGAGCTTTAGTTTCATCTCTGGTGTTGCTTCACTGCCAACAGGCCTGGACAGTACCCCGACGAAGTTACGCAGGAACACAAGCATTTCTCCACTACCAGCAAGCTTGGTCAATACCCCGGTGGAGTTACTTGCATCACCTCTATGCACAGGAATCCTTTCTCTTCTTTTTCCTTATTCATTTTTCATTTTTTTGAAATTTTTCACATTTTCATTTTTTTTCATTTTTCATTTTTCGTAACTATGCATAACACTTATTCATTTCAGAGGTGGAAGAGGGATCCTAACTTATTGAGAGCAGAAGAGCTTGTTTCTTCATAGAAGTATTTTATATATACCTCTGATGTGCTTGTTAAGGTTTTCCCCCTCACCTTACTCTACTTGAATGCGCTAACAAAGATTAACCCAAAACAACCGACAAGAGTAGGTGACACTAGTTAGCACGCAAGCGTTGTGTTTTCACCAAGGTTCACTTCAAACAATATGTATTTTCCATCAACGTATCATGGACTAAAGATAACAAGTTCTTCATATAGAGGAAGGATGACAGATAACCAAGTATTGATAACAGCACAAGTCCTCTTGTACTTTTCCCAGCTTGTTTCAAGAGTCGCACATGGTCTCATGTGAAACTAACCTATGAACGTAAACAAGTGAATAGACGACAAAACAAAGAAAAAGAAGAAGTGAATGCGTAAGAAAACAAGAAAGAGAGAAAAAAAACATGCAAAGTAAGAAGAAAACATGCATGCAAGCAAATAAACCAAAAGAAAATACTACTCCTACTCCTAAGCTAAGAGTGCATGGGTTTGGTCACATGAAGTGATACTTCCAATGAAGCCACTGGTGCATTGGTCGACCATGGTTCGCAAACAACACAGTTGTGGGAACCAATAGACAAGAAAGATATAACAATGAAGAACAACACATTCTGAGTTTAAATGTGTCCACAGAACATAAGTGAGTGCAAGTGCATGACATGTGATCCATGGACTTACCATGATCCTGTGCGACATCGCGTGCAGCTATTAAGCATACGCATGTTGGGTCAAGAAAAAGGTATATTTTCTCCTTGGTAATTGGTTTATTTCACATTCATCCTTATATGATTATCTCTATTTATGGATTGAAATAAAGGAAATAATAGCTAAAGTTGGATGAAAGCACTTAATAACAAATTAGATAAATCTAGCACAAGAAACTGACTTTTTACTATCCTTGTGTGTAGAAGACACGGATTGGTCAATAGCCATTCAATCGACAGAGCAGCACCAGGCCGTAAAAGGAAAAGACAACATCTGAGGTAGGCAAGACAGTGAGAGACCAGGCAGACTAATACTATTTCATGACAGAATCATATTATGTATTGCGAAATCCTCAGGATCTCCTGATCTTGAGGATTCGCTTTTATCTAGTTTACTCTTTTAATGTTATATATAAGGCTGAAAGGCAAACGAAAAGGAGTTCAGACTTATGTAATCTGTAATTATTCTTTTTGACACATATAATATTATTATTTCAGTGACATTGTAATCTTGTTACTTATATTAATGAAGCAAGACTACGTTTGATCTTTACTTTTATTCTGAGTTTTCCTTAGCGGAGACTTCTGACGACTCTGGGCCCAGTTAAGAGAAGTTCTACTACTTTCTTCTGTTATAATCTTTATATTGAGTCTTTATTGATTGTTAATGTTTAGTTAATATCATTTCGCTTATTGTGAGGATTGACGATTCCAATTCATACTGCTATTCATTTAGATTCATACTTAGCCGTACGATATACCTGAGTAATGCTTTGATTGGATTGGTTATATTAGTTTCAGTAGTAGATTGTAGTTCATTATGAGTTATGTTATCGTAGATCTTAGAGATAGCATTACTTTATTTCCATAATCTGCTTACATAGATCAGTTATTGTTTAGAATAATTTATCGTTATTTGCTTTCTTGTTGTTCAATTATTAGTTTTCGTTCAATTAGGAATTGTCGTTCAATTGAGATTTCCGTTCAAATTAGGATTTGTTGTTCAATTCTAATTTTCTATAGATTATCATTGTTGTTCAGTTGTTACAGTTCTCTTTCTTGATCAAGAGAATTAGTCTTAATTCTATTTGAAGGTTGCCAAGCGTGATTCTTTTCATTCTCATTCAGATTCATTTGATTTCGGAATAAGTTAGATAGAATTGCAGAGTGTGTTAAGAGTTCTTTCCTAGTTATTTCTTCCTTAGTTATTTCTTTTAGAATTGTATGAATTGAGTTGAAGAGAGAGTTATTAGTGATTGCAACGATTTACCATTAGATAACCTCTAAATTCACTGCATAGATTGTGCTGACACTCTTGAGATAAAAAGACTTACCTTGGGTTGACAAGTAATGAAGGAATTAAGACTTCCTGTAAAAAGACATCTTAGTGCACCAACATTTTGGCGACATTGTCGGGGATAGTGTTTCAAGTGATTTCCTTTTTATCTTGTTGTGAAAGAATTGGGTTTTAAAACTGAAAGGTAAGAACCTGCGTACCTAGCAAGTAAAGTGCTTGCTTACTAGCCCTCTTTTCAGCAAAAGCTTAGAGGTTAAATAGGAATTGGTTTTTATGAATGACTACGAATAGAAATATAGAAAAAGAGAAGAAACCCCCACCTAAATCCGATAAACCCAAAGGATCGGTGAACCTTGTACGAATGAACTTTATAGATGAAATTGTAAGAAAAGTAGAGTCTCAAGCGTCAGTAGGATTTCGGGCAGTATCTGGAAAAATTTCTACTATAATCCCTCAAGTAGTAGGTTCACCATCTGCAGCTTACACTGAGATTCAAAGACAAGTTGGAGGATCTGAACAGAGTCTTCAAGCTACACTAATTTTACATTCTGATCCTCTACAAGAGGGAAAATATTGTAACTTAAGAGAAGGAGAAGGAGAAACCAGTGGGACTACTAAGGCAGAACCAAAATTGTCTGAACAGGGGTCTCTTGTGATCCCAGATATAGGTAGTGCTACAAAGCTAGCTCAGTTTGCTAATCCTCCGCTTACTCAAAAAGTACCCCCTGAAATCCCTAAAGGTTATTGGCACATGTTTGACCAAATGGCAAACCAACCACCTCAAGGTCAAACCATGACATTAGAGTATCCCATAGTTGACCAAGTGGCCAATGCCCCCATGAAGGCTATTCCTTTGCAGAGCATCCCAACTTTCCATGGGATGATCATAAAGGATCCCGATGCTTTCCTATTTGTGTTTGATGTCCTCTGTAGAGGGTATGACTACACCACTGGCCCCCAAAAGCTAAAGTTGTTCCCTTCTACCCTGAAAGGGGAAACCTTAAGATGGTTCATGGGTTTGGGTGGGCGAACTATTAATTCTTGGGACGATATGTAAACCTCCTTCCTCACAAGATACTAGGACTTTTGTAAGACCGGGGATTTAAAAGATGAAATTTTTAAGATGACTGCAAAAGATAATGAAACACTAGAAGAATATGTAGAATGGTTTAATTATAATTTGCAAAGGTCTCCACACACCACCCTATTGAAAGAAGTCCTAAGAGTTATCTTAATTAAAGGAATGAAAGAGGAATGGTTAGAAACTCTAAATTTAATGGGAAAAGGAGATATTTCTCAGGAAAATTATGATGAAAGCATTCACTTGTGTATCAGGTGTTCATGAGGAAGCACATGTACAGGAGCAGGAAGTTGAGATCCCATGAGCAGGGCAAGCAAACCACACAGTGGAGGCATAACACAGATGGAAATCGTAACCTCCTGGAAGATTTCAAGACGGACATCCTGGGCACTCTCACAATGCAGTTGGATGTCCTACAGGCTAAACAAAAACAAGCCTTAGCAGAACAAAACTTGGCCATCTTCTGTCCACGTTGTTGAAAGAAGCACAACCAACAGGAATGCCCATTAGACATGGTGCAGACATGCGCTATCTGTACTAAAGAGCATGCCACTGAACAATGTACATCATTGCCGAGGCTGAAAACAATATTCAAGGAAATAGAAGAAGAAACAGAGACGGTATATATGATGAACCAGCGTCGACAGTGGTAGGCTAAACCTACAGGTATGTCACAAGATGCATCCTAGTTCTTTCCTTCTTCACAATTTAATCAGCAACAGAACCTTGGGGAAGCATGGCAAGGCCAATCACCTTACCAAAATTGGAAAACCCAGCCATTCTCTATGACATCCTAGACAACACAATCTTTTCCGGGTAATGGCTAGCCAAATTCTCCTTTTACTTCTGTTTGGCAGGGCAATCCCTATTAATCCCAGTGGTCTACCTCCACCTCTCAAAATCCGAATTGGTCTACAAATTGGCAGCGACCTCTGGGGATATCTAACACACCTATGGGGACAGGTCCTCAGCCTCAACCTACACTATCAGCTCTGTATGCATTATAGCAAAATCCCCAACCTTTTTTGCGCCCTCAATTTCCTGCTCAGCTGAATCCAAATCCTAATAACAGACCAGTCCAGTTGGTGCAGATTATTGAAAGCTTAGATTATGATATTGAGCGAAAGAATGTAATGAACTTAGATTGAGGTCAAGACGTACCATCACCCCTGAGGAAAATAGGGACAAACCTTCAATCGAAATTGAAACCACACCTATACATATACCACCAACTGTAACTAATACTGAACTAAAACAAGGAGAAGAGACAGATCAACATGAAGACCCTAAAAAACTTACAGTCACTTCTCCCTCGTTCCTCAAAAGGTTAACGATACACAAACCGACTATTTATCCAGATTTCGATCTTGTAGGGGAACTAAAAAATCTTTGTATTAAAATTCGTCTCCTCCAGGCCATTCAAGACATACCCATCTATGATAAAACAATCAAAGAGGTATGTGTAAAAAAGCCTACGAGGAAAGAAAAAACCTCACCCACCATTCACGTTGTAGGGACCTTATTTGATTTACTCTTGGGAGGGGAAACTCCAATAAAATATGAAGATCCTGGAAATCCCATAGTGACAGTTCAGATATATGGCCACTCTTTTCCCAATACTCTAGTTGATCTTGGTGCAACCATTATTATTTTAACAACAGAAACCTATCAAGAACTTGGTATTATAGCCCTAGAACCAACAACCACTTTATTAGAACTTGCTGATCGTTCAATGGTAAGGCCAGAAAGAACCTTAGAGGATATTACAGTTTCTATTGATTCGTGGGAATATCCAGTAGATTTTCTTGTTATAAACCCAAAGATTCGATTGGATAGGCACCCTCTGATTCTAGGCTAACCTTGCCTGGCGACAGCTGATGCTTATATTGGCTACCGAGAAGGTAGTATGACTATTGCAAAGGGGGATGCTGTAAAAAATCTTGTGTTATATCCTCCTTCCAAGACAAGTATGCCCATTATAAAAATATGTAAACAACCACCAACGTACTTGGAGGAAAGAACCCGTTCACCACTTATAGTAGCAGAGGCACTGGAATTTACAGATCAAACTGAAGATGATGTTATCAATAATTTTATAAATCAGCCAGATAATGTGACCAATGTAAAGTGTCAAATGTTGAAAGCGATCCTTGATAATGAAGCCATGGAGGATCCTCTAAAGGATACCGATGACCATTATATTCAGACAAAGCAGAAAAAACTCATACAAGTCTTACGAAAATATAAAGGGGATTTTGCCTGGGATTATCCTAATATGAAAGGAATAGACCCAAAACAATGTACACACGACATTTATACTGAGAAGGATGCTCGACCCATCCAGCAGCCTCAACAAGGATTGAATCCACATCTCAAGGACATTGTGAAAGAAGAATTATAGAAGGTGTTGGATGTAAACTTCATTTATCCTATCTCGGACAGTAAGTGGGTCTCTCCATTGGTGGTCGTCCCTAAAAAAATGGGAAGTGGCATATCTGTGTAGACTATTGGGAGTTAATCAAGGTGACATAGAAATATCACTTCCCCCTCCCATTCATTGACCAGGTTCTTGATACTTTGGCAGGGAAGCAATTATTTTCCCTTTTAGATGGTTTTAGTGGCTAAAATTAGATTCAGATCGCCCTTGAAGACTAGGAAAAAACAACCTTCACCTGTCCCTAGGGTACATTCATGTACAGAGTATTACCATTTGGCTTTTGTAATGCCCCAGCTACATTCCAGAGAGCTATACTCAAAATCTTTGCTGATTTAATAAATGAAGGAATTGAGGTGTATATGGCTGAATTTACCCCATATGGGGATGACTTCGACCAAGCATTGCAAACATTAGAAAAATTCTTAGAATGATGTATTGCTACCAGGTTATGTTTGAGTAATGTCAAGTGTCACATGATGATGACCGAGGGCATAATCTTTGGACATTATATCTCTGCAGTAGGAATATAGGTAGATCCAGCAAAAATTCAGGTAATTATTTTACTGCCTACCCACTGCACTTATACAGAGGTACGTAGCTTCCTAGGATATGCAGGCTATTATAGTAGGTTTATTAAAAACTTTTCACAAATTTTTGTGCCTCTATATGATTTAACTAGGAATGTTGATTTCAGTTGGTTTGACAGATGTGACACAACTTTTACAGGTTTAAAGAAACTAGTCTCAACAGCACCAGTATTACGTGTACCAAACTGGGAGTTGCCTTTTCACATATCCACGGACGCAACAGATGTAGCTATAGTCATTGTCCTTGGCCAGGAGGAGGACAAGAAACCTTATGCTATGTATTCTGTAAGCAAAAATCTCACTTCTACAGAACTTAATTATACAGTGACAAAAAAATAATTATTAGTTTTTATCTATGCAATAAACAAATTTAGACACTATATAACTGGTTACCAAGCCTTTTTGTACACTCATCACTCTGTCATTCAGTATCTAGCTAATAAACCCATCACAAATCGTCGAGTAACAAAGTGATTATTGCTTTTGTAGGAGTTCGATATTACTATCAAGGATTGTCCGGGGAAGGAAAACCCAGTTGCTGACTTTCTATCATGAATCCCGAAGGTGAATGATCCACTCACAATAGACTATCAATTTCTGGATGAACATCTGTTTGCTGCGGTAGTTAATACACCATAGTACGCAAATGTGGCAAATTATCTAGCAGTCGGGAAGCTACCTAGGCATTTGACGGCAAGAGAAAGGAAGCTAATCGTTCAGCACAACGCTCGATTCTCTTGGATATGCAGATATCTTTTTCACACAGGGGCTGACATGTGTATACGCATATGCATCCACGAGGATGAGATTTATGACATCTTGAAGGCTTGCCATGACGAGCCCTGCGGGGGACATTTTCCAAATCGAAGGATAGGGCATAAGATATTACAGATGGGCTATTATTGGCCCACTATTTTTAAGGATGCTAAGAAATATGCCCAGACTTGCGATAGCTATCAAAGGATGGGCAGTACTGGCCAATATGATGAAATGCCTCTGCAACTCCAACTAGTCATAGAACCCTTCGAGAGATGGGCACTAGACTTCATTGGCCCATTCCATCCGCCATCCAATCAGAAGGCCTACATACTGGTTGCCACAAATTATGTGACGAAATGGGTGGAAACAGTAGATTTACCAAGAGCCTTAGAGGAAGCTGTGATTAACTTCCTTTTTGGACTGTTTGTGCAGTATGGGTTACCGTGAGAAGTGATCACAGATGGGGGAGGAAATTTGTAGGACACAAGATTAATGTCACTCTTAGAAATCATCATATTAAGCACAGGATCACTTCCCCATATCACCCACAGGCGAATGGCCAGGTCGAAAGCACTAATAAGGTCATTGAAGCAATTTTGACCAAGAAATTATTAAAACACTGGCAAGACTGTGCTACTAGACTGCCAAAGGCCTTGTGGGCCTATCGCACAACTTGGAGGAATACTACTAGATACTCTCCATACCAGCTTGTGTTTGGAAAAGAACCTATTTTTCCAATCGAATTTGAAATAAAGACTTTAAGGATGACCCAAGAAGTGGGTTTGGATCTAACAGAAGCCCAGACCAAGCGACTCTAGTAGATTAACGAACTAGATGAGGCTTGACTGCTTGCTTTGCAATGGACTGCAATTATTCAACAACAAAGGGAAAAATGGCATGACAGCCCTATCAAGAAAAAAATGTTTAAAAAAGGGGATTGGGCACTGTTTTACGAATCCAGATTCCAAGATTTCCTGGGAAAGTTGCAAACAAGATGGCTCAGCCCTTATGAGATTCAAGAAGTGCATAGTAATGATACTCTTACCTTGACTATCATTGACGAATTTGGCCATTCTTTTAAGGTGAATGGGCACCGAGTACGCCTCTATCACAAACCACTCACCAAGGAGTCTTTTTGTGAGCAGGTATGCGAGGACCCCTCCATGCAAATCTTAGCTGCAGGGGGTGATGACCCAACAACTTTTTTTTCAAAAAATTGAGATTTCTTTAAAAATTGTAAATAATGTATATACTCTTTTTGATTGATTGCAATTAAGAATAGGCATTACTATGTAAATATGAGAATTTTTATTGCTTTGTGTGTTTGATAAGTGTTATTCAATTGATTGAATGATTATTGTTCAATCGATTGAACAACACTTTCACATTTTTTTTCTTTTGTTGTTCAAATGATTGAATGATTGTTGTTAAATCGATTGAACAACACATTTGCGTGTTTATTTCTTTTGTTGTTCAAATGATTGAATGATTGTTGTTCAATCGATTGAACAACACTTTTGCATTTTTATTTCTTTTTATGTTCAAATTATTGAATGACTTTTGTTCAATTGATTGAACAAACACCTTTGCGGTTTTTCTTTTGTTGTTCAAACGATTGAATAATTATTGTTCAATCGATTGAATAACACTTTTGCAGTTTTTGTTTCATTGTTCAAATGACTAAATGATTGTTGTTCATTTGATTGAACAACACTTTTGCGTGTTTTTTCTTCTTTTCTTTTTAATTTCTACTATTCAATCAATTGAATAATTGTTGTTCAATCCATTTAACAACACTTTTTGTCTTTTTAATAGGATAACTCGTGATTTTTTTTTTAATGATCACTATGCCATCTTCTTCTTTTTTTCCTTTGTATTGTGAATAAACACCATTTGAGTGGATTTGTGTCTGATATAAGAAAAAATAGTAATGACAATACCATTATGACCTATGAAGCCTTTTGATGGTTATCTTTATTCAAAAGCTGATACAGTGTATCATTATAATGACTGACTAAACATCTCTTCTTTGGACACATCATAAAATGATTCATTATTTTCAAACCATGCTGGCTTATGTTTACACTTTCAAATGGATAAATCTCATTGACATGATGATATGAGGATAAGAGTATAAACTTTCATTGTCATCTTCTTACTTCTTACACCATCCCTGATTCTTGAGAAGCAACTTAGCCTCCCCATTTTTAACAAATAAAAATTTCAATGGAAAAAATGGACATAATGAGATGTGAAAATGAATCAAACATTGTCTTAAAAAGGATTGGGGGTCTCATCTTGAGCCATCCTACCATGATCATAAGGATCTAACACGTGACATTCCAATTTGGCTACCAAACAAAGGTAATGACCTTCTTGATGCTTAAAATTGTTAGAAGGGTAGGGGGTCTCATCACGAGCTAGCCTGATCACTTTTTTATACCTGGTGAATGGCACTATGGTCATATGGTCACCATGCCAGCATAATGGTCTCTTTATGACAAGAAAAGAAGAACCATCTGCATACTAAAAAGGAGGACTCTGGCTCATTTGTGGGGTTAAAAAGCAACCCTGTTGAGGCTATGAATGCCTGATGGTAGCAGCGGCTATGCTTGTGGTATTGAAGTATCATCTTACACTGCCAAATGTTCTCTAAGCTCTTGTCACCTATGGATTTGTTTCTAAAGGGAATTTTCCATTTGAACAACACTCTTACAAGTCGATCTGCATGGTAACTTATGTCAGATATTCATTATATTCTAATTGTCCAATAATTTTACAACAATCATTAATATATACTGTCGATTATGCCTTTGCCATTAATACTGCATATGGTGAAAATATTTTGACATAATGCATTAAAATCTCTGTTTTAATTTCTTTTCGGTCATTTCACATCCGATGACGTGTATTGCTTTAATTTCTTTACTGATTAGCACGTTGTTTTTGGGATTGGTTGTCGTCATTTATGTATTGTTAATGCTTTCGCTTGCTTTTCACATGCTGAAAGGATGTGGACACATTTTTATCGTAAGAGGGAGGATGGCTTGTGTATGCACAACATATGTGAGAGTTATGGATAATTGTGTGATAATCATTTGAATTAACTTTCGGGTAAGGACTGCATGATGATTATGAATGCATAATAATTAGCAAGTATTTCTAATTGGGGAAAGGATGACAACCATTATGGCTGGTAAGTAGACTCATGATCCTGTGTTAAGTGTGGCTGATGGGACAAATGACTTAACTAAATATGATATTAATTCCCAAAACATCGTCATTTCTCTATTAATTGTTGTAACATTCTCTGTTGTTGTTCTAAATTGTGGAAGTGTAAAAAAATTACATAAAAGAGAACTAGTTATAGGTACAATAGGCATGGGAGGAAGAGCTATCTGGAATGAACCGCCAGTGCCTATGGTATTGGATCAAGCTCGTGCAATTCTCGAGCGTGTAGGATGGCTGCAATATTTCAATAGGTTGCAGGGATTTCATGAGGAGTTGACATTGGAATTTCTGCAGAATTTGCAGAATGTCAGCACCACAGTCAGAGGCAGAAGTATAACAGTTTCTGAAGCAGTCATAGCCGAAGTCACTGGAATTTTGGCTGAAGGAACCAAATGGACAGAAAAACATTTCCTTCTGCACAATGTGATTGAATTATTCCAAGATCCAGGCAAGTAACTGGTGCGAACAAGAAAACAGATCCATCCTTCAGCGTTAAGGCAGTCATGGCAAGAATTGGTCGTCATCGTGCAAAGGTACATTACCTACGACGGTGGACACGATGTGGTAAAGCCCTACCAACTAAAACTTCTATCCATTTTAAAAGAGAAAATTTCAGTTAATTTGCCATTTTATTGAATTCCCTATTAATGATGTCATATGTCGAGTTAGGGTAACTAAGGACCCACACAAAGTAATTAGTCATCATGGATTAATTAAATTAATTATCATGAATGGACTGGCCTAGCAGCAGTTAACCTAGGACAATGTTGTAAATCCTACTTTGGCTCCACCTGTAGAAAACTTAGTAACAGAGCAACAAGGGCCAAGAACCCCAAGCCTGAGAAGGACACTGAAAAGAAAGAATTCCTTCATTCCCCTGAACCCAGCAAAATGTAGGTGCTCTATGCGAGTGAGAACCAAGTGATGTATCCCAATTCAAACAGATGAGGCTAGACCTTCTTGCACACCACCTGCAAATCCGCAAAATTCCCCTTTGAAAGACTATGAGGAGTAAGTGGCCAGGGTATTGGAAAACATGCGAATATTTGGAGAGAACAATCCGGGAATGTTGAAGAACAGAATTGTACCCCCAACCAGTCTGCCCCTGCTGATAGCCCTGGTCATGAGAAAACCCTGCCATTCATTGATTCCGTGGAAAAATAGAGGGAACCAATTCCTTATGTGGAAAAACCCCTTGAAGCAGAGGTACATGAAGAAGAAGTCACTAGAGAAGGAAATTAGACAGCAGACACCGGTCCAGTGGACCCCCCAGCTAAAGAAAATCATGTAGATGAAACCATGGGAGATGAAAATCAACCAGGTAATACTATTTTTTCTAAGTCCCCCGAGGATGAGGCCTACCCAGAAGAAAACCCGGATAATGGAAATTGTTCAGGAAACACTGTTGTATTGGGATCTCCTAAAAGAGAAATCCATGATAAAGAGGAGCTAGAAGGTGAAGCTCCATCGGGAGATACAGTTCCAGATGGAACCCTCCCTGATGCTGACACATTACCACCTGTACAGGAACTAGAGGACAATGTAGTTAACCCACCACTGGTTGGAAGTCCTAGATTAAATAAGTCCTACAGAGATAGGCTTAGAAAAATGCTTAAGAATTATAGGAAACATAAGTGAATAATTGGGTAGCTAAGGTAGTGGTTAAAAGAAGCCATTAGAGCTAGAAATTTGAAAGTAGAAAAAGAGACCATAGGCACACAGGCAGAACATTGTTCTGGAAAGGAATCTAAAACCCAAACTAAGGATGTTTTGGCCTGTCCAAAGGACTCAGGCAGAGCCATGCCTTGTAGAAGACACTGAAATGCAAACTGAGGACCCCTGTGTTTTCTCACAGGAGACCCAAATGGACCACCCTACCATTGATACTATTGTTCAAACAGATGCTAAAGAGGACATTCAAATTGGTCATCGGGTGATTCAAGAGGTAGCTAAAGCTACTATCCAGACCAATCCCATGGAGACCCAAGAAGGAGAAACCAAAACATAAGAGACACCTGCTTATATTACCCTATTCAGGGAGGCATTTATTAACAGACTGTAGAATGAACCAATGAAGGTTCAACAAGAGTTAGCCTAGCACAAGGAGGAGGTAGTGGCCCTGAGGATACATCAAGAGTTAAAGAAAAAGTTTGAGTCACTAACCATAACTAAAGATGAGACCTTTTCTCAGTACAGGGTTGAACAGAAAAAGGTTGAGAAAGCACGGGAGAAATTACGGAAGGCTAAAGAGCAGTTGGAAATTGTCTGCTCTCTTTATTCAGTCACTCTTTCATGTAGAGCCCCTGCTACAAATTATGCCTTATTCCTCCTGGAAAGGTTCTTCCTGCTGAAAATCAAAGTTGCTAAGGCTGGCCAGCCTGTGGAAATCAAAACCACCCCGGACATTGTCAAATGCTTTAGAGAATAGGACGAGAAGGTACAACGCCTCCTCTGTGAACTTTATATGCACAATTTCTTTCTAGAGGACAATAGGGACATCAACCCTGACCCCTTTATAGGGGATGTACAACTCCAGGCATTTCTCTCTTTTGCTACTAATCAACTCAAGTGGGCCAAGGCTCACAATACTTTTAGGAGGCATGAAGAAGGCAATACCTATGTCTAAGGGAACCAACCAAACCCCTGCATTTTTTGATCAAACACAAGCAATTCATGAAGCGAGACGGTGTTGTGGGCCAACTGAGGCGATTTCACATGGATATTATCCAAGCTGGAAAGAATTACTTCCAAGAGATTAAGGAGGAAGCCTTGTCTGCAGCCAGACAAAGGTAGGAAGCCTCCAGCATTGCTGTTAGAAATCGAGAACCATTTGAATATCGGAACTTTAAAGTTGCCTCCTCTTGTTTATATAAATACAGTAACATGATTTTGTCTATGGGGCCTGAATCGATAGGATGTCGGTATAGGACTCCAATCATATGGTATCCTCCAGATAAGTATCATTGTGATTACACCTTGAAGGATCAAGACGTTACCTAGGCTTTTGCTATACTAAAGAAGAAAAATGGCTTCAAAAATTATAAGGAGGTATATCCTACCTACTCCCTAACTTAGCTACACATTAACTATTTAATTGCATGAGGACATGCAACAAGGTAAGCTGGGGAGTATGTTGGGTCAAGAAAAAGGTATATTTTCTCCTTGGTGATTACTTTATTTCACATTCATCCTTATATGATTATCTTTGTTTATGGATTGAAATAAAGGAAATAATAGCTAAAGTTGGATGAAAGCACTTGGTAACAAATTAGATAAATCTAGCACAAGAAACTGACCTTTTACTATCCTTGTGTGCAGAAGACGCGGATTGGTCAATAGTCATTCAATAGACAGAGCAGCACCAAGCCGTAAAAGGAAAAGATAGCGTCTGAGGCAGGCAAGGTAGCGAGAGACTAACAAACCAATACTATTTCATGACAGAATTAGATTATGTATGCAGAATCCTCAAGATCCCCTGATCCCGAGGATTCTCTTTTATCTAGTTTACTCTTTTAATGTTATATATAAGGCTGAAAGGAAAACAAAAAGGAGTTCAAACTTATGTAATCTGTAATTATTCTTTTTGAGACATATAATATTGTTATCTCAGTGATGTTGTAATCTTGTTACTTATATTAATGAATAAATAATGTGTTTGATCTTTAATTATATTCTAAGTAGTCCTTAGTGGAGACTTCTGGTGACTCTGGGCCCGATCAAGAGAAGTTCTACTACTTTCTTGTGTTATAATATTTCTATTGAGACTTTATTGATTGTTAATTTTCAGTGAATATCATTTTTCTTATTGTGAGGATTGACAATTCCAATTCATATTGTTGTTCATTTAGATTCATACTTAACCATACGATATACATGAGTAATGCTTTGATTAGATTCGTTATATTAGTTTCAGTAATAGATTGTTGTTCATTTTGAGTTATGTTATCATAGATCTTATAGATAGCATTAATTGATTTCCATAATCTACTTACATAAATCAGTTGGTGTTTAGAAATCATTTATCGTTATTTGCTTTCTTGTTGTTCAATTATCAATTGCCATTGTTCAATTAAGATTGTCGTTCAAATTAGGATTTGTCGTTAAATTCTAATTTGATATATATTATCATTGTTGTTTAGTTGTTACAGTTCTCTTTCTTGATTGAGTGAATTAGTCTTAATTCTATTTGAAGTTTGCCAAGCATTATTCTTTACATTCGCATTCAGATTCATTTGATTTCAGAATAAGTTAGACAGAATTGCAGAGTGTGTTAAGAGTTCTTTCCGAGTTATTTTTTCCTTAGTTATTTCTTTAAGAATTGTGTGAATTGAGTTGAAGAGATAGTTATTAGTGATTGCAATGATTTACCATTAGATAACCTCTAAAATCACTACATAGATTGTGCTGACACTCTTGAGATAAAAAGACTTACGTTGGGTTGACAATTAATGTAGGAATTAATAATTCCCATAAAAATACATCTTAGTGCACCAATAATGCATATTCTTGACTGTGACATGCAAGAAAAAGAAAGAAACAAAGACAACTTGCATTATGCACGTGTGCTTGCTATGTAAGATTCCTCTAATGCATGAGCGATAGGATTGTGTAGTTCAATTGGAGGAAGCATAATCTGTGTGTGATATTGATCTTCAATGCATATAGATGAGTGATGTGGAGCCTTGGGTGTTTCAAAAATTTCCTAATCAAAAGTGAAACCAACCTCAAGACAACGAGGGCCTAAGATAACCATCACCTCAGGCTGAAGTGCCTCGACATTCTGTGGGGTTTCGACTTCGTCAACAGAAAAATCATCATAAATAGGTGGCTTGGAAAAATGAACTACGATAGGATCATCATCATGATCGAATACGGGAGTAAAAATATCATGACAACTATGATCAACAAAATCATGATTTCATCGGAATCCTCATGATATGATGAATCAAACAGATGGCTATATGACAAGCAGAAAAATTCACCTATGTGTTTCTAGAAAAGGAAGATGAAAAATCGAGTGGATTTTCAAAGAATAATTTTTCCTCTCCATTTTCGAATGATGGACTGACATCTGGTGTGTTCTGTGAATGATAAAAAATGGGTGCATCCGTAGAAGGAGATACACATGTGAAAACATGGATGGCAGGATCACCAAAGATGTCAGGAAAAAACAGAGGAGGCTTAGAGAGAAGGGAGTCACCCTTCGCTCAAGGTTGATGCTCAATCTCACAGTCATACTCTTCATGACTAATAGCACAGGTTGGTTGTGCAACACCAACTCCGTCCATAGCTTGATCTTCATTCACAACAAGTGTAGATTCTGGAATGGAAGAACACAAGAAAGTGCAATCCGGAGGATCATTAGAACATGAAGACAGAGGTTGAGGTAAATTAGACATGTGACAACCCATGGGCTTCGCAACCAAATCTAAATGAAAATTGATAGAAGTGATGTTGGGAGGATGTGATAGTGGAATGGATGTGTGTGCCTATTCTCCCACATCACTCTGTAGTGGTGGAGCTATTTAATGAGGGGACAATGGATAGTCACTAGTGACAGTGATTGTGTATGTCGGTGATTGCGTAGCTCCATCACCAAAGTATGCTGAACAGGGCTTGGGCTTAAACTTTCTTTTATGATTAACATATGCAGGGCCTTCCATTGTTGTAAAAATTTTTGGTCAAGAGGTTCTGGATCAAAATGATGGAAAGTAGATTCAATTAGATCACAAAACTACTCAAGTGAGTGCACACTACTGGGAGGCAGACTCTAGTACCACTGTTGTGGGGATTGGTGAAGTGTGTATGCAAGCAGCAAGATGACCTCTTCCACATAGAACTCATCTACATCCTAAAGGAATTCATAGAAGTCTTCTAAGTACTCAATCCAAGATACTTTTCCTTCGCCATCATACGTGGATTCAGACAAGAGATTGAAAAACTCCCTCATGACGTTGGGAGGTTCAACATGTGAAAGATATCATCAAGGGATGAGTGTAATAGAATCCATGATAGATGTGAAAAGGTTCAAAATAGGATGAGAGGACACAACTTGTCATCTTGCCCTCCTTCTAGCACCAAAAATGTTGATGGTGTTGGACCTGCCAACATGTTAGGGGATCTCCCCGGTAAGAAGTCCCAACTAGACCTCACACTATTTGGTGTAGGGGTCCCAGTAGTGGGTTGTACGGTATCACCTTGACTGTGGTTACACATAGAGGCAAGTAAGATGTCCCTATTGGTAGCAAGGGTGTGACATGTTAAACAATCCAAGGAAGGTGTATGAATGGTTCTAACACACAGAAAGTGAGGTGAGTGCGTCCCTTGGAAACCTATGAAAGCATGTGGCTAAGAAAGGAACACACAAGCAAAGATGCATCACAAACTGGAAAGAAAGTAAGCTAACAATCCAAACTGATGGTTAAACCAACAACACATTTCAATAAGATTCATATACTTATACAGAAAAAGTCCATACATGCATGCGTAAGCAAACATATACATATATCATTAGAGTAAACAAGTTAGCTAAAATACAATAACAACATATGCATGAAACATGTTGGATTTGTTATATTAAGAAGTGAAAATTCCAATCATATAGTAAAACCATGACCAACCACTAGTCCTAATAGCATAATGTTACAGTCACTGCCACCTGCTCCTCCAAAGAGATGTACTAGCTCTGCATTGTGGAGAAGCCAAGGCTTGTTACAATACTCTCCAAGATTTCTCTAAGATACTCCTATTGGAAGCTTAGCTGACCAAAAGCCTCTACAATGAGTTATGAGGGACTATATATAGCAAAGGGTGGGGTGGCCCTTGACATTCCCCTTTGTGATTGTTCATCTACCCTCATGATTCTTCAACTACTCTATGACTATTACATTCAACTATCGACACATGAACTTCCACTTGACAAGATGTTACATACAATCTGCATGTGTACCCATGTGAGACAAAAATAGGCTTGAGCAATCCATGCAAGACATCGCTATGACTCAAAAAACTATGGGAAGACCAGCTCTTCGACATCCTCATGATGGTCGATAGGGGCGAACTAATGGCAAGCTCGATAGTCCGCGATGGTGTCCATGTACTCTGTGGTGACATCTTTCTGGAAATGAACTCTTGCCTCTATTGAATCTCGATACACTACTCTGGCTCCTCTATCCAACTTGTCTAATAACATGCACATCATTATCTTGAGTGTGGTTGGAGAAGAGACATACTGATCCATGGTGTCTGCATTGATCGCCAAGTCTGCGTTGGTGGCTATGTGCATCAACTCCTCAAAGTACGATTCAAGCTCTAGTCAGACTTATGCCTTTTTCTTTGCCCCGGTGAGTGTCCCAATAGATGGGATCATATGTGCGCGCACAATAACATCCATGCTTCGCAATACACATGCATGGGAAGATTGTAAACTAGTGATGAGTTGGGGGAGTTCTTCATAGTTCCGGATCTGACTCTAGGTACATGCCTTCAACTCGACTACTCTGGGCTTCATCACCTTGGGAGAGTGTAATGGGGATCCCTTGTATCTCATTGTCCATGTTTGCATGTGGTCAACAACAGTATGCACGTTTGACAAGATATGAGCCCTCCTAGCACATCGCTGCTGCCAACCGTTGAGATGGACAATTGCCTTATGCATGGTACCAAATCTAGAATACAAAACCCACATGACTGTCTCAAGGGATGATACCTCATCTAATATGACCTTCTTCAAATTTTCTCAGGCAGATGTTGTAACCAGTTCTCCTCCCTACTTGGTCATCTGTAACTCCTTATCCATTCGCTCATTCTCCACTATTAAGAAGCAAACACTTGAGCTAGTGGCTTCAGCATATGCTCTAGTAGCATAAGCCAATTTTGTTGAATGATTGTGCACATTAGATACGATCAGTCATTCCTCAAACTTCACAGGAGACATGTGGTCATCCGGAGTAGACACTATGCACGATTGCACAACTCTATGTTGCGACTCATCGAATGATATGTTGTGCATCTCTTCTTTCAGATTGTCTCCAAGGATCTCAGTATCTCATTGGTCACTTGGGACCTGCTCTGCTTCTAGATTTGGTGAAGATGGTGCATCAACCTCTTGGTGGTAAGGCATGAGGTCGATGTCTTCCTTTAAATTTGGCTGCTCCATCTCCGTATCCATCTGCTCAAGTACTCATTCAATCTGTTGAGCGAAGTCCTACTCCTACGACTGCTCACCCTGTCTACTTTACACCAGCTACTCGAATGAGTCTACTACCTATATGAGGGCATTTTCATCAATCTGTGTATGTTGTACCCCCTGTTGTATCTATCCTTGCTGCGCTTCCTTCTCCTATCTGCACAGCTCCTATTCATTCCAGAGTTGCTCCTTCACTGTTTCCTCCATCCTCTTTTTTTCTCTCTGCCTTTGCGTGGTCCTCTTGTCGCGTTGTTGCATCTTCACCTCTAATGCCAAAGCTACTTTCTACACAAGTGGGTCTGCTTTGAACTTGCATCTTTGTTCTACCTCTACATTGTCGACAATCTTTCTCTTGCCTTTGTCATGCGCCAGTATGTTACCTCTGTTGCTACTACTGTTGGTGCTCTCCTCGATGTTGCTTCACTAACCATTCTACAATGAAGTTGACTGGTTCATTGGGCCTAGTGAATCTGTGACAATATCTTCATGGGTCTTCCTTATCCCAATCACATGCCCCGTGGATCCACAAAAACTGTACTCTTGCGCAGTGATCCTTCACAAAGAAATGCAGGTCATATGGATTGAAGCTTTTGGTGAAAAAAGTAAACTTCTTGAACTCTTCTGGCTCAGCATCCACATGCTTGAGATTTCATATCTCATATAACCCAATCTGCAATGGGAGAGTGGGCCAAGGTTCCTTCTTCTTCTAATGCAACCTAGCTAACAGTCCTATTGAGATGTGGTGCGATACTTCTTGCATGATGAGCTTGTCCATGGAAAACTTTGGCAAAACATGCAAAGGCTTCTCCATGTTGTACATTCGTATGAAGGTGCCAAGAGTTGAGGTGTACCAATCTACTATGTCAATTAGTGCCTCCATTTCTACCTTCGACATGCAAAGTGGATCCTTCTCAAATATCATCTTGTACACCAGGGTGAAAAAATGGTCTGACCACTGTGTGATGACCTTGAAAAAGGTGCATTCAGAAAAAAAAATTACAATAAGTGTTAAAAGAGGTTTTCGCTGGTGTCCATGCTCACTTCAAGCCCGAGCACTCCTGACAGGCACAGGTTGCATACAAGATGTAAGTGGACATGTAGATTTCTTCTTGCTGACCTTTGGGCAATTGTCGAGCTCCTGTTACCTATTCCTTCAGCCTGTGAGCCAACATGTCAGACTAGTTGCATGCTTTGCCTTCACTGGCCACTTGGTCCAATGTGATCACCCAACTCTACGAGAAGGTCTCCGTGCTCTCTTGGCCATACAAGTGACATGAAAAGATGACCAAGTACTGATATGCCTTCTGCAGTATCTTTGTCTTGTAAATCTGGTTAGGTGTCATCCTAAATTTGGCTGGCTCCTTCACCTAGTTCTTCAAGATATCCCTGGAGTTGGCATTGCTTATGGGTATGATGAAGGGTGTCTCCATGGTGATGACTGGCCTCAGCGAGTGGTACATCTACTGATAATACTGTGCCCTACAAGTAGAAATCTTTGTCCCGCTGACACTACTCAATGTCATCGTCTCAGGATCAGTGTACGAGATGATCCAATGTATCATGTTTGCACATGGGAACGCGGGATACCTGCATGCAATCCGGTACAAGCTAAACTTGTGAATGTTCACATATACTTGGCGGTCTTCAAGCTCTTCCCTAAATGTGCCTGAGAATGCATCATTGACCACTTGCCATTTCAGCTTGATGTCTTTGTCTACGATCAACTTGGTGTCTTCATATATCGGTAGACTCATAGATACTTGCTCAACTGTTGCTCCAATTGTGCTTCCGTCGGTGTCCTTTGACACTGCTCTCTTGGAGGCCATTGATCCTGAACTGTTGAGAGACAGACGAACACCTGCTATATCTTGAGACATGGTGACATGCATGGCAGGAAATCTATTAGTTAAAACCAAAGAAAACTTGTGGGCTGACATGCAACATACCCGAGGAACTACTAGCAAGGATTGCGCAATTTTTACTCGAAGGCTAGGAGTCTAACTTCCAGAACTATGCAAAAGGTAGTCTGGACTATCGGGAGGCTGGTTGACTACTGGAATTGCACAATGCACAATCCGGACTGGCCTGCTAGATTTTGATATTGCACAATGTGCAATTTCAACTAGTGATACTAACCGTAAGCAAGAGTGAATGATCATGAATGCAAACAATGAATGCAAGATTCAAAAAATGGATCAACATGCATGTGTGTGAAACGAGTCGCCAAATCCACGACCGTTCATGAAAAACAGTGTCATGCATGCGACAGCAGTGAGATGCAAAAGAAAACTGAAACGATGCATGTACAAGCTAACATGCATGCAAAAGATAGCAAGCATTCACATAAATCAAGCAAACAACACTCACACAAGCCAAAACACAAAAAGCGACAAAAATGTTGCAAAAGACAAGTAAAGCGGACTTACCCGGAAATAGTTGAGTTGGATGTGTCGAAGACTCCTGGATGTGTTGTGGGATGTCAGAGCTCCAATACCGATGTGAAGAATGAGATCTGAAGCATCGAATAAATAAGTTTGAGGCTCATGACGTGAATGCCACAAATCTAGGACACTTTGATGAAATTTTCTAAAATGATCTTTGCATTTAACCTCCAGCTGCTAAAATAAATCCCTAAAATCTAGGGATGCTTTTTGTATGTAAATTTTTTTTGTTTTGGGAAAAATCAACTCATGCATGCAAGTCAAGTTTTCTCGGTCCCGGAGGGAACCTGTTAACCTAAAGTCACATGCAACAATGTGGTTGACTAAGAGGAATTTTTGAGCAATTTCTGGGAGGAGCTGGGCTGACTGTCCAGAGGGATTGTGCAATTTCTTGGAGGAGTAGCTGACTGCTGCCCAGAATTGCGTAATTTCTAGGTTGAACAACACTAATGGGCCAGATTGCACAATGTTCACTGGGAAGGTTGTTTGACAGGATTGCCCAGTTTCTAGGACCAACAGGCTTCTAGTCAGCTTTGTGGAATATTAGAAGGGAAGGCTGGTTCCCCTCTAGAGTTGCGAAATTTTTTGAGGGAGTTGCTCAGCCAGCAGCTGGACCAAGTCCGGAGAGGCAACCTATGAGGGGAGTGAAGTAAGCTATCATGCACAGGCTGGAAAGCTTCTAAAAAACCAATGATTCTTATGTACTTGACATTGCAAAAAATGTTGCTAAGGATGGTTGGTAGGGAGGCTTCAAAACGAAGCTAAGATAAAATTTTGGAGGGTGGTTGTAGCCACTACAATAGATTGTTATATGCATTAGGTTTATATTCATTAGGTTTATGTACATGCCTTTTGATGTTATGGTTACATTCATGATAGATGATAGTTGATTAGTATAGTCATATGCACATGTGTCGGATAGTCATGAATGATAGTAACCTGTGGTTGTATGCATTACTATTTTTGTTTATGTTAGATAACTTGATGATCATGTTATATGTTGTTGATGAGTATGCTATAGGTTAACTTGTTGTTGTTATATGTTAGTTAACTTGATGATTAGGGTTATAACATTAATATCTTGATGTTATATGTATCATGCTAAATTGGATTGGACTATGCAGATGGTTATGGTTATGATATTTAGGTATTAGCCAACATATTTGTGATGACTTTTCACACGTGGCTGTTATGCATGAATGATAAATGCTTATGAGTTTATGATGATAACGTGGTAGTTATTTAGTGTTACGGATATCGTGATCTTATTTATGTTCGAGTTGACATGTTGTAAAGTTATATCTTGCTAACTAGATTGATTGTGCAAACAAGATAGCCTCTGCTGAGGTACACTAAGGTATGATTTTTCGTATGTAGTATACTTGGTGCTTCATTCTTGATTTTGTTGTCTATTTGGTGTTGAGTGTTTGGTGTCTATTATGTATGTAACAACCTTGATTTAAAACATACAAATAATTACATCAATTTATATGATTAATAATCAAAGCACATATTTCACTAATTAACATAGAATTTCCAAAAACATGAACAAAGACGACTTACTTGTGGCGATGATATTCCTTACTTGTGATTTTGGAGTTGAATGTTATTGGAATCCTGCTAACTGCAACAAAGTTTTGGGGACGACTCTCCACCCAGCCATAAGCTCAGTTGCACATAATCTTTCTACAACTAGCCACCCCCGAGCCCTCAATCAATGTACTATTGCCAGGGAATCCTTTTTCTCACAATAGTTTTCTCCCAAGAGAATGGATTATGGAATGATCTTGCATCTTCGTCATTGTTTATTAAATAGACCAAACATTGGAAAGGGTGTTGGAAATACTGAGAGGGGGGTGAATCCGTATTTCTTTTTCTCACTATTGTTTTACTAGTTAAAACATGTATGTTCAGAACATAAAATGAACAGCAGGAATAAATGCTTTTATTAATATAACTGTGCAGTAAAATAAATACAATAAATAGAATGTCACAATTGGTTTCCAAGCTCCAACTTGGACTTTGGTGAGGCTCCAACCTCCTGAGCACCAACACTATTTTTCCAAGACACCAATCTTGGACTTAGGAGCACCAACTCCCAAGGACTTCAATCCTTTTCAATTCTGAGGCTCCAACCTCTTTGGTATACACTAGTGTGCTGCTGTGCTCTTTTCAGCTTCCACTGCTTCTGCTGCCCCCTTTTCTTCTGCTGCTTCCACTATCTCATGCTCAAGTTATGCCATCCACCAACAACACATTCAGTTCTCTATTTTTGCTGCTTTTATATGCTCCATCCCCCTGTCCATTCGTTTCCTCTTACATGCTGACTCTTTGGCTTCCTCCTCACTTGATCGCTTGACACTTTGGCTTCCATTCCTTTGCTTCTTCTGTCTTACAGGCTTTATCGGAAGCGTTCTTTAGGCCGAAAGCCTTTTATAACCATGGACTTACTAGGAATCGAAGCCACCTTTTATCGGTGCTTTATAATCAACCATCGGAAGCCACCAACCGAGCCTTTAATCAACCATCACCGAGCGCTTTAATCAACCCGCCACACTTATAGACATATATGGAATTACCATAAAACCCCTCATGGCCATATGCAACCATATAATATCAATACACAGAACTAGCATAAAAACCGCTTAACTCAATGTACGTGGATCTCAAGGATTATATGGCTGCTTTCATAAATTCGGCGGGTCCGGATTTCGCAACCATAACAAAACTCTTAAGGCCTGACCTCCGATGAGGAGCGGACCCGATGCTCTTTTAGACTCCCTTCTATACTGGTTTCGGGTCCGATGTATATCGGCAATTGCTGTAAACAATAGTCCCGATCCTTCGATGGAACGTGGACCCGATGCCTTCTTATACTCCCGTCTCTATATTGAATTCAAGTCCGGGATATCGGTAGGTTCGCTTCGGCGGATTTGTAACGCGAAGGTTTAGCGGACTCGATCTCCCTTTAGGCTGCTCTCTAATATGATTTCGGCTCCAATTATCGGCGATGTCACATATCGCTTCCCCCGATCCTTCCGATGCGATCACTCCGATATGCCGATTGCCGATTAGATCTCTGCCGTTCATTATTCTTTCAGATCGGACGGTCAGTGCTAAATCGCATATCGCGTCCATCGCATATCGCATCCTCCATTCTCCATTCCCCGATTGCCGATTTGGCGAAATATATATATATATATATATATATATATATATATATATATATGCCATCGGGTCCATATGTGCTGAAACACATTTAACTTGTGTTGTTTCCACCAAAAATGAAAAGGCCTTTGATTATTATAAATGCATATATGTAGATTTTGGGCGCTCAAACACTCCCGATAGCATTAATACATGCATATGTGGGTTTCCATTGCCCGAACAACTCCCGATAGTATTAATGAAGGCATATATGGGTTTTGATCGCCTGAACAGCTCCCGATAATGTTATCTGAGGCATATATGGCTCTATTTGCTTCATTTGCTCCTCCGATGGCTCCTCTTGCTCCGATGGCTCCTCTTGCTCTAGCACTCCTCCGATATGGCTCCTCTTGCTCTGATATATGTGGCTCCTCCGATATGGTCTGCTCCTCTTGGCTCCGATATGCTCTGTCTCCTCCTCTTGAATATTGCCATATTGACATCAATGACAATCTGTGTCCAACAATCTCCCCCTTTGTTATTGATGGCAATATTCTTCTGCTTTCTCCCCCTTTGACATCAATGGCAAAGGAATGCATACGAACTCCCCCTGTCAAGTTGTTCCCCCTGTCCTACTGCATCTTTATGAATAGACTTGAGTGATGATAAAGAAATAACCCCCATCTTTTGTCGCAGGTGTTCGAATGCTTCCCGAGGAAGAGGTTTAGTGAAAATATCAGCTATCTACTCCTTAGTACTTATATATTCCAGAGCGATGTTTTGTTCAGCTACTTTCTCACGGAGGAAATGATACTTGATTGGTATATGTTTGGTTCTTGAGTGCATCACTAGATTTTTACTGAGACTAATAGCACTAGTGTTGTCACAATAAACAGTAATTGGTTGATCTGTACATATGTTTACATCCTTTAGCGCTTCCTTCATCCATAGTATCTGAGTACAACAGTCTGCTGCAGCAATATACTCGGCTTCGGTTGTGGATAATGATATGGATGATTGTTTTTTGCTGAGCCAGGATACCAAACAGTCTCCTAGGAAGAATGCATTTCCACTAGTACTTTTCCGATCATCTATATTTCCAGCCCAATCAGCATCAGTGTATGCAGTTACAGTCAATGTTGAACTCTTTGGGTACCAGAGACCAAAATCAGAAGTTCCCTTCAAATATCTGAGAATTCTTTTTACAGCTAATAAATGAGATTGTTTGGGAGCCGATTGAAATCTTCCCACCATTCCTACTGCTTGCATTATGTCAGGTCGTGTAGCTGTTAAGTATAGGAGGGCTCCAATCATTAACCTGTAATGAGTTGCATTTACTAGAGGGGAGTCATCATCTTTGCTCAGTTTGCAGTTTGTTGTCATGGGGGTGCTCATGGGTGCACAGTCCTCCATTCCATATTTTTTGAGCATGTCTTTTAGATATTTGGCTTGAGATATATACAATCCTGCTCTGGTTTGAGATACTTGAAGTCCAAGGAAGTGGGATAGTTTACCTATCATTGACATCTCAAATTCTTTTGCCATGATTTGAGAAAATTCATGGCTCATTTCATCATTATTACTAGCAAAAATCAGATCATCGACATAAACAAGAGCAACTAGTAACTTACATTGATCTATCTTTATGTATAGATTGCTTCCAGCCACTCCCTTTTTGAAGCCTTGTTGTTGGAGATAGTTATCCAGTCTTGCATACCAAGCTCTAGGAGCTTGTTTCAGCCCATACAAAGCCTTTTTCAACTTACAGACTAGGTCCTTTCCTGCTGTCAGATCAAAACCTTCTGGCTGCTCCATGTAGACTTCCTCCTTGAGTTCCCCATTTAGAAATGCTGATTTCACGTCCATTTGATAGATTTTGAATCCTTTCAAGCAAGAAAATGCTAAAAACATCCTGATAGCTTCCATACAGGCCACTGGTGCAAACGTCTCTTCAAAGTCAACTCCTTCAATTTGCGAATACCCTTTGCAAACAAGTCTTGCCTTGTTTCTGATAATCTGTCCTTCCTCATTCATTTTATTTTTTGAACACCTATTTGGTTCCTATTATGTTTTTGTCCTTCGGACGAGGTACCAGCTCCCATGTCTTGTTCTTCTCAATTTGGGACATTTCTTCTTCCATTGCTTTTACCCAATGAGGATCCTTACTTGCTTCTGTGAATGTTTCTGGTTCTATCATAGATAGGAGGGCAATGGCTTTTCTCTTGGGTGAGGTTGTTATCCTTCTTCTGGTCTGCACACCTTCATCTTTATCGCCAATGATCTATTCTTCTGGATGGTATCTTTCTACATACTTCATCTTTGGAGTATGAGACGGTTCTCTTTCCTCTTCTTCTTCATCATCATCTATCTCTTCTTCTTTAGATTCTTCTTCTTCAATGAGAAAGTCATCTTCCTATTCTTCAATTTCCTTTTCTGGAAGATCTTCATCAACCTTAACATCGATGCTTTCCACTATTTTCTTCAGTCAAAAATTGTAGCACTTGTAAGCCTTGCTCCGTGGAGAGTATCCAAGAAATATCCCCTCATCAACCCGAGAATCAAATTTTCTAGGTGAACCATCATTTATTTTTATGAAGCACTTGCTTCCAAATATTTGAAGTACTTCACCGAAGCAGGTCTTCCTTTCCATAGCTCATAAGGAGTTTTGTCACAATTTGGTCTTAATTGAGTCCAATTCAATGTATAGACAACTGTCCCTACTGCTTCCCTCCAGAATTTAGGTTGTAGGTCTGCTGCTAACAGCATGGTTCTTGCCATTTCTTGGACAGTTCGGTTTCGTCTTTCAACTACCCCATTTTGCTGAGGTGTTTTGGCAGCCGAGAATTCCCTTTTAATTCCATGAATATTGCAGAACTCACTGAACTCGTTTGATGTGAATTCTCCTCCTCTGTCTGTTCTGAGACACTTAATTTTTGAATCTTTTTCGTTTTCTATAAGGGCTTTTAGATTCTTAAAACACTCAAAAGTTTTAGATTTATACTTTATGAAATATATCCACATCATTCTAGTATAATCAACAACAAATAACACAAAGTACCTTTCTCCTTGGAGTGCTTGATTTCTAGTTGGCCCACACACATCAGCATCGATGATCTCCAAGGGCTTTGATGTACAGTGTTCCTTTGTCTTGTGGCTAGTTCTGGTCTGTTTTCCATGTTGACATGGACCACACACTGCTTGCTTTGGTTTGGACAACCTTGGGATGTCTTGTACGGCTTTGATTTTGCTGATATTGACCAGATTTTCGAAGCTGGTATGTCCAAGTCTCTTGTGCCACAACCAACTCTCATCTGCCTGACTCAAGTAGCATTTGTTCTCCTGAATCTTGTTCAGAACGTAGATATTGTCTGGTGTTCTTACTCCTTTTGCCACAAGTTTTCCAGAGACAGAGTTCCTTATTTCACAGTCTTTGGTACTGAAGACAACCTTATGTCCTTGATCACAAATTTGGCTGACACTCAGAAGGTTGTGTTTGAGTCCGTCAACCAATAGAGCATCTTGAGCTTTTCCTTTTCCATTGATCAGAGTAACTGTTCCTCTTCCTACAATTTTGCCAGTTCCGCTTCCAAAGGACACATTCCCTTCCTTTTTTCTCAGTGAGATAAATTTCCTTCTGTCTCCTGTCATGTGTCTGGAGCATCCACTATCCACAAACCACTGGTTTCCATTATTTTGCGCAAATAGAGCCAGGCCACATTTGCCCATTGTAGAGATCTTGCTACTCGTCTTTCTTCCTTTGAGTGGGCAATTTTCTTCATAGTGTCCATTATTGTAGCAAAAAGAGCAAGTCAGATCAAATTTAGTCAAGGGATCGAATGAATTGAAGGTTTTGATTTGTCCCTGTCTTTTGGGAGCATATGAGTTGATTACTCAGTCCTTTTGCGTTGTCTTTTCACTTCTGCGAGCCATGCAGTGTCTAGCTTGGTGACCGAAGTTTTTACAGTGAAAACAGTGTCCAAGAAATATGGTTTTGAAGCAACCACGGTTTAATTCACCTTCCTTTCTGAGAATTACTCCTCCCTCGTCCTTTGGATTTTTGATGGGCCCTTGGTGGAGTACAGGTTTGTATTTGCTGTAGTGTCCATGATTCGACTCCACATTCTTCTTTGGAATAACTCTTTCTTGATTCTTGGAATCTGGGATGCACTTTTGATAAGATACTTTTTCATCTTTTGGGTTGCAGGAAAGTGCATCGGCATAGCTTTTCGCACTATTCTTAGTGCTTGAGGATTCTCCCTTGAAACCTATTCCAGACTTATCATGTTGAGGTTTTTGATTTTTCAGAATAGTATCAAGCATTTGAGAGCTTTTACAGCCCTTTTTAATTTGCTCCAACTCCTTTCTCAGAGATACTACTTCGGCCTCACGTTCTTCACAAGTCTCTTCTTTTTCCTTAAGCTTTGTTTCCAAGAGATCTTCTCTCCTTCTTATTTCCTCGTTTTCCACTTTGAGAGAGATAATTTTGTTCCGTAGTTTCTCGTCCTCTTCAATGGCACTTATTAACAGTTCATCCACATTTCCTTCTTGCCCCGAGTCATCATCATCTGTGAGTGCCATGAATAATGCTTCTTGGCTTTCATCATGATCGCTTTCCTCATCTGATTTCTTTTTGATGACCATAAACTCATCCTCATCAGACTCATCTTGCTTGGAGAGAAGGTTTTTCTTATTGAACCCTTTCTTTTTGTATGTCATTCTTTTAGAATTTCTTTCATCATCACTGTCATGTTTATGAGGACATTTTGCTGCATAATGACCTATTTTACCACATTTAAAACAGATAAGAGGATACTTGCCTTTAAGCTTAGATCCTCTCTTTAGATTTCGTACATATTGAGCCAATTCGGATTCCACATCTGACTCATCACTACAGTCATTCCTTTCTTTCCCTTTCTTTGACTTTGAGGCCTTGAATGTTGCATCTTTGGAGCTAGGTCCACCTTTCCTCATTTCATAAGCAGTGAGAATTCCATGGAGTTCATCCATTTTGAGGGTGTCAAGATCCTTTGATTCTTCTATAGCACTTATTTTGGAGTCAAATCTGTCTGGAAGGTACCTTAATACCTTTTGTACAATAGTACTTTCTTCAACCTTTTCGTCCAATCCTTTCAGGGAATTTACCACTTCAGCTACTCGGAGGAGGTATGCTGCAATATCTTCTTCCTCTTCCATCTTCAAACTTTCAAATTGTCTTCTGTGAGTTTGAAGCTTTGCCTTTTTGACTTTTGAGTCTGCATCATACAAGCTAACTAGCTTCTCCCATATTTCTTTGGCAGAGTTACAATGCATGATTTTTGTAAACTCGGAATCAGTGATTCCACTAGTGATGGAATTCATGGCCTTTGCATTTGCAATGTAGGCTTTCCTCTCGTCTTGGTCTGTTGGAAGAGAGGAAGTCGCTTGGTATTCAATTTGACAAAAATGCCAGACTTCAGTTCCAAGGGACATTAAATAGTAAGTCATTCTTTTCTTCCAAAAACCAAAGTTAGTGCCATCGAACAGAGGAGGTTTTCCTGATGCTTCATGATTTCTCATCATGGTTGCTGATCCTTCTTCAAGCTGTTAGGCTAGAATGAAGAAGCCTGCTCTGATACCAATTGTTGGAAATACTGAGAGGGGGGTGAATCAATATTTCTTTTTCTCACTATTGTTTTACTAGTTAAAACATGTATGTTCAGAACACAAAATGAACAACAGGAATAAATGCTTTTATTAATATAACTGTGCAGTAAAATAAATACAATAAATAGAATGTCACAATTGGTTGCCAAGCTCCAACTTGGACTTTGGTGAGGCTCCAACCTCCTGAGCACCAACTCTATTTTGCCAAGACACCAATCTTGGACTTAGGAGCACCAACTCCCAAGGACTTCAATCCTTTTCAATTCTGAGGCTCCAACCTCTTTGGTATACACTGGTGTGCTGCTGTGCTCTTTTCAGCTTCCACTGCTTCTGCTGCTTCCACTATCTCATGCTCAAGTTATGCCATCCACAAACAACACATTCAGTTCTCTGTTTTTGCTGCTTTTATATGCTCCATCCCCCTGTCCATTCGTTTCCTCTTACATGCTGACTCTTTGGCTTCCTCCTCACTTGATCGCTTGACACTTCGGCTTCCATTCCTTTGCTTCTTCTCTCTTACAGGCTTTATCGGAAGCGTTCTTTAGGTCGAAAGCCTTTTATAACCATGGACTTACTAGGAATCGAAGCCACCTTTTATCGGTGCTTTATAATCAACCATCGGAAGCCACCAACCGAGCCTTTAATCAACCATCACCGAGCGCTTTAATCAACCCGCCACACTTATAGGCATATATGGAATTACCATAAAACCCCTCATGGCCATATGCAACCATATAATATCAATACACACAACTAGCATAAAAACCGCTTAACTCAATGTACGCGGATCTCAAGGATTATATGGCTGCTTTCATAAATTCGGCGGGTCCAGATTTTGCAACCATAACAAAACTCTTAAGGCCTGACCTCCGATGAGGAGTGGACCCGATGCTCTTTTAGACTCCCTTCTATACTGGTTTCGGGTCCGATGTATATCGGCACTTGCTGTAAACAATAGTCCCGATCCTCCGACGGAACGCGAACCCGACGCCTTCTTATACTCCCGTCTCTATATTGAATTTGGGTCCGGGATATCGACAGGTTCGCTTCGGCAGATTTGTAACGCGAAGGTTTAGCGGACCCGATCTCCCTTTAGGCTGCTCTCTAATATGATTTCGGCTCCAATTATCGGCGATGTCACATATCGCTTCCCCCGATCCTTCCGACGCGATCACTCTGATATGCCGATTGCCGATTAGATCTCTGTCGTTCATTATTCTTTCAGATCGGACGGTCAGTGCTAAATCGCATATCGCGTCCATCGCATATCGCATCCTCCATTCTCCATTCCCTGATCGCCGATTTGGCGAAATATATATATATATATATATATATATATATATGCCATCGGGTCCATATGTGCCGAAACACATTTAACTTGTGTTGTTTCCGCCAAAAAGGAAAAGGCCTTTGATTATTATAAATGCATATATGTAGATTTTGGGCGCTCAAACACTCCCGATAGCATTAATACATGCATATGTGGGTTTCCATTGCCCGAACAACTCCCAATAGTATTAATGAAGGCATATATGGGTTTTGATCACCCGAACAGCTCCCGATAATGTTATCTGAGGCATATATGGCTCTGTTTGCTTCATTTGCTCCTCCGATGGCTCCTCTTGCTCCGATATGCTCCGATAGCTCCTCCGATGGCTCCTCTTGCTCTGGCACTCCTCCGATATGGCTCCTCTTGCTCTGATATATGTGGCTCCTCCGATATGGTCTGCTCCTCTTGGCTCCGATATGCTCTGTCTCCTCCTCTTAAATATTGCCATATTGACATCAATGACAATCTGTGTCCAACAAAGGGAACCACATGCACACATTCCATGTGTCAACATGCAACTTTTATTTTTTTATTTTAAGTTTTACTTAAGTTAAATTTTCTCTTAATTTATTTCCTTCTTATTTTATTTCTTTTTTACTTTTTTATAACTTTACTTATTTTTACTATTTTTATAGTTCTCTTAGTTAACTCTTTCCTATTTTATTTTACTTTTTGTTAACACTACTTATTGTTACTATTTTATAGTTTACTTTTATATATACTTATTTAGAACTCTAGTATTGTTATTTACTATTTTATTTATTTGTTATTATTATATTTCTTCATTGTTTATTGTTTATTTACTATTATTAACTTTTATTTATTATTATATTATATTATTTATTATTTTTATTATTCTTATTATTAGGGGACATTACATACTCTCCCCCCCCCTCTTTAAGGAATTTCATCCCAAAGTTAAATTGAATCATTTAACATTTTATTTATTTAGTTATTTATTACTTCATGTTTGCTCTACACCCTCTGCTGAACTAGTAGGACCAGCAGGGATCGAGAGTTTTTACAACACCTGGGAAATCTCAAGGAATCTCTGTCATTTTTCCCACTTTCAAAACCAAGCATAAGCCTCATCGGTCTATATCCTAGCCCAAGGCTCGTGCCCGGATAAGACCTCATCTGCCCTAAGGCAGGCATCCAGTACAGTACTCAACGACTCCAGGCATCTTGCAAGGCTGGCCCACTCTCTCCACACTTACTAAGGTGCACAGCCCCAGGCATCGAACTCCTTACACCCCCACTGGACTTCGGCATCCCAATCCAATACCAATCCCCTAGCCTACAATATTAGGCACTTGGCCTCCTCAAGATGGTCCCATAACCCCTCAAGAGCTATCCATCAAGAGCTATACAAGACAAAGGAACCACTGACATATGTAGTGTTGATTAAGTATGTCCCCAGCCCATATGGTGTTACATATTCTCCTTCGCAAGTATGGGATCCTACGAGATCATCATATAACCTGGCCCTCTTGGCTCCTTTGTGGAGTTCCTGTCAATCACCACATCTCAGCATGCAATCAATGCATTAGTTATACTCATAGTATCATAGAAAATAATCCACATGCAAACTCTTACATGCCATCATAGAACATAACACCATTATTATCACAATATTCTGAATAGTAAAACTTGAATGCTAATGCATGTCATAACATTGCATGCAATAACCACACACTTAACATCATGAATACTATTATATGCTATAATATCAACATATATGTATCAATAATGTATCATGCTTTCACATAATAAACGAAACCACATGTCAATATACCTTCATATCATAACATCATATGTATGAAAATCACTTCAATACATATCAATTTAGAGCAATAATATAACACACTTATCATGATTCATCAGAAAAATCAATTTCATTTTCGTGTACAAATAATGAATTCCAATGATGAAATAATATTATTCGACATCCATCTTATACCATCACATATCAATATCCATCATTCATATCAAAACTATATTTTCATTTTTAAATTGCATCATTACTGTTAGATGTCATTTTTAAATCTCATTAACACTACTAAGTTGCTTGTCTAATTATAACATTCTTTTTTCACTTACATTGATATAAGTTAAGTGTACATTTATAACATTCATTTTTCACTTACATTGATATGAGTTAAGTGTACATAAAAGGTATTGCTTTAGAAATTTTAGATAAGATACACTCTCATATATACCTCAACTTTTATGTTTCTTTCAACATTTTTTGTGAACTATAATACCTTTGGATTACTTTGGATGTTCATCTCAGTTTTTATTTTCCTTTCAACATTTTTAATAATCTATAATACCTATGGATTACATTTGATATTCATTGAATAAATACTTAATGTAGTTATTCTATTGAAATTCACCTTTACAATAAAAAATAGTATTTTATGAGTACTAATAAAAACTATGGTCATTTTTACCCAATAAATAAATCATCTAATATTTACACTCAATTTAAGTGTTAATATAACTCAACCTAAACTATTGAATGGAATTGAGTAAAAAATGGAAATGCATTTATGGAGTTTAATAAAATTAATGCACCATTAACCGTTTTGAAATTGATTCAAAGAAATCCAATCATATGAAACATGATAGGCAAATCATAATTTTAAGAAAGATATTTATGCTATAAACAAATACTTATTGAAAATTTAATTAAAATTTAATTTTTTTATATTAATGCAATAATATATTTTTAAATTTATATCCTTATATAAATATAAAATATACATAATACTAAATATTAATTGATAATTGATAATTGTTAGTCACATTCAATAAGATATCTTTGAAAATATCATTAAAACAAAGTATCAATAACCATGTAAAGATTTTAATTTTCGTTAACAAATATATCCCTATTTAAATAAAATAGATAATTCTTTAATCTAATTAGAATTTCACTAAATAGATTTCAACAAAAAGTGTGAGGGAAAAAAGCCATGTGATATTTTACTAAATTTACAACAACTTTATAACATTTTACACTATATGAACATATTTTCTACCTTCCTCATTATAGTTATAGTTTCAAAGTCACCACATAATTACTTTGCATGGTGTTTTTACCAATGAATTTAAAAAGACAATGTTAAAAAATTCTCCCATACAATTTATGCTCCACTCATATAGGACTCCTACACTTTTTATAGAATCACCTTTTCGAAGACTCGCTTACATGCAATTTTCACCCATTTTTAACAATTTTAATTTTCCCTATTTTTAACAATTTCCATGCAGTCAGTTGTGATCTAAGTTTTTCGTAAGTGTTGCTTCATTGGCTTGGTTGTTTTTATTTTATTTTCCTTTATTATTATTAGTAAGAGTTATATCTGGTTGCACAATTTTCGTGTTCTACCATGGAAAACCTCAAATTTCTACGATCAGGGTTGGAATTTGACGGGCATTTTGCCCGTCATAAGTCATTTTGAACGTATTTTACGTTTAAAATTTTTAAACTAACGTTTTTTATAATGGGTTTTGAAATGTGCAGAACGTTTTTTTGACGGGTTAATTTTTTGGGAAAACGTTATTACTACTTAATTTTAAACAGCGAAAAAAAAGCACTAACACTTTTCATATAGGTGAATCACAATTGAGTAGCGAAAAAGCACTCACACTTTTCATATGGGTGAATCACAATTTATCAAGGTTCGTGCACCAACACGTTTCATATGGGTGACTCACAATTTCTCAGGTTTCGTTGGTCAGTTAGTTTGTCTTTTATTATAGGTAAGTGTGTCACAAGGCCCCACAAATTTTATTAGACAATTTTCTATTTTATATATTTTAAATATGTAAGAATGGTGAGTTTAGAAATGAGGACGTCCCAATGGCTGCACCTTTGCCCGAGAGACATGTTAGGTAGGTAAAGAAGCAGAGGACATTAAATTGGAAAGGATGACCTCTTGTTGCAAAGGAGCGTTGAGTGCCAGGTAGCC
The DNA here is from genome assembly GCA_031772625.1 of Pinus tabuliformis. NCBI lineage: Eukaryota > Viridiplantae > Streptophyta > Pinopsida > Pinales > Pinaceae > Pinus > Pinus tabuliformis. Next base: position 833,664,107 of record CM062804.1, read on the forward strand.
ACTTAAGTATGGCAAAGAGAGTAATGGCAGTTATTCTCAGTGGCCTCGTCTTTTTACTACTTTGTGGCTGGTCTACTTGTTCATTTATGTGTATATTTTTAAAGTGTTTTTTCGTTGAAAAAAAGAGATTGGTATATGATTATTTTATTATGTATTTATCTATATAATTTATCTATATGTTTGGATAGTTTTCATAGTTTAATGATATACATTTTTATGTTGTTGTTTTGTTTATTTGAAATTTTAGTGAGATTTTTATATTAATTTAATAGGTTTTAGGAAGATTTTAGGGCATAGATTGCAGTGCAATATAATAGGGTGGAGTGTGTTTCGACTTTGATAATGTGTAGGTCAACTATTGCATTAACAATTGGATGTTATGTGGCACTTATGACTTTGGTTGGAGTGCAACCTTTGCTACCTTTAATCAATGTAGGTATTGTTTTTTAAGTATTTTACCATTTAAAAAATAGGTTTATCAGTGTAAATGTTTGAAATATATTTAAATATTTTATTTTTAAGAATATGTTTATCACTCTAAAAATGTGTTTGTTATTTGTTATTAGTAATTTAGTATTGCAAGGATCTATTTTAAGTTGTGAGTTCTGGAAAACCATTTTCCTCTTATTCAAAATCCCACAACTTAATTTTATAAGTTTGTTTTGAGTTTTGTTTTTCTCAAAAAGCCTTTTCTCTACAAATTTTTCATAAGTATTAACCAACTTAACTTGCTTCCATGGACAATTTTTTTAATTAACATTTATAATAATTTATTATTTGAGAAATAATAGGAACAATGACTAGATAAAATTCATCTGATCTGACTATTAATAAGTTTTAAGTTTAGACAGTTATTAAGCTTCAGTTTAGAGGGTTATTAAACCGAAAGTTTTGTGAGGCAATTCTAAAATGAATGCAAAGGAGAAAGAGAGTTGCCATTAGTTTAACATTCTAAGTTGAAGAGTAAGAATTTTTCAAGTGAAATATTAACAATTTTTAAATTTTCATTTATTTTTTCAATTCTACAAAATCAACATTATATTTACATTTTTCACAGAATGTGGACTATAGCATGTGGCTTTTCCAATTTTTGACTTTTGCACCAGGAACTTCTATTCTACTATCTTAATGCATGGATAGAAGAGTACACCTCGGTACTTGTTCACTTGGAAACAAAGCCAAAATTCCTACAATTGAAAATGTCTGCAAAATTCCTAAGAACTTACCACCATCAATGAAGTAAACATATCTAAGACATGACGTCTATCAACCATATTTTAAAATTTTGAAGATGGTTGATGTCTATCAAGATTATTTTAAATACAATTGAAAATGTCTGCAAAATTCCTAAGAACTTACCACCATCAATGAAGTAAACATATCTAAGACATGACGTCTATCAACCATATTTTAAAATTTTGAAGATGGTTGACGTCTATCAAGCTTATTTTAAAATTTTGAGGATGGTTGTGAACCCAATCGCATAAAAACATGCTTAAAAATGGTATTTGATTATTTATGACTAACCACCTATAAGGCCCCAAAAAATAAAAATTGTCATGTGAAAGATATACACAAGCCATATATTGTCTTGTTGTTTCTCACTAATAATAAGTAAAATAAATAGTGTGGATTATATTGAGCTAGTTATACATGTCTGATGGAGTGATTGTTTTTAATGTGTTGAGAATATGTTACTGGTCAGCACTCATCTATGAAAACTTTCTTAAATATTAAAACACTTAATACAATATGTTGATTTTATTACAAACCCATACCCCACTTGATTTAATGTGATTATGATGGGGGAGAGGACAGGGAGCCTAAATGATAGCCTCATGTAAAATCCACAGTCCTTGAGATGGAAATTTCCTCTTGGATAACTTTTCTGTTCACATTAGTGGAAAAAATCCATTTGTTTTCATTGAAATTGTAACATTTAACAATGTAATCAAAACCCAAATGGAAAATTGAAAATACTACAATATGAGCACATTGATTATAATAATGGCAGGTCTGATGTGAGTGGAATAGATTTCCATATTTTCACATAATTGTAGTATCTTGTGTTTTGGAGAAGAAATTATATCGTATCAAAAATTGGGTAAAACAAACTTTTAGGGTTTAACAAGTCATTAGTTTCTTTTGGTCATGTTTTTTTTTCTTATGATAGATATGTGAAAAAATTTAACATATGTGTGTTATTGAAAGGTAATTTTTTAGTTAAATTTTTATTGGTGAGAAGTTAATTTATTATCAAAACATTGCAGTTGAAGGGCAAAATTTTAAACATAACGTTCCTTGAAGGGAAACATAAAGACCCAAAACGTAAAAAAAAATTTGTTTAACGGGTAGAGAAGAATCCAAATTCCAACCCTGTCTACGATGACCTAAGTTGATTTGTACACCGAATGATTTCTATGGTATTATTCACTTAATGTTTGAGCATAGTTGTCAACATATTATATGCGATTTGAAATTAGAATTTAATCTCAGTTTAAGATTATTTTCTCACTCATGGAAAATAATATAAAAGACACATTTTTAAATGTCATAAATAGTAACATGAATTTAGAACTCATTTAAAAAGTAATTTTGTTAATATTTTTTTAATTAATTATTGTTAATCTATTTTATTATTAAGTATTTTCAATTTATTATTATTTTGAGGAAAAATAGTTGATGTATTGTTTTTACATGGATATTGCTATGTTTTTTCCAAGTATGAGTATTTTTTATTAAAAAAGAAATTTAATGTTTTTCTTTATGGAAATATGGTTGTGAAAAGAAGATTACAAATAACATAACTAATAATGTTATTATGATGGAAGAGAAATTTCTAAAGCTTGAAATTGGATTAGTCTTAATTTTACAATTTTCTTCATGGATAAATCTAACTAAATATTTTTTTTCTTGAAATTTTACTTAAAGGTCACACAGAGTGGAAACCTGCTCTGATAGCATATGTAACAACCTTGTTTTAAAATTATACAAATGCTTACATCAAATTATATGATTAATAATCAACACACAACTATTTCACTAATTAACATAGAATTTCCAAAAACACGAACAAAGACGACTTCCTTGTGGCAATGATATTCCTTACTTGTGATTTCGGAGTTGAATATTATTGGAATCGGCTAACTGCAACAAAGTTTTGGGGATGACTCTCCACCCAACCATAGGCAAAGTTGCACATAATCTTTCTACAACTCGCCACCCCGAGCCCTCAATCAACATACTACTGCCAAGAAATCTTTTGTCTCACAACACTTTTCTCCCAAGAGAATGGATGATGGAATGATCCTTCATCTTCCTCGTCGTCTATTAAATAGACCAAACATTGGAAAGGGAACTGCATGCACACATTCCATGCGTCAACATGCAACTTTTATTTTTTTTATTTTAAGTTTTACTTCAGTTAAATTTTCTCTTAATTTCTTTCTTTCTTGTTTTATTCCTTTTTACTTTTTGATAACTTTACTTATTGTTATTATTTTATAGTTTACTTTTATATATACTTATTTATAACTCTAGTATTATTATTTACTATTTTATTTATTTGTTATTATTATATTTCTTCATTATTTATTATCTATTTACTATTATTATCTTTTCTTTATTATTGATTATTTATTTGCTTATATTTTAATATTATATTATATTATTTATTATTTTTATTATTCTTATCATTAGGGGACATTACAATGTCATCTAGTTGATTTATTTAACATGGTATGTTTGCAAGTTGGTTGAAAGTTTGATGAGTTGCATAATTTCAGTATGTGTTCAAATGATCTTGTTTTAAGATGATTTTACTAATGCATGTGTGTCGAGACAGTTGATATGTGTTTGAGTGTAGTAGGTGATAGTTATAGCATTACGTCTACTAACACTCAGTTGACTGTGGATTATCACGTGATTGTTAGTCTTGGTAAAGGTTGATTTCAAATTTTGATAGATATGATTGTCTTGATATCTGGAACATGAGATTGACATGTGTAAAAAGTTGTAGGAAACATGATTGGTATTCACCTGACATAATATCAATTGATGTGTTTACATAACTAACAGTTGGGTGATGTGAAAGTCTATAGTAACCCTCGATTGCAACAAGGTAAAAATGTAAAAGGAAGGAATTGGGTAAGAATTTATTTGGCTATGTTTGGAAACCCTAATCCCAAGTGAATGAGTGCTTTGTGTAAAAGAAGTCTTGTTAACCTTAATCTCATCTAACGTTATGTGGATATGTGTTATATTCATGACATGTATTTGACAGGCATATCAACCAGTTTCTAAATACAGGTAGATTTGTTAAGGGAATTGGAGTCCCTTGAGACATGGCACATATATGTTCAATTACAAGGAAGCGTGTTTGGCATAACAAGATAAGATAATTGGTGTATTGTTATGTTATATATACAGTAATATTTATACTTTTATGGCAGTATGATGTAGGGGATTTCATGGCAAAATAAATTGCCATGAAATTTTGAAGAAGGCTTAGGTTGAGATTTCCTTAGGAACCATGTGATTGAGTCATGGTGTCTGTTTCCAGTCTTTTGCTTTTAGTATTTTATGAGTTGTTGATCTTGATTGTGGTTTTGTTTATGTCTGGTGCAAGGCGTTTCCACTTTTTTGTGGTGTCATATTTTTATTTACTTTCATGGTTTTCTTCTTAGTTGTTTCTTGTCTTGCCTTTTATGCTTTGAGTCTTGGGAGTTGTTTGGGAAAGAGGAAAGTTGATGGAGCTTGGGAGAGTTGTGTGGTACCCGAAAGGTAATGTAAGATTCAGATGAAGCTCTGTGCATGAGTAAGCGTAGCGGAGGGTAATACTATGGAAACCAGTTGGATTGGTTGGGTCCATTAGTGTAAATGGAGAACGACAAGCTAGGCAGGAGAAAGGTAACCAGAAAAGGTAAATTAAATTGACCTGAGATGTCAGATGGCTTGACTAAGTTGGGAATGATGGTTCTAAATGTTGTGCATGAATAAAGGAAGTTCTCTTAACCTTGACCTTGATATCTAGTATTTATGTTGTGATCATGATTGCTTTATGCTAGTGATTATATGCATATATGTATGTATGGATGTTTTTATCTAACAGGGTCATCATGGATCATGATTGTTTTATGTAGAAAATCTATGATATGTTAACCTGATAATGCAATATAAATCAAAGCATAATAATATAACCTACTTCTACTATCAATTTGCGGAAGCTTAAAGATCGAGTTGAACAATATAACCAGAAGAAGAAGAATCAATGGCACAATACACATGAAAATATTTTGGGGAAATCCTCAGATAAAAACCCCACACTATTGTATTATCATACATGGTGGAAACTGTTATGAACCAGCTCAAGAAAAAGATAGAAAGGATAGATCCATGCCTTAGAATTCAACCTCTTTGAGGGGGCAACCTCCTTTACATTACATAAATGAACAATTCTTCGATGATTCAAATGAAAAAACCTCCTTGCTATATATAGGAGTCTAAGGAGTCACAATATAACCCAGCCGACCTAACAATAATAATATAAAGCCACAAAAATAACAATAGAGGGATTCTATGGGGCACAGTAATAACAATATGGGGGCAATAGGGGCACAACAATATTAATAAGGGATACAACTACAATAGTAATGGGGTAATCACTAGTATTATAAGGACCCAACATGCCCTTCTCCTTCAAAAAATTGTTGTCCTCACACTTGAGTAATTCTGGATGCTTCTGTATAAAATTCTCATCCTCCCATGTGGAATCTTCAGCGGATAAGTTCTTCCACTTGATAAGATACTCCGAAATTGATCGCATAGCTATCGAGTTCTTGTTTTTGTGACTGCTTCTGGTTCCAATATAATTTTTCCTTCCTCGTCAAATTCTGGCAATATTGTTTGAGCTGGAAGCTTGTCATAACCTTCTTTAAACATGAAACATGCAAAACTGGGTGCAATCGAGAAGCTACAGGAAGCTCCAATTTGTATGCCATGGTACCAATCTTTTGCAACGCCTTGTACGGACCATAATACTTTGGTGATAATTTATTATCCTTCTTAGCTTGCTTGAGGGACATTTGCTTATATGGTTGTAGCCGTAGGAATACCCAATCACCTACATCAAAACTTCTTTCGCTGCGATGTTGATCTACCTATTGTTTCATTCTATTTTGTGCCAACATGAGGTTATCCTTTAAGAGTTGTAGGAATTATTGTTGATGTTCGATGTGATGTTCCACTGCTTGAACCTTAGAATTTTCTCTTAAATATGATGTGATGGATGGTGGTTGATATCCATAAAGTGCCATAAATGGGGTCATTTTTGTTGCTGTATGGAAGGAAGTGTTATACCACCATTCAGCTAGAGGAAACCATTTGACCCATTGTGTCTTTTTATCAAATACAAAGCAACAAAGATATCCTTCCAAACATTTGTTTACTATCTCAGTTTTCCCATCAGATTGTGGATGATAAGATGAGCTATGAGCTAACTGAGTACCAAGACAAGAAAATAATTTTGTCCAAAAAATTCCAGTGAAAATGGGATCTCTATCACTTACAATAATCTTTGGGTTTCCATGTAGCTTTTGAATTGCTTCCATAAATGCAAAAGAAACTGTACTAGCTTTAAATGGATGTGATAATGCACAAAAGTGTGCATACTTGGTAAGTCTGTCAACTACCACCATGATGAAACTCTTTCCCTTAAACTTGGGTAAACCTGTGATAAAATCCATTGAAACCTCCTCCCAACATTGGCTTGGAATGGATAAAGGTTGTAATAGACCCGGTGTCTTAATTGTTTCAACTTTAGTTTGTTGGAAAACCAAACATTCCGCCGTAAACTTTTGAATATCTGATTTAAGGCCATCCCAAAAAAATTCCTTCTTAACCTTGTGGTAAGTTTTCAAAAATCTTGAGTGCCCTCCTAAGGGAGAAGTGTGCAATTCCATAAGAATATTTTGTTTTAGCTGGGAATTCTTACAGAGGTATAAGTGATCTTTGTACCATAACGAATCATTTTTCCAGCTAAATGTATTAGACATACTGGAATCTTATTGTAACTTTCGAATAAGTGCCCACACTTCTTCGTCATTCTTCCATTCCTCCCTTGCTTCGTTTATCCAATCTGGTTAGATAATAGAAATGGTGCACAACAATGCTTCCACATCCTCATCCTTTCTTGAGAGTGAATCTGCCACCACATTTTGATTCCCTTTTTTGTAGATGATTTCAAAGTCATAACCCAACATATTTGTGACCCACTTTTGTTGCTCTTCAGAGGATAATCTTTGTTCTAAAAAGTATTTAAGGCTATCATGATTCGTTTTTACCTTGAAGTGTCTTCCCATTAGGTAGGGTCACCAATTCTTAAGTGCATGGAGTATTGCCAACATTTCCTTCTCATAAATAGATTTGTGTAAAAACTTTCCCTTGATTGGACGACTTTCAAAAGAAATGGGTCTTTCATCTTGCATTAAAACAATGCCAATTCCATTTCCTAAAGCATCACATTCCACAATAAAGGTTTTTGTGAAGTCCGGTGTAGCTAAGACCGGTGCTTGGCACATTGCCTCTTTAAGATGTTCGAAGGCCTTTGTTGATGCTTGAGTCCATGAAAATGCATCTTTCTTCAATAATGTTGTTAGAGGTGCTACTATTCTCCCATAATTCTTAACAAACTTGCGATAATACCCTGTCAACCCGAGCAATCCTCGCAGATGCTTTATGGATGTGGGGATTTTCCATTCTTTAATGGCTTTAATTTTGTTAGGGTCTACCTTAACTCTTTCATGAGATACAATATGACCCAGATATTCCACCTCTTGTACTCCAAAGAAACATTTTTGGATCTTTTTGCTTATAATTGTTTCTCTTCCAATAGTTGTAGCACCCTGTCAACATGTTCAACATGATCCTTCCAAGACTTGTTGTAGATTAGTATATCATCAAAAAATACTAACACGAATTTTCTAAGGAATGGTTTGAAAATGGAATTCATCAAACCTTGAAATGTTGAAGGTGCATTGGTAAGGCCAAAAGGCATGACCAAAAATTCATAATGACCCTCATGAGTTCTAAATGCTGTTTTCGGAATGTCTTTAGTCTTCATTCTGATTTGATGATATCTTGAACGAAGATCCAACTTGGTGAAGTAAATTGATCCATGCAATTCATCCAGTAATTCATCAATGACAGGAATGGGAAACTTATCTTTAATAGTGAGCTTGTTGAGCTCCCTATAATCTGGACACATTCGCCATGATCCATCCTTCTTGTGCACCAATACTACTGGAGCAGAGAAAGAACTTTGACTCGGTTGAATTATACCAGCCTCTAGCATTTCTGCAACCATACGTTCAATTTCACTCTTTTGGGCATAGGGATATCTGTACGGCCTAATGTTTGGAGGAACACTTCTTGGAATCAGATGAATAGCATGATCATGATCACGAATAGGTGGGATACCTTTGGGAGTCTCAAATACCTTGGAATGATTTTCCAAGACTTTTTGGAGATCTAGAGAAATAGATGATTCCAATGTGGAAACATCTAGCGAACATACTTGTGCAACTACACCTCTTTGTTCCTTTTTTAGAAGCTTTGTCATACTGTTAGAGCTGATTATCTTTCCCAGTTTCCCTGCAATACCCCTTAATTCAACTTCCTTTCATTCCGTAGAAAATTTCATGAAATTTTTTTGAAAATTAAAAGCTATTGTACCCAAGGATTGTAGCCATTCGACTCCTAGTACAACATCAGCACCTCCCATTGGAATGGAAAGCATTAGGCTAGTCAATACGTATTCTGCCATGGATAGCTTGATATTGTGGCACTTTCCTGAGCAATTTATTGTTTCTCCATTTGCAACCATCACTTGACACTCTGGTCCTAGATATAAGAAGCAATTCAATTCTTTTGCTACCTTACAATGAATAAAATTGTGGGTACTTCCTGAATCAATCAACACTATTACCTTTTTCTTCTTGATTTGTCCTTCTATCTTGATGGTTTGAGGAGTGGTAATTCCCGCCAATGCATTACAAGATATGGTTGGATTCATTTCTTCTTTATCTAGGCTTTGTTCCTGGAGTATATCCTTTTCTTTTGACCTTTCTTGCTCCTTTTCTTCTTCCTCTTCACAATCTATGTAGAATAATTTCTTCTCAGCACACTAATGACCTTTAGTGTATTTGATATCACAACTGTAACAAAGCCCTTTTGCTCTTTTTTCTTCCAATTGTTGTGGTGTCAAATTTACAGGTTGTGGAAGACTAGGGGAAATAACACTTCCATCTTTATAGTTGTCAGTGGTATGCTTCTTGGTTGCCATAATTTTGCTTTCCATTTTTCTTGCTAACCCGAATGCCTTCTCTAATGAATCAGGTTCCCAAAGGTGAACATCATGTTGGATATTATCCTTTAAAGTCCCTATGAACACATCAATCCTATGCTCCTCTGGAATATTTTTTACCCTTATGTTCAATTTTTGGAACTCCTCAATGTGCTCCATTATTGAACCCTTTTGTTTGAGACTTATCAATTGGCTAAAAAAAGTGTTGCTTTTTGTATCCTCATAATGCGCTGTTAATTCTTCCGTAAAATTGCCCAAGTGATAATTTTTTTACGAGAGCAAAGCCATTGATACCATACAAACTGATTTGGTTCCAAATATAAAGTTGCAATACATGCCTTTTGTGTGTTTTGCACATTATTGAGATTGAAAAATTTCTCCATCTGTAATATCCATGTTGTAGGATCCTTGCCATCAAACTTCCTCATATCAATTTTTGGAATATGGTGGGTCTTTGATCCCACATTAGAGTCTACGAAATCATGATTAACATTTCTTTTGTTAGCATCATGAGTTTCCTTTACTACCTTTTCACCATTAGTAAGTATTTCTTGTAGAAAATTTGTCAAGTCTGTCTTCAAATCTGCCATGTCTCTCTTCAAATCTGTATTCAAATCATCAATCTTAGCTTCCATGCCTTTTATCTTAGATTCCACGCCATTTATCTTCGCTTCTGTTAGCTTTTGTGAGAGTGAAATTTGTTGCACTTGGTCTTGTAATTTTGATATATCATGTAGCATTTCTTCCTCTTCTTCATGAGTCATGCTATGGCTTTCAAGTTGCTTACTAGGTGTTTGCATTTTCTTTCCTCGGGGTATCAGTTACCGATAATAATTCTCTACTATGCCCTTTGAATTCCTTCAAAATAATTTTTCAAACCAAGCTTTAGCAAAAAATTTAAAAAATCTACACACCTTTTTTCACTTTGTAGGAGCTCGATATTGCCTCTGATGTCTCTCTGTAATTTCGGATAATCCAATTCTAAAATTGCAACCTATAGTAGCCCTCTATCTCCTCTTTCCAATGCCACTAGTCTAATCCCAATTGGATTATCCAAGGAAGAGTTATGTCAAATCTCCCACAGTGACCTAATTATAGACTAGTTCAACAGAGCGAACTTGTATGACGTTCCACATGGCCTGGTTTTGACCTTTGGCTCTAAAAAATATATACAAGAAACTAGATTCCGTCCTCTTTCTATAACATCTTACGAAATTTCAATCCGATGCTCAGAGAGAAAGTTATGATGATTTTCCCCAGATCACCTGTTTGGAATGTAATTCAGGAATCTGCAAAAAGACCAACTTCCTCAGATCTTATCTCCGCAAATATAGCGCGAAAAGATCTAAAATTTGGACCTGAGATTCAGCGCGATGTCTTATAAAATGGGTTTTTTTTAGCTTCTGAAACGTTGCAAAAAAAGTTATAGTGAAAATGCCACGATGACCTGTTTGGAGCAGCGAAACCCTAGAATCCAAACCTCTGATACCAAATGTTATGAACCAGCTCAAGAAAAAGATAGAAAGGATAGATCCACGCCTTAGAATTCAGCCTCTTTGGGGAAGAAACCTCCTTTACATTACATAAATGAACAATTCTTCAATGATTCAAATGACAAAAAATCCTTTCCATATATAGGAGTCTAAGGAGTCACAATATAACCCAGCTGACCTAACAATAATAATATAAAGCCACAAAAATAACAATAGAGGGATTCTATGGGGCACAGTAATAACAATATGGGGGAAATATGGGCACAAAAATATTAATAAGGGATACAACTACAATAGTAATGGGGTAATCACTAGTATTATAGGGACCCAACAAAAATACATAGGAATTATACAAAGCCTTAGCTCTCATAGCTAGCTAGCTTTCAGTACAATGCTCACAGATGCTCATAGGAAATCTTGGCTTCTCTCTAGCCTTCCTTTCTACCCTCCAAGCTCCTATTTCCTTGTGTTGTTCCTTATGGATGATTAGCCTATTACCAAGTGGAAAACCAACCTTCAAAACTATGCAATCCTCAAGGATGAAACCTTGACTACATGCATGAGTTTTCTCCATGAGAAAACACATGCAACTGATAGTACATTGTCCTTGAACATTAATCTCAATTGGGTCTTTCTCAGAATAGACATGCATGAGTTTCTAATGAGGGAATCTTTAGTTAACTGGAGTAGCACTAGTTGAGTGCATTAATGCATCAACTGGCTATTAACTGACTATTATTTCCTCAAACAGTTTGGAACTAATTTAACTAGACTTAACTCAATAAACTGAGTTACCTAATTACAAATCAAATATAACTCAATCTTATCTCCTTAATTTAAGGGATAACTCTTGCATGACTTCATAAAGACCTCTAACTTGAATTTCTCTAACTAATTAATTTAAAATAAATTAATTAATTATTTCCAAGTAGCTATTAAGACTAAATTCGATTTTAATTCACAATTTAATTCAAGGACAAATTAAATTGGAATATTCTTGTTTCCATATTTCAACATTTTATACTAATGTTTATGTATATGTATGTATGTTTCTATGTATCTGCCACTATCCGACAGGGTCATCAGAATCATTCTTGTGGAGGAATGATTTCTTACATAGGAAAATGACATGAAGAGGTTCCTAGTCTTATGAGGAATCAATTGGGAAGAGTAGTCATGAAAAATATATGAGGTCAATATCATTTGGTTATGAGTTGATATTATTTGATTATATTATGTCTATGTTATGGGCAGGTCATACCAAGGGATACATCAATGAAATGAAAGAAGTGTGGTCTGTGACATGCTAGGACAAGCATGGATAAGACGATGGAAGCAAGATTGCTTGGTAGAGGTATTGTGGCTTCGGATGTTTGGTATTACTGTTGTGCATATGTCATACATGTTGTACATGTTGCATATGTGATGATTGTGCACATGCAGTATTCTGGATATGTAGTGTGTGTACATGTTGTTTATGCAATATTATGTATAGGGTGTTAGTATAGATAGTTTTGTGTGAATGTTGCATATTCTGTGCTCAATATAGATGGTGCTATGTACATGTTGGATATATGGTGATGTGTACATATTATACTGTGTGCATGTGTTTTTGTGTAAATGTTGTACAACTGGTGCTATGTGCAGGTGGTGTTGTGTACATGTGGTGTCACATACATACCGTGCATGTGGTACTATGTACATGTGGTATTATGTACACGTTGTACAAGTGGTGTAGTGTACATGTGGCATTGTGTACATGTTATGCAGGTGGCATCGTGTACATGTGATGTTGTGCACACGTTATACAGGTGATCCGGTGTACAAGTGGTACTGTGTACATGTTGTATATATGGTACAGGTGCATGTGTGGTATTGTGTGCATGTCATACATGCTATCTTGAGGCATGTGGTACTAGGTATGTCCATTGTGTAGGTGCATGTATTCTGGGTTGTTGTACATTGGGTATAGATGTATTGTGTTTTGTTGTACGCTAGGTTTAGGTGTATGTATTATGTTATACACTGGATGTAGGCGTATGTATTGTAGTGTATGCACTGGGTGTAGGTGTATATATTATGTTATGCATTGGATGTAGGTGTATGTATGGTATTGTATACACTGGACGTAGGTGTATGTGTTGTATGTTAGGTGTAGGTGCATGTATTGCGTGGAGTTCTATGTCATGTGTGGTTGTATGTATGTGATGCACACTATGTATATGTGCACCTGGTTAAGGAGAAAGAACTGGGTGTTTTTCACATGTGGCAACCAATTTGGTGTGCATACGAAATAAGAGTAAAGGAGGAAGTAAGGATTGATTAAAGGATAAGTATCGGTATATTATTTCAGTTTTATTATGCATGTGATTTATGATTCTAGTATATGATGATTACATGTGAATTATGATTCTGGTTTATGATGGTTACATGTGATTTATGATTTTGATCTATGATGGTTATGTTTTGAGCTAACCTGATGAGATATTTTTATACATGTTGATTTGGTCAAATATTGTAGTTTGACTTGTTGTGATAGGAAGTGAACATGATTGCAAATGTACCTTATTGATGAGATACCAATGAGGTATGATGTGAATTTATTTCAATTTATTTTAAATATAATGGAAGTTATGTGCTTGGTACATGAATGCATGAAATCCCGATTGGGTGATTGAAATCGATTGCAAGAATTTGCAACAACAAAAGGAATTGGAAAATGCAGCAGTATGCTAGTAAAGCATTCAGGAATAGGGCTATTGTGGGACAATAGTACCCAATAGTATCCACTGATTTCCATGAGCATCCTAAGACCAGTATGATGGTTTTGAGGCAAGGATATGTCTTAGTTTTTGTATATTCCAATACAAGGAAGCCTTTCCAAGGGATGGGCTGCCCGAGATGGGGGTGCCAGCAGAACTTGGAAGGTGAGTGACTGCATGGAAGGGGTTGACCGGATTTCCCAAGGGACTGTGTAGCAAAGACAGGAAGACCAGGGATGGATTTGTTTTGGTCATTAGCATTTCTAGATTGAATCAGGTGCACATTGGGAGTGCACCCTAGAACAATGAGCCGGTAACTGTTCACTGAGAGGAAAGTGGTGCAGGATTATAACATTGGACATTGAATGCAATTTGACTGTGGCAATGGATATCCTTGTATTACTTGAGGGTGGAGGTGTGAGCCTTTGGATTCCATTATTGTATATGCATGCATCCTATCTTTTTATTTGTTGGTTGAACAAATGTGTCTATGCATATATTATTGTAAGTATTGTATCGAGTTGGATTTATAAAACTCCATAGACAATATGGTTATTTTTTGGTTGAAGCAAATGTATATTTGTATATGTGGTTATTGTAAATACCATAATGAGTTGTGTTATAAAGCTCTTGTAAATAGTATGTTTTTCATGTTTCAGCAGTGGTTATTGTAAATACTGCAATGAGCTATGTTATAAAGCTCTATGGGAAATATGTTTTTTTTCTATTAAGTTATGGTATGTTCTATGCTTATAATAGTTTACTTCTTTTTCTTATTATATTCCACTGATTAGCAATCACATGTACATAAAGTAAAGTGCAGATAGAACATTAAACGATCGACAGAAAACAAGCCAAGACAAGAGACACAAGATGTGGCCGCTAGCCAGGGACAAACCCCACAATGTGTGGGGAAACCCTTTGATCAAATCTTCTTTTATCTTCAATAATTCGGCAAAGAGAAATAGTACAATAAATCTGATTCATATCAGCAGTAACAAACCCTAGATCAGTAGCATCAGCATTAGCGGCTTCATTATCAAACTAGGGCAGACCATATCTCACAAACCGACAGTCGGATTGACTTCATTCCACCACCAAAAGTTTTGGCTTCCAGAGGAGGTTCAGATGACCCTACAACGCAGTTCAGATGAGGAGATCTTCTAGGCCACGCAAGTCAATCTTTACTTCTGCAGTTGCAGCTTTAGTTTCAGCAGTTTCCGGCTTCAAACTAGGGCAGTCAATATCTTGCAAACCATTCGTCGGATTGACTTCATTCCACCACCAAAAGTTGTGGCTTTCAGAGGAGGTTCAAATGAACCTACAGTGCAGTTCAGATGAGGAGATCTTCTAGGCCACGCAAGTCAATCTTTACTTCTCCAGTTGTAGCTTCAGTTTCAGCAGTTTCCGGCTTCAAACTAGGGCAGTCGATATCTTGCAAACCGTTCCTCGGATTGACTTCATTCCATCACCAAAAGTTGTGGCTTTCAAAGGAGGTTCAGATGAACCTACAACGTAGTTCCAAAGAGGAGATCTTCTAGGCCACGCAAGTCAATCTGCAGTTGCAGCTTCAAATTCAACAGCGTCCGGCTTCACATGTGTGAGAGAGAGAGACCCATTTCAGCGCAGTAGAGAAGAGACTCATATCTGCACAGTAGAGAGAGAGAGATGTGATGAGATGAGTGAGTCTAAATGAGGAAAATTCCTCTTATATTTATACACAACATTGGAGGGTGAATAGATGCGACTGTTGGGCTTTTGAGCCTACATGAGTTGTAGGCCGGCTTGATAATAATTCCATAATCAAAATAAATTCATATCTCCATGAATACTTATCGGAATCGGATGATCGTTATATCAATCCTACACCTCTCGACGAGAGGAATCTAATAAAAATATTATCAGCCATGAATAAGATGACCCACATGAAGTTTTTCCCTGGTTTCCAATTTTAACACTCCCTCTCAACCATGGAGAACTTCATCTGCAATCTGTCTATCGGTCGTTACTATTCATCCATCAAATGCACTGCCTTGTACAGCCTGACCCTTGCCCTGCTCTGCTCTATTTTGCCTGTTCTGCTTTGTCTTGTTCTGCCTTGCACTGATCTGTACTGTTTTTTTCTGTTCTGCTCTGCTCTTGCATTGTTTTGTTCTACTATGCTTTTGTCCGAATTATGAAGAAGAAGAAATGATCGAGGATGTATCATACTGACTGAAAGTCAGTCTCAGAGTATGTACCACTGGTCCCAGACCAGTCTCAACCAACCCAAAGTCAGCGTCATAGTGAGTACAAGTCCAATGGTCCCAGACCAATATCATCCTCCACTGACTCAAAGTCAGTCTCAGAGTATGTACCACTGATCCCAGACTAGTCTCAACCGACCCGAAGTCAGCGTCATAGTATGGTACAACTCCTACCACTGGTCCCAGACCAGTATCATTGATCCCAGATCCTTGGAGGTCATCCTAGCATAGGGAGTACGGTAGTTACAACGATGCGTCCATCGGTGCTACTATGGTCCCTAACTTCATTTCCCTGCTCATTGATTAGATGAGAGGTACTTCCCATGAGTCCCAGACTGCATGGGTAGGATGCCTCAACAGGAGAACTAATCAATCCTGTCCTCATAGGAGAACACATCAATCCTGCTACAATTGCCATGGAGAACACATCAATCCAGGCCGCCATGGAGAACACATCAATCCAGGCCTCACAGGAGAACACATCAATCTTGCTACAATCGCCATGGAGAACACATCAATCCAGGCCTCACAGGAGAACACATCAATCCTGCTACAATCGCCATGGAGAACACATCAATCCAGGCCTCACAGGAGAACTAATCATCCTGCTACACAGGAGAGCGAATCATCCTCTTCCACAAGAGAGCGAATCATCTTGTCCCACAAGAGAGCGAATCATCTTGTTCCAGTGTGCACCACCAGGGGAGGGTGAGTCACCCTGTGGTCATATGTTGCTCCAGTAATAACCACAAGCCCTCAGAGCTCCCAGAGCTCAATGTATGCAACATGCAGGACCCTTGTATAAGGGTTTCTTACCGACTCCAAGTCGTTTGGGAAAATCACAGATTAGATCTTTCCTCGGGGCTTTGACAAGGTGTATCAACCTGTACATTATCTTAATGCGATGGATCCTCCTTGCTCATCAACTTACCATATCCAAGATGATGTCTATCTGCTGGAGCAATCGACGAATACGGGATTCCTCAATAATCGAATCCCACCTCTGGTTGTTATAGAGAATCACAGTGGTATCCAATGTAAATCCAAACAGCTCACTGAAGAGCTTTCGCAACCAGACTACCTCACACGAGGTTATGCTAGCAACAATATATCCTGCTTCGGCGGTGCTCAAAGCCATCGACTTCTGCTTCCTACTCATCCAGGATATCGAAGCAGATCCCAAGGTGAAACAGTACCCGAAGTGCTCTTACGGTCCACCACACTTCCTGCCCAATCAACATCAGTATATCCAAGTAGTCTCACACCTCCGGCAGTGTATCTTAATCCATGAGAGATTGTGTCCTGAAGACATCTCAGAAGATTCCTGGCATCAATCCAGTGAGGCTCAACCAAATATGAGCTCACAATGCTAACTGCAAAACATATGTTCGGACAGAGGTTCACCAAGAACATCAATGCGAATGAGTTTTTGAAACTCAGAGGCATTTCCCAAGTCTGGTCCGACATCACTACCATATAACTTCTAAAAGTTAAGATCCTCGAGGTAGTCACAGGCTTGCAGTCCATCATACCGAATCTTTCCAATATATTTACCACATATTTTCCTTGAGATAAGAAAATTTCCCTTGGCTTCTGCCATACTTCAAGTCCTAGGAAGTAGTGCATCAGTCCTAGGTCTTTCATTTCAAATTCAGAGGCTAGCTCCCTCTTACATTTGTGAATGAGAGGGTCTGCATCTATTAGAAAGAGGTCATCCACATACAATATCAGTATGAGAGGCTTGTCATCTTCAACCTTAAAGTAAAGGTTAGAATCGACTTCACTCCTAGTGAATCCCAGCTTCATCAAGTAGCTATCGATCCTCTCATACCATGCTCGGGGTGCTTGCTTCAGCCCATAGAGAGCTTTCTTCAACCTGCATACATGATATTTTCGATCATAAATCTCAAATCCTTCGAGTTGCTCCACGTAGACCTCTTCTTTGATCGAGCCATGCAAGAACGCAGTCTTGACATCCATCTGATGTAGGTTCCATCCTTGTGAAGCGACAAGGGCTATGATCGAGCGGATGGTCGTATATCTGGCAACAGGTGCAAATATCTCATTATAGTCTATACCTTCCTTTTGGGAGAAACCTCGAGCAACAAAACGAGCCTTATACTTTTCCGTGCTTCCATCTGCTGCATGCTTTATCTTGTAAAGCCATTTTGAAGTAACAATTGTCTTGTCTAGGGTCTGGGAACTACTTCCCAGACATCATTCTCCATAATAGACTCATATTCTACGGTCATAGCATCCTTCCATACTTGATGCTTGACGGCATCTAAGAATGACGAAGGCTCATTTTGTATGATTGTGCTCATGATGGTCAGGTATCCTTGATACCTATTAAGTTTCTTACTTTGACGGAAGGTTCCTCAGGGTGCATCATGTCCTTTAGCATCATCAAGTATCCCCCTAAGCCATGAAGGCCTCTTCCTAGAAGAGGAAGGCTCATGTGGATGAGAATCTATCAGATCCATGGGTTCTTCTACATCAGGCATTGATTCATCATCCTTTTCTTTCGGTTCCCTGGTGTTGGCTTCTTGAGAGCTCCTCAAAGTCGAAAGATTGTTCACCTTGCGGTGAACTTTTCTTTAGGAGTCTTGGAACCCAATGCTTGATGAGGGCATCAATTTTGTACATATATGACATGATTGTAGTTTCAGCCCATAGAAACATCAGAAGTCTTTGATCATGTAGCATGGCCTGGACAGCTTCCATAATTGTGCGGTTCTTCCTTTCTGCCACACCATTTTGTTCAGGAGTATATGGTGTAGTAGTCTCCCTCTTGATGCCGTCCTCTTTACAAAAATCATGGAACTCATTAGATTCATATTCAGTCCCATTGTCAGTTCTTAAGATCTTGATCTTCTTTTCGGTTTGATTCTCGATTAGGGCTTTGAAGTGTCGGAACCAAGGGAACACTTCATCCTTCTTTTTCAAGAAGTATATCCAGGTCTTTCGAGAATGGTCATCTGTAAAAGTAAGATAATATGAGTATCCTCCCAAGGAGTTCACAGGCATCATACCTGATATGTCTGAGTGAACCAATTGTAATATATCGGAGGTCTTGCTTTGTCTTGAGGGGAATGGGCCCATTTTGAGCTTTCCTTTGGCACATCCCAGACATACACCTTCTTTCTCTACTTGGAATTCGGGCATCCCTGTTACCATCTGTCTTACATCGGGTAGAGCTTTGTAATGAAGGTGGGCAAACCTCCGATGCCAAAGTTCGGACTAAAGAGATGTGTCACAAGACATGACACCTAGCGGACTTCCATCGACCTGATCTAATGAATCAACAATAAACCCAAGAGTAAAGGCATCTTTAACATTATTTTTCCATATACATACCTTGCCATCGCTGAAGGTTACCTTGTAGCCTTTGTCTTTCGTTCCCGAGATGGACGCTAGGTTCTTTTTGGGATCAGGTGCATTTAATACATCCTAGAATTTATAGCCTTCTTGAATGCTTGTCCTCTTCCTTGATTCCCAGCTCTCCTCTTACCTTTGCTGTTGAATTTGTCATTCCTTTGATTGCCATCAGAGGGATTTTGAGTTGCACCACTGCATACTGTACCATGCTTCTCTAATCATGATTATCATCATGCTGCCCATGTCCATGATTTTATCCATCATAATGCTGCTCAAACTAGTGTGCATCATCATCATGCTATCTATATGTCCATGATCTCATGTTGCCCTTTATGTCCATGATCTCATTCATCATGATGCTCATGATCTCATACATAGTGACTTGCTTTATCGCAAATGTAACATCGTCATTTTCTTCTAGCCTTAGGTCCAGCCTTTCCTTTTGATTTAGTCCTGGAATTATTTCTTTTCTTTGCATGAGAAGAAAAGGCAGCATGAGGACCTTTAGGCATGGGCATTTCTTACACTTCTTCCCTTGTTTCTTCTTGAATGCATCTAGCCATTAATTCCTCGAAACCAGGAATTACATTATAGTTCAAAAGAGTAGTCCTGAACACATACCATTCAAATGGCAATCCTACAAGAGTTGTGAGTACCATTTCTCTGTCAGTAATAGTTTCCCCAATAGATAGTAGATTGTTCTTGATCTTGGTGATTCTTAAGAAGTATGCTTGCATACTTTCATCTTTACCCTTCTTGATTTCCCTCAGCTTATTTCTAAGAAAAAACTTGATTTGCATCATTAACTTTAAATAAACTCACCAGTCTATCGTAGATTTCCATGGAGGTGTCCAGTTCAGAGATGTAGGCCACCAAGTGCTTGTCGATAGAGTCCCGGATGATCTTCTTTGTTTTGACTTCTCCATTTTTCCATTTTTTCCAGGCAGCAACAGATGCATTTGACGAAGGCTCAACAATATTGCCTCTTACATGGTCCAGTACTCCTTGATCTTCAAGGGTTAGATCGATAGACATCTTCCATCCGTGATAGTCAGCTTTCTCAAGGAGCTTGTCTTCGGTAGGAAAGAGTGTTGAGGACCCCATAGTTCTTTTAGGATAGCCTTGCCAATCTTCTCTTCAATGATTGCTCTTGCTCTTGCTCGGGCTTTGTCTTCACCTCAGTTCTGATACCATGTTAAGTTATGGTATGTTCTATGCTTATAACACTTTACCTCTTTTCTTATTATATTCCACCGATTAGCAATCACGTGTACATAAAGTAAAGTGCAGATAGAACATTAAACGATCGACAGAAAACAAGCCAAGACAAGAGACACAAGATGTGGTGGCTAGCCAGGGAAAAACCCCACAATGTGTGGGGAAACCCTTTGATCAAATCTTCTTTTATCTTCAATAATTCAGTAGAGAGAAATAGTACAATAAATCTGATTCATATCAGCAGTAGAAAACCCTAGATCAGTAGCATCAGCATTAGCAGCTTCATTATCAAACTAGGGCAGACCATATCTCACAAACCGACAGTCGGATTGACTTCATTCCACCACCAAAAGTTTCGGCTTCTAGAGGAGGTTCACATGACCCTACAACGCAGTTCAGATGAGGATATCTTCTAGGCCACGCAAGTCAATCTTTACTTCTGCAGTTGCAGCTTTAGTTTCAGCAGTTTCCGGCTTCAAACTAGGGTAGTCGATATCTTGCAAACCGTTCGTCGGATTGACTTCATTCCACCACCAAAAGTTACGGATTTCAGAGGAGGTTCAGATGAACCTACAGTGCAGTTAAGATGATGAGATATTCTAGGCCACGCAATTCAATCTTTACTTCTGCAGTTGCAGCTTCAGTTTCAGCAGTTTCCGGCTTCAAACTAGGGCAGTCGATATCTTGCAAACCGTTCCTCGGATTGACTTCATTCCACCACCAAAAGTTGTGGCTTTCAAAGGAGGTTCAGATGAACCTACAGCGCAGTTCCAAAGAGGAGATCTTCTAGGCCACGCAAGTCAATCTTTACTTCTGTAGTTGCAGCTTCAAATTCAACAGCTTCCGGCTTCACATGTGTGAGAGAGAGAGACCCATTTCAGCGCAGTAGAGAAGAGACTCATATCTGCGCAGTAGAGAGAGAGAGATGTGATGAGATGAGTGAGTCTAAATGAGGAAAATTCCTCTTATATTTCTACACAACGTTGGAGGGTGAATAGATGCGACTGTTGGGCTTTTGAGCCTACATGAGTTGTAGGTCGGCTTGATAATAATTCCATAATCAAAATAAATTCATATCTCCATGAATACTTATCGAAATCAGATGATCTTTATATCAATCCTACACCTCTCGACGAGAGGAATCTAATAAAAATATTATCAGCCATGAATAAGATGACCCACATGAATTTTTGCCCTGGTTGCCAATTTTAACATTTTCAGTAGACTTGTTGGTTATAGGTGTCATTGAACACCAAGGATGGTGTTCCCCCAAGGGGGAGGGTTCTATAATAGTCGTGGTTAAAAAGCCATGTAAAAATATATAAGGCCACGGTGATGGGACATGTATTCCAAGCTGAATGGTGGGGGAAACATCCCAATGGGTGTTGATTCAGTTTATTGTGGCTAAGGAAATTGGCAAAGGAAATGGAAAAGGATTTGGAAAAGCATAAGGCATTTATTGGCATTTTATTTATGAAAATAATGGAAATTAGGAGAAAAGGAAGGTGAAAGGTCACAGGTTGCATGTGAGGAGGAAAATGAAGGAAAATAATGGACAATGAAGAAAATAGAGGCCTGGTAGATAAAAAGTCTTCTAATTATTAGTGGGAAAGACTTGATCAGTTCAATTTTGGAGCTCTCTCATTACTCTCTCTCTCTCTCATACTCTTGGATACGTAGAGTTTTCTTGGAGCACTCTTGGAGGTTGTGGCATACTTAGAGTTTTGGAGCAAGATGGAAAAGGAAGAGAAGTAAAGCACACGAGGGCATTGGTATCAACAACTACATTGGGTTTTTCTTGTGTGTATCGAGTTTCATGTATGTTTGCCTCACTCATTTTGGCATGCATGGCATGTGCATGTGGTTTCTTGGTCATGATCTATCATTGGCATGGAGGATTGCCTAGATTGATAGTGGATTTTCCTAGCCTTTCCATTTTCTGGATAACCATGGTGTTGTGGGTTTATTTTCTTTGTTTTGTGGTTGGTTCTCATGTTTCCTTATCTTGGGTTGAGCTATTAGTTTTGGTCGCCTTGGTTGGATAAATGCTCTAGAGCCTTGTAATCGATTGGGTTGAGTTACTAGTCCCGTATCCTTGGTTGGAAAAATTCTCTAGAGCCTTGTAACAACTTGGGTTGAGTTACTAGTTCCGTAGCCTTGGTTGGAAAAACACTTTGGAGCCCTTGCTGTGTTGAGTTACTACTCCTGTAGACCTGGTTGGACAAATGCTCTGGAGCCCAGTAAAAGTTGTTGGTTGAGTTACTAGTCCTAGAGCCTTGGTTGGACAAATGCTCTAGAGCCCTTTAAAAGTTGTGGGTTGAGTTACTAGTCTTGGAAGCTGGGTTGGAAAAAACACTTTGGAGCCTTGGAAAGATGGGATAGAGACCGATCTGATGTTGGTTTTGTGATGTCCAACCATGAGGTGGAATCACTATTATATGGGTGAGGTGGATTGCCTTTGGAAGCCCTAGATGAGTTTTGGTTGATGTGTTCTATGAGATACCATATTCATGCTTGGAATATGGCACGGGGGAGAATGGCTGAAGAGAGATTTGGCTCAGCCATTCTACGGTTGGGTGGAATGTGGAAGTCTCATCCTAGGTTTGGATTTTGCATCATTAATGAAATATTATTTATCCTTGTATATCTATGAGCATTACGATGAATTATATTTGGTTTATATGGCTATGATTTCATTGGTATTTATTCCCCTATTATGTTGGTTATTTATATGTTTTATGGCAGCAACCATGTATGGATTTTATAATGTTTTTAATTGTAATTTAATGATTAATGTATCTATGACCTAATGGATGGAATTATAGTTAAAGTGATAAGGAAACAATTCTTAATGGAGAATCTCAGATAAGTATGAGACCCCTATGCTCAGATATGTTATTTACACCTGCAGGTTGCATATTTACTAAGTGTTTGAAAAAATTCCTGTCATGTTTAGACTTTATTAGGTCAAGCCCTTGATCAAGTTTTGTGTTAGAGGATTTTCCTTGGTGTCATTTAATGTCTTGGAGAGTCTCATGAAGTTATAGTAATTATTTTGGAGACTAGCCCTGAAAAGGTGGCTTAAATCTCGCAGTGTCGGGCACATAACTGGCTGAAAGAGACTACCGTCTCTCCCTTATAGACATTGTGGTAGAAACTCTAGGGTTACAGTCGCATGCATGCATTCTTATGGGAGTTACTTTGGGTTTAATTCATGTAAATGCTAGGTTAAATTAGGGGTTGGGCACCTGGAGTGGTGGATTAGCTTCTGGGGGTCCTAAAGCACCTGAGGGAGGTTCATGTGTTGTCTTTCTAATGAAAGCTTAGTTGCTTTGACGTAGCAAAGCTACATCTTTACATTATTTGTACGTGGACTTGTCGGTTATGGGCCCATGTATACATCGAAGACCTTCAAATTAGCGACTTCAAAACAAACCTAACCAATCACCATCAGTCCTTCCTTGACTTCTCCTTCTATCAAGCGCTTCAATCCGCGCCATCGATCTCACTTCTCTAGATACAACGAATATCACGTCGTCCACTCATCAACTAACCCAGACGATCTCTACCATTGATTTGCTCTGTCCAATCTAATGGCTATCGCGCAATTTCGTGTGAAATATTGCACGACCAATATCAAGTCGAGAGCGCGCGAGAAAAGTGGTTTTCTCATGCTACGTGTCAACCGCTAAGGCTAATCACGTATAATTTAGAAATACCACTTCCCACCTTTAGGGAGCGTGAGATACCACTTCCCGTCTTTGGAAACTACCCACGTGCTCAATACGAAACTTAAAGAAACTTGGCTTAATAAAGCGTTAGCGCTTAGTCTTAATTTAATCCTTCAACGCTAATTGACTGTGATTATCAGTAAAACACATAAATAATACATGAACTAGAATACATAAAAATACATCGATTTCATTAATATTTCGAGCTCGATTACAATGATGTGGCCTTGATGGCCACACACTCAGCCTGGTATTACATTGAATCGACCTCCCATCACAACACGTAGGTTCACAATTTATAGGAATAACTACAGAATCATGGATCATTCTAGATCCATGATCTTCTCCTAAGATCATTCACATCTCTCAAAATCTATGTAAAATAACAAATTACAAGAAAACTCAATCAGATTTGGAGGAAATCTCATCCTCATGCCACGCATTCTCCTTTGGAGGGTTCCAAAATTCGATTTTGACTTGGGTCATTGATTCTCCTGCATCAGACTCCCAAGGTACAAAATTTTATGACCTCCTGGTCATATTCCTTCTCCATCCCTTAGCAATTCTACCCACATCCTCTATGGAATTGCCTTTATGATCTTTCCGTGAGCTGCAACAAAACCTCTGTAGTAACAAGTCCTCCGTGCTACACGATACCTCACCAAGATTCTCTCCTCTGAGCTTAGTGTTTCGGCATCTCTCCGGTTATCTCTTCTAGAATCAATTGAGCACTTCAAGCTCTAGGTTGCTACAATCTTCTCACCTTCTTTTGCCGCTATCTGTACGATAATATAAGACCATAAACTCACCAATATTCAACATAACTGTACCTCCTTCAATTGCACGCAGAATCTTCTTCTGTTCTGATACCAAATGATGACATCTCAGCTGCTTTGACACAGAAAAGCTACATCTTTACATTATTTGTACGTGGACCTGTGGGTTATGGGCCCACGTATACATTGAAAGCCTTCAAATAAGCAACTTCACAACAAACCTCACCAATCACTGTCGGTCCTTCTTTGACTTCTCCTTCTATCAAGCGCTTCAATCTGCACCGTCAATATCACTTCTCCAGATCCAATGGATATTATTTCATTCGCTCATCAACTAACCCAGACAATCTCTACCATCGATCTGCTTCGTCTGATCGAACGACTATCGCGCAATCTCGCGTGAAATATTGCACGACCGATATCAAGTCGAGAGCGCGCGAGAAAAGTGGTTTTCTCATGCTATGTGTCAACCGCTAAGGTTAATCGCGTAGAATTTAGAAATACCACTTCCCACCTTTAGGGCACATGAGATACCACTTCCCATCTTTGGAAACTGCCCACGTGCTCAATACGGAACTTAAAGAAACTTGGCTTAATAAAGGGTTAGCGTTTAATCTTGATTTAATCCTTTAATGCTAATCGACTGTGATTATCAGTAAAACACATAAATAATACATGAACCAGAATACATAAAAATACATCGATTTCATTAATATTTCGAGCTTGATTACAACGATGTGGCCTTGATGGCCACACACTCAGCATGGTATTAGATTGAATCGGCTTCCCATCACAACACACAGGTTCACAATTTATAGGAATAACTACATAATCATGGATCATTCTAGATCCATGATCTTCTCCTAAGATCATTCACATCTCTCAAAATCTACATAAAATAACAAATTACAAACAAACTCAATCAGATTTGGAGGAAATATCATCCTCATGCCACACATTCTCCTTTGGAAGGTTCCAAAATTCGATTTTGACTTGGGTCGTTGATGTTCCTACATCTGTTTCTGGCAATTACATTTCCTTAAGGTTACATAGGAGGTTGAATCATATCATAGTAGCCTCTTGTCACATGTTTACCCCAATGGGCCAGTAGCTTGGGTAGATGTGGGAGGAGGGTGTTACACCACCGTTAAAAGTTGTATACTCTTTATTGAACTTACACCAGAGTTTTCAGTTGAATATACAATACATTTGAAATTTTCAAGGCTAGTGATGAAAATCATACCTTCTCTACCCAACTATTTGACAAATATAAACCCTTCCAAATGGTATACAATAATAGAAACAAAATAAATTCATATACAACAAGCTTTTCTAGATACTATTATGTGGGCAACTAGTACTTCAATGATGCATGGGAACTAGTTTTTAAAATCATAACATGTGAAGTTGTTCTTGACACATTAGCATTTTTGCTTTGAAATTTGACTTGTGGTTGGTTTCTCTATGATCATATGGATATTTTATAATTATTACGACTCAAAAAACCCTATGAGTTGTTGTGAAATGATGTCTACTCCCTCTGTACTCATCGACTTGTCACTTTAACAATTTTAAATTTTCATTATGGATACTTATCCCACATTTTCTAGATAAAAAGGGTTGAAGGCATAATTTATATAACATTATGTGTAAAAGCTTCCATCATGTAGTGCACTCTTATGCACTCGTGTCCCATGGCTTGGCATTGTGTGTTGGTGCTGATTTAGCTTGAGACTTGGTGTAAATTCCTTGGTGGACATTCAACCTTCATTGAACTTGGAGATTGGGTCCCAAGCCCAACACTTTTTAATGCATAAAATTAATATTTTAAATAATTGATTTTATAAAAATATAAGATTATATATTTATAAAATTAAATTTATGTAGAAAATAAAATTATATTTAAAAAAATGAGAAGCTTATAAAAACAATTTCGTCACAGGCATTTGTATAGGCCCAAGAATCTAGTTGGGAAATTAATTAGAAAATTTTGAAAAAAAAAGTGTAGCCTTTCTTTGACGAGGAAAAGCTACAACATAATCAATGACAAGTCTTTTACTATCCTTTAAAAGAAAAAAATTGTGCATATTTGCTATGCTACATAATTCCTTGTTGCATAGGGAGCCCCAGAGTCTTGTAGTAGCAAATACCAAAGCAAAAATA
Organism: Pinus tabuliformis; assembly: GCA_031772625.1. NCBI lineage: Eukaryota > Viridiplantae > Streptophyta > Pinopsida > Pinales > Pinaceae > Pinus > Pinus tabuliformis. The sequence continues at coordinate 833,691,235 of CM062804.1, forward strand.
AAGGCAAAAACATAGGAGGAAAGAGAAGAAAAGACAAAGGTAGAGGTAAAGGTAAAAAAAAAGACAAAAATAACTAAAACATAGCTAGTTGAGTAGCATTAGAGGTTTAGACCTTCTCTATTGTTGGAACTACAAGAACATGGAAGCCATGAAGAAGAAGCAAGGGAGTGGAATGATCCAATAGGGGTAGCTACATCATGCACAACATGAGATGTCAGATAGATGATTAGGGAAATGAATGCAGAAAATAAGAGAAAAGAAGATGAATAGGTTTTCTCAGAGGATGAGAAACCATTTCAGTAAGGGGTATGAAGGGCTTCCAAATTATATACAAATTAAGTCCCATCTAACCTTTCCTAGGCACATTTAAACTTTCATTCCTCATTTAATAATGTGTTTTTTAGCTTTAATATGTTTCTGGGAAGGTTAGAGATGATTGTCATATCTTGTGTGCCTTATGCATTTATTCTACAAGATATTGAGAATATTTGATGCACATCATAGGAAATCTAGTCTAGAGAAAAATAAAGGACTTCCTCCCTACTGCAAGATGACCAAAACTCAAATGGATTAGAGAAATTACTTCCCGTCCCTATAGTTGCGAGGTCATAAGCAAGCATATCCTATTTTTGAGTATTTTTGGATGGAACCAGACCTCTCTTAAAGGAGGCTTCCCCTCAGCTATTTTTGTATAAATAAGAGGCTTGAGTATCCCATTAAGAAGATACATTTTACAGGTTAGAGTCAGTAGTAGTTAGTGAAGGCATTTTCCTAACATTTCAGTTTTGTAATCTCTCATGTATGAGCACATTTCTTGAATAATGAGAAGAATTTTTGGTTCCTATATTGTTATTTCTTTAGGGACCTAGGTCTCCTTATGTTAGGGCCCAACCCAGGTTCTCAGACCACCTATTTGTACTTTTATTTTCCATTCATTATTTCATCTAGTCATTTATTTGATTTCACTGATAAATATTGTTTTTTGCAAGTTGATAAAATAGTTTTTTTATAAGTTTTTTATGCATCTCATCATGGTGAATTGGTCATAGTTATTTTATGAAATTTATTGTCCTTTCTCATGCACTAGCCTATTTAGATTGTTTTTATCTAATTGTTTCTCACATATTTCTTCAATCTGTTAGTAAATAAATTCTTGTTTTGCATAGCTACAAGATAGCTCAGATTTTCCCTTTTGTTGTGTGAATGGATCCATCATAAGCATATGAGCTTTGGAAATTCCTATATATCATTCTCTAACCCCCCTTCACGTTATTAATCCCTCAAACTACAATTAGAATGAATAAAATTTCTCTCATATGTTTCTTGTAGCAAAAAAGGGGCATATTGTAGCAATATGTTGATTGCACTAGAATGCCTCTAGATTTGCACCTAAAGCCTATTTATCATTCCTTAGCACATTACAGCACTCAGTAGACTGTGGAGATGAATTTTATAAGTTCAATAACCCCTTATAAACTTTAACCTAGGTAGAAAAAGTTATTTTCTTTCTATAATAAGGGCTTATTGTTTCGATGTCTTCTTTCAACTTTAACAATCCCAGGTCAAACGTCCATGTAATAAACTTAATAAAGTAAAAATAAGACCAAGGTCATGGGACACGTATTCCAAGTTGAATGTTGGGAAAAAATTCCTAGTGGATGTTCATTTGGTTTATTATGGCTAAGAATATTAGCAAAGGCAATGGTAAGACTTTGACAAGGTAAAGAGCCATTAATTGACATTTTATTTATGAAGTAATGGAAATTAGGAGAAAAGGAAGGTGGAAGGCCACATGTAGCATGTGAGGAGGAAATTGAAGGAAAATAGAGAAAACTGAAGAAAATATAGTCCTTAATAATAAAAAGGCTTCTAAGGATTAGTTCACGACTTTTGTCAGTTCAGTTTTGGAGCTCTCTCTCTAATACTCTTGCACACTTAGAGCATTCTTGGAGAACTCTAGAAATGGAAAAAGTAAGGAAAATGAAGGACAAGGAAGCAAAGGGAAGAAACGATCAAGAAAGGGAGAGTTGGATCAAGCGGCTATAGTTGGATTACTTTTAGGTATCGAGTTTCATGTATGATTTCTTTGCTAGTTTTGGCAAGCATGGTACATGCATGTGTGTATTTTTTTGTCTTGCTATCATTGGCATGGGTTTCATAGGTGTGACAGTGGTTTAAGCCTCTCCTTTCAATTTTCAAGTATCCATGGCGTGACGAGGTTCTTTCATTGGTTGAGATGGATTGTCAGATGATTTTGGAATTGGGTGAGGTGGTCTTAGGAAAATTCTCGAGGTCCTAGGAATCCCTTGACTAGTAATGGTAGGATACATGGTAAATATTGAGGGTGGAGATTTGAAAATTCCTCAAGTTATTAGTGAAGAAATATTGAGGCATCCAAGCTTGTCTACGGCCTAGTGATCCCTCGACCAATTTTCGCGGGATTGCGGTAAATCCTGGTAGTGTATTTTTCCTCTTTGGGCCTAGGAATCCCTTGAATGGTAATAGAAGGATTGCAGTAAAGCCTAGTTGAATAGATGACATTTTTGTGCCTACAAATCCCTTGACCAGTAATGGAGGGATATGACATAAAGCCTAAGGAAGCCCTGTTTGTTTTGTTGTGAGTCCCACCGGTAATGGAGGGATATGACATAAAGCCTAAGGAAGCCCTGGTTGTTTTGTCGTGAATCCCACATTCATGCTTGGAATATGGCATGAGGGTGATTAGCTGAAAGAAAGATTTGGTTCAACTCAATCTACAGTCAGGTGGTACGTGGAAGTCCCTGACTTGGTTGGATTTTTCATATGTTAATAAGAGCTCTTTTCCTCTTATATCTCATGAGTACTTATACTTGTTATTATGTGGCTTTGATGGTTGTCCTATAATTGTTATTATTCTAGTTATATTTTGGTTATAAGCATGGTTTTATGATAGACTTTAGTTATGGCTATATCATGTTTTGATTAGTAAATGAATGGTTAGTGAATACATGACCTAATAGATGGTATTTTAGCTACTGTGAGGGGGCATCAAACCTTCTTGATCATTCTCAAATAAGTTTGAGACCCCTATTTACAAATATGTAATTATGACCTATAGATTACGTGTTCATGATGTGTTTGACGAAATGTCTGTCATGGTTATGATGGGTAATGTCATTTCGTGGATAAAGTTTTGAATTAAAGTCTTTGTATTTGAGTCATTTATCATTTTTGAGAGCTTTATCAAGTTCTGGGTAGAGGTTGAGATCATATCCCTAAGAAAGTGGCTCAGATCTCGGTGTCGCTAGCACAAAAATGTGTAATTTAGTCTATATTCGTTGGGAAGCAGACTTATGGGAGCGACTGTAGGGTTACAATCATTTGCTTTCCTTGTCATGGGAGTAGCTAGCAGTCCAGATCATTAAAAAGTCAATTTAACTTAGGGTTTGGGCACCTGGAGTGGTTGGTTAGCTGGTGGGGGTCTTGTAGTCCATGAGGGTGGTTAGTAAAGTTTTGGTTGAATGATTCTACTTCCTTAACTGTACCTAGGAGATTGAGCCATATCATAGTAACTCTTCATCACATATTTACCCTGGTGGACCAATGAACTTGGGTAAGTGTGGGAGGAGGGTGTTACAGGGTGATATTAGAGTAAGGTTGCACTCTCTTTGGGTGATATCTGATAGCACAGAGTGGTATCAGAGCACGGTTCAACAGTTGGAAAGGATGGGCAGAATGTGTTTGTCATGCATACATGAAGGTTGTATATGTGCTTGTTATGTGTGCATGGTGTTGGCCATTGTTACAGTTGCGTTGACATGTAGAAGTTGATGATGTTGTTGTTGGGATGTGTTGGTCATGAATGCATGTCATTTGTATTTGTATTTGTTATGCATGTCAGTGTCTATAGGTTTTTATGCATTGTTATGGGCATGGTTTTCGTGCATGAGGTCATGGTATGTATTGTCATGCATGATGTTGATATATTGTTATGATTATGATTATACATGTATTGTGCTAATTTGGTTAATCTGGAAGATGAGATATCTTCCCTTTAAATATACTAAGGTATGTTGGTTATGTTTATGTTTGGTTATCTCACATCGTATACTTGCAGAAAGAATAGGATCAAATATTACTAGAAAATGGTGGATTATAGTTCACGAAAGTCTTCCTATAAATTAGATGAGAAACATGGTGATGAGTACTCCCCTCACATAACAGATACTTTGAGAAGTTTTAAGGAAGAAATAAAAAGTTACAAAGAAGATAGTGACAAAATCATTCAGTCACAAGAGAAAATTTCCAGGCCACAGGAGAAACAGCCAGAGGTGAATGTAGTTATCATTCAGTGTTTGTCAGATTTGTAGAGATAGGGACTGCTTAGGATTAGTCATGGATAGTAGGACAGGACTAATGGAGCCAATGGTAGCAGATCTCATGATGGGCACAGGTCAGGAAGGGATGGTACCATCAAGGATGGTATATTCTTGGATACACCTGATAGGAGAGGTAGGGGACATGGACTTTATTCTTGTTCTGGTTCGAACAGGTACCATGGTCATCATTTATTTCATCCTTATAGGAGGAGTGGCAGGGGATATTTACTGGATGAGTTCAAGAATCCAAGCCACCTACATTTGATGGAGAGATGAAGAAGTTAAAGGAAGTAGTGGTATGGTTTCTTAGAATGAAGAAATTCTTTGAGTTGCATAATTAAACAGAGAACATCAAGACCAAGATAACTATATTCAACCTAAAAGGGAAAGCAGACATTTGGTGGGAAGATGTGAAGTGATTCAGAGACATCAGGATATAGGAGTTAATTTGGCATTCATTCAAGAGACGTTTCATGAATAATTACTTGTTAGAGAGGTATTATGACAGTAAAGCCAAGGAGTTCTATGATATGAACATGGAATCAATGATAGATAAGGAGTACATGACTAAGTTCTTGAAGTTGTTGAGGTATGTACCATATCTTAAGGATGAGAAAGCCAAAGTTCATAGATTTGTTAGTGGATTACCATTAGTATTTAAAGATGAGATTGAGTATGATGAGCCACAGTTTCTTAAAGAAGTAATTGGAAAGCTGAAACATTGTTACGAGAAATCGAAGTGTAAGACAAAGTATCAGAAAGGTTGCAAAAGGAAAGACAAGACTAAAGGAAAATGGCCACCGAAGCGAACAAGACCTCATGATGTAGGTGAGAAATAAAATGTTATTACTTATAAGAATTTTAATATAGTTGGAAAGGGACATGGGTCATAGCCTAGAGGGAAGTAGAATAAAGGTGAAAAGTAAGGGACATTTACAGTCTTGGATATGTGGCAATGAGCATCTAAGGAAATATTTACCATCATATCAGGGTGGTAGACCTTAGATCTATAGTGCACAGGAAGCAAAGATAGTTAGGGATGTTGGAAAAATCATTCCTTAGATCTATGCAGTAGTGGATAATAGGTAGGCGAATCACCAGGAATCTATTATTGAGATAGATGGTAAGATTTGCGATCAATTTATTTCTATTTTGATTAACCTTGGATCTAATTATAGTTATGTTAACCTTGACCTAGTGGATAAATGTGGTTTGAGAAAATAAGTGCATGCAGAGTCTTGGTTAGTGCAGTTGGATACATGTACTAAGAAAAGAGTTCATCATTGGATAAGAGATTGTGCATTTGAGTTGAATGGTATGCCTACATTAGTGCAATTGAATGTACTTCCATTGGGATCGTAGAACATCCTTATAGGTATGGAATGGTTGTATCTTCACAGGACTAAAGTAGATTGTTATGACAAGGCCATTAAGTTCTTTGATGATAATGAAGAACAAAGAATCTTGCAGGGTAAGAAGAAGGCAACATCAGTTAGAATGGTTATAACTATGCAGTTGAAGTGTAGTCATAGGAAAGATTGTGTGTTATTCACAAAGCATATTTCCAGTGATAAAGGTAAGGATGTTGAGGATGTGGAAGTGTTGAAGAAGTATGTTGTCTTGCAACAATTTCAGGATGTATTCCCAACAGAGATTTCAGAGTTTCCTGCTCACAAGGAAGTGGAATTTTCTATAGAGTTGGTACTAAGAGAAGCACTAGCATCAAAGGCACCGTACAGGATGAGCACTCCAGAGCTATTGGAATTGAAGTTGTAGTTGAAGGAAATGCTTGACACGGGATATATTAGGCCAAGTGTATCGCCATGGCATGCACCGACATTTTTTGTGAAGAAGAAGGATGGTACTCTTAGATTTTGCATTGATTACAAGTATCTGAACAAGGTAACTATCAAGAATAGGTATCTTTTGTCGAGGATTGATGACTTATTTGACCAATTAAAGGGAGAAATTATGTTCTCGAAGATTGACTTGAGATCTGGATATCAACAGGTACTCATCAAAGAAGAGGAAATCTACAAGATTTCTTTTAGGACTAGGTATGGGCATTATGAGATTGTTCTTGTTCCCTTTTGTTTGACTAATGCTCCAACTACTTTCATGTATTTGATGAATAGTGTGTTGTGTCTTTATCTAGAAAAAATTGTTATTGTATTACTTGATGATACGTTGATATATTCTAAGAATGAAGAAGAGCATGCCACACACTTAGAAATACAATTAAGATTGATAAGAGAGCATCGTTTGTATGCAAAGATTACGAAATTTAGTTGATTTCAGACAAAGGTACATTACTTGGGATATGTCGTTTCTAAGGAAGGCATAACAGTGGATCCGAAAAAGATAAGAGCCATCATGGAGTGGGTAGATCCTATGAATGTGGATGAGTTTAGATCATTTATGGGGTTAGCAAGTTACTATAGGAGGTTCATTAGGAACTTCTCACAAATTTCCTATCCTATCAAATCATTACAGAGGAAAGGAAATAAATTTTAATGGACAGAGGAATGTGCAACAATTTTTGAGCAGTTGAAGAAGTTGTTGACAAATGCTCCAGTTCTCAATATTGAAAATCTAGATAAAGTGTTTTTGGTGTGCAAAGATGCTTGCAAGAAAGGACTTGGTGGATTCCTAATGTAGGAGGGACAAGTGGTATGCTACGAGTCAAGGAAAATAAATGTGCATGAGAGGAACTTTGATTGGCATCCAAGTGGTTTGCTACAATTGATTTTGATTCAAGGGTGGAAATGGGAGGTCATTTCCATGGATTTCATTACAATTTTGTCGAGGACATCTAGACAACATGATTCTATTATGGTTATGGTTGATAGGTTGACCAAGGTAGCATAATTCATTCCAGTGAAGTCTAATTATTCAGCTAGTGATGTAACACATGTCTTCATCAAAGAGATAGTGAGGTTGCATGGCGTTCCGAACACGATTGTGCCAGACAAAGTATGCTAAGTTCACTTCTAGGTTTTAGAAGGAGTCATTTGCAGGTTTGGATTACAGAGTTGGCCTTCAGTACAAATTATCATCCATAGACAGATGGACAGATAGAGAAGCTCAATAGGATTTTGGAGGAGATGCTAAGAATGTATGTTATGCATCAACAATGAAAGTCGGAAGAGTATCTTCCACTGGTAGAGTTTTCTTACAACAATGGGTATCAAGAATCATTGAGGATGAGTCTGTTTGAGTCACTTTATGAGCGGGGTTGTAATATTCCTATTAGTTGGAGTGATCCATTGAATAAGGTGTTGATCGGACCAGACGTGTTGGCATAGATGAAACAACAAATGCAGGTTATTAAGAATAGTATAAAGGAAAAATAAGATAGACAGAAAAGTTATGCAAATCAACACAGGGAATTTAAGTAGGAGTTTATATTGGGGAACATGTGCATTTGTGCATCAATCCCAAAAAGAGCACCTTGAGTATTGGTTCATCTGAAAAGTTGGCACCTCAGTATTGTGGGCCTTTCAAGATCCTTGAGAGGATTGGACCAGTGGCCTACAGACTTGCACTACCTCCAAAAGTGAAATTCCATGATGTTTTCCATGTTTCATTGCTTAATATATATGTAAAGGATGTTGATCATGTGATTGATTGGTTTGTATTGTAGGTGGAACCAGAAGGATAATTCCAACTAGAACCTCTGTGCATTTTGCAGCAAAAATAACTCATTCTCTGGAACTGAGCAATCGAGCAAGTTAAAGTGTAGTGGAAGCACTTTGGGCCCGATGAAGCTACAAAGGAGATCATAGATCAGATGTGAGCTATGTATCCTTTATTATTTTTTGATGAAGGAAAATGAGTTTTGGTATATGTACACATTTATGTATAGATTTTATTGTAAATACTGCAACGAGTTGTGTTATAATCTCCAATAAGCGTATGGGTGTAATGTTTCCATGTTTTTCATATTGGTTTTTCTTTTCAACATGTTCATTGTAAATAATTCATTGAGATAAGTTACAAAGCTCCATGGGAAGTATGTTTTGGTCTTCAGCGGTCTTGCTAGTTGTAGATTTCATAGAACACCGAGGACAGTGTTCCCCTAAGGGGGAGGGGTTTGTAACAGCCCTAGGTCAAAAGTTCATGTAATAAAGTTAAAAAAGGAAAAATAATACCAAGGTCATGGGACACATATTCCAAGCTAAATGTTGGGAAAAACATCATAGTGGGTGTTCATTTGGTTTATTATGGCTAAGGAAATTGGTAAAGGAAATGGAAATGGATTTGAAAAGAAAGAGGCATTAATTGGCATTTTATTTATAAAATAATGGAAATTAGGAGAAAAGGAAGGTGAAAGGTCACAAGTTGCATGTGAGGAAGAAATTGAAGGAAAATAGAGGAAATTGAAGAAAATAGACGCCTCAATAATAAAAAGGCTTCTAAGGATCAGTTCATAACTTTTGTCAGTTTATCTTTTGTCAGTTAAGTTTTTGAGCTCTCTCTTTATTCTCTCTATCTCATACTATTACACACTTATAGAATTGTTGGAGCACTCTAGCATTAGAAAAATGAAGGCAAAGGAAGGACAAGGAAGAAAAGAGAAGAAAATATCAAGTAAGGAAGAGTTGGATCCAGAGGCCACAATAATATTACTTGTAGGTATCGAGTTGCATGCATCGTTTCCTTTCTATTTTTGGCATGCATGGTACATGCATGTGTGTATTTGGTTCTCTTGTTCTCATTAGCATGGATTTTTCTAGGTGTGACAGTGGTTTCAACCTTGCCTTTCCATTTCCATATATCCATAGTGTGATGGGTTTCTTTCATTTTGTTGAGTTAGATTACTAGATGGTTATGAAATTGGGTGAGATGGTCACAGGAAAATTCCCAAGGGCCTAGGAAACCCTTGACTGGTAATGGTAGGATACACAGTAAAGTCCGAGGGTGGAGACGAGAAAAATCCCCAAGGTATTGGTGAAGAAATCGAGAGGCATCCAAGCTTTTTTAGGGCCTAGTGATCCCTTGACCAGTTTTGGCGTGATTGTGGTAAAGCCTGATAGTGTATGTTTCTTTTTTGTTTCTAGGAATCCCTTGACTGGTAATGGCAGGATTGTTGTGAGTCCCACAATCATGCTTGGAATATGGAATGAGGGTTATTGTCTGAAAGAAATATTTGGTTCTTCTCAATCTATGGTCAAGTGTTACATGGAAGTCTTGACTTGGTTGGCTTTTGCATATGTTAATAAAAGCTCCTTTTCTCTTGTATCTCATGATTATTTATACTTTTTATTATGTGGCTTTGATGGTTGTTCTATCATCGTTATAATTCTAGTTATATGTTAGTTATAAGCATGGTTCTATGACAAACTTTAATTATGGCTCTCATCATGTTTTGATTAGTAAATGAATGGTTAATGACTGCATGAGCTAATAGATGATATTGCAACTATTGTGAGAGGACATGAAACCTTATTGATGATTCTCAGATGAGTATGAGACCCCTATGTTCATATATGTAATTATGACTTGTATATTACATGTTTGTGATGTTTTTGACGAAATATCTCTCATGGTTAGGATGATTCAAGATAAGTTCTTGATCAATATTTGAATTGACGGATTTGTCTTTGTGTCATTTATCTTTTTTGAGAGCTTCATAAATTTCTGCGCAGAGGTCTGGATCCTAGCCTTGAAAAAGTGGCTCAGATATTGGGATCCCTGGCACAAAAATGAGTAATTTAGTCTACAATTGTTGGGAAGCAGGCTTATCAAAGCGGCTGGGAGTCCAGATAATGAAAAAGTCAAGTTAAATTAGGGTTGGGTGCCTGGAGTAGTTGGTTAGCTCTTAGGAATCTCGAATTCCTTTGAGGGTGGTTAGTAAAGTTTTCAGTGGATGATTCCACTTCCTTAACTGTACATAGGAGGTTGAGTCATATCATAGTAACTCTTTGTCACATATTTACCGCAGTGGACTATTGAACCTGGGTAAGTATGGGAGGAGGGTGTTACATCAACTACAGGCTTATTTATCATGCATCATAGGATATAATTTATTTCTCCCCAACATTTTTGAAATGATTTTATTTTCTTTCATGCAAAAAACATGGGTTTATTTCCTATTATTTACTTATCTCCAATTAGCATAGATTTATTTCATGTCACTACTTTCCTACAAAACAAATTAGGTTCATTTCTTATCATTTACCTTTTCGCAAGTAGAGTAGGGTTACCTTATGTCATTTTTTTTCTACAGGTAAAATAAGGTTTCTTTCTATTGTTTCCTTCTTGCACGCTGGATTAGGTCAATTTGTTGTTCCCTAGTTTTCTGAGCATTTCCTATAGCTGATATAGCAAAAATATTCTCTGTACATTTTAGCTCCCCTTCATTTGCAGTAGATCAAACAAGGAAGGATGTATTGCATGTTGCACACATATTGCCAATACCTCTTAAGTTTGTATGAAACTTGGGTTGATAATTAAAGTTGAGACACAAGGATTTCAATATTCCTATTGTAATACTGATGGCCATCAATTTTTAGTGTCATTGCGAAAAAGGTTTAAAAATGTGTATTGTTTTCTTTCCTAGTTTATTCACATCTTTTAGTTTGGGAAAAAAATAAAAAAATTGCATTACACATCTTTCATTTCAAAAATATAAAATTGCATTGCATTAGCATTCACATTCAAAATTTTTACAAAAACAAAAAAATATTTCTTCAATACCACAACACCCCACTTGGCTAGGTGGTGCAGTAAGAATCACATGACCATCCACATTTGGAGGTAAAAGTGGAAAATGTGGTATAATTTTGAATACGACGTAAAGTGTCTCTACTTTGTCAACCCATATCAACAAGATATGAACTACCCCTCCTCTTTTAGTACAAGTTAGAATGCACAATGTCGACCTTCGTATCAACTTAGCACCTCACCTTGGCTTATACCCACTCCATGGTCCTATCCTCCCCAGTATTTCATTTCTCTTTTTCATCCATATCAACACTAACATCCTCAATTGGGTGACCCATATTTCCCTCAATACTCATGGCCTTATCCTCCCCCACCTGCCATTCGTCATTTTCAGCCATATCAACACCAACCTCCTCAATGGGGTGATCCATATTTCCCTCAACATCCTTAGTATCCTCAATTCCAATAAAAATACCATCCACATCCACCACAACCACAACCATCTCAAAGACCCACTCCCACTCAATTTCCTACACAACCATTTTCAAACCCAAAAAATAAAGTAACTCAACCCACTTAGATTGCTAAGGTACAAAATTTCCAAACAATGCATCTTGATTTGAATGATATTCATCTTAGATTAGGAAGAGTATTTGAAAAAATATATTTTATTGATATTTTTGAAGAACAACATCCAAAAGAAGAGGATCCGTGGGAGACTAAAGAAGCATGGGCGACATTTGATGGAAAGCAACCATTGGAGTCTAATATTATTGAATTTATATTATGCCTGTCATCATATCCTTTATGCATTTAATAGGTTAATCAACAAATAATAGAAGATTTGAATGACATGGAAGAATAAGGCATACAAAAAGATCCATATGAGAAAGTGAAAGAAGGGAATCATAGCTATATTGAACTTTGGTTCTAGATAATCATTAAGTTGGATCACCATTCTCATATTCAACAATGCTTGGAATCATCACAATCAATGAATAAAGTACAATGAATATAGTAAAATGATGAAAAAATATACATCTTGTTAGCTTGAGGGGGTCTAGGCCCAGGTTCAGAGTTAGTTGTGCCAACTAGCAAAACCCTTCACTGCTGGCCCTTTCGGCAACAACTCACGTAGCATAGGCTGCAGTCTCACCCAAATCAGTATTGGGGGATGACAAAACTAGGTTTCTACATCTAGATGTCTATGTAATGGGTTTCTGTTACTTCTAGGGATTTATTCTGACCTTCGTGAACCCTAACCCTTAAAATGAGGAAATCATAGTAACTTACAGAGAACATATTCTAACCCTGCATTGATTACCTTAAACATTAATATCATTAAGTAAACTAGTAGATCTATTACTTTTGCGCACCAAATAAGTGTTTCTTAAGATAATGCAGAAAATAGAATGAATGCATAGAAAATGCAGAAGTACACATAAAAGCATAGATACACAAATATTGCTCCAAAATAGTCTTATTTATGATCAATTCTTCTATTACAGACTCTTTCTTCCCTCTGCACACAACTGCAGGGGCCCACGCACTCAGCTACGTACTTACCAAGGTCTCCACGCACACAGCTATAGGAGACTTCCCCTTCACCTAAGTATAGAAAACGGATTATTCTGCCTTAGATTACTTGCCCATACATAGATCTTCAATGGCTAACTGACTTCTATGACTCGCTATGACTCCATTCTATTTCTTCTTTCATTACAATACCATGGCTCGCGAACCATGGGTGAGTCACAAAACATCTTAACTTCTAACAAAATAAGGGGCTTTGACCTTCCTGAAGCCCCTTTGACTTCTACGAACTTCGCACTCTAATTCCTCAAAATGCGGAGACTTGACATAAATAACTAAAACTTTTACAAAATTTACCCGAGGGGACCCTGTCCCAATATGCCCCCAACACAATGTCGTGACTCGTCCTTGAATCACTCTACTAGTTGCACCTCAATCTTTGCCTGTATCTCACTCAATTCAATCTTCAAAACTTGCAGGTTTGTTGTCCCCTGTGCAGTGGCCTAACGAACTTCTTCAACTAATTTCTCTGTGGTTGGGCCTTCGACTACAAGGCCCATTGTTCTCTATGTCTGTTGCATGGCCTTTAGCTTTCCCTGCACTAACAGTGTCAACTGACTGGCCTCATCTGCCCAAGGCTGCATCCTTGAAGATATGATGGCTTCCTTGCAACACAACTCATCAATTTCACTCTGGATGAGCTTTCCTTCCTTTAACCTGGTGAACCTTTTCACTAGAGCTAAGGTTCACGCTGTCGACCTGATTTCATCAAACTGCCTCTGCTTCTCTCTGATGTCCACTTCAATCTTCTACATAGTTGGATCCTCATGCAACAAGATCCACAATTCCTTGGTCCGTTCAAATAATTGAGTGCATCCGTTGACTGCAGCTTCCAAGGTGGCCATTTATTCTTTAATGGAAGCTTCACGTTGCTCTCTAAATTCTGGAGGGGTAGTGGGTTTGTAGCTCCAAGATTTGTAGCTGTAGTTCAAACTTGAATTTTCCGATTTCCACCTGTGACTCCTTAACTACGGAAACAATCTTCTGAATCTTTTCTGCATAGGCTGCATCGGCAGGAATCTGGAGCTCGAGGAGCTCACCACAGGCTTGTGCAGTAGCAGCTTCCAACTGTTGACTTCAAGTCGCCACCTCCTCCTTTTCCTCAACCATCTGTTGATTATTTGTTTTTACCTCGTTGATGATCAACAATGCACATTGTTCCCTGAATCTTAGTTCCTCTGGCACCCCTTGGTGTAGCTCGTGCAGATTCTGAATGGGAAGTGCAACCAGGTTCAGACTCAAGTTCTTCATATGTAATAGGTGTGCCCTGCCTTCAGCTGAGTCGACGTGCAAGGATCTCTCTAGCAAATTCACTGTGTGGAGATCCATTGTGAGTTCTGCTTCTAGGGTTGACTCGCTCACTTGTTTCAAGCTCGCTTGCTTCTGGTTCGCTTATCCCACTTGAATAAGACCTATTTCAACCTACAATTCCCGCAGGCCTTGCTGTACTTTACCTAGTGTTTGTTGGTACTGCTCTTCAAAGTGGGCCCAAAGATCCATTATTGCATCGCACACCACATCCCCACTTTCATCTAGGTCCCCCATTGTGAGGACCAAATGTGTCACACTTATTGATTTATTTGATTTTTGCTTCTTGCATGGCTCTATTGATCTCTTTTTTTGGCCTCTTCTTGACGATGAAGGGGGACTCCAAGCCTTTGCCCCCTTCCTCTCTCCCTCTATCTCTTCCTCTACGGCTGTGTGCTCGATGTATGACTTGCTGAGGTCACTGGTGGCCTGCGATATAGTCTTTTCCTTTGCTGCTTCTTTTCCCTTGGAAGCCGCTTCTTTATCCTTTGCAGTAGCTTCTTTCTGTTGTGTGGCCTTTTCTCTTGCCATAACCTTTTCTTTAGCGGAATCCTTCTGTGATTCCTTCTTCTTTTTTGTTGTTGTCGTTATTGTTGTCTGCACTGCTTCACCTTCGACAACCTTACTCGTACCTACACCGACATCTAAGGGGGTCATCCAGTCACTTGACCACTTACTAACAACCCCTATAATATCATCTTCGATGAATCAATATGGAAACTTGTACCATATTCCCTGAGCATCCTTCTTCGCTTGAATGTGAAAATTATGGAAATATTCCTTAAAGTTTGCAACACTGGCGTAATGCTCGTGCAAACATTGTTATAAACTTGGTTGTTGGTTAACCACCATCCTTAACTCTAACTCGAACAATACCCAAAATATCTTTGTCTCCATTACTCGTGCGGGGTCTTTGGTAGCCCATAGCGAAGAAAACTTCACGGCCTTAGGAAGGTCCAAGTCCTGCCGAGGGAATTGGATTTCTTCAGGCATCCTCTAGGCCACCAAAGCGATCAATAGCAACAACCACAAATAGTGGAATGACTTACCATCATCCTGGGCCTCTTTGTAGTCCTGTAGAAATTCATGCCATAAATATTGAGCCTAGTTATATTGGACTCCTTTGGCGCACTATGCAACCAAAGAGATGACTGGCATTAGTACTTCAACGTCACGAAATTTCCTCATGATCTTTCTAGCCAAGATCTGTGCAGGAAACTGCATAGTGCCATTTGATATGGACTAAGTGGAATACCTATGTGATTTCTAGACCATACCAAACCACTCTTCATTTGGCTGCCATCTTCTTTTCCTACAATTTTCCTATGAAATCCTCCATAGGATCCACTCCTTGGGATGGTAGCAACGTTATGTGGTGGATCAGCATGTCAGTGATTAGGATGGGCCCTCCCAACTAGAGGCACCCATTGTGCACTAGCGTCAACAATTGGTGTACACAAACTATATTAATTGTGGTGTGACTGAAGTGCAACACCCACAACATTTTTAGGATCCCCACGCTATTAAATCCAGCCACCCAGTTCATTGGTTCAAGTCACGTGACATCTGACTCTTCATAGTAGACCTTCTTGAGGTACTTACTCAGCGCCAACTGTGGAAACCTCTCATGGTCCCCTAAGTCCCAATCCTCCATTTTCAATTTTGGTATCTGAGCTAGCAATGGGCCCTCAAACATCACATTGTCTGGTAGCAAAGGTGTGGAGACCATAAACTTCACAGAATCTAGGTCTTTGGGCATTTTTGCCATCGATTTTCTAGGTGGTATATATGGTGGCAGTCGACTTGTTGGCTTAGCCTCCTCTGCATCAATCTTCTCTATTCCGCCATGTAGTTATTCCTCATCCAGGTCGAGGGGCTCTATCAGTTGTTTGGACCTATCTATCTTGCCCTTCTGGAGGATTTCTGTTGGATTTTTCCACAACGATTGGTGCACCATTGCTTGTTGAGGTTTATTCTGCTTCTTATCTCCCACCATAGAAGCAGATGGCTTAGGCCTTGTTGACCTAGGCACGTAGTCGGCAATTATGTAGGTACCGGTTGGGCAGTCTCTATCTCAGCTCGTGTTGCAGTCATTATTTCAAGGATTATCATACGATGCCAATCAGGTAAGTTTGCAAATGTTGGCTATGAAAGAATGCTCCCCACTCATTATCAGACATGCAACACTGTTCTAGACACAATTGCAAGCGCAACAGCTTAAGGAAAATTCTTAGGAAGAAAAGTATTTGAATGTGGAGTGGGATGTCATATTTATAATGCAATTTGAATTCAAATCTATTAGCTCCCTCCAATTCCCTGTCATTAATGCAGTTTTGGCAGCAAATTTCCAAAGATATGCATCTTAAATGCTCCCCCCCGCTCCTCTTAATAGAAAAATCACCATTTAATCAGCTACAATGCTTCCAATGTTCACTTTTTGGCCTGACTGTATGCGACCCACCATCATAGCATAGCTCCTTCGTCATAGCTCTCCTCTGCGACTTGCCTTGATATGTTGCACAATCCCATCAATTTGTCCAACCTTTCTATTGGTAGTGTAGTTTATAGTCCCTTGTTCCCTTGCAACGTCCTGGAACACTAAGACTATCCCACATCCATATAGTCATTGTGGAGGGGTGGGATCACCCTTGTACAACTTTAATTGACCCCCATTGACTTTTCCCGAAAATAATTCCCCATTCAGCTTTGCGAGCTGAACTGCACCTCCATTCGTAATCTCCTTAATAATATACTATCCCAGCCAATGTGTTTGAACTTCCCTAGAAACTTTATTAACTTACTGTCATACAATAGTACTAAATTGTCATTCTTAAAGGTGCATTGTTTGATATGGTGGTTGTGCCATGCCTTATTGCGATCCTTCTCCACCTGTTGATGAAAACTTGTTAAGAAGCGATCTTCCTCCAACTCAACGAGCTGCGTGAGGAATTATTCCATGGTATCTAAATCGACCATGTCTACAACTGCAACAATCCGCCAACTGGGCACTATGTATTCCATCAACATTATTGCTTCTTGTCCATAAACCAATCTGAATGTTGTTTATCTAGTCAAATTCTTGCATGTAGTTCTATACACCCATATAATAGTAGGTATGTGCACATCCCATTCATTTCACTTAGCATGGAAAATATTTGTTAAGGAATTCTCCAGAATCGTGTTAAATTCATCTACAGTGTTGTTCGCTTGAGGATGATACAACGTACTCTTCTGGTGATACACTTGGAATTCTTTGAGAAAAGCCAAAATTGTTTCATTTAAGAAGTACGTACCTCTATCGCTCATCAAGATCTTCAGGCAACCAAACCGAGACAAAATATACTCAAATATGAACTTCGTATCTGTGGCCGCACTACAATCCTTCATAGGTTGCACCTCAACCCACCTTGTTAAATATTCAGTTGCGGTAATGATGTATCTAGCTCCAGTCTTCTTTCCTAGTGGCTGAATTTGTCCTATGAAGTCTATTTCCCAATTATCAAACACCTGAAATGATACTTGAGGATTTAGAGGTAATTCATCTCTTCGCGATGGTCTCCCCATTCTCTGAAAAACATCGCATGCCCTGCAATCAACCTTAGAATCCTTGTGCACAGTCAACCACCATAGTTTTGCTCTTAGAATCTTCTGCATAGTTTCTCTTTCCACATAATGTCCTCCTACGACTGCTCCATGCGCTTCAGTAAGGATATTTTGTCGTTCATACTCCGGGACATACCTCCACAATATTTCATCAGATCCCATTTTATATAGATTTCTGGCTATAACAAAGAAATCTGCATCCCAGACCACCAACTCTTTCTTCTGTTGTGTCAAATACCTCGATTATATCTATGAAATGGTCATCAACAACGTGCATAGCAAATATCTACACATCAGGCAATCCCTCCTCCAGATTTGCAGGTTTGTCACCATTCTCAATCCGCGATAGGTGATGTGGCCCAACATTCAGTCTCCCTAGCTTCACAATTACTTCAAAGTCATATTCTTGAAACAATAGAAACCATTGTCAGACCCCCCCCCCCCAACACAGGCTTGTTGACTAGGTATTTCCAAGCTGAATGGTCTGTGTACATTTTGAAGTGCACACCCAACAAATAGTGTCTGAATTTTCATAGCACATACACCATTACTAATCCTTCACGCTCTGTGGTAGAATAATTATTTTCTGCTTTTGAAAACTTTCTACTTGCAAACACTATCGAATGATCAATATCTCCTTCACTGGGTTGGTTTAGCACAACTCCTAGTTCTATGCAGGATGCATCTACATGTACATGGAACTCCTTCTTCTAGTCAGGGAACACTAAAATGGGCACAGTGACCATTTTCTCCTTCAAAACATCCAAACTCTTCTGGAAGTCATCATCCCAGAAAAATGTCGCATCCTTTTTCAATAACCTTTCCATGGGCGTAGTGATTTGCACATACACCTTGATAAATTTCATGTAGTACCCTGTGTGTCCCAATCTCGCATGTAGTTGTTTGACATTCTTCAGGGATTCAAGATTAATAATTACAACAATTTTTGCAAGGTCTACCATCAACCCCTAGTTACAGACTACATGACCCAACAGAATCCCATATGGGACACAAAATATATATTTCTTTAAATTGAGGGAAATCTAATACCTTCGACATGTATCCAACATAAGGCGAAGACTGGCAAAAGGTCTCTTAACTAACCTGAACACAGTCCAATCATCGAAGTAGACCTCCAAAAACTTGTGAATGAACTCCTTGAAGGTTGCAGCTACCATCCTAGAGAATATTTCAGGGGTGTTCTTAAGTCCAAATGACATAACTGTATACTGGAAACACCCCCATTCAATAGCGGAGGTAGTCTTACTTCTATCTTCCAGTGCGATATTGATCTGATGGTACCCTAAGAACCCATCAATAAACGAATAGTTTCCTGACCTCCAAAATTTTCCAATACTTCGTATGTGAATGGAATAGGAAATGGATCATGGACACAAACATCATTCAAATTCCTCAAGTCTACACATATCTAAATTTCACCCTACGTTTTATTTTCCTGAACCACCATGGGACTAACTTAGTCTGATTCTTCGACAAGTTCAATAATCCTGGCTGGAAGCATCTTATCCAATTTACTGCATACTTTTTCCTTGTACTTAGGATTCAATCGATAGGGGTGCTACTTTATTGGCTTCATATCGAGCTTCAAAGTGATATTCATGACACCCAGATCCCCTACTATCCCTTTCAAATCAGATAACTTGGTGGGAAACAAATCCTGATACTCCCATAGTAGCTCCGCAACCTTGTCCACTATATCTTCATCCCAATAGTCACCTATATTTCCCAACTTCGGTTGCACCTTTGATCTAATATTCACCTGCTTGGTCTTCAAAGGCTGTGAAATATCAGGAACCTCTACCTTGGGCCATGTGACTTCGCGCTATCCTTCTAACTCAGGAATATTGATGTTCCTAGGATCTTCTTCATCTTCCTCACCAGTCACATTGTAACATTCGAGTGCATGGTGCAATTATGTACTCCAATCTAGTTTTTCCCATGCAACAGGTTCTTCAGGAATTCTGAATATTGTAGTTTTGATCTCTTGTAATGCTTCAATAATACATTCAAATCCATCTTCAAAGAAAAACGTTAACAGAAAAATTTCTTTCAGAACATCGCATTTTATGGTTCCATGTCGCAGCTCCGTTTCCAGATATCAGTTCATCAGAATTGTATCCAAAGTGTGGAAAAAGATATGAACCCATTCTGGCTACGAGTCTTCTCACCATGCCTTTGTCCATCGAGCTAGGTGCTTGCCCGGATCATCCTTCCTTGTTTATTTTTCCATAATGCGGTTATTGGCATACCCAAATCATAGCTTCATCATTTGCCAGTATTCCTTCCAGTATGCAAAGTTGTTCTTGTCCATACCCCCCCATCTGGTAGGCATAGCTTGCAGTGTGATGTCTAGTGCTTGGAACCGATGTTCCTTTGGTACATCTCCTTCAAATTTATCCAGAAATAAATTGACATCTTCTAAACCATCATTATGCGGTAAGTTGCATACCTCAGTGGAGATAGATCAGAGTGATTTTGTAAGCCTGTTGCATCGCAATGACGATACCTCATGTAACCCTTTTTTCTAGTGTTTGAGATCCTCATATGAATCTGAATTACAAGAGTTGTCCTTCTACCACATAATTTTCCCATCCACCGTAGGTTTGATCCAATCTTCATCCCACACAGTTAGCTTATAGATCTACTCAATATCATCATCCTCCTCATAATCACAGACTGGTTCAGTATATCACGCACCTTCGGCTATATCCAATGGTACAATAACCCTCAATTATTTCTTTTTGAATGTCATACTGCAGTTCTATTTTTTGATGACTATGTTCATATCAAATGCTCAATTGATTCCAAACAACGCTAAATATGGGTTACTATCATCTACTATTTCGATCACTTCAAAATTGGTTATGGTGAATGCCCATTCAATATCCACAATCACCCCATGTAGGAGCCCCATAGGAATAATCTTCTACTGATTTTCCATTCTCAGCTGGATCAGGGACCAATGTAGCATTGGTCTTCCCATTCTTCCCAAGTTCGCTTTTGAAGAACATTTGCATGAGACACCAAATCAAGAATTACCTAGTCCATTTCGTATTCTCCAATATGGGCAGTCAATCTCATTTCACAACCAATCCTTTTCTTACTTTTAACCACCTTATGTACCATGGGTTGTTCTCATAGAGGCTTATTCTTGCCAGTGAAGTTATCTATCAATTATTGCAGTCCTTCTATTGCCTTCTTATCCCTTAGGAGCTTCATGTAGGTTTGTAAAAATGATTCTAATAATGAGGGGTCTTTCTCTTGTGCAGTACCGATGTCCTGAAGATTTCTCGTGCACATATTTTGAGTCCTTGATCTAGAAGATCTTGTATCCACAAAGCTCCTTTTTACTTCCATAAAGGTTTCCTTCACCTTATTTGCATCAAATCCAGTTTCCTTATCAATAATCTTGCGAACCCATACATTTTCCTCAGGTTGCTTCCATTTATCCTCCCCGGTAGCTATGCCACCGCACGTGAAAATATTAACACTCGGAACCTCTTTGCGTGGTTCAGATCTCATCATCTAGATGTTTTGGGTAGGCTCCTGAATCTGAGTCTTCTTTTCTTACAACTTCGCGATGAGCATAGGGCAATATTCTATGACATGATCAAACTCATGACAATATTTACATGAGGGGCGCATTGGATTTTGACAATCACACGCAAAGTGACTTGGTTCTCCACAGTTGTAACAAATGACCTGGCCACAACCTCTTCCAACCCCTCCTATGGGTCCTCTTCCTCGTCCTTGAAATCCTCTGTGCATTGCAATTGTGCCTTTATCTTGAGGACGAGCCTCCATATGTACTCTATATGTTGGTGTTTTTTCCATCATTAGTTCGTAACTTCAGAAATTGTGCTCATCATGACCCACAAACTTATTGAAATTATAGAATAGATGTTGTGGTGTCTACACAAAATTCTTCAGCAAATGACAATTATCCTTCGTGTGTTTCCCTATAATCTGACAAATCGTGTACCTTGGTACCACTCTTGTACTTGGCCCAACTGTATTTTATGGCTTCAAGGGGATAGGACATTCCCCAACAAGATAATTCTGGTACACCGAGAAATGATCCTTATCATGACCTTGGCCCTTACATTCCAAACACCAAACTACCACGCAGACCTCATTCTAAACTTTTTTCCCTTCTTGAGGCTCTGCAACTCCATATGCAAGCTAGCCAGCCGTGACTGAATCTGCTACACTCCCAGATTCGTATCCTGAATGGGTGAGGCTTCTAATCTCATAGAAATCTCTAATGCCTCCACCTGCATTAGCAAAGCAATGTACCAATCCTTATGTCGATCATCTATGATCTTCATATTAGCCTGCTGGACTAGACATTTCAACCTCTAATCAAAGTCCCATGTAGACTCATTTACCTTCTTCTTTATCTCTTTGACCTCTGTCACTAATTGGGCTTGTGACTTAGGCTTCCTGAATTCATTTTTGAGCGCTTTCTTCGTTTCATGTAGTGTTGCATTTGGATAAGTTGAAGAGTACTTAATATACCATCTTAGTGATCAATCTTATAGTGTCGTAACCAGCTGCGCTTTCTTCAAGTCATCATCTATACTATGTTGTGACTTCCACAAAACATCCACTACAAACCAAAATTGTTCAAGGTCCTTTGTTCGTAGACCTTGGAATATGGGCATCTTCATAGCATTGGCCATGTTGAATAACATTGGTGGAGGTGGAGGTGGAGGTGTAAGTGTAGGTGTGTGAGGCGGAGGTGATGGTGGAGGTGGAGTTGATGGATATGGTATCCTCGTGATACCCTACTTTACCATCTGCAGTGCACCTAGAGGTGTCTTTAGCACACTACTTTCTTCTGCACTATCAAATGCTCCTAACAAGGGACTGTACTCAGCACCTGAATATAGATCTCTTCTGAATTTTTTTCCATTTCCCGTAGCTCCGGTCAAATCTCTTCTAAACATTAATTAAATGGCATAACCCTTTTTTTAGACAATAGTATTTTAATCCAAATTTTCAGGGAATTTAGATACTTACCTCTTGGTCCTTTGAAGAACCATTGTTCAGCTTCAATATAACTTACAAATGTATCGATTGTGAACTCAGTAATGAACCCACCCAAAATTTTATCAATCCAGTAATCAACAGCCCGCACAATCTTGTTTTCTGAAGCTTCTAGATGCCTTACCAACTCTGGAGTCCACACAATAGGGTTATCTAACTTCCATGTACCTTGACTATCTACCAATTTAGATAGCTAGTGGTGTAATTCACATGGAAAAGAGAAGAAGAACATTTCATGTTTTTCTATATATAGGTATCTATTCAACCACTCTTCTTTCGACAGATGTGGATTCCTATTTTGCTAAGCTAAAAAT
The DNA here is from genome assembly GCA_031772625.1 of Pinus tabuliformis. Lineage (NCBI taxonomy): Eukaryota > Viridiplantae > Streptophyta > Pinopsida > Pinales > Pinaceae > Pinus > Pinus tabuliformis. Next base: position 833,714,147 of record CM062804.1, read on the forward strand.
TCATTTAGCTTCCAATCTATCCACTTCTCGATTTCCTTATTAGTTGGAAACCATTTCTTATACATCACACATTCCTCATATAGATATTGTCCCGGAAATGAAATGATTTGTTGGCCTGAGGGGTCTAGACCCAGGCTCAGAGTTAGCTGCACCAACCAACAAAACCCTTCACTGCTAGCCCTTTTGGCAACAACCTATGTAGCGCAGGCTGCAGTTCCACCCGAAGCAGTATTGGGGGAAGATAGAACTAGTTTTCTGCATCCAGAGGCCTATGTGATGGGTTTATGTTACTTCTAGGGATTTATTCCAACCTTTGTGAAACCTAACCCTTAAAATGCAAAAATCACACTAACTTATAGAGAATAGATTCTAACCCTGCGTCGATTGCCTTAAGGATTCATATCATTTAGTAAAATAGTAGATCTATTACTTTCGCACACAAATTAAGTGTTTCTTAAGATAATGCAGAAAAAAGAACGAATACACAAAAATGCAGAAGTACACATAAAAGCATAGATACATAGATATTGCTCCAAAATAGTCTTATTTATGATCAGTCCTTCCGTTACAGACTCTTTCTTCCCTGTGCACACAGCTACAGGGGACTGCGCACTCAGTTGTGGACTTGCCAAGGTCTCCACGCACACAACTACAGGTGCCTCTCCCTCTGCCTAAGTACATAAAATAAACTCTTATGCCTTAGATCACTTGCCCATACATAGATATTCAATGCTAACTAACTAACTAACTCTTATGACTCACTATGACTCCTTTATATAGCTTCTTTCATTACAATACCATGGTTTGCAAACCATGGGTGGGTCACAAAACATCTTAACTTCTAACAAACTAAGGGGCTTTGACCTTCCTAAAGCCCCTTTGACTTCTACGACCTTCACGCTTTGCTTCCTCAAAATGCAGAGACTTTACCTAGATAACAAAAACTTTTACAAAATTGAACCCAAGGGACCTTGTCTCAACGCAATTGTATATCCTCCCTTATATGTGTATAATAGGCCCAGGGAAGCTAACATAATAAGGAAATAATTCCATACAAGTGAAACAACCTCCAAGAATGATCCTCCACGGGATAAAAAATATCCTTCTCTAAGATGGTGCACTCTTCTTGGGTCGTTGATTTCTCACCATTATACCATCATTTAAAGTCATATATTTGACCATTTGTGTCATTTCGTCACCTATTGATCGCCCCATTTACCACAATTTTTTGGAAATACATCATGATACATCTCTAATGCTCAAGTGGTTAATTGTCATATATTTTATTTACTTTTGATGAAATAATTTGGATTACGCTTGGTTTTACTAATGACAGTTTACCAGTTATAGTTGAAGCTAGTTTTGGTGGCAACCTCCATGATCAAGTATCAATACAGTTCTATAATAAATTTGGGAAAACAGGATTTGTTACTAGGACTCCCAACATGGATTTATGTTTCTAAAAACTCACCAGGTCGCATGTGTGAGCCTCCAACACTTGATAAATCTCTTGGTCAAATATTTCCATAAGTTTCTAGGAAGTTGATTTGCAATGCAATTTTTGAGCGAATGAAGGTAGATCTAAAAACACTAAAACATGGTTTTTTTGCAAAACAAGCCCATTTAGGTTCAAAATGAATGGTTTACTCAAAATGTGAAGGATATGAGATATTTTCTTGATTTTTAAAACCATATTTTCATATATTTAATGGTGTGACCAATAAATATAGCAACAATAATAGGGATTTGATTTGCTCCTCAAATCAAGGAGTAGATTACACATTTTGAGCACAAATAAATATAGTTCATCGAGTCATCAATCTCTCAAAGAGATTTGAGATTGAGAAGATGTATTTCATTTTGTATAAATTCCCAAGGCAAGACTGTTGCTAACAATAAGAGCATGACCTAAAATGTTGATGGATGGAAAACAAGGGTATGGCTTGGACTATTGGTGACAATAGGTGCACGAACTAGACTGTTGATGGATACAAAAAATGGGTACATCTCAAAATTTTTGTGACAATAGGAGGATGTCCTGGACTGTTGATGGATGAACAATAATATTATGGCTCAAACTGTTGGTGACAACAAGAGCATGACCTGGATTATTGATGGATGAACAAAAGGGGTATGTCTCGAATTATTGGTGACAATAGGAACATGACCCAAAATGTTGATGGATGGACAACAGGGGTATGGCTTAGACTATTGGTGACAAAAGGAGAATAACTTGAACTATTGATGGATGGACAATAGGGATATGGATATGACTATTGGTGACAATAAGAGCATGACCCGAACCATTGGTGAGATAGCATGAGGGATGAACGTTCTTGAAATGAATGGTCTTTGAGAGCTGGAAAATTGTGGAGTGGGTGCCTCTTCAACCTCATCACCTAGAGGGAGGCATGGATTTGTGACATGGGTTTCCATAGGGTTTGATCATGGGGGATGGAAAACCTGATCTAGTTAGAGTACGATGAGGTGAGGCACCTACCAAATCATGGTGACTATTTGAGTAAGTATCATCAGTTAGGACAGCTAACTTGGTTTGTGGTACATTTTTGTGATAATGTTGATGTAGCTAAAGGGTATTGATCTAGATAAAGATGTTATCGATGAGATTTACCTTTATTTTTAGAATGATAATGTATACATAATTAGGGATATTATCCCTATGTCAGTTTGACAAGAATTAGGAAGAATGGTTTTATGGATAGAGATTCCTCTTGCATCCTATGATATGAATAGAATTAGGGATGTTATCCTCATGTCAAGCACATTGACCATATTTAGTAAGAATGGTCCAGTGAATAGAAAGTTTTTCCCGTGTCAAGTAATTGATGAGATAGTTGCTTGGATCTTTGTTTAGAGAGAGTTGTTCATATCTCTAAGAGAGTTGCTCGAATCTCTATTTAGAGAGAGCATTTTTTGGCATATAACCTAGGTTGAGGCCACTTAGAGTTTCACTTGGGCTATGTCCACTATTCATGTGATGGTGAACAGGGACTAGTCTGGATAGCATGAGGTTGAGACATTGACTGAATCATGGTGACTAGTTGATATTAATGTTGTACCATAGGTACTGGGTGGATGCAATGATTATTATAGGTCAAGAGGGTTTACCTAGATGATTGTGGTGATGATAATGTTGATATTTATTTGATAATGATGTTAATCTATTCTTTCCTTAGAACAATTTTCAATTAGTTCACATCTTGTTAGACATTATGAAATCCTCCCTAGGTAAGTGGGGGTGTTGAAGAAAGAAACTATGGTCAATCTTCGTAATGATTTATGTATTTATAATGCATTATGTAAAAACACAAAATAAAATTAAATGAAATAAAAATTAAAAGAAAGGAAATCAACAAAAACACCTAAAATTAATATCCTTAAAAATAACTCATACTCATGTAAATAACATATTTACCATCAGTTACTACCTACCATAATTTAAGAATGTATTTGCATAAAATATAGAATAGGAACAATATGTAAAAAATATGCTTACCAAGAGTTCTTTCCCGCCATTATTTACATGATCTTCAACACTTCAACAAATATGAGTAAAAATGTAAATGTGCAGACTTACAAGAACTTTATTTAGAAAGGGATGTGATCTACTTCACAAAGAGACAAATACATGTCTCCTGGTTATATTGGGTATACAATACATTTGAATCTTTTCTTTTTCCACACACTTTTCACACACATATCTCTCTCTCACATAGATTTTGATCTCTACTTTATTTCATAGCTATTAGTTGAATTTTTTATGTGTGATTTCTTGATGAAGATATATATATATATATATATATATATATATATATATATATATATATATATATATATATATATATATAGACATAGATGTGCATTCACAAGTAATTACCATAGTTCAGAAACAAAGTACTTGTATCAATTGTACTAAAAAGTCAATAATATACACATGCAAATTTCCACTTCTCCCTTCGTAATTCCATTATTCAACCACAATGGTCCAACATTTGCCCTCTTATCCAATAGTGGTAAGAACAAAATACCTCCCCATCACCACAAGTAGCTTCCTCCTGAATTATGAAAATTTTAGAGAGGCTATGGTAAGAAGAAATCGTGAGTCTGAGGATCTTCTGTGGCTGCTACAGGAAAACACAAAATGCTATGGTTGTCTTCAAAATCCCTACAACCCAACTCTACATTGTCAATAAGAAGAGCCATGAATTCCACCATATTTAGATGACAAAGAAATCAGCCTCTAGAAGCTATAGGATCTCCTATAGGTTCCTACATGATCTTCTACGACATACATCAGAAACATTCAATCACCTACAACAATACTATTTCAGCCATTTGAACGAGAGATTTTTGGAGCAACAAAAAAACCATGGAAATATTCTAGAGGTCTTCACAAGTAGTAGCAACAACATTGGGACCTCCAACAGATCATCAAAGGCAATAACAACATTCAAAACTTCAGATCATTAAGGACATCCTTAATTATTATATTAACAATGTCATAACATATGCAAGAAACACAAAATGTAAGGCCCAATTATGCATCTCTTATAACCTCCCCTTCAAACCTATTCTAGCTTGAAGAAGAATTGGAAATGTAAGAAGAAAAGGTTTTATAGTCAGATTTAGTTAGAGCAGCCTTGACCATACCTAGCAGTAAACTTAAGTTTTCTCCAAAAGACACCCACACATGTGGCAGAGGAACAAGACAAAAGTAGAAAAGACTCAGGAAAGTGGGTTTTTATATTTTACTCATGATAAAGAAAAATGAGTAGGAAGGGGTGGGTGAGGGAAAATCACTTAACTCAAAGAACTCCAATCTTGTTTTGCATGCAATATTTTTCTATAAAAATAATAATTTAAAAAGTAAAAAATAAAAATAAAATGGCGGACTCACCATCTCTTAACATGTAAAGTGGCTTATATAGGATCGTACATGCACTACTACAAGAGACAGGAATACTACTATAGGAAACTAAATGTGATCCTAAAGTAAACAGACAGATTGCTACATGAAGCCCTTTGTTTTCCCAAAACAGCCATGAAAGTTTAAAATGACTTAAAAGGAAAGGGGATATGCAAAAGAAATGTAAGACAAAGTTCTCCCCACTTGCATTTTGGATAAAAAGGAGTGCTAAAATTATCTCAGTCATCTAAAAGAATTTTGTGTGTTAAACACTTTGAATTAAACAAGTAAAGTAGCTAGATAATTTGATATTTTTTTCAAGGGACACAAATTGGAAAAATGATAAGGAAATACATGGAGTAATTAGTGAAAAGTCTTTTCCTATCCTTGAAAAGAAAAAAAATTGTTCATTTTTCCTATGCTACACAATTCCTTATTGCATAAGAAACCCTAAAATCTTGTCAACAAATACCCAAGCAACAATAAAGGCAAAAACATAGGAAGAAAGAGAAGAGATGACAAAGGTAGAGGTAGAGGTAAAAACAGAGTTAGAAATAAGCAAAACATATCTAGTTGAGCAAAATCAGAGGTTCATACCTTCACTGTTGTTGGAAATCCAAGAACATCAAATCCATGAACAAGAAACAAGGGAATGGAATAATCCAATAGGGGTAGCTACATCATGCACAACATGAGATGTCAGACAGACCATTAGGGAAATGAATGAAGAAAATAAGAGAAAATAATACAAATATATTTTCTGAGAGGATGAGAAACCATTTCAATAGGGAGTATGAAGGGAATCCAAATTAGATACCAATTAAGGCTCATCTATGTTGTTGTAGCGGCTACAACCACCCTCCAAAATTTTTCCTATACTTCAATTTTGGAGGCTTTGTTTTATCTACAAGAGCTCATCTTGCACTGATCCAAGTATTCATGCTTTGATTGAGAATTATATTTTCATTTTGGCCTATGTTTTCTTACTTAGTTGATTTTCCAACTCACAAGTTGATCTCCTAACTTTGTCCCACAACATTTCTGGGCTTACCCCCAAAAATGGCCCAATCCTGGAGGGAAAGCACCCTTGATGATGGGAATTGCATAGTCTTTACTGGTAATCCGCCTTGAGCTCAAAAAATGCATAGACATGGAAGGAAGCCCAACACTGAGCCCAAAAACTATGCAACCCTCATTAAGCTCAGAAATTGTGTAGTGCACACTGAGCCGAAAAGTTGCCCAGTTCCCCAGAACTATACAGTATTTTTTGACAGTGTGCACGGAAAGTTCCCCCCTGCAAAAAAAAAAAAAACTAAAGGGAAAAAATAATCCCTAGGGAAAACGGATTTATTTTTAGTATCGCGAAGGAGGTACTTTCACTATTTTTAGAAACTTTCACCAAGTGTCGCCTTTTCCTTGACTTTAGGCATGCACATCATCAATTCCAATTTTCTCAATTCTATGTAATGGATGCCTCTAAAGCTCATTTGTACATTCGATCATCAAGCTCTACCATTCCGAAGGAGATTAGGGAACCTTTGGAGCATTGTCGTCTCTTTTCCGGGTGAGTTTTTCTTTTAACACTTTTCGATCACTTTTTTTTGTTTGGCTTGTGTGAGTGTTTTTTCAATTGTTTCTCTTCTTGGTGTTATCACTCAAGAATTCTAATGCCAAAAGATTTCTCATACCAGATTGATGATAAAGGTCAGTGTCAGTCTAAGCTTGTTTTTGTTTTTCTTTAGAGTCTCAGTGTAGGAGGTCTTGAGTCAAACATGCATTCTTATCTATCACTAGTCACCCTCATTCGTCACCGATCTCATAGCCATGTGCCAGTTTGATTTCAAAATCATTATGTACCAAACAACCTTTTTAGGTGATTGCGTAGCGCATGTAACCACTCTGAAGCATTTCCGCAGCGCAAAGGTCCATTAGGTGATTGTGCAGCGCGATAAGTCTTAGGCGATTGCGCAACACGATAAGTCTTAGGCGATTGCATAGCGCGATAAGTCTTAGGTGATTTCGCAGTGCATTATTTAAAATTTACACTGAGCGCGCTGCGAAATCAGAGATTCGTGCATTCCGCAGCGAATTTTTCCCCAACTGTCAAATCTGTCAAATTACCATATGGCTACATCATTCATTGTCAGTTTATGCACTCCATAAATCATCTCCAACCACTTATGACCATCATTGCAATCACTAGGTGCATTGATACGCATGAAATACAAGTTCCAAGAAAGGCCAAGTATGCTTGGTTTTAATGAGGTTTGTAGGCATTGAATGAAAAACAAATCTACCAAATTTAAATTTGAAAACATCATCATCAAGAGAGGCAGCTATCAAGCGAGGCAGCCATTCAAGCGAGGCAGAGTTTGGAGCTTGAGAAGCGCTAGCATTTCCAGCCTACAGGTCACTGAATCTCCATGGAGGAATCGGTAGAAAGGAAGGACCACAGGTCAGGTAAATGTCTTAGAAACGAGCCTGAAGGTTTGGATATAACCTTGAAGAATAGAGAGGTCGAGCAGGCATTCAAACAAGCCGGATGTTGGAATTTTTGCAAGAAGCTCCAGGGAGGTCATGCACAGGTGACTAAAGAATTTGCATTGAATTTCACAGGATTAAATTCAAAGGTGGGTATTTTGGAATTGCAGGTCTCACCAGACATAATATCCACAGTGACAGAGATTCCAAGAGGGCAAGAAAATTGGTTCAAGAACTTCAAATTTGACATGAACCCATGCAAGGAGTTTCTAAAGCAGGAATTCGTCAATTCAGATCTGAGTAAATCTATTCCTAGAAGTTATGTCAAAGAATCTTATGCCCATTTACTCACCTATATACAAAAGTATCTGACCTGTGAAGGGAGATATTACAAAGTGTACTCTAACATTTTAAACTGCTACTGCATTTCACAGGGAAAACATCTATTGATTTACCTTTTTACTTGTTCCACAGCTTAAGTAAAATGTGTGATAAGGTACAACTGAGAAAAGAAGTCTGTGAGACTTCACTTTTCCATCATGGCTTGGTCAAGTTAATGGTTCTGCATGAACTCCAGAGGGTAGGCAGAGACTGGGACATATTCATATTCATGTCCGGTTTCAAGAGTAGGACCAGTCTCAGCCCTCTAGTGGCAAAAGAACCTTCAACATCATCCAGTCCTCAAGAAAAAACAAGAGCCAAATGGGTTTCAAATTTAAAAGAAAGGAAACAAGTTGGAGAGTCTGCAAAGCCACTGACTATTCAGGATACACCTCATGTTAAAATTGGCAACCAGGGAAAAACTTAATGTGGGTCATCTTATTCATGGCTGATAATATTTTTATTAGATTCCTCTCATCGAGAGGTGTAGGATTGATATAAATATCGTCCAATTCCGATAAGTATTCATGGAGATATGAATTTATTTTGATTATGGAATTATTATCAAGCCGACCTACAACTCATGTAGGCTCAGAAGCCCAACAGTCGCATCTATTCACCCACCATCGTTGTGTATAAATATAAGAGGACTTTTCCTCATTTAGACTCACTCATCTCATCACATCTCTCTCTCTCTACTACGCAGATATGAGTCTCTTCTCTACTGCGCTGAAATGGGTCTCTCTCTCTCACACATGTGAAGCCGGAAGCTGTTGAATTTGAAGCTGCAACTGCAGAAGTAAAGATTGACTTGCGTGGCCTAGAAGATCTCCTCTTTGGAACTGTGATGTAGGTTCATCTGAAGCTCCTTTGAAAGCCGCAACTTTTGGTGGTGGAATGAAGTCAATCCAACGAACGGTTTGCAAGATATCGACTGCCCTAGTTTGAAGCCGGAAACTGCTGAAACTGAAGCTGCAACTGCAGAAGTAAATATTGACTTGAGTGGCCTAGAAGATCTCCTCTTTGGAACTGCGCTGTAGGTTCATCTGAACCTCCTTTGAAAGCCGCAACTTTTGGTGGTGGAATTAAGTCAATTCGACGAACGGTTTGCAAGATATTGACTGCCCTAGTTTGAAGCCGGAAACTGCTGAAACTGAAGCTGCAACTGCAGAAGTAAAGATTGACTTGCGTGGCCTAGAAGATCTCCTCATCTAAACTGTGCTATAGGTTCATCTGAACCTCCTCTGGAAGCCAAAACTTTTGGTGGTGGAATGAAGTCAATCTGACGGTCGGTTTGTGAGATATGGTCTGCCGTAGTTTGATAATGAAGCCGCTAATGCTGATGCTATTGATCTAGTGTTTGCTACTGCTGATATGAATCATATTTATTGTACTATTTCTCTTGCTGAATTATTGAAGATAAAAGAAGATTTGATCAAAGGGTTTCCCCACACATTGTGGGGTTTGTCCCTGGCTAGCCACCACATCTTGTGTCTCTTGTCTTGGCTTGTTTTCTGTCGATCGTTTAATGTTCTATCTGCACTTTACTTTATGTATGTGTGATTGGTAATCTTTGGAATATAATAAGGAAAATAAGTAAACTGTTATAAGCATAGAACATACCATAACTTAACACCTCAGCAGTCAATTAAAGAAAAAGCTCAGGTCAGAGAGACTACACATGAATCAAGCACTGGTGGAGGAGTTCAAAGAAGAATGAGAAGCCAGGTGGCTAAAGAAAAGGGTAAGTCAGTAGCTGTTGAAGAAAGCCCTGCTTCGAAGGGAGATTTAAATGATTTATTGCAGGCAATTGACATTGAAGATTCTCCACTAGTTCAAGCTGATTTGATGCAGTCATGAAAAGAGAAGACAAAGAAAGTTAAAGCCTCAAAGAAACTCAAGTTTGATGAGCAAGTTGAACAATTTGTGTTCAAGCCCAGGAGACCCATAACAAGGAAGTTCAAGCAAGTACAGGAGGTGCCGCCAAGGGCAGAAGAAGAAGGGGAGGAGACTTAGCCTCGTGAAAGAAAGGATAAAGGCAAAGCAGTTGCCACCCAAGAAGAAGAAAATATGGAAGACTTAAAAAAGAAATTGGGATTGGCTAACCTTGAAATCGCAAGATTAAAGAAGGCTACCAGAAAATTTGCACTTAAATAAGCCTATTTCAATCAGATGCAAGCTCGGTGGGAGGATCAAAATTTTCAAATTCCTGAAGTGGTTGATTTTAGTGTTCAATTCCGTAGCTGGACTACTCCTGCAATAAAGGAAGCTCAGTTCATTAGAAAAGTCAATACAAACCTTAGGTTTGGGATCAAAGTCATCAAGCAACAAGTTGAAGACTTAAAGATACAGTTGAGCCAGCTACAAGAATCTCCATAAAGAAATCTCATTACAAGTAAGGCTATATCTCAAAGTTTTGATGATTTTGCTTGGTATAATCCTTTTTGAAGAACCAAACATCCCTTTCAGTTTTGGAAAAACTTGAAACAGTTAAAAGAAGGTTTTAACAGCAAAGTGCTCAAATAAGTAAATTTTTGGGTTAAAACTGTGATTTTTGAAGCAACTCAGCAGTTTCGTAGCGCGCTACGAAACTGTTGAAAGCGATGATTAAAGCTTGGTAGTTTCGTAGCGCGCTACGAAACTGCTGAAGCTAAACAGTCCAATTTCAATTAACCGGTTTTTGAATATGAGCGGGAATTTCGAAAGGTGAATATCTACAAGGTATGCAAGGCGTCAGCTAAAGCTATTAAGATTCAACCAGGTCAAGATGGGTGGATATAATATGCATACAAATCTTACTTTAAATTTTTGTCATAAAGTGCGCATATTTACCACACTCCAGGATATTTGGAACAGTTTGCAAGAATTTGGCTTCCACGCATGAAAACGGTGGACAGCACATCAAGGACGTGGCAGTCAGCTCCATTTTGGGTAATTAAAGGACAAAGGATGTACTTCGTTGGATCCGAACATCTTGAGGTAAACTAAAGACCGGTACATAAGGGGTAGTTTCCTATGTTTCAAGGCATTGGAAAACATGTGAGATTGAAGAACAACATGGAGCCTTGAAGGTCCATCACAGCCACCACCAGAAGGGAACCAGATGTCATAGAACGAGGATGTTTGTAGACCAAAGCTGTTATGCAATTAGAGTCCTATTTGATTTAGATGTCTAGAAGGACTAGTGGAAGTTTGTTATATTTAATAGGCAGTTAAAAGCTAAATAGGTGTCATTAGAAGGAGTTCTCGAGTTCCTTTAATGTAGAAAGAAGAACTCTATATATAGAAGGATGGGAAATGTAATAAGGGTTGGAATTTTATGTAAAAAATCCTGTTGTGAAGCTTACGTAAAGACTCTGTTCTTTTGGTAATACAGTAATGGTTTTTGCTACTCAAGAATCATAGTGACTTTAGTATATGCATTTCTCTTGTTGTCTTCCTTGTTGTTTACAGTTTGATGAGTACTTGATTACTTGGAAATCATATGTTGTGTTCTAATTTCTTTCATGTACTCATATGCTGCCTCTGTTGTGTCTGTTATACCTTATATATATTGAAGTTTGAATGCCTTGATTTCATTGCAAAACCAATTCACTGTTGATGCTAAATGATACATGACTCCATGAGCCCAATGGATGCTTGCTAATTTAGATTTTACCAGCCTCATTTCTATTTGTTTATAAAAGAGTTAGCCATCTCAATCACAATCACAAATCTTAAACCCTTTGAGAGAGCCCTCTCAGGGTAAGGAGGCTAAGCCTTAGCTAAAAGATTGGTCTGAAACAGTTACTTGAAGTCTTCCTGGTCTGCATCCTTCCAGGGTCTGATCTTTGAGATAACATTTTGGTGCATCTGCTGGGAGTCTGAAGATTAATATTCCCGAAACAAGAGACTAAAATTCTAAAGGTAGCAGGAGCTCAGAAGACTTTTCGAGGCTTCATTCTACCTTGGTGACTCCATACAATTTCAAAGTTTAAAAGGTGGCTTCGAGAGGGAGATATACATGGAGCAATCCTGACTGAGATCCACCTACCCCTGTGGTAGAAACACCAGGTACTCTATCTTTTTCAAGATCTTTGCTGTCTGAATTTTCAAGAAGTCCCGAGGATAAAATTGTTGATGATAAAATTCATGAGGTGTTGTTGAGGTCTGAAAACAAAGAAGAACTTATTGGAATTATATTAGATTTACAGAAAAGAGGTATTGATACTTCATCCTTAGTGTCACAAAAAGATAAGGAGGAATTTTGGGAGGTTGTTACTTCAGAATTACTGTTAGAAGAGGAAGATTTAAACAAACTCAAAGAGATTGATCCTTTTGAAGTCTTACTCAAGTCTAAAACTGGTCTACCCCTTCCAAATTGGAGTACCTTTTTAAGTGGTTTGCAAAGTCCAAATAGTCCTTTTCGTACCAACACTTTATCCTCTGCCTCTGCTAGTCCCAGTAGCTCTCAGACACTAGGAAATCCACCTCATATCAGTTCTGGTTCCACTGTTCATACAGTACCTGTCATCACTGCTCCTCCATTCATTATGGTTGTACCTGCTAGGTATGCTCCACTAGCCCTCCCTGCTATTTTACATGACCTTCCTAGCAAATATGCAGCTAGAATTCCAACATGGGGTGGAGATGAAGACATTACAACAGAAGAACATGTAGACAGATTCAATGATTTTGCTGACAGAGAGGAAGTTGATGATGAAGATGTAAAGGTAAGATTGTTTGCTCAAACTTTCATTGGAGAGGTTAGAAAATGGTTTAAGGCTCTTAGAGCTGGAAGCATTCATAGTTGGGCATAATTTGAAGATAGTTTCCTAAGGAAATGGGGAAATAGAACTAACCCTGTCCAACCCCTTACTAAATACAACAATCTTAGAAGAGCCCCTGATGAAACTATTCAAAACTTCTCCAAGAGATTTAATAAAATATACAATTCCATCCCAGCTCATTTGAAACCTCCTGGGGCTTTGGCACAGCTGAGATATGCCGAAGCATTTGATTCTGATTTCTCCCTGTTACTCAGGGAAAGGGAGTCTGCTACTCTTGCTGATATGAAAAATGATTCAATTAAAGTGGAGGTAAACATGAATGCTGCTAAGAAATCAAAGATGGCAAAAGCCAAACTAAAAGAAGAAGAAAAATCTTCTACATCAGCTCCAGAAGATAAGTTTGAAACGATGATGAAAACCATGGAAAAGTTGATGGATCAGTTGGCTCTTGGGAATACCTCTGCTCCTCCAGCACAGCAGGAACCCCAATTTAGGAACCCTCAGTTCAGAAGACCTCAAAATCAGCAAAGGCCAAGAGAGAACAGAAATCAACAGCCAGATCCTCTAGTAAGACCTCCTTTCCAGCAAAACTTGGTGGATGAAGAAGATGAACCTGAAATTCCTGAGGAGTCCATTCATTGTTTGGATGAAGAAGTGTCAAGGATTTTCTTAACTAAGGAAGAACATGATGAGTCCAGTATGACCAAACCAGGAGAAGAGCCTTCAGATTTTTTAAAGGGTTATCAGCATGCTATCTTTGAGATGCAAAAGCAATACGATCTCAGGAATAGAAACATGCCTATTATAGCAAGCAAAGCACCGCCCAAGAAGGATACCTCAAAGGCAATTGAATATAAGAAGGACAACTAAAAGGTTGCTGAAGGTAAGAATGATTCCCCACCTGTCAAAAAGGATATTCAAGCTCCATCCCCTCCTAAAGAAGTTGAGAAAACTGTTTCTGTTTTTAACCTTGAGAATCAGATTGCAAAAATTAAGATATCAGTTCCCTTTAATGAAATCCTCAAGGTAGACAAATACAGAAGTAAAATTGTTGAAATGCTCAATTCACAACCAGGAGTAGCTGATATCCTAAATGTACAAGAAGATAATCCTATTATTTTCTTGGGTCCAAGACTTGAAGATGAACAGAATGAAGAGTTCCCTCCTTTCTACATAAGCATTAGCATTCATGACATGACTTTACATAATGCTATGTTAGATTCAGGGGCATCTCATAATCTTATGCCAAAAGTGATCATGGAAAGACTGGGTTTGGAGGTAACTAGACCATATAAGGATTTATTTTCCTTTGATTCAAAAAGAGTTCAATGCATTGGTTTGATAAAGGATGTTGTTGTGGGTCTCACACAAATTCCAGCAAAAACAATTGTCATGGACATTGTTGTGGCTGATATTCCACCTAAGTTTGGGATGCTTCTTTCGAGATCGTGGGCAGCAAAGATCAAGGGCACAATGCAGATGGACCTTACCTATGCTACTATTCCTGTTTTTGGTGAGCAAAGAAGACTGTATCGGGAAACCAGAATGGCTTATATGGTAAGCAGCAAGGATAAACCTCAAAACTTTCCAATTTATTCATGTGACACTGGTCTCGGATCAGCCATCCTTTTCAATGAATCAACTGAAGAGGAATCACAGGATAAGTTTTCGGAAAACCAGAGTCAAGGAGATCAGAAAAAAGATGAAAATAAGACAGCAGGTTGGTGGTCATTATATTTTGATGGATCAGCAGGAAGAGAGGGGGCAGGAGCTGGAATTTGGATCACAAGTCCTGATAAAGAAAGTAAGTTTCTCTCCTACAAGTTGAATTTTGATTGCACTAACAATATGGCCGAGTATGAATCTCTGATTTTGGGATTAGAAGCTTTGTTAAAATTGAAAGCTAGAAATATTGTTGTTTATGGAGATTCTGAATTGGTAATAAAACAAGTAGAAGGTGCCTACCAAACCAAGGATGTAAGGATGAGGGCATATAGAAACTTAGTGTTGGAGATGTTGGAAAAGTTTCAGACTCATACTTTCAGTATTAAAACCAGAGATCAAAACTCTGTTGCAGACTCTCTTGCTGTTTCAGCCAGCCTTTTTATTATTCCTACACACTCTTCTGAAAAATATGAGGTGGAAGTTAGACACAGACCAGTTATACTAGATAACATCATTAATTGGCAGGTCTTTGAGGATGATCAGCAAGTAAGGAATTTCATTGAGTTAAAGGAAGAATTTCAGAGCACTCAAATGGATCAGCAAAATATGTTTATGGAATCAAAGGAAAAGCCTGAAGTCTTACAATTAAAAAACAACTTGATTCCTAAAGGTCTTATTCCCCTTGAGAAATTGTTTGATCAAAATGATGTATTCAAAGCACCAAAATTACAAGCTGATGAAGAAGAGGTGGAAAGTTGCAATTTAGGAGATTCACTTGTGCCTAAGATGGTAAAGATTTCAAAATTTCTTTCAGCTGATATGAAGACTAAATATGTTGAGATGATGAAAAGGTTCATTGATGTCTTTGCATGGAGCTATGCTGACTTGAAACAATATGATTCCTCAATCATACAGCATACCATTCCTATTAAGGAGAATGAAAAGCCTTTCAAGCAGAAGTTAAGAAGAATTAATCCTCTTCTTATGCCATTGATTGAAAAGGAAGTGAAAAAACTCTTTGATGCTAAGATTATTGTTCCAATCAGATTCTCAAATTGGCTTGCCAATTTGGTCCCAGTTAGGAAAAAGAGTGGAGAGATCAGGATTTGTATAGACTTCAAAAATTTGAATAAAGCTTCATTGAAAGATAATTATCCTCTTCCAAATATGGATCTGATTCTGCAAAACATTGTTGGTTCACAAAGGACGTCTATGCTTGATGGTTTCTCAGGATACAATCAGATCCTTGTTCATCTAGATGATCAGGAGAAAACAACCTTCACAATGCCATGGGGAACATTCATGTATGCCAAGATGCCTTTTGGTCTCATGAATGCAGGAGCCACTTTCCAGAGAGCAATGGATATTGCTTTTTCTGAAGAAAAGGACAATTCAGTGGTGGTTTATCTTGATGACATCACAGTTTTTTCAAAGAAAGAAGAAGATCATTTGAAACACCTTGAAAGAGTTCTGTTGAAGTGTAGAAGGTTTGGTATTTCTCTTAATCCAACCAAAAGTATTTTTGCTTTAACCTCTGGAAAACTTCTTGGTCATATTATTTCTGAAGAAGGAATTAGGATTGATCCTAATAGAGTTAGTGCAATACAAAAGCTAGATTTGCCAAGGAGTAGGAAAGAGATTCAATCTTTCCTTGGAAAAGTTAACTTTGTTAGAAGATTCATTCCTAACTTTGCTGAAGTTGTCAAGAGTATAACAAAGATGTTAAAAAAGGGAGTGGATTTCAAGTGGACAGCTGAAGCAAAGAAATCATTTGAGGAGATCAAGAAAGCACTCACACAAGCACCAGTACTTATCAGCCCAGATTTCACCAAGGAATTCCTTATTTTTACATTTGCTTCTGAAGATACAATTGCTGGAGTTCTGCTGCAAAAGGGAAGTCAAGGTACTGAACAACCTATTTCTTTCTTTAGCAAGACATTAGCAAATGCAGAATTGAAGTATAATATTTTGAGAAACAAGCCTATGCCTTGGTGAAAGCAATAAGGATTTCAGGATTTATGTTTTGCATTCTCACATTGTTGACTACGTTCCAAATGCTGTTATAAAGGATATTTTAACACAGGCTGATCCAGATGGAAAGAGGGGCAAGTGGATAGCAAAATTGTTCGAGTATGACATTGAGATTAAACCCACAAAGTTGGTAAAGGGTCAAGGCTTAGCCAAGCTGCTGACATAATCAAATTTGGACTGTCTTGATATTAACTTGAGCACAGAGATCTCAGAAATTTCTGAAAATGAAGAGGAATTGGTCCAAATAAATGAAAAATTCTTACTGTCAGAATGGTACAAAGATGTAGCATTTGTTTTGCAGCATAATAGAACCCCTGCTAATCTTTCAAAATCCAAAGCTCGGTTTGTCAAGCTGAAATCTCTTAGATATTTTGTGTATGACCAAAATTTGTTTTAGAAGGATGCAGGAGGCATATTGTTAAGTTGCCTCATTGAAGAAGAAGCTGATAAAGTAGTTGATGAGTTTCATAAGGGAGATTGTGGAGGACATCACTATTGGAAGGCTACTGCAAACAAAATCTTGAGGGCTGGCTATTTTTGGCCAACTATGTTCAGAGATATTTACAAAAAGATCGCTACATGCCATGAATGTCAAGTGTTTGAAGGAAAGAGGAAGCTTATGCCACTACCTTTGGTTCCTATATATGTTGAAACACCCTTCCAGCAATGGGGATTAGATTTTATAGGGGAAATCCATCCTCCTTCATCAGGTCAGCATCGCTGGATTCTCACAGCCACTGATTACTTTACCAAATGGATAGAAGCAATCCCAACAAGGCAGGAAAATGACTCAGTGATTATCTCTTTCTTAGAAAATAATATATTGTCAAGATTTGGCTGTCCAATGAAGATTATAACTGACAATGCTCAAGCTTTTAAGTCTAAGAAGATGATTAATTTTTGTCATCAGTATCACATTTCTCTTGGAAATTCTACTGCTTATTATCTGCAAGGGAATGGCCTTGCTAAATCATCAAACAAGAGCCTTGTAAGAATCATCAAGAAGCTGCTGCAAGAAAATATAAAAGCTTGGCATTTGAAATTAAAGTATGCTTTGTGGGCTGACCGGATTTGTACAAAGAGATCCATTGGAACATCTCCATATGAATTAGTATACGGTGCTGAAGCCATATTTCCAACATCCCTTGGAGTGCCCATAATGAAGCTGATTCAAGGATTAGAAGAGGAACCAAATGCTGTACAAAGAAGAATCAATCAGCTGATAGCCTTGCAGGAGAAAAGAAATGAGGTGTTCGACAGTTATCAACAAAATCAGAATAGAATCAAGAGAACATTTGATAAAAATATTAAAGAAGTTACCTTTCAGATCCATGATAAAGTGTTGAAATGGGAAGCTAGAATTGAAGAGAAAGGTAAACATGGTAAATTTGAAAATCTGTGGAAGGGGCCATATCAAATTTCTGCTTTCCATGGAAATAATACTTACATTTTGTAGGAGATTGATGGAAAACCATATGCTGGAGGACCTATCAATGGCAGGTTCCTAAAGCATTATTATTGATCAAGATTCTGCCATTTCCTCACAACATTGTACATACCCGTTTTATCAGTTTTTCTTTTGTTACAAATAATGAAAAGCTGAACAGAAAGCTCAAGCCCGAGATGAAGGCCCAAGAAGCTGGAAAGGAATGCTCGTCAAGTAGATCTATGTTTTTATCAAAGGGACAAAGCACTGGACCTACGAATTCTTAGTGTACTACAGGAGCACACTATCCCAAGTGGAGCCACTGTTATCACTCAATAATTCTAATGCCAAAAGATTTCTCATACCAGATTGATGATAAAGGTTAGTGTCAGTCTAAACTTGTTTTTGTTTTTCTTTAGAGTCTCAGTTTAGGAGGTCTTGAGTCAAACATGCATTCTTATCTATCACTAGTCACCCTCATTCGTCACCAATCTCATAGCCATGTGTCAGTTTGATTTCAAAATCATTATGTACCAAACAGCCTTTTTAGGTGATTGCGTAGCGCATGTAACCACTCTGAAGCATTTCCGCAGCACAAAGGTCCATTAGGTGATTGCGCAGCGCGATAAGTCTTAGGCGATTATGCAGTGCAATAAGTCTTAGGCGATTGCGCAGCGCGATAAGTCTTAGGTGATTTCACAACGCATTATTCAAAATTTACACTGAGCGCGCTGCAAAATCAGAGATTCGTGCATTCCACAGCGAATTTTTCCCCAACTCTCAAATCTGTCAAATTAACCTATGGCTACGTCATTCATTGTCAGTTTATGCACTCCATACATCATCTCCAACTTCTTATCACCATCATTGCAATCACTAGGTGCATTGATATGCACGAAATACAAGTTCCAAGAAAAGCCAAGTATGCTTGGTTTTAATGATGTTTGTAGGCATTGAATGAAAAACAAATCTACCAGATTTAAATTTGAAAACATCGTCATCAAGAGAGGCAGCTATCAAGCGAGGCAGCCATTCAAGCGAGGTAGAGTTTGGAGCTTGAGCAGCGCTAGCATTTCCAGCCTACAGGTCAGTGAATCTCCATGGAGGAATCGGTAG
The DNA here is from genome assembly GCA_031772625.1 of Pinus tabuliformis. Lineage (NCBI taxonomy): Eukaryota > Viridiplantae > Streptophyta > Pinopsida > Pinales > Pinaceae > Pinus > Pinus tabuliformis. Next base: position 833,732,943 of record CM062804.1, read on the forward strand.
AAAGGAAGGACCACAGGTCAAGTAAATATCTTAGAAATGAGCCTGAAGGTTTGGATATAACCATGAAGAATAGAGAGGTCGAGCAGGCATTCATACAAGCCATATGTTGGAATTTTTGCAAGAAGCTCCAGGGAGGTCATGCATAGGTGACTAAAGAATTTGCACTGAATTTCACAGGATTAAATTCAAAGGTGGGTATTTTGGAATTGTAGGTCTCACTAAACATAATATCCACAGTGATAGAGATTCCAAGAGGGCAAGAAAATTGGTTCAAGAACTTCAAATTTGACATGAACCCATGCAAGGAGTTTCTAAAGCAGGAATTCGTCAATTCAGATCTGAGTAAATCTATTCCTAGAAGTTATGTCAAAGAATCTTATGCCCATTTACTCACCCGTATATAGAAGTATCTGACCTGTGAAAGGAGATATTATAAAGTGTACTCATACCATTTTAAATTGCTGCTGCATTTCATAGGGAAAACATCTACTGATTTACCTTTTTACTTGTTCCGCAGCTTAAGTAAAATGTGTGATAAGGTACAACTAAGAAAAGAAGCCTGTGAGACTTCACTTTTCCATCATGGCTTGGTCAAGTTAATGGTTCTGCATGAACTCTAGAGGGTAGGCAGAGACTGGGACACATTCATATTCATGTCCAGTTTCAAGAGTAGGACCGGTCTCAGCCCTCTAGTGGCAAAAGAACCTTCAACAACAACCAGTCCTCAAGAAGAAAAAAGAGCCAAAGGGGTTTCAAGGTTAAAAGCAAGGAAACAAGTTGGAGAGTCTGCAAAGCCACTGACTATTCAGGATACACCTCAGTAGTCAATTAAAGAAAAAACTCAGGTCAGAGAGACTACACATGAATCAAGCACCGGTGGAGGAGTTCAAAGAAGAAGAACGAGAAGCCAGGTGGCTAAAGAAAAGGGTAAGTCAGTAGCTATTGAAGAAAGCCCTGCTTCGAAGGGAGATTTAAATGATTTATTGCAGGCAATTGACATTGAAGAGTCTCCACTTGTTCAAGCTGATTTGATGCACTCAGGAAAAGAGAAGACAAATAAAGTTAAAGCCTAAAAGAAACTCAAGTTTGATGAGCAAGTTGAACAATTTGTGTTCAAGCCCAGGAGACCCATAACAAGGAAGTTCAAGCAAGTACAGGAGGTATCGCCAGGGGCAGAAGAAGAAGGGGAGGAGACTCAGCCTCGTGAAAGAAAGGATAAAGGCAAAGCAGTTGCCACCCAAGAGGAAGACAATATGGAAGACTTAAAAAAGAAATTGGGATTGGCTAACCTTGAAATCGCAAGATTAAAGAAGGCTGCCAGAAACTTTGCACTTAAAGAAGCCTATTTCAATCAGATGCAAGCTCGGTGGGAGGATCAAAATTTTCAAATTCCTGAAGTGGTTGATTTTAGTGTTCAATTCCGTAGCTGGACTACTCCTGCAATAAAGGAAGCTCAGCTCATTAGAAAAGTCAGTACAAACCTCAGGTCTGGGATCAAAGTCATCAAGAAACAAGTTGAAGACTTAAAGATACAGTTGAGCCTGCTACAAGAATCTCCATAAAGAAATCTCATTACAAGTAAGGCTATATCTCAAAGTTTTGATGATTTTGCTTGGTATAATCCTTTTTAAAGAACCAAACATCCCTTTCAGTTTTGGAAAAATTTGAAGCAGTTAAAAGAAGGTTTTAACAGCAAAGTGCTCAAATAAGTAAAGTTTTGGGTTAAAACTTTGTTTTTTGAAGCAACTCAGCAGTTTCGTAGCGCGCTACGAAACTGCTGAAAGCGATGATTAAAGCTCAGCAGATTCGTAGTGTGCTACGAAACTGCTGAAGCTAAATAGTCCAATTTCAATTAACCGGTTTTTGAATATGAGTGGGAATTTTGAAAGGTGAATGTCTACAAGGTATGCAAGGCATCATCTGAAGCTATTAAGATTCAACCAGGTCAAGCCAGGTGGATATAATATGCATACGAATCTTACTTTAAATTTTTTTCATAAAGTGAGCATATTTACCACACTCCAGGATATCTGGAATAGTTTGCAAGAATTTGGCTTCCACGCATGAAAACAGTGGACAGCACATCAAGGACGTGGCAGTCAGCTCCATTTTTGGTAATTAAAGGATAAAGGATGTACTTCGTTGGATCCGAACATCTTGAGGTAAACTAAAGACTAGTACACAAGGGGTAGTTTCCTATGTTTTAGGGCATTCGAAAACATGTGAGGTTGAAGAACAACATGGAGCCTTGAAGGTCCATCACAGCCACCACCAGAAGGGAACCAGATGTCAGAGAACGAAGATGTTTGTAGACCAAAGTTGTTATGCAATTAGAGTCCTATTTGATTTAGATGTCTAGAAGGACTAGTGGAAGTTTGTTATATTTAATAGGCAGTTAAAAGCTAAATTGGTGTCATTAGAAGGAGTTCTCGAGTTCCTTTAATGTAGAAAGAAGAACTCTATATATAGAAGGATGGGAAATGTAATAAGGGTTGGAAGTTTATGTAAAAAAGCCTGTTGTGAAGCTTATGTAAAGACTCCGTTCTTTTGGTAATACAGTAATGGTTTTTGCTGCTCAAGAATCATAGTGACTTCAGTATATGCATTCCTCTTGTTGTCTTTCTTGTTATTTACAGTTTGATGAGTACTTGATTACTTAGAAATCACATGTTGTGTTCTAATTTCTTTCATGTACTCATATGCTGCCTCTGTTGTGTCTATTATACCTTATATATATTGAAGTCTGAATGCCTTGATTTCCTTGCAAAACCAATTCATTGTTGATGCTAAATGATACATGACTCCATGAGCCCAATGGATGCTTGCTAATTTAGATTTTACCAGCCTCATTTCTATTTGTTTTATAAAAGATTTAGCCATCTCAATCACAATCACAAATCTTAAACCCTTTGAGAGAGCCTTCTCAGGCTAAGGAGGTTAAGCCTTAGCTAAAAGATTGGTCTGAAATAGTAACTTGAAGTCTTCCTGGTCTGCAGCCTTCCAGGGTCTGATCTTTGAGATAACACTTGGTTACTAGAATTTTAACTTGCTTTAGCTTGTAGAAGTGTTGTTTCAGTCTATCATTTTCCTTTCATAAGTGTCGCATTGATTTTCTTGTTTTTGCACCAACGGTCGCCGTCTCAGCGACTCTCCTCGCATACTTGAGATTCTTTCTATTTGTTGAGTTTTCAAACTTGTTTTTCATAAATTTATACTCACTTAGTCATATCTGCACTCAATATCACATTATCACTAAGTTCTGCTCATTTTTCATTCCTCCATCAGGCAGATCTGCACTTCCCTTGGTTGGAATTTTCCTTTCCTAACCCGGCACTGTGCAATCCTAAGTCTCAAGCTCCAAGCTTGGCCTCTATAATTGCATAGTGCACAGTACATGCTAGCCCTAAATGCACATTGTGCAGTTCTAGTACTCGTCCTGTCAACCTTAGCCACTAGGACTGTGCATTGTGTAGTCTCTCCCAAGATTTGCCTAGGCTGAACTACGCATTGCGCATTCTCAAGCCTTAGGCTACACCCTTGGATGTTGGGATTTTGCAATTTGCAATGCCCATAGCTATTAGTCCCTCTTGTAGGTGACAATTGCATAATCCCTCTCATCAGATGCTTGGATTGTTGCTTGATCATGTTGTGAAGTTATATTTTCAAGAGCTAATGTTTTCTTTCCATGAGTGTCCTTTATGTCCCACAGGTACCACACTGATGAAGCACTTCTCTCCAGCAATCCTTGTTACCATGTAAATAGAGAGAGTTACTTCAAGAGAGACCATTGAAAGTAGTACTGGGGAAGCAGTTGGGTAAGCGCGAGTTAACTTGCCAATATATGCAGACACTTAACTATTCATAGAAAATGAGTCGACACTGACATGGCAACAATTCCAGTAGTAGTAGAAGGCAAAAATCTAGTACAAGATCAAGGAAAGAGAAATTTCATGACAGAGAAGTGGGAGAAGAAGGCTCTAGAGTGAAAGTAGATTCAATCTTCATGCGTGAAATTTTGGAAGTAGGAGTAAAAGGAAGCAGAAGATACAGAGAGCATAGCAGAGGAAGAGAGAAAAGAAGAGCTAAAGAGGGTAGAATACGAACCAAAGGAAGAACGAGAACTAAGGAGGAAAGAAAAAGAAGAGAAGCATAAGAAGGAAGAAGAAGAAAGGAAAGGTGCAATGACAGAATAAACAACTCAGATTCAAGAACAAAACCATCCAGCAATAGTGGGAAAGAGCGAACAAATACAGGACCGGGATCTTTCTCATCCGATCTAAGATCTAATTGAATTTGCGCACATGGAGTTGGGACAGGAACCATAGGATGAAGATATTGATCTGATGCTAAATTCCCCACAGGTCATCATTCAACCTCTACCAACTCCAACAATAGAGTTATCCTAAGAAACGATCATACATCATCTGCATGTTGAAATTTGGTACTGGAGGACAGGTGGTTCCCTTAGGCTTTGATCTTTGGCCTAGGGAAAAGTGTCCAAAAGAATTTAATTTTTCTCTTAAAGTGACTTTATAATTTTATAAAGTTAAATCTAATTTAAAAGTGACTTTAAGTGATAAAGTTACTAAGTCTAATTTTAAAGTGACTTTTATAAAGTCAATGAAAAATTAGAAAGGAAAAGTGACTTTGGAAATATATGAATAAGTGGGTCTTTATTAAAGTGGGGTGAATTAAAAAATAAAAAGTGAGATTTAAATGAGCATTTAATCTCAGCCATTGATCTAAATCTATTTCAGCCATTGGATTTAGAGATCACCCAAAAGTCACTTGGGTCACCCAAAAGTCATTTGGAGTTATACTAAGGGAGGAAAAGGAGGAAAAGATCACATTTGATTCAATTCTTTCATGAGCAGATTGGGAGAAGGAGAGCAAGAGAGCAAGAGAGATTTCTGAGCAGGGAGGAGAAGGAGATAGCAGCTTGGCACACATTCCAAGGCAGTAGTTGAGCAGATTTGTATAGCTGATTCAGCACACAGTGAAGGCAGATTTTGGCACGATTTTCGAGGAGAGGTTTGCACAAAAATCGAGGAGCAGTTTGCTGGTTTTTCTGCACGCAAAACAAGGTCCATACAACAGCATTTAATGCTGAAAGTGGGCACGAAAATCGAGGAGACCGTGAAACATTTATTGCTATCCTGTTTGCTGTAATTTCTAGTTTGCTGTGAAGCATGGGAAAAGAGATAAGTTGTAAATTTGCTTGCTGATTTTTTGGCTGAAAATTTCTCACTGTAAAAGGCAATTTTCAGAAATAAAGAAGAGCTCTCAAACTGGTTTTCCCCAAGAGTTGTAAGGGGTTTTTCCAGGGTCACATTGATCAAAAATCTCAATGTTTAAATGTGTTTTAATGGCTGCTTATTACTGCTGAATTTTATTTCTGCAATTTCCAGCATTCTGTAAAATTTCTAGAATTTGTGTTTTCAACAAATTTATTTTTTCAGCTTGTTAAATGTATGGTTATGGGGAAGGGCATTTAACTATATGGGAGAAATAAGGAGAAACTGAAAACCGGGGTGGGAAAACAGAAATTTCTACATGGTATCGGAGCTTGAGTGCTGAAGGGCAGTTTGGGACAGCAAAAGGAAAAATTACAGTTGCTGATTTTTCACTCAGAAAATTCCAGCAAGCTTATTTTTTCATAAACAACAGTTTTATCTTTACTACAACAATGCTATTTTTTAGTTTTAGGACAACAGGATGTCATTGGGATTGAGGGTGGAGGATAGGCTGGATGGGCATATAAATTACAACGTTTGGAAGGAGAGAATGCAGAGTATCTTTGAGGAGGCAGAAGTCTGGGATATCATGGTGCATACCACACAAAACCCTGTTGTTTTGCCTACTGATGCTACTCAGTTGACAATTTATAATAAAAAGAAAAACAAGGGTAAGAGGCAGATTCTAGACGAAATCAAAGACCATTGCATTCCTCATGTGAGAGGAAAGAGCAATGCCCATGAGATGTGGACTGCATTGTCCAATCTCTACCAGAGTACCAATGAGAACCGAAAGATGGTCCTGAAGTAGAAGCTGAAGAACATTAAGATGGGTAATGATAGTGCAGCTGGATATCTCACAAAGATTATTAATGTGAGAGATGAGTTGGCAGTGATTGGAGAGGCCATTCCACCCACTGAGTTGGTGCGGATTGTAGTGAATGGCATCCCCCGTTCATGGTTGAACTTTGCTGATGGGGTTTGTGCACGTGAGACCCTTCCCACATGGGAGAGGTTTTGAGATGATTGTATTCAGACAGAGATCAGGAAAGGTCAGCTTGGGGCAGCCAAGCCAGTTGAGCAGGATGAAGATGTAGCACTGGTGGCAGGAGGCAAGAAAGGCAAAGGGAAGAAGCAGGCTTCCACAAGCAGTGGTGGGGGCAAAGGCAAAGATAAAGGTAAACAGGGGAACACACAGAAGGACTATTCCAAGGTGAAGTGTTGGAATTGTCAAAAGATGGGACACTATGCAGTTGTGTGTCTGGAGAAGAAGAAGAAGAAGGGGAAGAACCAGGACGTGGCAGCTTCAGCAGAGATTGAGGACTTTGCTGGTCATTTTGATCGAGAGTTTGCATTCACTGCATGTGAGTCCTCTAGTGCAGGATCACCTGCCACACAGGTTCAGAGGGAGCATGCTTTTCCCTCGATTAGCGGAGCATCTTCAGGTATCTGGTATGTGGACAGTGGGGCTTCACGTCATATGACAGGAGTCCGTGAGTACTTCTCAGAGCTTTCAGAGAGTGGCACCGATATTGAGGTAGTACTCGGTGATGACAGAGTTGTTAGAGCAGTCGGGGTGGGGACAGTGACATTTCAGAGGGAGTCCAAACCTCCCTTGAAGGTGTCAGAGGTTCTTTATGTGCCAGGGATGAGGAAGAACCTCATATCCATCTCAGCTTTGGAGGACAGAGGATATGAGGTACTGTTCAGGGGAGGACAGGTGTTGATGTATCCCAAGGGCACTCCAGCTGATTCAGCTAGAGCGATAGGTGTACGCCATGCAAAGGTGTACAAGTTTGCATTCTAGCCCCTTTTGGCATTGAGCAGTAGTACCGACAGCAGAGCTAGCAGTTCTGAGCTGCGTGAGATTTGGCACCGCAGGATGGGACATATGTATCATGGAGCCTTGAGGACATTGCGGGAGATCACTACAGGTGTGCCAGATTTCAGTACTGATCACTTTGATACTTGCAGAGGTTGTGCGATGGGAAAGTTTGCCAAATCCCCTTTTCCCAGCAGTGACAGCAAAGCGACGGGGATACTTGATTTGATTCATTCCGATGTGAGCGGTCGGATGTCTCATGTTTCCTTGAGTGGATATGAGTAATATGTTTTATTCATTGATGATCACTCCAGGAGGACCTGGATTTATTTTTTGAAGACCAAGAGTGAGGTCTTCAAGCGGTTTCAAGAGTTTAGAGCTCTTGTGGAGACTCAGACAGGTCGAAATATCAAGTCCTTGAGGTCGGACAATGGAGGAGAGTACACCCTTGGAGAGTTTTGTTGACTATTGTGCGGAGGCAGGCATTAGGAGGGAGTTCACTGTTCCTTACAACCCCCAGCAGAACGGGGTTGCGGAGAGGAAGAACAGATCCATCATAGGGGCTGCCAAAGCCATGTTACATGATCAGGGGTTGCCATTGTTCTTGTGGGCAGAGGCCTGCAACACATCTGTTTACTTGCAGAATAGGAATCCGCATCGTGCCTTGGGGTAAATGACTCCAGAGGAGGCTTTCTCTAGGAAGAAGCTTGATATTGGTCATCTTCATATCTTTGGATGCATTACATACACCTATATACCCAAGGAGAAGAGGACCAAACTAGAGCCCACCGCAGAGAAGGGTATCTTTATGGGCTATAGTGAGACCTCAAAGGCCTTTCGAATTTACATTCCTGTACAAAGGAGAGTTGTTGTCAGACGGGATGTGAAGTTCGAGGAGGACAGGGCCTTTAGGAGGTCACAGGAGTTAGAGTATCTAGATCAGCCAGACCCTCAGCAGCAGTTGAGTCAGTCGCAGGGATCCAGTGGGCAGGGATCAGGAGGATCCGGAGGTACATCTATGAGGATGTCAGGTCCGTCAGTGAGCAGTGGCTCGCCGAGCCAGAGGGGTGGTGCTCCAGGCAGCATGCAGAGTAGTTCACAGAGCAGTTCACTAGGGAGTCCATTGATGGACAGTTCACACAGTGCCTCAGCTTCTACAGGTTCAGGTGCAGGCAGGAGGACAGCAAACATACAGTCAGGAGTTCAGGCTATTGATGGTGATGATGAGGAGGAGTTTCATTCTCCTATGGGAGAAGCATGCTCAGGGAAGAGAAAGCCCAAGTGGCTTCAGGACACCTTGAGAGATGCCACATCTGTTGCTGAGCCGAAGAGGCCGGTCAGAGAGAGTAGACCACCTGAGAGGTTTTGTAGCTATATGGTGATGGTTACCAGCATCCTTGACTCTAAGCCTTCTAGCTATGAGGAGGCAGCTAGCCAGCAGGTCTGGAGAGAGGCCATGTAGGAGGAGTATTGTTCTATCATGAAGAATGATGTTTGGAAGGTGGTGCCGAGGCCTGAGGGCAAATCCATGGTTACTTCCAGATGGATTTACAAGGTAAAGCATGCTGCAGATGGCAGCATTGAGAAATTCAAAGCGAGGTTTGTGGCTAGAGGGTTCTCCCAGGTAGAGGGAGTTGATTATGAGGAGACCTCCGCTCCCGTGGCTCGATATACTTCGATCTGCTCCATTATATCGATAGCAGCAGAGATGGGTTGGAAGATCCACCAGATGGATGTGAAGACCGCATTTCTCAATGGCTTCATACAGGAGGAGGTGTACATTGAGCAGCCACAGGGCTTTGAGGTGCATGGGAAGGAGTCCCATGTGTGCAAACTGAAGAAGGCCCTTTATGGCCTGAAGCAAGCTCCCAGAGCTTGGTACTCCAAGATAGATACATATTTGCAGGGGATGGGTTTCACAAAGAGTGAGGCAGATCTGAACCTTTACTTTATTGTGGTTGGTGAGGAGCCTCTCATTCTGATGCTGTATGTGGATGACTTGATCATTATAGGTGCAGAGAGACTCATAGAGCACTACAAGAGAGATCTTGCGACGGAGTTTGAGATGAAGGACATCGGCTTGATGCATTACTTTTTGGGTTTGGAGGTGTGGCAGGAGGAGGGGCATTTCTTCCTGGGGCAGGGGATGTATATTGTGGACATCCTTAGCAGATTCCACATGGAGGATTGTAGACCCATGTCGACACCAATGATCACGAACTGGAAGAAGCTTCATGCTTCGGATTCCGAGTTGGTGGATCCCACATTGTACAGGCAGCTGATTGGTTCCTTGATGTATTTGGTCAACACTAGACCAGATATCTGTTTTGCAGTCAACACGATGAGTCAGTTTATGTGTGAGCCTAGGAAGGTTCACTGGGTGGCTGCAAAACACATTTTGCGATACTTGCAGGGGACAGTGGATTATGGTCTGGACTACAGGCAGGGAGATGGAGTGAGATTGGCAGGATACACTGATTCTGATTGGGCAGGTTGTGCTTTTGATAAGAAGAGCACTTCAGGGTGCTGTTTTGGGTTGGGTTCAGCAGTAGTGTCATGGTTCAGCCGGAAGCAGCAGTCAGTAGCACTGAGTTCAGCGGAAGCAGAGTATATGGCAGCCAGTCTAGCTAGTTGTGAGGCTATCTGGCTTCGCAAGATGTTGTTTGACTTATTTGGTCAGCCGTTGAGGCCTTCAGTGATTTACTGTGATAATCAGAGTTGCATTAAACTCACGGAGAATCCAGTATTTCATGACAGGTCAAAGCATATCGGGATCAGATATCATTTCATTAGAGACTATGTTCAGAAGGGAGTTGTGAAGCTTGAGTATATTTCCACTGATGAGCAGGTTGCAGATATCCTTACCAAAGCCTTACCACGGGGCAAGCATGTCTACTTCAGAGACAAGATGGGTGTGGTGAGGAACACCTTCCTCAGTAAGAGGGAGTGTTGAAATTTGGTACCGGACGACAGGTGGTTCCCTTAGGCTTTGATCTTTGGCCTAGGGAAAAGTGTCCAAAAGAATTTAATTTTTCTCCTAAAGTGACTTTATAATTTTATAAAGTTAAATCTAATTTAAAAGTGACTTTAAGTGATAAAGTTACTAAGTCTAATTTTAAAGTGACTTTTATAAAGTCAATGAAAAATTAGAAAGGAAAAGTGACTTTGGAAATAAATGACTAAGTGGGTCTTTATTAAAGTGGGGTGAATTAAAAAATAAAAAGTGAGATTTAAATGAGCATTTAATCTCAGCCATTGATCTAAATCTATTTCAGCCATTGGATTTAGAGATCACCCAAAAGTCACTTGGGTCACCCAAAAGTCATTTGGAGTTATATTAAGGGAGGAAAAGGAGGAAAATGTCACATTTGATTCAATTCTTTCATGAGCAGATTGGGAGAAGGAGAGCAAGAGAGCAAGAGAGATTTCTGAGCAGGGAGGAGAAGGAGACAACAGCTTGGCACACATTCCAAGGCAGCAGTTGAGCAGATTTGTACAGCTGATTCAGCACACAGTGAAAGGCAGATTTTGGCACAATTTTCGAGAGGTTTGCACAAAAATCGAGGAGCAATTTGTTGGTTTTTCTGCACACAAAACGAGGGCCATACAGCAGCATTTAATGCTGAAAGTGGGCACAAAAATCGAGGAGACCGTACAACATTTATTGCTGTCCTGTTTGCTGTAATTTCCAGTTTGCTGTGAAGCATGGGAAAAGAGATAAGTTGTAAATTTGCTTGCTGATTTTTTTGCTGAAAATTTCTCACTGTAAAAGGAAATTTTCAGAAATAAAGAAGAACTCTCAAACTGGTTTTCCCCAAGAGTTGTAGGGGGTTTTTCTAGGGTTACATTGACCAAAAATCTCAGTGTTTAAATGTGTTTTAATGGCTGTTTATTACTGCTGATTTTTATTTCTGCAATTTCCAGCATTCTGTAAAATTTCCAGAATTTGTGTTTTCAGCAAATTTATTTTTTTCAGCTTGTTAAATGTATGGTTATGGGAAAGGGCATTTAACTATATGGGAGAAATAAGGAGAAACTAAAAACCGAGGTGGGAAAATAGAAATTTCTACACTGCATTCATTAGAGAAAGGGTAATAGTGGTGGACACCAGTAGGAATCCAAATGTCATTTCAGAAGCCAACTTGGCCTTCGTGGGTACAAAAATATCAAACACTCATTATTTGATGGCTAAGAGTAAGTAATTGATATAGAATCTACAGGTTTCTTGGCAAGGGATATAAAATCTTCACAAAGCATCAAAGAATGCATCTCCCACAAAGTTTTGCTGGGGGGAAATGAGAGAAGTGATACTTGGTGAGGTATCAACACTTGAAGAGACCATGCGGGACCTCTATGAGGAGCTCATGACCATACATAAGGTAGTTGTCTACTTGCATAGCTTGCAGCAATGGAGAAAGGAATTTGTCATGACTATGAGGAATTTGCAAACTTCTAGCACCACCATGCAAGAATGGAAAATGTGATATTGTTGGCTTGATGGGCCTTAACCCAGGTTCAACATTAGTCAGCCAAGCAAATCCCTACACTACTGGCCCTTTTGGCTTCAGCTCGCAGAGTGTTGACTGAAGTCTCACTCGAAGCAATATGGGGGGATGCAGGAACCAAGTTTCCACACCCTGAGATGGTCGTCATGTCGATCTTATACCCTAACTCCTGTGTTCATGTAGATCGATAAGCCCTTAGGACTTATCGATGTTCCTTCTTTTCCGACCTTTAGAAGCTTCACGGAGGTATATGACTGACCTTCGCATAGCCCTAATCAACGATCCAGGAAGTTATGCACCTCTGTAACTACGTATGGTTATAAGTTCCCGAATTACCTTAAGGGTTCACCAATTTTACCATGCAATTAAGGTTACCTTTCACATAAACATATATTCTTACTTGTGTTCAAATAACAAATAGAAACAGATACATTCGCGCATCAAATTAGTATTATAATGTAGATTCAGAACTTAACATAACATAATCAGATGCAATAATCAGAGACAAAATACACAGTAATTTCAGAATACTTCTCTTTATTAATGATTCAAGTTCCCAGTATAGACTCTATCCACCCTACGCACACAGCTGCAAGGGTTTGTGCGCTCAACTGCAGATTTCTACACTAGGCATTTGCGCACTGAGCTGCAAAGCCTCCTCCTATGCTAAGACTCTCACTCTTATCTCTCACAAACCTATTACATCAATGACTCATGACTACTAAACTCCAAAAATTGCCTTAGACTCTTATAAGACTTCCATTTTTATACAATGCCATGGTCTGCGGACCATGGGTGGATCTCCAAAACTGACACAACCTATCTAGACTAAGGGCAAAAACCATTTTTGACTTTAGATATCTTCACATTCTGTGACCACAAAATGCAGAAAATTTACATTTATTTATATAGACTTTGGGCCTTCTGCCCTAAAACTTGGGCGTTTAACCCCAAAATTGACCCCCAGGGGACCCGTTCCCAACAGGCCCCCAACACAAACATGGTGAATCGCCCTCAAGTCACTCGGCTGGCACGTAGATCTTGTCGTGAAGACCTCCTAGCTCGAATTGGACAACTACTACGTCGATGGTGCACTGCGTTGCTTCTTGCTTCATCTCCTCGACCGACTTCTCTGTCGTTGGCCCTGTACTATCAATCTGTAGTTTCTATTGAGTCTCTTGTAGACTGGCCAGCTTTCTTTCAATGGTGTTCGTGATCACGTAGGCCTCATCCAACTAAGGTTTCAAGTGAGTCTTTAGCATGACTTCCTTGTGCTGAGCTGTGTCTACCTATTCTTTCAATGCCTTGACCTCCTGCACTTTCACGAGTCTCTACGTGATGGAAACAGTGCACACTATCAATTTAACCTCATCGTAGCACTCTTGTAGTTCCTGCACTTCTATCTCTAGCCTCTACAAACTGGGGTCTTCTTGGAGGATGGTGAGTACCTCAAGCAACTGCTCAAAAAGCGTAATGCAGTTCATCACTGCACTTGCTACTACTACTAGTGCATCTGTCACGGCAGTTGGGCGCTGCTCCCTGACTTCCGGTGGAGTCGAAGGTTGGGATTTCAACTGCAATTCTGCAATTTTGAGGTTCATCTCCAGCTGAACCTTTTCCAACTCTATGCATACATCATGCACTCCCGCAGCGAGTTTCTAAACCTGCACATCTACTGGCTCAGCCTTAGGAATGGCCAGCTCCAGGACAGTTCTGCATGCCTCACCCATAACCTTGATTATGTGCTGATTCTTATCTGTCAGGTTTGTCACAAGGTTAACAACAGAGTCTCTCTACACATCCATCTGATCATTGTTGACCTTTTTCTCACTGATCACCTGTAAAGTGCACTGCTTACAGGCCCGAAGTTCTGCAATCACACCATCTTGTAGAAGGTGAAGTGCCTCGCTACGAAGCGTGGCCAAGTTAAGTCCCAATCCCTTGAGGGTGCTGACAGTGGGTCTGTCAGCTTCAGTCGCCATCATCAATGCTCCATCTAGCAGCGCTATGGCTTTGAGGTCCCTTACGAGCAGCATCCTTGCGGCTTCTGAGGTGCCAAGGGCCAAACTTGTAGATGTCGCGAATCTATGATGCTTGGATCTGCTGCTCACTTAGACCCGTTTGAATAGCACCCAACGCCTGCTTTTGCTGCTACTTGAACTGTTGCAATAGTTCCGCGGTGGCATCCTACACTACATCCCCTATATCATTCAGATACCCCTCTGTTAGGGTGATCAGATCCAGAGACGTCTTGCTAGCTTTGGACTTCTTTTGTGTCCATAACTTTTCTGGTCCTCTGGTGCACTTGATAGGGAATGGAGTTGTCTCTGAATCCGCTCCTCCCTGTTTCATATGTTCGTCCTCTTCTTCCTTTGTTTCTGGTGAAGTCGACTTCTAACCTTTGTCAGAGCCGTGCTACTCTTCTCTTGTCTATCGACCCGACTGCTGCGCAACAATGCACTCTACCTTGGCCCTGTCATTGTCCTCCTTTCTCCTTTTTGCAGCCAGTTGTTCCACCTTCAGCTTGGCTTCTTCCTTCTTCTACTGCGTGGCGATCTTGCTCGATCCCGTAGCCAAGTCCGAGGCAATGTGCCACTTTACTGGCCAGTGGTTAAGGACCTTGTTGATTGCATCACTGTTTCCAAGTAGGGAAAGTTGTGCCACTTTTGCTCAGGGTCTTCCATGCCCGCATTGAGACATGGTGGAAGTTAGCCTTGAATTCCATGTATTCCTGCAATCTATCAAAATTGATAGGCAACAACCACGGATTGTTGATGATGGCAATATGCACATTCATCTCCATCAAGATCCAAAATATCTTGTTGTCCTTTATCCGTTGAGGATCCTTAGTCTCCCATAGCGAAGCGTACTTCGCTACCTCTGGTAGGTCCGACGTGATCAGAGGAAACTGACTGTCTTTGGGTAGCTCCCATGGTACCAACACTATGGACAGCAATAGCCATGCATAGTGAAAGGTCTTGTTGAGATCCTACACCTCACGGCAGTTCTCGAGGAACTCACCACAGAGTTAGCATGCCCAATTAAATTGAACTCCCTCTACGCATTGGGATGCTAAAGCTATCACTAGTGTTGACACTTCATCGACGCGACATTTCCGCATCACCTTCCCTGCTAAGATTTGCATTGCCACTTTGACCGCAGGGTCACAAATACTCAAAATGGCATAGCCACACAGCTTCTTCACTAACTTGAGCTTTTCCTTCATGGCCTTCGTGAGGGCATGCTTGCCAGCCTTTTCGCCAAATGCCCTGGCTAGATTTTCCCCTATGTACAGAAGCCGCGTGATCCTATGGATCATCATATCAGTGATGGGTATCAACTCCTCCAGCCACAGACACCCATCATGTACCAAGCACAAAAGTGGCTTGATTACCACCATTGTGATGGGTGTGTGATTGTAATACGACACCCATACCAGGTTGAGTAGTCTTGACTTATCCACAACTTTCAGGCACTTTTGTGGTTCCAACGCGGTCATTCCAGTGGTTTTGTGGAACATGCAGTGCATGAGTTGGTTCATTGCTAAATGCGGGAACCGCTCTGTGTCTGCTAAATCCCAGTCTTCTAATTTCAAAAGGGTGACATGTCCTAAGCACGGTCCTTCAAACACAATTTGGTATGGCAAGAGGGGTGTGTGCAGGGTGATCTTACTCTCATCAATGTCTTTGGGCACCTTGGTCTTTCCCCTGTGCATAGGAATGTATTCAGGTAGCTTAGTGACGAGGTTAGAACCCTCAATTTCAACATCCTCCACTTCCACTCCAACATCCTCATCATCCTCTAGAACAACTCCCTCAGCTGTCACTACTTCAATGCTCATAGCTTCTGTGGGCATTGAAATGATGCTATGCAATAACTCCTATGTCGCTTGTGGCAATGTCTCAAATATGAAACTTGCTAGCAAAACTTCAAAGGTTTCACAGTTCATGTGCGCCTGAGAGCTCAACAACTCAATTCTCAAAGTGCCAAGTGTTTTTCGTTGGGAAGCCACCTGTAATTTATAGACACTTTCAAATTCAAATCCGACCGTTCCCCCCAAAATCTAGTTTCAGGGTGATCTTCATGACACCTAGGTCTCCTATTATTCCCTTCAAATAAAAAAAACTTCGTGGGGAACAAATCCTGATATTCATGGAGAAGCTCGGAAACCTTGTCTACTATCACATCATCCCAATAGTCCCCAATCTTTGTAAATTTTAGCTCTGCCTCTGTGCCAATGTTAACCTACCTAGTTTTCAGCGGCACGGTTATGTCTGGATCCTCTATCTGCGAACCTTCAACCTCGCGGTGACCATCGGTTTACGGAATATTAATATTTATGGGATCCTCGTCTTCTTCTTCAGCGATCATGTTATAACATTGCAGTGCATGGTTCAGCTGGGTAGTCCAATCAGGTTGAATCAAGTCCAAAGGATCCCGCGGTATCCTAAAGTTTGCTACTTTAACCTCCTGTAGTGCCGCGTCAATACAGTCAAACCCATCCTCAAAGTTGAACATCATTATAAACCCTTGGCACAAGATGCCCCATTCTTCAGTACCATGGTAGAGCTTTGCTTCCAGGTACCAATTCATTGGTATGACATCCAGGGTATGACAAAATAGATGCACCCATTCAGGTTGGGGCTCCTCTCCATAAGCCTTAGTCCATTTGGCCAGGTGATCACATGGATCATCCCTTCCATCATACTTGTCTGTCATCTATACTTTCGGCTATCCAAAACGTATTCTCATCATCCTCCTATAGTCACGCCAATCACCGAAATTATCCTTGTGCATACCCAACCATCTTGCAGCTATAGCGCAAAGTGCCTAATCCAAGGCCTGGAAGCGGTGCTTCTCCAGAACTTCTCTCTCAAATGCATCCAAAAAGGAATCAACATCAGTTAGCCCATCATAGTGAGGCAGATTCCTTACTTCTGATGACATGTAGCACAATGACTTCGCCATCATATTACAACACAGCCTACATACTTCATGTAGTCGGTTTTGCCAGTGCTATAATTCTTCGTCCAAATCTAATGTGCAGGATCTCTCGCGGTCCCATGTGATGCACCCGTCTACTATCAGATTTACCCAATCTTGGTCTCGCACTCTTATCTTGTAAATTTGGCCGAAATCGTCATCACTTTCATAATCACGAACTGGTTCTATATAACACAGTCCTATTATCACCCCAAGAAACTCTCCTAGGTTGTATACCAGAGATGCTTGGGAACATTACAAACTCAACAAAAATGTTGGATAAATGGTGGATGAATGAAACAAATGCTTCATATTCAAGCCAAATAACCACTTCCACTATGATTGACCCCAGACATGGGTGAACACTCCCAGACTACAAGGCTTTAGACCACCAATTACTCACAGTTTAAGGAAAATGTGATGATGGAGAAGACTGATCACACCAGCAGATGCACAGAACCCTGTGATGGCCAGCTGCAACCAGTTAAAAGGTATTTAAATCTGTCTTCTAATACACAGATAGGATGACAGCACTCTGGTATTAAAACAATAGAAACCTACATCCAAATTCAATGATACATGCTAAATCCTAATACAGAGGTGGGATGACAGCCCCTCTAATGCTAAACATCAGCAGCAAATGAATAAATGCATGACAAGCACATCCTCGAACATAGAAGAAGTGAAAAATGAGCAATTGACAGCAAAAGAAGCTTGTATTAGTTGGAAATGAAGACCAAAAGCTGCAGGTCTCACAGTAATTACAGTCTCCAGAAGTTGAAGTTTACAACAGAATAACATTCATCAATCTGATTACATCATTTTTTTGGGTATATATGGAAATTGTTTACAAAATTACTCTGCTAGGCTATGCGTGGAGGGGTCATAACTGACCACCAACCGCATTTATAGACTATTATGGGCCTTTGATACATTTTGACTATTTTAATTAACAAATTTGACATTCTTTGGTACTTTTGGTGTACTCCTTGAACAGGTGGAATGTTTCTTGCATAAATGTTCATAACTACTGAATGAATTCAACTGCTCAAGGCAGTACTTTCTCTTCCTTGACCATGTTGTTCTTTAACTGCGGTTGGTGGAGCCTTAACACGCAGAGAGCAAGTTGATCATCCCCTTCATCCTTCGGGTGAATAACACAGGTTACGGGCGAGAACAGAATGGTGGAAGCATGAGCAGAAGGCGAAAAAAATACTGGTCGTCAGATCATAAAACTCAATGGCCAAGATCGCATGGGAGAAGCTATCGGGAGTAGGGAGGGATGACAGCCATTGGATTCTACCCGTAGCAGATCCAACGGTTATCACACGGCAGAGAAACGCACATGTTAACGGGCGGAAGAATGGCGGTATAGCGGACGGGCAGTTTCCCCGCACTACCTTTGGGCTGCGGGTGGTTTCTATAATGGACAGTGCGACGCAATAATATGGCGCCGCATGTCTGACTGGATGGTGGGGAAACCAATTTTCCCACTACCTAATGGACAAGCGGTTAACGGGGCAAGGGCTTGCGAATGGCATTGGATTAATGGGCGGAGGATCGGGAAGTCAGAATTTAACGCACATGTCTCGGGGTGATGTGACATGTAAGGGGCGGGCCCGGCTACAATTTTTATTATATGCGTGAGTTATAAGGGTTAAGACTATAGTTTCGGGGTAAAATGAATAATAAGTTTATATATGGGGTTTAATGAAATTAAAACAAAAGCGCCCAAGAGTCGTGAAACATAGGTTAATGCAGGGCTTTTGAAGTATTTAAAGAAAAATGCGTAGGCACTGGGAAAAGGGTATAAAGGGGTTTTATGAAGAGATTAAGCGGGAAGCAAAGGAAAAGGGAGCCATAAGGGTGCAATTGAAGTCTGAGTAAATATGGATTTACATAGGGTTTAAGAAGAAAACTGGGATTAAGGGGGTAATGGGGGAAAATAATGAGAATGAAGGGGAAGAACAAATCCACTGCTATGAACCTCTTGAAAGAACAAGCAGCACTGCCAAACCTACTTTTTTCCCATCAAATGCTGCAAACTGTAGCAGAGCAAACACTGGATCCTTCTGGGGATGAGATCGTCCCTGCGAGGTCTCAAGAACTTGCAGACCATTGCCTTTCCCACTGAAAGCAAGTTAACCAAAATTCTTAGTGTTCCATTGGGCATGGAGTCTAGCTGAGCCTACACTAAAGCTGATAAAATGAAATATTTATAGCCTTTAAGGCCCAAAGACCTTAAACAACATAAATTTTCAGAAACTGCCCATTCACTAGGCCATCAAAAATTTTCTCTCCTCCCATACTTTTTAGTATGAAGGTGTTGTTCCCTTGAACTTGTGAAATGATGAAAGGCCCTGTCCAGAAAGCATCAAATTTCCCACGGTTGCCTTTCTTTTCCTTCAGTGCATCCCATTTCAAAACCAAATCACCAACCTGAAAATTATTTGATTTTGCCTTCTTATCAAAGGCTTCCTTAATCCTTCTCTGATGTGGTGCAGCTTTTTCAACCAGCTATTCTCTAATCTGATGTATTTATGCCAAATCAGCGATCCTCTTTGCCATGTCTTCTTCCTTATCCTGCTCTCTTGAAGGAATTTTGCCACAGGAAGAGTTAACTGAATTGGAAATACAACATCAGTGCCATATACCAGCTTGAAAGGAGAATCGCCTGTGGATTTTTTAATGGTCACCCTGTCAGCCCATAGTACATACTTGAGCTTTGAATCCCAATTCTTTTTATTGTCCTCTAACAGATTTTTAATTATCCTGATCAGACTTTTATTATAGGATTCTGCCAGACCATTTCATTGAGGATAATATGAGGTGGAATGAACAAGTTTGATACCCATTGAACTACACATTTCCACCAGCTCTTTTGCCTTGAAGTCTGCTGCATTATCTGTAATTAATTTATGTGGACAATGAAATCTACTGAATATATTCTCTGTCAAAAACTTCATGACCACATTATGATTAGCCTTCCTTGTAGGGACTGGTTCAATCCACTTAGTGAAATAATCAGTGGCTACTAATATCCACCTGTGCTGGCCACTGGAATGTGGATTAATTTCTCCAATAAAATCCAAGCCCCACTTCTGAAAAGGTACTTTTGCTTGAATTGGTTTTAGGGGTAGGGACTTCAACTGCTGCTTTCCTTCAAATCTTTGGCACCTGTCACAAGATTTAACAAAAGAAAATACATCAGAAAATAAAGTGGGCCGATAGTACCCAGCTCTCAATACTTTATGGGTTGTAGTCTTCCAATAATGGTGCCCTCCACACATGTTGTTATGAAACTACTGCATAACTTCTTTTGATTGTTCTTTATCCAGGCACCTTAGAAATATTCCATATGGATCCCTCCAGTAGAGCAGATTTTCCATAATGCAATACTTTGCTACTCTAAGTTTTAAAGTTCTGGCCTGACTAGTGCTTAAGCCTGAAGGGATTTCTAGCTTCAACAAGAAATTAATTATTGCAGAATACCGACCACATGAAACTAGATTCTCGGCCACTGACTGCTTTCAGTCTGATTCAGCTGCTTCCTCTTCTTCATTTGTTTGACCAATTTCTGCATTAGTGCTTAGGAAATCAATGTCCAAAGACCTGCAATTTTCTTCAGCCAATAATTTGGCAAGCCCCTGACCTCTGACCAGCTTTGTGGGCTTAAGCTCTATATTAAATTCTATCATTTTTGCAATCCATTTAGCCCTTCTTCCATCAACATCAAGTTGTGTTAGGACATCTTTTATTGTTTCTGGTAGCAGAAGGCACATATGAAATTATTTTTGAATGCAAGATGTAAACTCTAAAAGCTTTCAAGGATTTGATAAGAGCATGTGCCTGTTTTTCAATAATATCATACCTTAGTTCAACATCCCTCAAATTCTTGCTGAAAAATGCTACTCGATGCTTTGAACCTTCTTCATCTTGCTGCAATAAAACTGTTGCAATGGTGTCTTCAGAGGCAAATGAGAAAATATGAAACTCCTTGTTGTAATTTGGGTTGCTTAGTGTGGGAGCTTCCATAATGGCTTTCTTAATGGACTCAAAAGATTGTCTTGCTATATCAGTCCACTTAACCTCTGATCCTTTCTTCAACATGGAGGTCACATGTTTCACTAGCTCAGCAAAATTTGGAATGAACCTCCTTACAAAATTTATTTTGCCCAAAAGGATTGGATATCCTTCTTTGATCTAGGTACAGAAAAAGTCTGAATTGCCTTTACTCTTTCTGGGTCAATCTGAACACCTACAGCAGACACAATATGTCCTAACAGATTGCCTTCATTTAAGGCAAATTGAGATTTCTGGGGATTGACTGATATTCCAAACCTCCTGCACTTCAAAAACACCCTTTTCAAATGCTGTAAATGATTTTGATGGTTGCTGGAGTAAATTGTTATATCATCAAGGTAGATAAGAACAAGTTTGTCTTTCTCTCCCACAAATGCTATATCCATAGCTATCTGAAAGGTGGCTCCAACATTCATCAATCCAAATGGAATTTTGGCATACATAAAAGTGCCCCAAGGAGTGGTGAATGCAGTCTTTTCTTGATCATCTGGGTGCACAACAATCTGATTGAAGCCTGAAAGTCCATCCAAAAATGACATCACTTTAGCACCTGAGACCTTCTGCATCAAATGCTCCGTTTTTGGCAGAGGATAGTTGTCTTTCTTGGTGCATTTATTTAAATTTCAGAAATCAACACACAATCTGATCTCTCCACTCTTCTTCCTCACCACCACTAGATTGGCTACCCATTTTGAATACCTGAGAGGGACTATGATCTTCGCAGTTAGCAATTTTTTAATTTCTTTTTCAATTAGAGGAAGAAGCATAGGATTTATTGGTCTCAGCTTCTGTTGAATGGTATTGTGTCCTTTTCCAAAGGGATTTTATGCTGAATTATATTCTTATCGTAAGTCTTCAAATCACTATATTCCCACGCAAACACATCAGCAAATTGCCTCATTAAATTGCAGTACTCAGCACTTTGATTAGAAGACAAATGGGTGGACAGATTTATATATTTAGGATGACCTGGACTTCCTATATCATGCTTACAAACTTCCGATTGATCTTCTTTTTGGGCAGTTTTGTAAGGGACATCATTCTGGTCAAACAGTCTTTCAAGAGGAATAAGGCCCTTAGGAATATGATTACTAGGAAGCTGGACAATGATGTCTTTACCAAATTTATTTCTAAGCTGGGACTGGGGTTTTTCATCCAAGGCATCATTTTATTGATCAATTTTCATTTCAGAGAACTCATCAATGACTTGAAGGAACCTATTTATCTCATCATCATCTTCAAAAACTTTCCAATGGGGGACATTATCAGGCAAGGATGGGCTATACTTCATTTGCACTTCATAAACTAGTTTAGTAGGCATGGGAGGGATAAATAAACTAGCAGAAACAACAAGAGAATCAGCAAGCTGATTTTGACCTCTAGGAATATATGAAATACAGAAATAATCAAAGGAATCCCCGATTCTCCATACCTCATCTCTGTATGTTCTCGGCCTTGGGTGCTTTTCCTGAAATGTTTTATTTACCTACTGAATTATCAAATCAACATCTCCAAACACCTTTAGATTCCTGATTCCTCTGTCTTTTACTGCATTAAGGCCCAATAGTAGAGCTTCATATTCTGCTATGTTATTTGTCACTTGAAAAACCAGCTTAAAAGACAGTTGAATACTTTCTTTATTTGGAGATACTAGCACCACCCCTGCTCCAGCAGTCTCCCTGGAACATGCTCCATCAAAGAAAAACTCCCAAACCTGACCTCTTTGCTCCTCTTCGGCCTGAACTGTTGGTTTCTTGAGCTGCATTGAGGCCTTCTGAGATTCTTCTATTTAGAGAATACATGCTACAAAATCAGTGTCCACTACATATATGGGATGATTTGTAGGATTCTTCTCATCACTAATGATGTATGCCAACTGTGCTTCTCTTTATAACCTCCTGCTTCCTCCTCCAAACACTGGGACAATGCATAGGATAGATCATTTTGTAGTGTCCCACCTAGTCTCTTAATCCACCCTCTTGACAACAGCATACCAAACTTAGGAGGGACATCGGCTACCACAATATCCATCATCATACTATTCATGGGCAGCTGAGTCAAGGTAATGGCCAGATCTTTAATCAATCCAAGACATTTCACCTTCCTTGAATCAAAAGAAAACAAATCATGATAAGGTATAGTGATATCAAGGCCTAACTCTTCCATGACATCTTTAGGCATCAAATTGTGGCTGGCCCCTGTGTCTAGCAGGCAGCTGTGAAGGATTTTGTCATGAATTGTCAATGAGACATAGAAAGATGGAGAATTATTATCAGCAGGTTCAATCATAGGGCTGAGCACAATGGCAGGCTTGTCATCTTGCAAATTGACAGAGTCAGTGGAGGTTTGTTTGGTTTCTAGCTCAAGGGCATCAAGAATAGGCTTCCTAAATACTTCACTCTTTGCCAACTCAACCAGAGGCACAGATATTTTCAATTTCTGAATTTCTGACTCAAAGCTGGAAGAAGAAGATGATTTATCAGAACTTTTTACCTCTTAAACTGGAGACTTGAGGATGACCGGATCAGCTACTGGTCTTCTCTGCCTGGTGTTCTATGGTTCAGTTTGGACAGAAACACTTTGGGCAAGATTTTCCTTAACATTATTGGCATTAGACCTCAAATTATATCTCTACTGCTACTCACCAGATTGTAGAACAGCTCCTCTGTCCCATTCTTGACTAACTTGTTCCTATAGCAATGATTGTTCATACTCAGCCAATGTAAAAAATGCAGCTCTGCCTTTATCTTGCATGTAGTGAATTTCATCCTCATTTTCTTCAAGTTGTTCCTCCTCCATGACTACATTTTGAAAAGGAGCCTTAACTCTCTGATCTTCTTTTGTTTCTTCACCCCTCTGCATTCTTTGTAACTGCTCATTTGCTCTTCTGAATGGATTGGGGTTTCTTGGAGAAAATGTGTTCTGCTGTCTTGTTTTCCCTGAATTCTGTTCAACCTTTAGCTTAGAAATTTCAGCAGCCAATGACTGTATCATCTTCGTCATTTTGTCTAATTTTGGTTCTGAAGATGAACTAGAGGAGGTAGAAGCCTGACTTCTCTGCCTCCTTCTATCAGCTTGGCTCTTTAGTTTCTATATAGCCATGATATTATATTCCACCTCTAGGGTTGCATCCTGCATGTCTGCTAAAGTAGCACATCTCCTTTCTCTCAATAGCAAGCAGAAATCAGAGTCAAAAGCATTGGCATAAGTGAGTTTGGCAGAGGTAGGAGTAGGTTTTACCTCAGCTGGTATCTTACTATACATTCGATTGAATCTTTTATTAAAATCAGGTATTGATTCCCCATTTTCCCTCTTCAGATTACCAAACTCTGTGTGATAATATAGCAAGTCCTTTTTATCTCCCCATTGCTTCAAAAATGCATCATCTAATGCTTCAATATCTGTTATAGATCTCTGGGGTAATTCTGTAAATCACTTCCTAGCCTCTCCATCAAGGCTCTGGACAAAAACTCTCATCCACACATCATTTTCACTTATATCTAAATTATCAGCATAACTGTAAAAAGCTTCTAGGTGTTCTTTTGCTGTTACTCCCTTTGTTCCAGTGAATTTAGGCATATATTTTTTATATTCTCCCATAGGCATAGGATTTAAAGGGACAGGAAATACCAGCGGTCCATATCTGGCAGCTACAATACTTTCTATCCTCGTAGGTGCTTGCTGTCCCACCATGATTGGAATATTTGGAAGAATACTACCAGATTGAATGGTAGCGAGTAATGAGATGGATGGCAGAGATAAAGGGATGTTTTGAATTGAATGGGAAGCTTTCTTTGGACTAAGATTCAAAGGGGAACTAACTGTACAAGGGCTGAACTAATCTCTAAAGGTCTTTCCTTATTAACCGGGCTGTGGTCTAAATCTTCAAACTATAAATCTTCAGCAATAAAATTATCTTTCAGAGATGAATAAGATTTCTTAGGCTTACTTGATCCTGATGCCCCTTTCTATGAAGCTTTCTTTGTTTTAGCAGTTCTCTCAGGTTCATGCACTAGTTTAGCTAGAGATTTTTGAGGATTTCTTCGAGTGTGTCTCACAAAATGAGCCAGAACTTTAATGTGGAGTCACCAAAGGATGGTCTTCCTCCAATGGAGTCACCAGACAAATGATTACAACCAGAAACTGTGTTCAAACCTTGTCTGTCATCAAAGCTTGAAGCTTTGTCATTCTCCCAGGGAAGCTGAGCTTCAATTCTCCTATCCTCGGCAACGGTGCCAATTAATGTTATCACCCCAAGAAACTCTCCTAGGTTGTATATTAGAGATGCTTGGGAACATTACAAACTCAACAAAAATGTTGGATAAATGGTGGATGAATGAAACAAATGTTGCATATTCAATCCAGATAACCACTTCCACTATGATTTAACCCAGACATGGGTGAACACCCCCAGACTACAAGGCTTTTGTTGGGTCCCTATAATACTATTGATTACCCCATTACTATTATAGTTATACCCCTTATTAATATTGTTGTGCCCCTATTGCCCCCATATTGTTATTACTGTGCCCCATACAATCCCTCTATTGTTATTTTTGTGGCTTTATATTATTATTGTTAGGTCGGCTGGATTATATTGTGACTCCTTAGACTCCTATATATAGAAAGGAGGTTTTGTCATTTGAATCATCCAAGAATTGTTCATTTGTTTAATGTAAAGGAGGTTGCCCCCTCGAAGAGACTGAATTCTAAGGCGTTGATCTATCTTTTCTATCTTTTCTTGAGCTGGTTTCATAACATTTGGTATCAGAGCTTTGGATTCTAGGGTTTCGCTACTCCAAACAGGTCATCGTGGAATTTTCACTATAAATTTTTTTATGTGACCTTTCAGAAGTCACAAAAAAAACCCATTTGAGAAGAGATCGCGCTGAACCTTGGGTCTAAATTTCAGAACTTTTTACGTGATATTTGCGGAGATATGATCTAAGGAAGTTGGTCTTTTTGCAGACTCCTGAATTACATTCAAAACAGGTGACCTGGGGAAAATTGTCATAAATTTCTCTCTGGGGATCGGATTGAAATTTCGTAAGAAGGTGCAGAAAGAGGACGGACTGTAGTTTCTTGTATGCATTTTTTAGATCCAAAGATAGAAACAGTGACTCGTGGCATGTCGTACAAGTTCGCTCTACTGAACTAGTCTATAATCAAGTCACTGTGGGAGATTTCGCATAACTCTTCCTTGGAGAATCCAGTTTGGGTCAGAATTGTGGCATTGGAAAGAGAACACAGAGGGCTACTACAGGTCACAAATTTAGAACTAGATGATTGAAAAGTATAGAGATACATCAGAGGCAATATCGAGCTCCTACAAAGTGAAAAAAGGTGTGTAGATTTTCTTAAATTTTTGCTTAAGCTTGGTTTGAAAATTTATTTTGAAGGAATTCAAAGGGCATAATAGAGCATTATTATCGGTAACTGATTCCCCGAGGAAATAAAATGCAAACATCTAGTAAGGAACCTGAAAGCTCTAGCATGACTCATGAAGAAGAAGAAGAAATGCTATATGATATATCAAAATCACAAGAACAAGTGCAACGAGTATCACTTGCACAAAAAGCAACAGAATCTAAAATGGATGGTTTAAGGAAAGATGTAGAAGCTAAGATGGATGGTTTAAAGAAAGGTGTAGAAGCTAAGATGGATGGCATGGAAGCTAAGGTGAATGGCATGGACGCTAAAATTGATGGCATGGATGATAAGATGGAAGAATTGAAGATAAATATGAATAAGTTGCTACAAGAAATGGTCACTAAGGGTGAAAGGGTACTAAAGGAAACTCATGATGAGAACAAAAGAAATGTTAATCATGATTCCATAGACTCTAATGTTGGATCAAAGACTCACCATGTTCCAAAAATCGATATGAGGAAGTTTGATGGCAAGGATCCCGCCACATGGATATTACAGATGGAGCAATTCTTCGATCTCAATAATGTGAAAAACACACAAAAGGTACGTATGGAAACTTTATATTTGGAACCAAATCAGTTTGTATGGTATCAATGCAATGGCTTTGCTCTCGTAAACAATTTATCACTTGGGAAATTTTTACGGAAGAATTGATATCACATTATGAGGATACAAAAAGCAACACTTTTTTTAGCCAACTGATAAGTCTCAAACAAAAGGGTTCAATAATGGAGCACATTGAGGAGTTCCAAAAATTGAACATAAGGGTAAAAGATATTCCAAAGGAGCATAGGATTGATGTGTTCATAGGGTCTTTAAAGGATAATATCCAACATGATGTTGCCTTTGGGAACCTGATTCATTAGAGAAGGCATTCAGGTTAGCAAGAAAAATGGAAAGCAAAATTATGGCAACCAGGAAGCATACCACTCACAACTATAAAGACGGAAGTGTTGTTGCCCCTAGTCTTCCAAAACCTATAAGGTTGACACCACAACAATTGGAAGAAAAAAGAGCAAAAGGGCTTTGTTACAGTTGTGATAGCAAGTACACTAAAGGTCATAAGTTTGTTGAGAAGAAATTATTCTACATAGATTGTGAAGAGGAAGAAGAAAAGGAGCAAGAAAGGTCAAAAGAAGAGGATATACTCCAGGAACAAAGCCTAGATGAAGAACAAATAAATCCGACCATATCTTGTAATGCATTGGCAGGAATTACCACTCCTCAAACCATCAAAATACAAGGACAAATCAAGAAGAAAAAGGTAATAGTGTTGATTGATTTAGGAAGCACCCACAATTTTATTCATTGTAAGGTAGCAAAAGAATTGAATTGCTTCCTATATCCAGCACCAAAGTGTCAAGTGATGATTGCAAATGGAGGAACAATAAATTTCTCTGGAAAGTGCCATAATATCAAGCTATCCATGGGAGAATATGTATTGACTAGCCCAATGCTTTCCATTCCAATGGGAGGTGCTGATGTTGTACTAGGAGTCCAATGGCTACAATCCTTGGGTACAATAGCTTTTAATTTTCAAGAACTTTTCATCAAATTTTCTACGGAAGGAAAGGAAGTTGAATTAAGGGGTATTGCAGGGAAACCAGGAAAGATAATCAGCTCTAATGGTATGACAAAGCTTCTAAAAAAGGAGCAAAGAGGTGTAATTGCACAATTATGTTCACTAGATGTTTCCACATCGGAATCATCTATTTCTCCAGATCTCCAAAAAGTCCTGGACAATCATTCCAAGGTATTTGAGACTCCCAAAGGTCTCCCACCTATGTGTGATCATGATCATGCTATTCATCTGATTCCAGGAAGTGTTCCTCAAAACATCAGGCCGTACAGATATCCCTATGTCCAAAAGAGTGAAATTGAACGTATGGTTGCAGAAATGCTAGAGGCTGGTATAATTCAACCGAGTCAAAGTTCTTTCTCTGCTCCAGTAGTATTGGTGCACAAGAAGGATGGATCATGGCGCATGTGTCCAGATTATAGGGAGCTCAACAAGCTCACTATTAAAGATAAGTTCCCCATTCCTATCATTGATGAATTACTGGATGAATTGCATGGATCAATTTACTTCACCAAGTTGGATCTTTGTTCAGGATATCATCAAATCAGAATGAAGACTGAAGACATTCTGAAAACATCATTTAGAACTCATGAGGGTCATTATGAATTTTTGGTCATGCCTTTTGGCCTTACCAATGCACCTTCAACATTTCAAGGTTTGATGAATTCAATTTTCAAACCATTCCTTAGAAAATTTGTGTTAGTATTTTTTGATGATATACTAATCTACAGCAAGTCTTGGAAGGATCATGTTAAACATGTTGACAGGGTGCTACAACTATTGGAGGAGAAACAATTATATGCAAAAAGATCCAAATGTTTCTTTGGAGTCCAGGAGGTGGAATATCTGGGTCATATTGTATCTCATGAAGGAGTTAAGGTAGACCCTAACAAAATTAAAGCCATTAAGGAATGGAAAATCCCCACATCCATAAGGCATCTGCGAGGATTTCTCAGGTTGACAGGGTATTATCACAAGTTTGTTAAGAATTATGGGAGAATAGCAGCACCTCTAACAACATTATTGAAGAAAGATGAATTTTCATGGACTCTAGAAGCAACAAAGGCCTTTGAACATCTTAAAGAGGCAATGTGCCAAGCACCGGTCTTAGCTACACCGGACTTCACAAAAACCTTTATTGTGGAATGTGATGCTTCAGGAAATGGAATTGGTGCTGTTCTAATGCAAGATGAAAGACCCATTGCTTTTGAAAGTCGTCCAATCAAGGGAAAGTTTTTAAGCAAAGCTATTTATGAGAAGGAAATGTTGGCAATACTCCATGCACTTAAGAAATGGCGACCCTACCTAATGGGAAGACACTTCAAGGTAAAAACGGATCATGATAGCCTTAAATACTTTTTAGAACAAAGATTATCCTCTGAAGAGCAACAAAAGTGGGTCACAAAGATGTTGGGTTATGACTTTGAAATCATCTACAAAAAAGGGAAGCAAAATGTGGTGGCAGATGCACTCTCAAGAAAGGATGAGGATGTGGAAGCATTGTTGTGTGCCATTTCTATTATCCAACCAGATTGGATAAACGAAGCAAGGGAGGAATGGAAGAATGACGAAGAAGTGTGGGCACTTATTCGAAAGTTACAACAAGATTCCAGTATGTCTGATACATTTAGCTGGAAAAATGATTCGTTATGGTACAAAGATCACTTATACCTCTGTAAGAATTCCCAGCTAAAACAAAAGATTCTTATGGAATTGCACACTTCCCCCTTAGGAGGGCACTCAGGATTTTTAAAAACTTACCACAGGGTTAAGAAGGATTTTTTTTGGGATGCCCTTAAATCATATATTCAAAAGTTTGTGGTGGAATGTTTGGTTTGCCAACAAAATAAAGTTGAAACAATTAAGACACCGGGTCTATTACAACCTTTATCCATTCCAAGCCAACGTTGGGAGGAGGTTTCAATGGATTTTATCACAGGTTTACCCAAGTCTGAGGGAAAGAGTGTCATCATGGTGGTAGTTGACAGACTTACCAAGTATGCACACTTTTGTGCATTATCACATCCATTTAAAGCCAGTACAGTTTCTACTGCATTTATGGAAACAATTCAAAAGCTACATGGAAACCAAAAGATTATTGTAAGTGACAGAGATCCCATTTTCACTGGAAATTTTTGGACAGAATTATTTTCTTTTCTTGGTACTCAGTTAGCTCATAGCTCATCTTATCATCCTCAATCTGATGGGAAAACTGAGATAGTAAACAAATGTTTGGAAGGATATCTTCGTTGCTTTGTATCTGATAAATAGACACAATGGGTCAAATGGTTGCCTCTGGCTGAATGGTGGTATAACACTTCCTTCTATACAGCAACAAAAATGACCCCATTTATGGCACTTTATGGGTATCAACCACCATCCATCACATCATATCTAAGAGAAAATTCTAAGGTTCAGGCAGTGGAACATCACATCGAACATCAACAACAAGTCCTCCAACTCTTAAAGGATAACCTCGTGTTGGCACAGAATAGAATGAAACAACAGGCAGATCAACATCGCAGTGAAAGAAGTTTTGATGTAGGGGATTGGGTATTCCTACGGCTACAACCATATAAGAAAATGTCCCTCAAGCAAGCTAAGAAGGATAATAAATTATCACCAAAGTATTATGGTTTGTACAAGGTGTTGCAAAAGATTGGTACTATGGCATACAAATTGGAGCTTCCTGCATCTTCTCGATTGCACCCAGTTTTCCATGTTTCATGTTTAAAGAAGGTTATAGGTGACAAGCTCCCAATTCAAACAATATTTCCAGA
Organism: Pinus tabuliformis; assembly: GCA_031772625.1. Taxonomy (NCBI): domain Eukaryota; kingdom Viridiplantae; phylum Streptophyta; class Pinopsida; order Pinales; family Pinaceae; genus Pinus; species Pinus tabuliformis. Next base: position 833,763,359 of record CM062804.1, read on the forward strand.
ACTTGACGAGGAAGGAAAAATTATATTGGAACCGGAAGCAGTCACAGAAACAAGAACTCGACAGCTACGAAATCGATCAATTTCAGAGTATCTTATCAAGTGGAAGAACTTATCCACTGAAGATTCCACATGGGAGGATGAGAATTTTATGCAGAAGTATCCAGAACTACTCAAGTGTTGAGGACAACACTTTTTTGAAGGAGAGGGGCATGTTGGGTCCCTATAATACTAGTGATTACCCCATTACTATTGTAGTTATACCCCTTATTAATATTGTTGTGCCCCTATTGCCCCCATATTGTTATTACTGTGCCCCATAGAATCCCTCTATTGTTATTTTTGTGGCTTTATATTATTATTGTTAGGTCGGCTGGATTATATTGTGACTCCTTAGACTCCTATATATAGAAAGGAGGTTTTTCATTTGAATCATCCAAGAATTGTTCATTTATGTAATGTAAAGGAGGTTGCCCCCTCGAAGAGGCTGAATTCTAAGGCGTTGATCTATCTTTTCTATATTTTCTTGAGCTGGTTTCATAACAGCATTAGACCACCAATTACTCATAGTTTAAGGAAAATGTGATGATGGAGAAGACTGATCACACCAGTAGATGCACAGAACCTTGTGATGGCTAGCTACAACTAGTTAAAAGGTCTGTAAATATGTCTTCTAATACATAGACAGGATGACAGCTCTCTGGTATTAAAACAATAGAAACCTGCATACAAATTCAATGATACATGCTAAATCATAACACAAAGGTGGGATGACAACCCCTCTAATGCTAAACATCAACAGAAAATGAATAAATGCATGACAGGCACAGCGTGGAACATAGAAGAAGTGAAAAATGAGCAATTGACAGCAAAAGAAGCTTGTATTAGTTGGAAATGAAGACCAGAAGCTGCAGGTCTCATATTAATTATAGTCTCCAGAAGTTGAAGTTTACAACAGAATAACATTCATCAATCTAATTACATCGTTTTTCTGGGTATATATGGAAATTGTTTACAAAACTACTCTGCTAGGCTATGCATGGAGGGGTCATAACTGACAACCAACCGCATTTACAGACTATTATGGGCCTCTGATACATGCTGACTATTTTAATTAACAAATTTGACATTCTCTGGTACTTTTGGTGTACTCCTTGAACAGGTTGAATGTTTCCTGCATAAATGTTCATAACTGCTGAATGATTCAACTGCTTAAGTCAATACTTTCTCGTCCTTGACCGTGTTGTTCTTTAACTACGGTTGGTAGAGCCTTAACGCACAGAGAGCAAGTAGATCATCCCCTTCATCCTTCGGGTGAATAACACAGGTTACGGGCGAGAACAGAATGGCGGAAGCATGAGCAGAAGGCAAAAACAAATACTGGCCATCGGATCATAAAACTCAACGGCCGAGATCGGGAGAAGCGATCGGGAGCAGGGAGGGACGACAGCCGTTGGATCTACTCGTAGCAGATCCAACGGTTATCACACGGCAGAGAAATGCACACGTTAACAAGCTGGAGAATGGCAGTATAGCAGACGGGTGGTTTCCCCGCACCGCCTTTGGGCTGTGGGTGGTTTCCGTAATGGGCAGTGCGATGCAATAATATGGCACTGCGTGTCTGACGAGACGGCGTGGACACCACTTTTCCCACTACCTAACGGATGAGCGATTAACAGGGCGAGGGCTTGCGAATGGAATTGAATTAACGAGCGAAGGATCGAGCAGTCAGAATTTAACGCACATGTCTCGGGGTGATGTGACATGTAAGGGGCGGGCCCGGCTACAATTTTTATTATATGCGTGAGTTATAAGGGCTAAAACTATAGTGTTGGGGTAAAATGAATAATAAGTTTATATATGGGGTTTAATGAAATTAAAACAAAAACACCCAAGAGTCGTGAAACATAGGTTAATGCAGGGCATTTGAAGTATTTAAATAAAAATGCGCAGGCACTGGGAAAAGGGTATAAAGGGGTTTTGTGAAGAGATTAAGTAGGAAACAAAGGAAAAGGGAGCCATAAGGGTGCAATTCAAGTCTGAGTAAATATGGGTTTACACAGGGTTTAAGAAGAAAATAAGAATTAAGGGCGTAATGATTGAAAATAATGAGAATGAAGGGGAAGAACAAATCCACTGCTATGAACCTCTTGAAAGCACAATACTCACCTCGCCACTCCCCTGATACTCACCTCGTGTTCCCCCAATGCCTTGGTTTGGAGGTCGCATTTCTTCCTATACCCTATATGCAGGTGTCCTGTCCATCATTAATTCGTAACTATGGAAATTGCGCTCATCATTACCTACTAATTGGCAGAAATTACAGAAGAGTTGTTTTGGTGTTTGTATGAATTTTTGTAGAAAATGGAAATTGTCAATCGCATGTTTCCTAGCCACCTGGCATATAGTGCACCATCGCGCGGGACCTGCACTTGACCCTGCTGCAGCCTCCGACCGAAGAGGCATTGGTCCCCCTACTGCAACATATTTCACAAAGACTGGAGAGTGATCCTTGTCATGCCCCTAACCTTTGCATTTTAGGCACCAAACTTATTTACGCGCCTCTGGCCAGGCTGTTTTATCCTTCTTTAGACTTTGCATTTCAAGGCAAAGATTTTTCAGCCGCGCATGAATCTACTGAACCCCCAGATTAACATCCTGGATTGGTGTCTCATGCAGTCTCATCGTGATTTCTAGAGTTTCTACCTGGGTCCCAATATTCTGTTGTGATATTGCAACCCTTAGGTGGGGCAGGAATGAGGCCATGAACCATTCGCGGTGCTGCCCATCAGTTAGGTTCATGCTGGCTTCACGGATCATACACTTCAATATTTGATCCAAATCCAAGGGTATCTCCCCAAGATTCATCATGATCTCCTTTAATCCCACAATTGATTGCACTTGAGACTTAGTTCTATTGAATTCCCTATTCAGCGCAGCTTGGATATCTACCAATGCAGACGGTGGGTTATCAGTACTGTACTTAATGTACCACATTAACGCGTAGTCCTGCAAAGCACTAACCACTGTGGCTTTCTTAATTTGGTCATCCGTGATACCCTAAGCTTCCCATACAGCCTTCACAACGAGCCAAAACTAGTCCGGATCTTCATTTCCTACGCCCTTGAATACAGGTAGGTTTATGGAGTTCGCCATGTTGAATAGTGGTTGAGGTGGGAGTGGTGTGGGTGATGGGATGAGTGGTGGGGGCAAGGATTGGGGCAGTGTGGATGGATGGGATGAGGTTGGAGGTGGTGTAGGTATTCACGGGAACCCTTGTCTTATCAGCTGAACAACTCTTAGTGGAGAAGACTACACTTCTCCTTCGTCATCGCTCAAAGGAGGCTCGATCAACAGGCTATACTCAGGACATTTTCATCCTCTGTCCCTCAAAGACCTTCCACTTCGCATAGCTCCAAACATCAAGGTAACCACATGACCCTCTTTTTACACAAGAGCATCTTAATCCAAGTATTTAGCGACTTCAAATACTTACCTTGCAGTCCTTTAAAGAAGCGGCGCTCTGCTTCGTTGTAAATGACAGAAGTATCGAACGTGAACTCTGTCACAAATCCTCCTATGATGCGGTTGAGCCAATGGTCAACAACGTGCGCAATCTCATCTTCAGAGGCTTCCAATCTCCGTACTAACTCTGGTGTCCAAACAATCAGATTGTCAAGCCTCCACCTTCCTTGGTTGTCTGCCAACTTTGTGATCCACTCATATAACTCAACTAGGAAGGAACAGAAGAATATTTCCTATATTTTTGTGTATAGATATCTGTCCAACCACTATTCTTTCGTCAATCACGGATTCTTGTTCTCTTGCATCGTGAATTCGTGGATCTTTCTATCTAACCAATTTTTGATCTCTTTCATAATTGGATTCCGTTGATATGACATCACACATCTTGTTATGCAGATCTCAGTCCTGGCAACAAATCCATTTGTTGGCTTGATGGGCCCTGACCCAGTTTCACAATTAGTCAGCCAAGAAAATCCATACACTACTGGCCCTTTCAGCATCAGCCCGCGGAGCGCGGATCAAAGTATCACCCGAAGGAGTATGGGGGGATGCAGGAACCAGGTTTCTGCACCTTGAGATAGTTGTGATGTCGATCTTATACCCTAACCCCTATCTTCACGTAGATCGATAAGCCCTTAGGGCTTATCAGTGTTCCTTCTTTTCCGACCTTCAGAACCTTTGCGAAGGTATAAAACTGACCTTCATGTAGCCCTAATTAGTGATCCAGGCACTTACACGCCTCTGTAACTATGTATGGTTATAAATTCATGAATTACCTTAAGGGTTCACCAATTTTACCATGCAATTAAGGTTACCTTTCACGTAAACATATATTCTTACTTGTGCTCAAATAACAAATAGAAATAGATACATTCATGCATCAAATTAGCATTATAATGTAGATCCAGAACATAAAATAACATAATCAGATGCAATAATTAGAGACAAAATACACAACAATTTCATATTACTTCTCTTTATTGATGATTCAAGTTACCATTATAGACTCTATCCGCCCTATGCACACAGCTGAAGGGGTTTTCACACTTAGTTGTGGACTTCTAACCTAGGCCTCTGCGCACTCAGCTGTAGAGCCTCTTCCTACGCTAAAACTCTCGCTCTTAGCTCTCACAAACCTATTACATCAATGACTCATGACTACTGAACTCCAAAAACTACCTTAGACTCTTCTAGGAGTTCACTTTTTATACAATTCCATGGTCTGTGGACCATGGGAAGATATCCAAAACTGACACAACCTATCTAGACTAAGGGCGAAACCCTTTTTGACTTTAGATATCTTCACGCTCCATGACCATAAAATGCGGAGACTTTACATTTATTTATACAAACTTTGGGCCTTCTGCCCCAAAACTTGGGTTTTTAACCCCAAAATTTACCCCCAAGGGACCCATTCCCAACAGATACAAAGGGGCACAACTTACTTTGGTAAAGAAGATGAATCTGCAGGTGAAGCTAGGGAGGGAAAGAGTTAGAATTTTGATGTAGAATAACAAGAAACTTTCCCAGTCCATTGGAAACATCTAGGCATTATATGTATGGTTGTACAATATTTTGGATTTCATGGTGAGAACCCACAAGATCCCATCAGTCATCTCACTTAGCAAAGCTAAACACAAACACCAATTCAGTCAGGAGATTCAATAATACTTGAAGCATCTGAGATAGGTTCCCGCCAAGGAGGGCTTAGAGTTGAACAGAAAAAACATGCAGAACTACATCGGTGGTCCTGTCTAGATCATAACCATGTTTCTTTTGCTCGAGAAAGAAGTTAAGACTGCTTCCAAAACATTCTACCCAGATGCTATGGAGGCTAGAGTCCACTTCCAGCATAACACCATCATGCAGTTTAGGGATTTAATCACGCAGTATAAATCTTGGCATCGATATGTGACCGAGAAGCATCAAGTGGAGGTTGTCGAGCTAGATTGTTCCCAAACTCAAGCATCATAGTGTCTTGTTTTGTTAGGTCGCTAAGTTGTCTCTACCCTATTTTTTTTCCTATACAGGTATGGGTGTAAAATGCAATATTACTTTTAATTATGTTATAAGTGAAATTCCAAGTGCCAATATTGGAATATGAAATGTCATCATGTAATGTAATGTGTCATTTTGTGAATAATTTTAAGAGTCATGAGGTTAGTCCAAATGTCACAAAGTGGAGTTGAATAGTCACCCCCAATTGTTATAAATAGAACATCATAACTCATGTAAAGGGATTTTGGGAGCCATGCTTTTGGCTAGGCTTAGTCTTAGAAAGATATTGGGAGTATTTTGAAGAGCCTTGGCTTCTCCATAGCATAGAGTGAGTATACTTGTTTGGAGGAGCAGGTATTATTGACTGTAATGTTTCACTATTGGGGCTAGTGGCTGTAAATGGTGTATGTATGGATGGAACTTTCACTTATAATAATAAATGAGAGCCTACACACTTTAATGAATATGTTGATAATATAGTAGGATTATTCTTGTTGTATTAGCAATGTATGTCATTTAATTTACTGTAACACCCTCCTCCCACATCTACCCAAGCAACCAACCAACTGAGGTAAACATATGATGAGAGGCCACTATGATATGATTCGACCTCCTATGTCACGTTAAGGAAGTTGAACCGACAGAAACATACCATACAAACATTCAATATCAACTTAAGGATCCTCAGGAACCAATCCAACACTTTAAACAACTTTCCCTTGGGTCCCACTAATCTTTTGGACAACCTAAGCCTTAGTCGCTCTCATGCTATAGGCATGACATTGTCCAGAGACCCAAAGTCACTCACATAGGCTTTCCTGCCAGCGTCTAGAGACTAAATTTGTTAGTTCTATGCTAGCATCCCCGAGATTTGACCCGCTTTTTCAGGCATAGAGCCTAGGTCATTGCCTAGAATTTCATGACACCTTCACAATGGTAAAATAACATGGAAATGACAATGCTAAAGAAAATTCTTGAATGAAACCTTGACTACACCCCTACTAGCCATGATAGGTATTTCATCAAAAATATCACGAATATGTAATCTACAGGTGTAAATAATAGTTCTGAACATACGGGTCTCATACTTAGCCGAGAATCACTAAGAACCATTGATGTCTCAACACATCAAGTTCCATTCCATAAATTAGGCCATAGATACATTGTACATTCAATTACCAGTAAAAACATGATGAAATCCCCACTCATATTCAGAGTGTCCAACAATCTTCCATCTTTGATTATGTTATCTCTATCTAATCTGTGACCACCATGCGATCTACTACCATATGCCCCATTAGTTCTATCCTCCTGCTCATGGTTGATCCAAAGCGGTCCCTGTCACTACAAATATGAAAAGCTCTAAAGTATCACTGCATTTACCTTTGCTAAATTTTCCTGTGCATGTATGATTTTTTCATTATATGCCTTACAACTTCTTATTTCTTCCTTTAAATTTCTCAGTGTAACTGCCAAATCGGAAGAGTTCCCAATGCCATACTTCTCTTCTGATTCATAGGGAGAGTCTTTGTAGTCAACCATCTTTCTAGCCATTTGTTATTTCTTCCTGTAAGGTATATCATGTCCAAATCACCATAAACGAATGTACCTTAGTATAGTGGAGGATACCTTGCCTGCAAGATCAACAAGCCATCATGATACATGTATAACATAATCATGAACACATATAGAATCATAAAACATAAGCATATGACCATGCGACCATCATTCTAGCTAGGGTCTAGTCATCAGTGCATGACCTTAACAACAAAACACACAACGATCTCATGCATGACAACCACCATCATTAGTCCAGGGAAAATTTTAAGCACGAAAAATTATCTTGATGTTTAAAAACTTTGGCGAATCTCACTAGTCCCTAAGATGCAAAGTATATTTTTGTATTTGTAAAATTATTCAAATTTATAATGATGTTATATATACTATTTATATAATGTTTCTTATTTTTAAGGTAAAATAATTTTATATTGTAAAATTTGGGTGAATATTTTTTATGAAAAATGGAAATTAGTGAATCTTTTTTTTCAGAAAAATCATGGCACGTTAGCCCACCTGTGAATATTAGCCCCTAAAAATTTGACATTATACACTTGACCACATGCAAACATGAACATGCATAACCATCTACACATATTCATAAACACATATGATCAAGCATGAATGAACAATACTTGAAATCAAGCCTACAAGAATGATACATGCAACCAAGCATACAAGAATGTAACCAAACATACTACAAAAATACATGTAAGTGACATCACTCGACATGTAACTAGTCATACACTCATGATGCTACATTCCACAATAACAACCTCAAAACTCACATGAATACATCACTACCACTGTTAGCACCTAAATATGCCTTAGGCTGAAGGAAGGCAAAAATTAGGGTAACCACAAACCACGCTCAGTATGGTAGCTAGCCCTACTAGAGCAGGAGAGGGCTCTCTCCGAGTCACGCTCAGCGAATAGATAATTGAAAACAGTCTGAGATGACTTACGATGAAATATTTACCTTAGGCTAGTAAGTGAATAGGGATTCGGGAAACAATTTTCATGAATGACCGAGCTTCTGGGATGGTATGGGACCAACGGCCAGCAAAGAACATAGAATTTAATACAAAGGCACATATTATTCCATGAGGCAAGGTAGGCAGAAAATGTAGCAATTTAGTTTGAGTTACCACGATAATGAATAGATTGCTGAAGAAAGTGAAAAGGGCATAGCGACATGAATCCTTTTCAACAGAAGAATAACACTGAAACATGAAATTTTCCCATAGGCAGACCAATAAAATTGAATTCTACCTAATCTCACTCAGAAAATTTCACTGGAAATGAACATGAATTGAATTATGAAACATAACGAAATACATATGAAAACATAAGAGACACATTTGCTACACTCACAACCACAAGAATCTCATGAAACAGAGCCGCTGCCTTTCATTAATTCTCTGTCAAAAATACACGGTGAAGAAACAAAGTTTCTTTCCCACAGTCTCCCAGAAGTTACAAGCCAACCAACCCTTTGCAAATAACTTGCATACAATATATAGAATGTGTGAGGAAGAGATAGAACGCCCAAGGGTTGGGGATTTACTCGAATCATTGCAAAATGGAGATGGAGAGCCAACCATCAGCTACAGGTGCAGCGCTACAAACATGACATTTGGCTTGGGTGACCGTTTGCCTTCCTTCGCCACTTGGATAGAAGCCAATCTGAAGAAGAAACACTTTAAATGCCACCTTTGGTGCAAAAAAACCGAAGTGTAGATGAGTGGACCCACTTAGAGAAGTCGCAAACCGAAATTTCGCGAAACGAAAGCAAATTGGCAATTTTTTCTCTCTGCGCCGCGCCATTTTCTCTGTGCATCGCGCTACTTTGGGGCCTATTTTGGGGCACTTGTAGGTGTCCAAAATGTGCCCAAATGAGCTTTCTGGAAATCCTATCCTATCTATTTTCTAACCCAACTACAATTTTCAAATTTGGTGCTCATTTTCCCCTCCAAATCTCCATTCTCCCAAGAATGCTTTTTGTGTGTCAAAAAAGTGGCAAAGAGGCCATTTTTGGGTGTTTTTTTGACCTTTAGGAGACTCAGATCTTGCCCAAATTTCTTGCTCGGACACCAGTAGTCCTAATTTTCCATGTTGAATCCAAAAATGCAAGCCATTCCTCATTTGGAACTCTGGAATTTTAGCGTCGCGTCAGTGGCGCGGCGCACAGGGAGAAAATCCCTGTTTTTTGCCCAAAAAATTACCATGTGACCAAAAATTCCCCAAAATTTTTGAAATTTGGGCAGGAGGATCTCTATGGGGCGTTATGATGGGCCAAGGAAACCTCAGCCAAGATTCGAAGCCGATCTTGCTCTTTTTCCCTTTTTTCCCTTCTTGTTTTTTTCCTCAATTTTGCCTTCAAGTTCCTTATCCGGGCTTGTGCACTCATGTTTCGCACCCTGTAACGGAAAACCATATGTCTCAGTAGAGCAAGGTCCTGGTCAACCTTGTCCAGCAGCCTCTCCAAATGCATGTTGACCCTCTCAAGGTTGGCCTCCCGATCCTCATTGATTTCTTTCTCCAAAGATGTCAGCGCAACCCTTCTTCTTTGAGCAGCTTGGCAATGCTCACGAATGTTTTGCAGCTCCATGATCGTCTGTTGGTCCTCAAGATGCTTGTTTCTCTGCTCCAAGTACTTCATGTTCCACTTGGCCCTCTCCAAGTCAAGGGATAAGGACTCAATCACTGACTGCTGCTCCTGGATGATCTCTGTAAGCTCCGCATTTGTTGGTTCTACATCTGTCTCATCATCATGGAGGAGAACAAACTCGGTTTCTCACCCACCTAATGGCCCTTCCTCCTGCACTGGCTCCTTACCCTTGCCTTGCTCCTGTGATGCTAATTTTGGAAGCGAGGCCCCTTCCACCCCACGTGGAGATAACACTCGCTTCGCTGCTGCAAAAAAGGGTCTACTGCCTCTCTGATAGGTGATGTATACTGGCATAGTAGAAGTCTCATGTCATTCATACTGATGAGATGGGCCCCCTATCTCATGCTCTGCCTCTGATACCACCTGTGGAACACTAAAGAAGTCACGGGAGATGAAGTCCTCCCAAGCAATACCCTGCAATCCCAACTGATGGTCCACCAAAATTTGGATAAGAGAAAAGTGATAAACACTGTTGAGCTGTTGTCGACGGGTCTTGTGCTGCATGAAATTTTTCATCCTCTCTATGTTCCTGCAAATGAAAAATGGGAGGTTCATCATTTGCACCCTGGTAAAGTGCATGAGCAACCTAACATGATAGGCATAAAGGCGAGAAAACCTCCCCTCACAACTGAAGTACTTCATGATCAATTTCATGAGCGGAGCATACTCATCTCTCAAAAATCTGAATGGAAGAACTCTCGTGAGATGGCTCAAACAGCTGGCCTTAATGTAAGGCTCATAATGATGCCTCTCCACCTTCTTCTTCTTATGCCACTGCTCTCCAATGTTTGGTATGCCTGTTGCCACTGATATGGTTTTAGGTGTTAATATGAAAGTGACCCCAGCCAAGATAGACTATCCTCCATGTAGGTGAAGTGCAAAAAGACGGGCCAACTCATGACGAACTCTGACATTTGCCACCCTCTGAAAAAATTCAAAACATGCTAAGTGCTGGAAACAAGAAATAGCCAGAGGGCATGCCTGCAACTCAGTGAGGGAGTTTGGCTCATCTCTAAGATGTCTGCCACTACAGTGATGTCTCCTGTGGGCCCTTTCTCCTGAAGCTGTGTCACTGTGGGTCTCCCCCTCATATTCTGATGAAACTTTGAATGCCATTACTGTTGTTTGTAAACTGAATTTAGGCTGCCCTTTGATTATAGTGGAGCTGGAGTTTGCTTTGACAATTTTCCACCAAGGGGACAATTAAACAAGGGAGTATTAGGAGGGGAATGATGAAATGGGAATAGGGGTTATAGGGAGAATTTGTTAGGGACTTGGGAGGAATTTGGGTATTGTGTTGATGGGGTAGGGTTTGTGTTGTTGGCAAGGTAGGGTTTGGGTTTTTTCAGCAATAGGAAGGGGGAAAAGGGAGTATGATTTTTGGTAGGGGTAGGGTACTGATTATGGGGACAATAGCATAGGGGAATGAGTAATAGGGGTAGGGTAGGAAAAACACCTTGGCAACACTGTCACTACAGCACAAACCCTAGCCTCGTGTTTTCTTTGTGTTTTCTTTTGTTTACTTTATAAAAAAATTTTCATTTGATTTATAATCCTAAAACCATGCTTTTCCTTTCAAATTTGATGCAAAAGTGGAGGTAGGTTGCCTACCTTTAAAATTTTATGAGCATCCACAAAATTTTTGGGCGGATTAGTTGGTTTCTGGGCTTTATATCCCTATGTGCCGTGCACAATGCCCAGTGCGCCACACGCTCTGAGTGCACCGCGCCAGTGGCGAATTTACACAGTGGATGGGCTCTGTGTGCGTTGCGCCCAGTGAGTGCGCTGCGCTCCTTTGTGTGTGCGCCACGCGCTCTGAGATCACCCTAAATTGCTCCAAACCGCTTCACTCTTCAACTCTTCGACCTTGCACCTTTCTTCCACCACCTTGCTTGCACAATGAGCTTGTCCTATGGTGATTTTGTGTATATAGGCTTGGAGGTCATTTTTAAATTAAATTTTACAAAAACCCACTTTTCTAATGTCTTGTTTCAACACTTTTTACACTGACTTTAATACACCCTGATTTTCACTTTTTCTTTGAAATTTTGGCTCAAATGATGAAATTTTCGGCACTCTTTGCAGGGACTGTACAACAGGGAATTTGGCCACAGAAACCATGACTGCATCTGAAAAAATCAACTGGCGACTTTTTTGGAAAATTTTGTCATAAATGACACTATTTGACTTTTCTTCAAAACAGAGTTTTGAAGAAGAGTCGAAGTCTATACACATGACGATGAAGCTCTCTGAACCATAACTGTGTAAGGGCCTCACTCTAGCTTGCATGGCTTTATTGGACATTTTTCAAAGACCAAATTGATGAATTCCTAGACCTAAACATATAAAATGACTTTTGTCCAGTAAAGGACCAGACCTTGACTGTCATGGACTTTGGTGATTATTGACAAAAGACCTGAGCTAGCAGGAGCTAGACATGAGGGGAAATGATTAGCATGACTTTCTCCATCAGATCATGGCATGCCCCTAGTGGAATGCAGCTGAGTGAATGGAGCGGGACACCTAAAATTTGAAATGCACAAAGAGTTTTGATCTTTGACGGAGGGCTGACCAGACTGACTCTAACATTGGCTCCAATGGGGGATGGTAGCTCCTTGGAGGTGCCAAGAACAACAGATCTCTGGAGGAGCTAGACAGTGCCTTTTGTCCATTGGGCTATGGAGTCATCATTTTGACAAACAACACAGGACTCTGGCTCATTTATGAAACTGAAATGACTAAGAAATTGACTCAAACTTGACATTGAAATAACTCAAAAACTAACTGGACAGACTGAAACCAAACTGAAATAAAAATGGTATTTACAATGACAGTGGAAGCAGTGTTAATAAATCAACAGTGGTACCGCTTGAGTAGCTGACCATTGATCGGCCCTCCAGGACAATCTTCCTCGTTCATTTCCTTCAGAAGAAAGGCATTCTGACCCCTATATACTGCAATCTTGAAAGGACCTTTCCAAAGATTTTTGAACTTTCCGTGCTTACCTTTCTCTTCATTCCTTGCATCCCACTTCAACACCATATCATCCAACTAAAATTTATCTGCCTTTGCTTTTCTGTCATATATTTTCTTTATTTTCTCCTGCAATTTGGATGTGTTCTTGAAAACTTCTTCTCTTGTTTGCTGCAAGTGGACCATTTGATTCAACCTTCTCTGCATGGGATTTTCTTCACTGCCGGCCTCCTGAAGAAGTCTGACTACCAGGGCAGCAAGAGAGGCGGGAAATACTGTGTCAACTCCATAAACAAGCTCAAACGGTGACATACCAATGGACTTTTTCTGACTGATCCGATCTGTCCAAAGCGCATGGACCAACCTCTTATTCCAGCTCTTTTTATTTATTTCCAACAGCTTCTTGATGATGTTGATCAATGATTTATTCGAATCTTCCGCCAATCCATTGCCTTGCGGATGATAGGCAGTTGAATGACCCAAAATGATGTGATGCTTATGACAAAATTCTACCATCCTCTTTGATTTGAAAGCTGCTGCATTATCAGTGATTAATTTGTTTGGACAACCAAAGCGAGACAAGATGTTATTTTCGAGAAATGAAATGATTACCATGTCGGTAGCTTTTCTGGTGGGATCTGCCTCAATCCATTTTGTGAAATAGTCTGTCGCTGTAAGGATCCATCTCTGCTGTCCGGAAGAGGCGGGATGAATTTCCCCAATGAAATCCAACCCCCACTGCTGGAAAGGAGCATTCACCTCAATAGGCTTAAGTGGCAAAGGCTGTAATTTCTATTTTCCTTCAAAAATCTGACATTTATGACAACGCTTGACCATCTTATACACATCAGCAAACAAAGTAGGCCAGTAGTACCCTGCTCTCAAAATTTTGTTCGCTGTTGATTTCCAAAAAAGGTGACCACCACACTCTCCTCCATGGAAATCCTCCATGACTTTCTTTGCCTCATCTTCCACCAAACAATTTAACAAAATGCCACTGGGATCTTTCCAATACAGTGTAGAATTCAAAATGCAAAACTTGGTAGCCTTCAATTTGAGTGTTCTCGCTTTGTTTCTAGTCATACCGGGCGGTGGTGACAAATTTTTCAGCACATATATTATATCTGAATACCATGGGGACAAAGCAAACATTTCGGATACCTGAATTGACGTTCCTTCCTCATTCTCATCGGACATGGCAGTGATCAGATTTATGTCCAAGGCATGCAAGTTTGATTCGGCCATTAGCTTCGCCAACCCCTGTCCTTTGACCAGCTTTGTGGGCTTTATTTCCACATCATATTCCAGCAAAGCCGCGATCCATTTGCCTCTTCTCCCTTCCGGATCGGTCTGCACTAAAACATCTTTTACAACAGTATTAGGAACATAGGCCAGAATGTGAGAATGTAGGATATATACCCGGAAATCCTTCAATGCCTTCACCAATGCCAAGGCTTGCTTCTCAATGATGTTGTACTTTAAAGCTGCATCCCTTATAGCCTTGCTGAAGAATGCAATGGGTCTTTCATGATCATCTCTTTTTTGCAATAATACCGCTGCTATAGTGTGCTCAGAAGCAGATGAAAACAATATGAAATCCTGAGTGTAGTCTGGGCTGACTAGAACTGGAGCTGAAGAAAGGGCCAATTTGACCAAGTTGAAAGATTTTACAGCCTCCTCTGTCCATTTCACTTGGTTGTCCTTCTTGAGCATGTTGGTCATCTCTCTTAAGTGTTCAACAAGATTAGGCACAAAGTGACGCAGAAAATTCATCTTACCATTGAATGATTGTATCTCCTTTTTGTTCCTAGGCAGATCAATTTGCCGGATTTCTTGCACACGTGTTGGGTCTATACGAATGCCATCCTTTGAAATCATGTGCCCAAGTAATTTTCCTTCCTCCATGGCGAACAAGCTCTTCTTAGGATTCAGCGATAGACCATATTTTCTGCACTTTTGAAAGACAATTTTTAGGTGATGCATGTGCTCTTCATCAGATTTGGAAAATACCGTCAAATCATCCAGGTACACCACCAAAAACACATCCTTCTCATTTTCAAAAGCAAATTCCATTGCCCGCTGAAATGTGGCACCTGCATTCTTTAAACCGAAGGGCATTTTGGTGTAGTGAAAGGTTCCCCATGGAGTGGTGAATGTTGTCTTGTCTCTATCATCTTCATGGACAGAAATTTGGTTATATCTGGAATAACCGTCAAGCAGTGACATACGAGATGCCCCCACTACTCGCTAAAGTATATGGTCCATCTTGGGCAGTGGATAGTTTTCCTTCAATGAGACTTTATTTAGATTTCTGAAATCAATGCACAAGTGGATCTCACTAGTCTTCTTTCATACGGGCACTAAGTTAGAGATCCAATCTGAAAATCTCATGGGCACAATGATACCTGACTTGTACAGCCTGTTTACCTTCTTTTCGATAGATGTCAACAACTTTGGATTTATTCTTCTCAGCTTTTGTCTAAATGGTTTTTGATTGGGCTTGATGGGTATCGTGTGCTGAATAATATTGGTATCATAGGTCTTTAAATTAGAATAATCCCAAGCAAACACATATGCAAATGAAGCCATCAAACTGATGTATTCGTCCTTGATCTTTGGCGGTAATGCTTTAGACAATTTTACCAACTTTCGATTGGCAGCTGTACTGATGTTGACCTCTTCTACACCCTTCTCTATTGGCTGTAATGTTGGCTTGTGGGCTACATCATCCTGATCAAAAAGTTCTTCTAGAGGTATCAAGCCTTTAGGAATGATGTTATTCTTCAGCTACAACACGTCCATTTCATTGATCTGCACTTCATCTGTACCATTCCCTTTTCCCTCATTGTTTTCTACATCAATTGAGGTTTCTTTGAACTTGCCTTTGTTTAGCAGAAAATCCTTAATCTCCTCATCATCTTGAAGCACTTTCCAATATCGCTGATTGTATGGAACGGTTGGACGATGCTTGACATGGATTTCGAATTTATTGCTGGAGTTCATGGGGATCTTCAAACTGCTTGCTGCCTTGGCAAGAGCATTAGCGATACTATTTTATATACGAGGCACACATGTCAAGGTGTATTTTGAAAATAACTTCAAGATGTCTAAAACTGCATTACGATAGGCCCGCATCCTAGGATGTTTTGCTTGATACTCACCTCTCAACTACTTTATTACCAATTCGGAGTCGCCATATACCGAAATCCTTTTTGCATTCAGCTTTCTAAGAATCTTCAAGCCAGCAATCAGAGCTTCATACTCATCTTCATTGTTTGAACACTCAAAGGCCAGCTTGTAAGAGCAAACCCTCACACTGCTAGGCACTTTGTTTGGGGCGAAGAAAGGACTACATGCCCAAATACCAATTCAGCGCCATCATTTCCTACTGCTCCATCAAAATCCATGGTCCATAATCCTTCTTCCTCCTCTTGTAAGGGCTGGAAATCTGTTTGCTACACCTTGTCTGCTTGCTGTCCATTTCTTTCAGCTGATTGCCCAACATTTTCCTGCTTTTCTTGTCCTTCTTTCTTCAAAATTTCTCTGAAATTTTCTATTATTTCCAGAATGTCATCTGCTTCTACTATCTGACTATCTATATCATTTAAACTATCTGAAAACAAAACAAAAGACTCTAAATCTGTATGTACATAGTTAATAGGATGATTTATAGGTTTCTCCTTGCTGGTGATCATATATTTCATTTTTTGCTGCTGATATAACTTTCTCATTTGTCCAAACACTGAGATTGTTGCATAGGAGAAATCCAGCTATAGTGTCCCTTTCAATTTCGCTACCCAAGACCTGGAAAGAAGCATGCCAAACCTTGGAGGAATATCTGCTACCACCACATCCATCCAAACATTTTTCATACGAAGCTGATCCAAACTCACAACCAAGTCTTTTATGAGTCCTATACATCTTACTCTGCTGGAATCGAAGGAATAGAGATCATGATATTTCCGGGTGATGTCCAGACCAAGCTTATCCATGATAGCCTTGGGCATGAGATTGTGAGAAGCTCTAGAATCGAACATGGCAATGTGTAACACAAAATCATGCAATCTTAAACTGATATAGAAGGGTGGCACATTGCTATCAGGAGACTCACCATTAGATGCTGGTCCAAAAATCATTTTAGGCTGATCATCTTCTACATTTACCATGTCAGACATTGGGTCCAAATTCAACATTTTAGAAATCTGTCCTCTATAACTGTTGTTCTTCATTATTTCAGTCAAGGGGATGGATACCTTTAACTTAGAAATCTCATTCTCTAAGCTAAAAGTAGGAGTCTTTTCTACCTCTTTGACTGGGATCTCTTTCTTTTCCTTTTCCTTTGATATGGCTTGCTGCTGTGATTGTTCTGCTAATTTTGATTTGCTGCTCTCCGGACCAACCGCCTCCTTTCCTTTTCTTTGTGTAGCTGATGAATCATTTTTTGCTGCTTCAACCTCCTTCTTTTTCTGAATTGGTTTGGCCGGCACATCTCTGTTTCTAAGTGAATATCGTTGCTGCTGTGCAGACAAAGAATTCATATATCCCCTTTGATATTCTTCTAATTCTTCTTCCAAAACAGTGTCACTAGCTAGAATAAAATCCGTGTCTTGGTGTGCAGCTGAATTCACTGCACATTCTTCTTCTTCAGTAATGTAAGTAGGTAGCTCATCTGGAGTAAAGAGGTGGTTTTCTTCAAATATTACACTCCCATCCTCATCAGACTCCGGTCCATGCACAAAGTTCTACTGCAAAGGTGTTTGTACCAGTTGTTGTGCTATCTGCTCTTGAGTTCACTGATCTCTTTGTCATATTCTATATTGTGGCTGCTGCTGGCCACAGAAGTTAGGATTTCTAACTTGTGGCTCCGGCTTGTCAAGTTTTACCCTTTCAAGCATCTGCTCTACCTTTTTGAGTAGTTGATATATTGAAGAAGACTCTTCTTTCACAGTGATTTTCTTTTCCACTTTCACTCTAGCTCTTTTGGACAACAGATTTGCTTCAACACTGACCGCGATTTTCTGCATATCTTCCATTGTGGCTGGTTCTCTCTCTCTCTTAATTGGTATGCCATGTCAGCATCAAAACCATCTGGAAACTTCATCATTGCTAGTCCCACAGGTGGCTTTAGATGATCTGGAATTTCGTTATAGACTGCATTAAATCTAACACAGTAGTCTTGGACCGACTCACCAGCATTCTGTTTGATTTGTTCATATTCGGCCAGAATTTGAAGGGGATTCTTTATCACTTCCCACCGGTTCAAAAATTGTCTTTGTAGTTTAGCCAAGGTAGTGATACTTGCTACCGACAAACCTCTGAACCATTTCCTCACATCACCTGCAAATGTCTGTACAAAGAGCCTCATTGCCACGTTCTCCGCATCGATCTCATGAAGTTCATAGAAGTCTGCCATTTTGTCTACATGTTGCTGAGCAGTAATGCTATTAGGAGTGCCATCAAAAAATGGGATTTTACTTTGATAATCCGTTGGCATGTCATCTAGAACTTGGGGCAGAACAAGGGGTGTGAAACGGGCAGCCATCATTCTCGGTGGATTTGGCCTTGGAGGTGTTGGAGGAGTGTGCATAGTTTGCAAGGGGCTTGAAATTGGAGTTTGGGGCTGTGTTGCAATGTAATTATCAATTAACCTATTAGCTCTTTCTGTTTCGAGGTCTACAAGAAATTGCAGATTGGGGACAGTATAATCAACAGCCCTTTCGGATTTATACTCAAACAATGATATCTCAAATCGTTCGTCAAACTCAAGCTCTTCAAGATACTCAAAAATGTCGGGACATGAATGGGATTTGAATATGGGAGTTATGGTGCTTTCTTGACGAAGGAGTCTTGGAATCAAATTTGGGTTTTCATAGATATGAGGAGGATTTGGGTCTGGATTGGCTCTGGTATCGTCTTGAAGCCAGCGTGCTATTGAGAAAAATCACAGGACACAACCAACTTACTCAGCCTTTCCAATCCTAAGCTCATTATCTGGAAGCTTAAAATTATTATGAAACAAGGGGATTTGATTTCAGTTTGTTCCCCAGCGGAGTCGCCACTATGTTAGCACCTAAATCTACCTTAGGCTGAAGGAAGGAAAAAATTAGGGTAACCCCAAACCACGCTCAGTCTGGTAGCTAGCCCTACCAGAGCAGGAGAGGGCTCTCTCCAAGTCATGCTCAGCGAATAGATAATCGAAAACGGTCTTAGATGACTTACGATGAAATATTTACCTTAGGCTAGTAAGTGAATAGGGATTTGAGAAACAATTTTCATGAATGATCGAGCTTCTGGGATGGTATGGGACCAACGGTCAGCAAAGAACAGATAATTTAATACAAAGGCACAGATTATTCCGTGAGGCAAGGTAGACGGAAAATGTAGCAATTTAGTTTGAGGTACTGTGGCAATGAATAGATTTCTGAAGAAAGTGAAAAGGGCATAGTGACATGAATCCTTTTCAACAGAAGAATAACACTGAAACATGAAATTTTCCCACAGGCAGAGCAATAAAATTGAGTTCTACCTAATCTCACTTAGAAAATTTCATTGGAAATGAAGATGAATTGAATTATGAAACATAACGAAATACATATGAAAACATAAGAGACACATTTTCTACACTCACAACCACAAGAATCTCATGAAACAGAGCTACTTCCTTTCATTAATTCTCTGTCAAAAATACACAGTGAAGAAACAAAGTTTCTTTCCCACAGTCTCCCAGAAGTTACAAGCCAACCAACCCTTTGCAAATAACTCGCATACAATATATAGAATGTGTGAGGAAGAGATAGAATCCCCAAGGGTTGGGGAGTTACTCGAATCATTACAAAATGGAGATGGAGAGCCAACCATCAGCTACAGGTGCAGCGCTACAAACATGACATTTGGCTTGGGTGACCGTTTGCCTTCCTTCGCCACTTGGATAGAAGCCAATCTGGAGAAAAACACTTTAAATGCCACCGTTGGTGCCAAAAAACCAAAGTGTAGATGAGCTGGCCCACTTAGAGAAGCCGCGAACCGAAATTTCGCGAAACGGAAGCAAATTGGCAATTTTTCCTCTGTGTGCCGTGCCATTTTCTCTGTGCATCGCGCTACTTTGGGGCCTATTTCGGGGCACTTGAAGGTGTCTACAATGTGCCCAAGTGGGCTTTCTAGAAATCCTATCCTGTCTACTTTCTAAACCAATTGGAATTTTCAAATTTGGTGCTCCTTTTCCCCTCCAAATCTCCATTATCCCAAGACTACTTTCTGTGTGTCAAAAAAGTGGCAGAGAGGCCATTTTTGGGTATTTTTTGACCTTTAGGAGACTCAGATCTTGCCCAAATTTCTTGCCCAGACACCAGTAGTCGTAATTTTCCATGCTGAATCCAAAACTGCAAACCATTCCTCATTTGGAGCTCTGGAATTTTAGCGTCGCGCCAGTGGCGCGGCGCACAGGGAGAAAATCCCTGTTTTTTGCCCAAAAAATTACCATGTGACCAAAAATTCCCCAAATTTTTTGAAATTTGGGTTGGAGGATCTCTATGGGGTGTTATGATGGGCCAAGTAAGCCTCAGCCAATATTCGAAGCCAATCTTGCTCTTTTTCCCCTTTTGCCCTTCTTGTTGCTTTCCTCAATTTTGCCTTCAAGTTCCTTATCCGGGCCTGTGCACTCATGTTTCACACCCTGTAACGGAAAGCCATATGTCTCAGTAGAGTAAGGTCTTGGTCGGCCTTGTCCAATAGCCTCTCCAAATGCATGTTGACCCTCTCAAGGTTGGCCTCTCGATCCTCATTGATTTCTTGCTCCAAAGATGTGAGCGAAACTCTTCTTCTTTGAGCAGCTTGGCGATGCTCACGAATGTTTTGCAGCTCCATGATCGTCTGTTGGTCCTCAAGCTGCATGTCTCTCTACTCTAGGTACTTCATGTTCCACTTGGCCCTCTCCAAGTCGAGGGATAAGGACTCAATCACTGACTGCTGCTCCTGGATGATCTCTGTAAGCTCTGCATTTGTTGGTTCTGCATCTGTCTCATCATCATGGAGGAGAACAAACTCGGTTTCTCGCTCACCTAATGGCCCTTCCTCCGGCACTGGCTCCTTACCCTTGCCCTGCTCCTATGATGCTGATGTCGGAAGTGAGGCCCCTTCCACCCTGGGTGGAGATAACAGTCGCTTGGCTGCTGCAAATAAGGGTCTACTGCCTCTCTGATAGGTGATGTATACTGGCATAGTAGCAGTCTCATGTCGCTCATACTGATGAGATGGGCCCCTATCTCATGCTCTGCCTCTGATACCACCTGTGGAATGCTGAAGAAGTCACGGGAGATGAAGTCCACCCAAGCAATACCCTGCAATCCCAACTGATGGTCCACCAAAATCCGGATAAGAGAAAAGTGATAAACACTGTTGAGCTATTGTCGAGGGGTCTTGTGTTGCATGAAACTTTTCATCCTCTCTATGTTCCTGCAAATGAAAAATGGGAGGTTCATCATTCACACCCTGGTAAAGTGCATGAGCAACCTGATGTGGTAGGCATAAAGGCGAGAAAACCTCCCCTCACAACTGAAGTACTTCATGATCAATTTCATGAGCGGAGCATACTCATCTCTCAAAAATCTGAATGGAAAAACTCTCGTGAGATGGCTCAAACAGCTGGCCTTAATGTAAGGCTCATAATGATGCCTCTCCACCTTCTTCTTCTTATGCCACTGCTCTCCAATGTTTGGTATGCCGATTTCCACTGATATGGTTTCGGGTGTCAATGTGAAAGTGACCCCAGCCAAGATAGACTGTCCTCCATGTAGGTGAAGTGCAAAAAGATGGGCCAACTCATGATGAACTCTGACATTTGCCACCCTCTGAAAAAATTCAAAACATGCTAAGTGCTGGAAACAAGACATAGCCAGAGGGCATGCCTGCAACTCAGTGAGGGAGTTTGGCTCATCTCTAAGATGCCCGCCACTACGGTGATGTCTCCTGTGGGCCCTTTCTCCTGAAGCTGTGTCACTGTGGGTCTCCTCCTCATATTCTGATGAAACTTTGGATGCCATTACTACTGTTTGTAAACTGAATTTAGCCTACCCTTTGATTACAGTGGAGCTGGAGTTTGCTTTGACAATCTGCCACCAAGGGGAAAATTCAACAAGGGAGTATTAGGAGGGGAATGATGAAATGGGAACAGGGGTTATAGGGAGAATTTGTTAGGGACTTAGGAGGAATTTGGGTATTGTGTTGATGGGTAGGGTTTGTGTTGTTGGCAAGGTAGGGTTTGGGTTTTTTCAGCAATAGGAAGGGGGAAAAGGGAGTATGATTTTTGGTGGGGTTAGGGTAGTGATTATGGGGACAACAGCATAGGGGAATGAGTAATAGGGGTAGGGTAGGAAAAACACCTTGGCAGCACTGTCACTGTAGCACAAACCCTAGCCTTGTGTTTTCTTTGTGTCTTCTTTTGTTTGCTTTATAAAAAATTTTGCATTTGATTTATAATCCTAAAACCATGCTATTCCTTTCAAGTTTGATGCAAACGTGGAGGTAGGTTGCCTACCTTTCAAATTTGATGAGCATCCACAAAATGTTTGGGCGAATTAGTTGGTTTCTGGGATTTATATCCCTGTGCGCCGCGCGCAATGCCCAGTTTGCCACACGCTTTGAGTGCGCTGCGCGCAATGCCCAGTTTTCCATGTGCTTTGAGTGCATCGCGCTAGTGGTGAATTTACACAGTGGACGGGCTTTGTGTGCGCCGCACTCCTT
Organism: Pinus tabuliformis; assembly: GCA_031772625.1. NCBI lineage: Eukaryota > Viridiplantae > Streptophyta > Pinopsida > Pinales > Pinaceae > Pinus > Pinus tabuliformis. Next base: position 833,785,818 of record CM062804.1, read on the forward strand.
TGTGTGTGCGTCACACACTCTGAGATCACCATAAATTGCTCCAAACCGCTTCACTCTTCAACTCTTCGACCTTGCACCTTTCTTCCACCACTTTTCTTGCACAAAGAGCTTGTCTTATGGTGATTTTGTGTATATAGGCTTGGAGGTCATTTTTAAATTAACTTTTACAAAAACCCACTTTTCTAATGTCTTGTTTCAACACTTTTTCCACTGACTTTAATACACCCTGATTTTCACTTTTTCTTTGAAATTTTGGCTCAAATGATGAAATTTTCGGCACTCTTTGTAGGGATTGTACGACAGGGCATTTAGCCACGGAAACCATGACTGCATCTGAAAAAATCAACTAGCGACTTTTTTGGAAAATTTTGTCTTAAATGACATTGTTTGACTTTTCTTCAAAACAGAGTTTTGAAGAAGAGTCAAAGTCTATACACATGACGATGAAGCTCTCTGAACCATAACTGTGTAAGGACCTCACTTTGGCCTGCATGGCATTATTGGACATGTTTCAAAGACCAAATTGATGAATTCATAGACCCAAACATATAAATGAATTTTGTCCTGTAAAGGACCAGACCTTGACTGTCATGGACTTTGGTGATTATTGACAAAAGACCTGAGCTAGTAGGAGCCAGACATGAGGGGAAATGATTAGCATGACTTTCTCTGTCAGATCATGGCATGCCCCTAGTGGAATGCAATTGAGTGAATGGAGTGGGACACCTAAAATTTGAAATGCACAAAGAGTTTTAATCTTTGACGCAGGGCTGACCAGACCGACTCTAACAACCACCATGAAAAACATCACGTAAATGCAACAAGCACATGGAATACAAGTGTGGGAGACACCTACGCAACTGACATGCATGCATGACCAACACATATCCCATCCAATCCGAGGGGTGAACCATGCTCTGATTCCACTATGTAACACCCTCCTCCCACATTTACCCAAGCAACCGGCCAACTGGGGTAAACATGCGACGAGAGGACACTATAATATGATTTTACCTCTAAGTCATGTTAAGGAAGTGAAACCGACAAAAACACACCATAAAAACATTCAACATTAGCTTCAAGATCCTCAGGAACCAATCCAACACTTTAGACAAATTTCCCTTGGGTCCCACTGAACTTTTGGACAACCTAAGCCTCATTCGCTCTCATGCTATAGGCATGACAACATCTAGAGACCCAATATCATTCTCATATGCTTACCTGCCTACATCTAGAGACTAAATTCGTCAGTAATATGCCAACGTCCCCGGGATTTGAGCCACTTTTTTAGGCCTAGAGCCCAGGTCACTACCGAAAATTTCATGACACCTTCAGAATAGTAAAATAACATGTAAATGGAAGTGCTAAATCAAATGCTTGAATGAAACCTTGATTGGACCCCTACTATCCATGACAGGCATTTCATCGAACATATCACGAATGTGTAATCTACAGGTGTAAATAGTAGTTCTGAGCATAGGGATCTCATACTTAGCTGAGAATCAACACATCAACTTCAATTCCATCCATTAGGTCATAGATATATTGTTCATTCAATTACAAGTAAAAACAAGATGAAATCCATACATAGTTGCTGTCATAAAACACATACATAACTAGCATAATAGCAACATAAATACTCATGAAAGTACAACCATATAGACCACATATAATCCATCAATATGCTCAGAGATATACAATGATAAATAAACTTTCATTAATGATGCAAAATCCAAACCCAGGATGGGACTTCCACGTTCCACCCGAACATAGAATGGTTGAGCCAAATCTCTCTTCAGCCATTCACCCCCATTCCATATTCCAAGAATTGATGTGGGTTCTCATAGAACACATCGATCAAAAATCATTGAGGGCTTCCAAAGGCCATCCACCTCAACTCACCAAATAGTGATTCCACCTCACGGTCAGACATAAAAAAGCCATCATCAGATTGGTCTCCATCTAAGCCTTCCAGGGCTTTCAGAGCATTTTTCAAACCAAGGCTTCCAGGACTAGTAACTCAACCCACAGCTTATACAAAGCTTCTAGAGCGTTTTTCCAACCAGGGCTTCTAATATTAGTAACTCAACCCACCAAGGGCTTTTAGAGCATTTGTCCAACCAAGGCTTCCAAGACTAGTATTCAACCATAGATGTTACAGGGCTTCCAGAGTGTTTGTCCAAATAGGGCTTCCAGGACGAGTAACTCAACTGAAGCTAAGGAAAAATGAGAAACAACCAAAAACAAACAATGAAAGTAAACCCACAATCACTATGGCTATTGAGGAAATGGCAAGGCTAGGAAATCCACTGTCAATCCCAACCATCCTCCATGCTAATGACATATCACAACCAAAAATCCACATGCATGGAAAGAATAGTGAAGGAAACATACATATAACTCGGTACCTACAAGAAAATTTGATGTAGTTGTTTATCATGATGCCCTCTTGTGCTTTCATGCTCTTCCTTTGCCTTATTTCTCAAAAAATCCAAGTGTGCTAGACTCTCCAAGAGTGCTCCAAGAAAAATCTAAGTCTCCAAGTGTATGAGAGAGAGAGAGAGAATAATGAGAGGGCTCAAAAACTAAATTGACAAATGGTTAACAACTAATCCTCAGAAGCCTTTTTATGAATGAGGCCTCCATTTTCTTCATTTTCCATTATTTCCTTCAATTTCCTCCTCACATGCTACCTGACCTTTCACCTCCTTTTTCTCCTAATTTCCATTATTTTCATAAATAAATGTTCCAAAAATTCAATTTTTCCTTTCCAAAGCCTTATCCATTGCCTTTACCAATTTCCTTAGCCATAAACAATCACAAGTTATCCCCATCACTAGGATTTTGCCCAATATTCAACTTGGAATAATTGTCCCACCATTCGTGGTTATTATTTTGCCTTTATTAGCTTTTATTACATTGAATTTTCATTGGGGCTATTACAAAACACTCCCCATTAGGGGAACACCATCCTTGGTGTTCAACGACACCTATAACCACAAAAAAGTTGTTAGCAATATATACTGTCGATGGAGATTTATTGCAGTATTTACAATGATCAACCTGCTGAGAAGAAAACCAACATGAAACATAACAATGTAACATCATAATGACATGACACCCATACCTCTTATTAGAGCTTTATAAAATAGCTCATGTCGGTATTTACATCCATATATATATGTACATATACCAAACATCACCAAAACGTATATCAAAACATATACCAAAGCATATACCAAAACATCATGCCATCTCTCATGTAGCTTCATCTGGGCCAAAGTGCTTCCACTACACCTTAACCTTATTGATTTCTTAGTTCTATAGAATGAGCACATTTTTCTGTAATATACACTGAGGCTTTGACTTGAATTCTCCATCTGGTTCCACCTTCAATAAAAATAAGTTAATCACATGATCAACATATCTAACATACTTCTTAAGCATTAACACATGGAAAACATCATGGAATTTCACTATTGAAGGGTCCACAAAATGGTGGTGCCAACTTCACACATGATCCAATCTACAAGGAGATCTTCTTTGGTTTGATGCACAAATACAAATGTTCCCAAACCTAGAACTCCTTGAACAACCTGTTCCTATCTACATATCTTTTCTGCCTATCATGTGCTACCTTTAGATTCTTCTTGATTACTTTAATTTATTGTTCCATGTCTTCCAACATGTCTGGGCCAATCAACACCTTCTTAACCAGATCACTCCAACTAATGGGAGTATTGCAACTTTGCCCATATAATTCCTAAAAAGGAATCATCCTAAAGGATTAGTCACACCTTTTCTCAATGTATGTGAAATCTACCAGTGGAAGGTAATATTCCCACTTTCACTCTTGATGCATCACATACATCCTCAACATGTCCTCTAATATCCTGCTAACCCTCTATGTTTGTCCATCTATTTGCGGATGATAAGTTGTACTGAAAGCCAACTCTATTCCAAACCTATAAATAACTCCTTCCAAAACTTGGAAGTGAACTTCACATCCCTGTCTGACACAATATTCTTTGGAACACCATGCAATCTGACCACATCTCAGATGAATACCTGTGCTACATCACTAGCTGAAAATGTGGTCTTTATCGGGATGAAATGTGTAACCTTGTCAACATGTCCACAATGACCATGATGAAATCATGCTATCTCACTGTCCTTGGTGTAGTGTTTTTTTAATCAATCCTAATTGACTGAGTCTGCAATGTTTAATTGTCATTTGAGGGTAGCTCTTGTTGTTTCAATGGAGTTCGCACTATTTGTTCCGATACACTACAACCAAGAATGAGAAAATGGAGAGAATAGTAAAAGATGTCGTTGAATCAAATTGCTGAATCAAATCATTCATGTAGAAATAAAAACACTCCACAAAATTGAATCACACTTCGCAACTACCAAAGTAAGGGTGCACCACACAGTGACTAATATCTACTCCAGCTGGTTACTACCATTCTATTGATTAACTCAGTGTAACAACATAATATAAATTGGAACAACAACAAATGTAATTCACAATTTGTACAACAACAACAAGAAACCATATAACAATTAGCGAAACTAGAATGTACACTACCTCTATCACTGTAGTCCCTGCCAAAGAGGAGGGCCCTTCCTCCTTAGTAGGGCGCAAGAATAACACAAAAGTAATTAACGAATCAGCTGAAGAGCAGTAACAACATCACTGTAATGATTAATATTAAAAATAATTCAGAGTTACAAAAGCAGAGTAACAATACTCTTCTATATGTTGTGTCCTTGTACATAGGAAATCGAGTTTCTTTTATAGTTATTACATACCCAAAATTAGAAACAGATCAATCATTAGAATCTCATCATTATCATGATGATAAAAAATAAAAGTAGTTACAACCTATTTCTAAATACAAATATACATTATTTAGGATTGCAACCGCTTGGGACTTTTTCTTCCAAAATAAACGAATCCTAATGCCGGAAATTGTTATGTGGAATAGTACCCACACTTGCCAACTCTGGTGTAATAGCATCCTACAGGTGAATAGCATTTTGGGATGTTAAGACAATCGTTGGAGACAACACCCTTGGTGTAACATCGGACCTTTGTATTAGCGCGTAGTGTAACAACATCCTATAATAGAATTCAATGTGTAACAGTAAAATGTAACAGCATATAGGGGGTAACAACGAACTGCTATACCCTTCTCTATACTTAATCAACACTACCTATCTACTCCATAACCTTTTTCCCGCGAGCAACACCTGAAAAGGAGAAGAGCTTCCCAAAAGACTCCTCCAATGCTCACCCCAGTTAGCCACAAAAAGGAATAAAGTATCGTATTATTTAGTAAAATATGACAAAATAACATGATACTAGAATAGGTTATAAAAGTGAGAAAAAGGGAAATTAATCATGTAAAGTTCATAGGCCTAGAGGATAAAAGGATCAAAACTGGGGAAAGAAGGTGCAGAAAATAGGTAAAAATCCACACCCAACATCTCCCCCCGACTGAAGCAACTGAATGTCCCCATGTAGAATCTCAGCTTCTCCTGCAATACCCCCAATGCAAGTCTATAAAATTGTAAGCACCAACAATGTCTTCACCCAGAGCTATGTACCCTTGAATGGCCATCAATTGATGTGGCTAGGATTCTTCTTCATAATCACATAGGTGGTAGTCTAGATGATACTCTTCTACTGGCAACCAAATCAAAGGAAATTTAAATCTAAGCCCAATCTAGAATGCCCCCAATGTCTGCATGATCTGAGCATACTCAGGCACTCGTGTAATAGCAACCACGAAATTTCTGTATTCAAAAGGATCCCCTTCTTGCAACTCAGCACTATAGGCCTCGGTGTGTATAAGACATCCTACTAGCACTCGGCGTTTCATATGTGCATGCAGATTGAGGCAGATTGTCACAATGATTTTCCTATAGATGGCTGACTATTCCCTAATCTTTGGAGTCCTCAGGAATAGCTTAAACTCACTCCTGAGTTCAACTATCCCTGGTTCGGCTCTGACCCACAATGTTGTCCTTTCTTCATTAGCTTCTACTAATTTCATGGCCAGATGCCACTCAATTTGGTTCCTCATAAACGAAAGGAAGGCCCACAACTACAAATCTCCCATATAGGAGAAGAAACTTGCTACCATTTTCGTGTTAACATACTCACACATGATATTATGCAAAAATAGCTCGCAAAGCAAGCTTTATTCATCAAAATCGCAGGAGTGAAAAATCTCAAGAAAAGTCCAGGTTGAAAAATCCAAATAAGACATATTCTCAAAAACTGCTTTTAATTGAAATAAATGATATTGTTCCCAAAGGAACATTGGATATGACGAGAACGACTGCCTGCATGCTAGCAAGTTTAGGGCAAGGTCACAGAGCTTGGTCTTGTCATTCATCAGGTCCGAGACCTGTCGATGTAACTGATACAGTTGTTCATCCTTCTTCTTCATGGCTTCCTTGTGTCTCCATGTTTCATGTTCTCTCTCCCATTCTTCCTTTAACCACTTCTCCCTAAGGGAATCCATCATCCTTTTGTGTGCCTTGAGTGAGATCACCCCCTCTTGTGGAGAGAGCGCCCACTTCTTCCATTTTTGTAGCTCTGGTAACAACAAAATCTTTGCAGAACACCATCCTTCATCAAGGCCAGGTGTTCTCCCACATGCTCTATCAATTGAGGGTGTAATAGCCTCCCAGGGGTGAAACTGCTCCACTTCGGCTGTTGGTTCTTGTGTAATAGTAGCTTCATCAATGGATTTTGTTACAATTTCCTTATCTCCCTGATCAACTTCCATTCCCACTGTTGGTTCTTGTGTAACAACAGTGTCATCCACAGACTTTTGTATATCATTTTTCCCTAGGTAGGCTTCTGTCTCCACTACCAGATCACTTTCTGTGGACTGTGCTGTCTCAGTTGCTAGTTCTTGTGTAACAGCAATGTCCTCAACAAGTTCTTGTGTGTCAGCCTCCGAGATTTTAGTTTTTGTTTCCCTCAAGATGGTGTCTACTACACAGACTCTAAAACTTGTTGTCATTAGCTTCTCAGCACAGGTCGTGTACATAGTTCTCGGGACATCTCCCTTTCTGGCCCTTTCCATGGCCTCAACAAAAGTGTCTAACCCTGGGCACTTTCCTCTGCCTTCCCCTCTGCTATTTGTTCCCTTAGCTCTCTATTTTATTTTTCTAGATTTTCAATTCTTAACAGCGAGGATTGAGTTTTGCTCTTACAGGTGAATAAGGTTCCTCTGGCAGAGGCTTCTCCTCATCCTTCTTCTCTACTGCCTCTTTGTTCTTCTTTGACATGGATGGGGATTGTGGGCACCTGCTAACCCTTGTCCTCTGCTTTGGTCACCTATCACCAATTGGTTTGTTGACTAGCCTCTTACCAACCCTTACTGTTGAAGGCTGGGGCTGCTCCTTTGTCACTGCTGGAGCTTCCTCAGATGTCTCAATTTGCCTCCTGCAGGTGTTCCTAGCGTTTTTCCTCATGAATTATTCCCAATTCCTGCCCTGGCGGCTTAAGGTGTCCAACAAAATGAGATTGATGAGGCCATGGTTGGTAACACATACTTTTGGATGATCAGTTGTTTTCATGGCCACGGCCATATGCCTAATATTTCTTGGCAAGAAGTAGGGAAGATTGATCACCTGTCGCTGCCGGAGGTGATTTAGCAATGGAAAGTGGTAATTCAACACAATTGTTGCCCTTCCCTTGCAAGTAATGTACTTTATTAAGTAGAGGGAAACATCAGCCCATGGTTGGCGAAGTGACAACCTACCGATCCCCCTCCCTTTCTTTACCAACGACTCTTCCTCTTGGAGGAAATCCCCCTTCAGGGAGGGGTCATTAACCTTCCTGTTAAACCATCTCTTTCCTTCCACTGGTAATCCTGTCACTCGAGCAATCACCTCTTCTGTAACCTCCAACTTCAACCCCCTAACCTCTGTCTGGTTTCTCTCTAAATTCTTTGCAAATTCCATGGCAACTCCGCCATCTGATCCCTCCAACCTCTGGAAGAACTCAAACTAGCCTATGTCCTTGAAAATCTAGCATGCTTCGGGGCAATTCTCCAAGGCTTATATGGACATTGGCTCATGCCAAATTGCTGCTCCACCCATTGCTATGTAGATTCAGTGCTATTTTTCTTCCTTTTCCTTTCCTTCAGAAGTTCTGGGGTAGTTGGCACACTACTTAGTTGTTTCATCTTGCAACTTTTCTTTTCCCCCCTGTCTACACACTCTGAATAGGGATGCAATGCTCCAGTAGGGGTAAATGGTAGGGTGGCACAAGTGAGGATTTCAAATTAGGATTTTGCAATCATGGTTCATACTGCACAGAGTAATATTTCCTTATTAACGTTGGGTTATGGGAGGTCTCGTCGAAGGTACACTTCCCTTTTTTGGTATGATTGGGTATTAAGTAACAATAATTACCAGGTCACCATGCCTTAATTGCAGGTTTTTTGAATAATCACAGGTCATGCGAAGGTCATGTCACAATATGATTTGCTCCCTCCCCCTGGCTTAGATGTGACAGTCGTCCTCGACCGTCAAAAGTCATGTTAAGTTTCCATAATTACAGAAAAAGTAAATAAAAATATTACCTTTGTATGATGTACCTAGGTTACGTGGGGAAGAGTCATGGGTGGCGAGATGCGTGAACCTAGCTCTGGTGGCGATACGCACGCACTTAACTCCGATGACAAGAACCACAATGATGCATGTTGTTTATTGCAATAAAATATCTTATTCCACTTATTTCTAAAGGTCGTCAGCTATTACAAGTGTAACAGCCAAGACGACTAGTATATATTATTAATTTTTACAAAAAGAGAGAAGAAAATATCATGTAATAGCACAATCATAAGGTATGATTTGAAATAACAAATGGTGTTATAGAGTGTGTAACAGTCGCCACAAGGTGGTTTTCAACTGCTACAAAAATTGTCTGTCTACGCCCAGGAAAGGTTTTCCCAGCCAGATCATTTTATTATGTTTTTTTTGAAGGTGTAATAGTTGCCAACCGTACTTGATTTTCAGCTGTTACACTTATTGGTAAAATTAGAATTTGTGAAGCACAAGGGGGCTTGCCCCTATTCCTGTAATATGAAGATCCAAATTTGTGACAATGTTGACGAATGAATCCCTTGAAGAAGGTTTGTGATATAACTGAAGACGGTGCCCATTTGCAAGAAATCATGTCCTCACACTATCAATGGTCACCAAATTTACAGTTCCATTATGTTGCCTTATTGGGGCCTGACCCAAGTTTAGTCGTGATTTAGCCGAACAAATCCCGAAACTACCGGCCCTTTCGACAACAGTCCATGGAGCGCGGACTGAGGTCTCACCCGAGGTAGTATGGGTGGGTGTTGGAACTAGGTTTCTACACCCTTGGGATGTCTTGATGAGGTATGGAAAGTTCATGAACTGATCCTACGTGTTGCGCTACTTCCGTGCAGCTGTCTGTTAGTGCAATTACCTTCACGGGGCTTGAATGATGAGCGTGAATGTTCTTTACCCTTCACCGTGCTTATTATTATTATAGATCTTGAATTAACTTAAGTAGGCCCAATACTTTCAGTTACCATTCAACATAAACAGACATGCGTGCAATCATACACTGTAAACAGATGCATAAACAGAAACATAGAAATAGATACGCGATATTTCAAAACTAACTTATCTTTATTAATGCGTTCTTCAGTTACAATCCACTTCCTACCCTGCGCACACAGCTGCAGGGTTCCGCGCACACAGTTGCAGACTCTACCAGGCTTTTGCGCACACAAATGCAAAGCCTCTTCTACTACTACGACCCATGACTCGGACTCATAGAATCAAAGCAAATACCACATTTAACAACCCATATCACTTAAGATCAGATTTAACCAAGAACTACCTTCTACACTTACAACCTTGCTCTGTTTATACATCCCCATGGTCCCCAGACCATGGGCAAGCCGACTCACTTTCCATTACCTTACATTATTTTTGGGTGGACAACCCTTTGACTTGACTGATTACAATTCATGCTCCACGCACTTCGCGTAGCCTTTACAATACCATTACCCAAAATTGTGGGCTTTAAGCCCCAAAACCATTACACGGGGGATCCGCTACCCAACAGGCCCCCAACACAAACATCGTGACTCACCCTCGAGTCACCACACTGGTGTGGCGATCTTTGCTCGGAGTCCATCCAGCAGCTTGTGCGCTTCATGGACATCTGCCGCACATTCCTACGCTATCTGTTGAATCAGTTGTGCGCAACTCTCTGATGCATAGTTGTCAGATGCACCCTCTTGCCTTTACACATATGTGTCCTGCATCTGGGTGAACTTCCCCTCAATCATGGCGGTGACCTTGAACGCTTCCTCGAGCCAAGGCTAGATGCGTGCTTTAAGCCCTGCTTCTTTCTGGCATGCGGCGTCCACCTGTTCTTTCAAAGCTTGGGCCTCCCTCATCTTGGCCAGTCACTGAGTAAGGGTGACTGTCTACGCAATCCCCTGGACATTTTCATAGGCCTACTGCAGTGCTCGCACTTTTGTCTCTAACTGCTGTAGCATTGGGTCCTCCTGTAGTGAAGTGAGCATGAAGAGGGCCTGGTCCAACAATGTCGTGCAGTCTTGTATGGTGTGATCTATCTTTTTCAACCTCGATTAAATGATTTGGTTGTGCTACTCTCTGACTTCCAGGGGTGTAGAGGGCTACGCCTTCAGTCACAGCTCCGTGATCTGCAAGTTTAGCTCCAACTGAACCTTCGCGGCCTCCTCCTGGGTCTTGCAAATTCCAGCTACCAGTTGGTGAATCTTTTCTGCGGTGGTGAGTGCCGCCGGCACGACCAACTCTGGAGTGCTTCTACAGGCCTCCTCCACTGCCTATTCTAATCCCTGGTTTTGGGTGACTAGGTTGTCGCGCTGCAGGCTAAGCTATTCTAAATTTACCTTCTGCTCACTTAAAACTTGGAGAGTGTGACCCTCTCTGGCGTGAAGCTCAATAGTTACCCCATCCTGCAGCTTGTATAGGGTTTCTTTGGGAAGGGCGGCCAAATTCAACCCCTAGCCCCTCATTTCACCTTTGGCTTCTACTAAGATAGTGCCTTCCAATGACACTAAAGTGTTTGTTGTGATTGCATGCAACATCTGTTCAGCACCTTCCGCAAGGTACGTTGTCATCCCTCCTAGGGGTCGAACTTGTAATGCTTGCAACTGCGCTCTGAGCACCCCCAAAACAGTTTTCTGCTCTGCATCAACTCCTCCAGAGCATCCTCAGTGACATCGCAAACTAGTTCACTAATGTTAAGAAGATCTCCCTCCAAGGTCTTCATTGTCTTTGTATTCTTCCGTGCAGTTGGCTTCTCCTGGGTGCGCGACCTCTTGAGTTGGGTCGATTGCGTTGTGCATTCCTCTGCCTCAACCTCCCCCTGTATGTTATGCTTTGTGGACATTTCCTGACCTTCCTCGGTGTCCTCAGTGGGTGCGGTTGTGGTTTTTGGCATCCGTGCAGTTGCTGCTACCTCAACCACCTTGTGCTGCGTGGCCGCTTCCTGTTCCTGGTGCTTTCTTTCCACCAACTTCGCGATGCGCAGCTTGGCTTCCTTCTTCCGCTACTATGCTGCAATTTTGTCTAATTCTGCCAAGTCCGGAGCCTACCACTCTAGAGACCATGCTAACATTACATCGAAGATTGCATTGTCTGTTGCAATGAAGGGAAGCTTCATCCATGTTCGGGTTGGATCTTTTCTTGCCCGGATATACAGATTATGCATATCCACCTTGAATTTGACTGCACTTTTCAAACCGTTGTATACTGTCGAGGAAAATCACGGCCTGTGGTTGATCCATGTTTGGATGCGTGGATCCATGAACACCCAAAACACCTTGATCTCGCAAACCCTCGTTGCGTCTTTCGTTTCCCAGAGCGAGGTGTACCTTGCGGCTTCAGGTAGGTTCTTCTCAATGGTGGGGAATTGGCTGTCCTCCGGCAGCTCCCCTGCAACCAACAGGATGGATAAGAGCAACCATGCATAGTGGAAGGTCTTACCATACTCCTGGGCCTCTCTACAATTTGTCAGGAATTCATCACAAAGAAACTGTGCACTGTTGAACTGGACCCCCTCTACACACTGCTCCACCAATGCAATTATAGACGCTGGCACCTCGTCTGCGTGGCATTTCCTCATGAGCTTGCCGGCCAGCAGCTGAGTGGTGATGTGTACCCCTCGGTCCTTGATTCTTGCTATGTCATACCCTCGCTTCCACTTTTCCATCTTATATTTGGCCTTCATAGCATCTGCGATGCCCAAGTCACTTCTCTTTCCTGCTATGGCTGTGGGATTGTTTCCTTTGATGGGCAGCCGAGAAATTCAGTGAATTAAGTCAGCTGTGATGGGAACCGGCTCCTCCAACCAGAGATACCCATCATGTACTAGACACAGTAGCTGACGGATGAAAAAAATTGTGATGGGCACGCGGTGGTAGTGGGGTATCCACCGCAGATGTAGTAATCCAACCTTCTCCACACCACGTAACCATTTCTACTGCAATAATTGCTCTACGGCCAGCTGTGGGAACTTCTCACTATCTCCAAGGTCCCAATATTTGAACTTTATATTAGGTATCCGTCCCAGCGGCAGACCATCAATTCTTATTTCGTCTGGAAGAAGCGGGGTCTGGAGCGCACTCTTTATGGCCTCCAAGTCCTTCAGTATCCTGGTTGTACCTTTCCACAAGGGGATGTAGGGGGGTAACTTTATCACTGAAGGTACTTCAGAAAAATTCTCTGCCTCATCATCCTGTGCTTCAATTTGGGCAATCAGGGCTTGCAAATCTTCCTCCTCTTCCTCTGTTTCAACAGTGAAAGCTTTACCCTTCTCCACCATTGAAACTTTACCAACTCGTGGGTTCCGTAGTGATACCCGGATTGGTCCCATTTCTTACTTGTTCTTCTATGGGCATGGTGTGCATGGGGACTTGGGAACCTCTGGTTCAATTACTGCCTCTCCAGGATCCTCACGGGGCTCTGGGGTTACTTCCGCAACTCGCACTCTGGTTCTTGCAGCCGACATTGTTTCTACACTGGACTCGCTCGGTCGCATACTCACAGGTGGCAAGGTAGCTCGGTGCTCAATGCTCTATCCTGGCTCAAATCTGAAACAACCAAGTGTTGCCTCGAGGCTTCTGTTACAGGGAAAAGTGTCTATTTAGAACCGCTCTATCCCACTAAGGTGTGATAGCTGCCTTAGAAACAAACAGAGAAAAACTACTTTTGTTTTTCCTTTATGAATTATAGATAGAGAGGAACATAAAGACCAACCTCTGTCTTGCGCTAATCCTTCAATTCGATCCCTCTCTTCTTTGATAGTCCTCAGCTACCCGCTCCCTTGCACGCCCAGCTTCACAAAGTACCTGTAAGATCACAGAAGCATAGCACTATACAAAGACATGGATCTATAATCATAAACAATCTAGGATCAGATGTAAATTGACCATACAAATGTAACAAGCATCAATGATACAAAAGCATGGAGGAAAACTCAAATAGTTTTTATTGATAAACAAGAAAAGAGCCAGGAGGAGTTACAACCAGTTGTTCCGACCCAGCATCAACCTCCCAACAAAGAAGCCCCTCTTCACCTCAAACAAAGCTTAGATCACCCAACGATCTGATGTTTGTGTCAGAAAACCAACAACAATTCCTTACAATATGCAAAATTCCAGCCTCCGGATCTCTGAGATGAGGGATCCATATATAGATATCTGTAAGGGGGATGAGTCAGCTTGTGATTTGATTAGTTTCTTCTCTCTGATAGTTCTTGCTTCCACTTGGAGACTGAGGGCCTCTTACTCATCTTTGGTCGAATTCAGTGAGGCAAGTGTCACGGGAGAAGATTCTGGAAGCTTCCATTGCCTCTCCACCTCGCGGAATGACACTGCCATTTGTCATTTCTCGCCCATTGCACCCCACAGAAGGGAATTTTGAAATGCAACGCACCCTCACAGTGTATTTGGGTGAGATGCAACGCACCTAGCCAGTGGAGCAGCTGCAATGATCCTGTTTTGACCAATTCTGAGCAGTTTCTCATGGAGAACTTCTAGGAGAAGCTGTAATCTGTTGACCTTGTTCCTTTAGGGGTTAGAACAACACTTTTAGGGACTTAGGAGCCCTTGGTTTATGGACATTTCATGCTTGGGGTTGTAGGGCCCAAAAATGTCTATAACAGTTGCCCCCTAAAGTATGAGGCCGTTAATCTTTTAGTGTCGGGTGAAATGCTTTATTATGAGGATCCGAAGTTCTTTCAATGCTGGGAGGAGACCTGTAATAAGATACAATACAATACATTATCTTCATACTATTTTCATGATCTAGCTGAGGCGGGCATTCCCATGCTCAGCTTTATAAATTCATTTTTATGTACATAGGACAGACAATCGTCTGAGTGTAGACTGATGATTCTGATAGAGCCATCATCCTTTTGGGTGGATGATTATCTGTGCAGCAATGATGTACATTTAATTTCTTTATTTCCCTGAATATATATCGCAGCCCGGATGGATGAAACTAGATCCGGGGTCTTCAATCTCGTCCGATCTTCACTCAAAGTACAAGTCGATCCATGTGAGAAATGTTCTGAAGTCAAACATGGAAAGACATCACTTGATTACCAGTCAATGATTTAAACTGTTAACAAGCGCGAGAGGAATCATCGATAATGATAATGACCCTCAAGGTACTGCAGTACAATTCACGTGGTGTGAATAAAGGACTTGGCGTCGAACACCACGCAAAATCTTTCGGTCGAAGGCCATTGATGTAAACCTGTCGCCAGAAGTGAGAAACTTGCCATTGAGGCATGCAAGCTTCAAAGTACTGAATGGGGTGTTCCTAGATCAACTTCTTGGATAATGAGCTGATGTCGACAAGAAGTGATCCGTCACAGGAGGGCCTTAATGAATCCCACATCAATGACACGGAACAGAGCAAATGATTTTAATGGAGGTGAAAACGATCTGGTGATATAAGGTTCAGGGTGGTGGTCATGAAAGAATGGAGTATAATGTATGGTAGTGGGTGAGACACAGGTGAATTCTCTGAATGACTTCTCTTGAACATATCGGTGACACTGATGTGATGGATTGGTAGCATTAACCCCAAATGTGGATGGTATGGCGTGACCATGGTGATGTGACCGGTGAATGAAACAACCCAACTCGACTCGGACACGGAGCGGAAGTGTCATGTTCAAGAGCGACTTGCTACCAACAAAGTTTCTTTGTGTTTTCTTCCCAATTTTCCCCAGTCATTGCTGACCAGTACCTCTTTATTTTTGTCAAGCTTGAGGAGGATAACATATGCTTGTTCTATAATTTGCCCTTCGGGCAAACCCATCACTATGTTTTAACGAGCCTAGCGATAGTGAAACTCGTTCTCGTCTATAGACAAGTTTGTCGCTATTAATCTTTTTAACGAGTTTAACGACAAAGATAACTCGGTCCTTTTCAATCTTAGAGAGTCTGAAAAGGAACGTAAAGGTAACTCCAAAATTCCTTTTTCGTCATCTAATCCCTTAAGTCCGAAAAAGTATAAAACAATACAGAAGGGATGGATTTTCAATACTTTTAACGAGCCGAACAAAACAAGCGCTCGATCTTTTTGTGTAATAATCCCTCAAGTACAAAAAGATTAAAATCTAGAGGAGGGATAACACTTCTTGTCCCTTTAACGAGCTAGAGAGGCCAATGGCTCAGCAATCTTTTCATTTTTTACGAGTCAGTTGAAAAGAGCTTAAAGGAGACTCGTCTTTTGAGGAACGAGTGATAAAACAGGTAGCAGCTGATTCCAGGTAAGGTTTGGAATTTTCCAATCACGGCAGTGTCACAAGGATGGCTACTGAAATCACTCTTCGCAGCTGTTCCTCAAAATGGGTAAACAATCAAATGGAGGTGAATGATCGGCCAATGAAAAAGTGGAGGTGATGGTGCAAACACGAACAAGGCTTTAACGGATGAAGTACTACATTCACGATGGTTATTTACCGGGGAATAGTTCATTTTTTAACGAGCTTAAACGTGGGTGGAAACATTTACTCATGTCTTATGTTTATTTGTTAACGAGCTTGAACTATGTGCTAAAACTGCTCGATCAATCCAGTCGTGTGATAAGAATGTCTCATATAAAACGGCAACTTTTAGAGTTTTGCCCCACATCCTTTCTTTATGCAAGTTAGGAGACAACCAATCCTACAAGTTTAAAGGGTTAGAGGTCCTACAAATTTAAAAAATAAATAGTTTCTCTTCGCTTGCACGCCAAAAGGCTGGCATGCCCCCAGGTATAAAACAGAGTTTCAAGGTTACCCCTTCTTTAGTCCATTAAAACATTTGTTTTACCGAGAGAGGCCTACCTCTTACAGGTTACCAAAGATTGTTCCATTTACAGCGCAAAAAAAACACTTCTTCGGCGATGTCTACCGAAATAGACAAAGGTGAGTGAAGGAGGCTACTCCACTCACATAACTTTGACAAAAGAATCTTGTTCTAGAATAACCCCCTCTTCCAATCACGGACGGGGGTACAGATTAGTCATATTCTCTCGTGGAAACCTACCCTATACCCGAAGTCTTCCTGCCGAAGCAGACCAGGGTGCATGTCCGCTGGGTTTCAGTCATGTCCCCCCGAATCACTCGTGCTCATCAGGAGGACGGACTGGAGATTGAGACATTTCTTGCGTGAAAAGACCATTTATGGATGGTATATGACTATTTGCTCTGTATGATCCGGGAAATGAAAGCTGGTCTATGAGCTTGACCACTCTTCCTTCGTGCGGAAAACACATTACTCTAAAGAGTGAGGAGACAATTGCTCCCATGTAATAAATATAGTCTCGTCCAAGGAGTAGATTGTAATCCAGGGGTCCTTGGACTACCATCACGTTCATGTGAACGGTTTTCCCTCTCAATATTATGGGCACATCGGGAAGGATCCCTAACGGTCGACTGGTTCCTTTATCTAAACCTGTTAGATTTCTCATCTCAGGCAAAAGCGATGGCGAACCAAGCGCTTTCCAAGAAGTTGAGGAAAGGATACTCACAGAAGCCCCCTCATCTGTCATGGTACCATCCATAACCATTCTATATATTTGAACAATGATTCGGAATGGTACACTAGTTGGTAAACGGGGTCTGCCTAGTTGATTCCAGTCGAAGGAGACAGCTAGGTTGCTTGGAGGTGGGACCGAATAGACGGTCGGGTACAACTCTGACGAACTTCCTTCGTGCGGTAAAGTAATGGGTAAATTGCCCCCATGTTCGTTGGAGTCTGTGCTTATGAAAAGAATTTGGATGGTGTCATCCTTGTTCTCTTCAATGACTGTATCATCTGAAGATGGAACCTCTGAAGGCAAGACCGAGTCAACTGCCGCCTCGACCTTTTGACTTTCGTCTGGTATCGGTTTAGATGGTTTATCTTCAATGACAGATGCTTCGGCCGACCACCTGAGCGGGCCAGCCGGCTTTTCAACTATTGACGGACTCGGCAAGAGTTTTTTATATCCAGGAGGAAGTCGTTGTTAGGATATTCCGACACATAGGAAATAGTTAAGTTCAACTTGGTCTAGTATAGAGTTAGGTATAGAGTTAGGTAAAGTGTGTTTCTTTACCGTTGTACATTTTGTAACTTACAATCCGACGGTCACGATATGTAGTGATCTGACGGTTCACTCTCTCCTCGGTATTACCGGCACTTGATCCGTGGCTTGACACCCGATTGGTCCATGAGTTCTATTTAAAGCGCATGGAGGGTCATTGTTCGGGTAATCCGTCGATGAGAGAAAGCTTATGTAAATTTTCCTTATTTGATTAATAAATTGCCTGAAGTGGCCACGTTGGCTCAGGCCGTGGACTGTTTCCCTCTTTGAGGGTTTTAACCACGTCAAAAATACTGGTGTATTGATTTGAGATCTGGTTGTGAGCGGTGTCCTTTTGGTGTTCTTTCTGAGGAACTTACCCTGTAAATTCCTACATGGTATCAGAGCTATTTGAGGGCCGCGTCTGTTGGTGATCCAAATCTGAAGCCGGTAGAACTGCATGCGGCTGTCGTTTCCTAGATCTACTATCTCTGACTGCTTTCGGGCCGAGAGGACTGCTCTGTTGTGTTCGGAGCATCTGTTCCAGTGAGGAACCCCTTTCGTTTCACGCGAAAAGGTTTCCGGTAGCCCTATCTTCGTCATTTTTAAGATCTGGAGGTATACAGTGTTTATCTGCAGTTTACTGTTATTTTCTCTCTGGTTATTTCGTTTTCTGTTTATTTAGCTTTTTTTTATTACCGGATCTATACCTTTCATTTCTGCGTATGCTCTTTGCCCTGCGACTCTGTGCGATCTGGGCAAATCAGAAACAGAAAGGAAGCTTTTTTTCTCATGTGTATGCTCTTTTCCCTGCACCTTAGTGTGATCTTGGAAAATCAAAAACATTGAGAAAAATATTTAGTTTCCGGCTAAAGCTAACTTCGAGCCGTAAGGTTCGTTTTTCTATGCATATTCGTGTTGGGTTTTGTGTTTTTGTTTTGTAGGAAAAAAGAGTTTTCTCAAGGAAAGCACGCAACCCAAGGCCCCCCCCCCCTCTCCCTCTCTCTCTCTCAAATTTTTTGTATAGCTCAATTGGTTCAAAGCTATTTTAAGAGAGTAGAGGTCTTGGGTTCAAATCTCCATTTTGTGGGGGCGTTTTTTTCATTCCCGCACATTCGCGCACTTTGCCGGCAACTTCAACAAATTGTTTTCAAAAAGCTATAACTTCTTCATCCGGAAGCCTTTTTCAGAGCCGTTTTTTTTAAACAGCCTAATTTTTCGAGATCTATCCATTGGAACACTTACTTTTAGCATCTTCAGCTTCAGTTTTTTTAAAAATGGAAAGTCCATGCCAAGTCATTCTTGACAGCACTAACTACTTCCAATGGATATCCTACATGGAAGATTTACTTAGAAGTAAAGGTCTCTACAGAATAGCCACAGGCAAGAGAAGAAACCAAAAGATGAAGACAAGGCTGCAAAATGGGAAAATAGACAAGATCAAGCACGTGGTTTGATAGGGATGTCTATTTCTCCTGATCTTAGATTCCATATTGCAGAACTTGATACTCCTCATGAAGCATTGGAACAAATCACTAAAGTTTTTGGGATTAAAAATGAAATTAGAGCTCATCAACTTGAAAATGAGTTGCTTACATTGGATCCTAATAATTTTTCTTGCATTGAAGATTTCTTGTCCAAATTCAAGACCCTTAGATATCTCTTGGAAGGTGTTAAGGTTAAGAAAGAAGATAGTAACCTTATTTATTCCATCCTTACTAAGTTGGGACCAGCCTACTCTATATTTGTTTCCACCTTCCATTCTACAAGGGAAGCTTTCATTTGTCAAGGAAAAGACTACAAGGCCCCTTCCTTTGACTCTTTTTGTGATTCTTTAATAAGAGAACAAGAAAAACTCTTACACCTTGGTCTTCTTAATCTTGGCAACTCTTCCAAGAAAGCGTTAGCCGCCCAGCAGCAACCAAATTCAAAGAATCCTAAGAATTCATATCCTAAAAAGAATGGTCCTAAACCAAACAAGGGTCCTAAGAAAACTCAGCCTCAAAATGAAAGATCATTTCAGCAAAATGATAAGACCAATAAAAACAAATGGAAGAAGACTGATAGACATTGTAACTTTTGTAATCGAGATGGCCACTTAGAATCTAAATGCTTTAAGAAGATGGAAGCCTTGGAAGCCGCAATGAAGAAACATAACATCCATGTGGAGCATTCTTCAACTTCAACTTCAACTTCATCTTCAGGAATGGCACTTTCTGCATGTCGTTGTCAATCATCTCAGTCTGGTTATGCATTAAATGTATCTTCTTCTTCTCATTCTCATGAGTGGCTCATTGATTCTGGAGCCTCTTATCACATGGCCAAAAACAAAGCCATGTTTTCTTCTTTAAATGATTGTAACACCAAAAATATATATGTTGGTGATGATAGATCTCTTAATGTTTTAGGGACTGGAACTGTTCATCTAGACAATGGTCAGTTTAATGATGTACTATGTGTTCCAACATTATCCTGCAACCTTCTATCTGTATATCAGATAACTCATTCAGGTGAAGGTAAAATTGTTGAATTTTCACCTCATGATGTTGTAATCAAGGATCTAAGAGATCCTAAACAGATTCTAGCTACTGGTATTGCTGATGATTCCACAAGGTTGTATAAGTTTCACAACTTTGGGTCATAAAATCTTCCCTCAGTATTTGTTGCTCATAATGATGAAGTGAGCAAACTTTGGCATGAGCGATTTGGTCACTTAAACTATCGCTCCCTTCAGCATCTATGTAAAGAAAATATGGTGACAGGTCTTTCTATGGTATCTTGCAGAGATGGTGTTTGTTCCGGATGTGTACTCGGAAAACATCATCGGGACAGTTTTGAAAAACGTGCCTCTTGGCACGCCTCAGCCCCTTTACAGCTTGTGCACAGTGATTTATGTGGTCCACTTCCTGTTGCTTCATTCTCTGGCTGCAAGTATTTCTTAACTTTTATTGATGATTTCTCCAGACGCACTTGGGTATACTTCTTAAAACTCAAGAGCAAAGTATTTAACACATTTTTGGCCTTCAAAGCCTTTGTCGAAAAACAATCTGGACATCAAATTCTTAAGCTAAGAACTGATAATGGTGGAGAATATGTTAAAAACACATTCATCAACTTTTGCACAGAAAATGGAATTCAAATGCAACATACTGTTCCATACACTCCACAACAAAATGGTGTAGCTGAAAGGAAAAATCGCACCTTAAAGGAAATGGCTAATTGTATGCTGCAATCTAAAGGACTCAGTCTTAGTTTTTGGGCCGAAGCAATTAATTGTGCAAATTATATAATAAAGCGCACTCCTACTAAGGTTCTAAAGAATATCACTCCAGAAGAAGCTTGGAGTTCCATTAAACCAGATGTAAGTCACTTTCGTGTTTTTGGAAGTGAAGCATGGGCCCATATTCCAGATGAAAAGCATAAAGCTTTAGAACCTAAGAGTGAGAAATGTACTTTTGTTGGATATTCCGAAGATGTAAAAGGTTATAGACTTATTCCATTTAAGTCCAAAAATGTTATCATTAGAAGAGATGTAAAATTTGATGAAAATAAATCGGCCTGCGAGCCTAGTCCGGCGGATGTGCCACCTCTTCCTATCTCTTCTACTTTTGAAAAAATTTCTTCTTCAGATGATGAAAGTGAGGATGACAATCATCCCCCACCTTCTCAGGATCCTCAACTTCCACGATGGGTCCGTGCTACTCGGGATGCAGCAGGTGATCTTGCCGGTGATCCTACAGATCAGCGACGTACACGTTCTCAGTTTGAAAGAGCCTCTTCTTTACTGGCTCAAGCTCCAGTAAATCATGATCCTGACACTTTTGCAGAAGCTTCAGGCCATCCACATTGGGAAGCAGCTATGAATGAAGAATATCATTCATTTTTGGCGAATGATACATGGGATCTTGTTCCTCTACCAAAGGGACGCAAACTTGTTAGATGTAAATGGGTTTACAGAACCAAGTATGGACCAGATGGGAAAGTTGATAAACATAAAGATCGTCTTGTTGCTAAGGGCTTTTCACAGGTTGAAGGCATTGACTACACTGAAACCTTCTCCCCTGTTGCCAAAATGAACTCTATCCGCCTTGTTCTTTCCCTTGCTGCCTCTTTAAAATGGGAAGTCCATCAGATGGATGTTAAATCTGCCTTCTTGCATGGGGACTTGCATGAAGAAATCTATATGGAACAACCCATTGGCTTCATCCAAACAGACTCCAGCCTTGTATGTCGACTTAAGAAATCTCTTTATGGTCTTAAGCAAGCTCCTCGGGCTTGGTATGCCAAAATGGATAGCTTTCTTTTAGAATCTGGCTTTTCTAGGTGTTATTCTGACAATACTGTCTACACCAAGAAAGTGGGAAACTCTCTTATCATCCTTGTTCTTTATGTTGATGATCTTATTCTTACTGGTAGTGATCCCAACCTTATAAACCATGTAAAGTCCAACCTTAAAAAGAAATTTGAAATGACAGACTTAGGACACTTACACTATTTTCTCGGTCTTCAAGTCTTGCAATCCAAGGAGGGTATTTCCCTTTCCCAGTCCAAGTATGCTTGTGATATTCTTCGTCATTTTCACATGGAAGACTGTAAGCCAGCCCCTTCTCCCTTTCAGTCTGGAGTCAAACTTTCAGTCTCTTGTACTTCTCCTGAAATTGATGCTACCTTATACCGTCAACTTGTAGGAAAACTCTTGTATTTAACCCATACTCGTCCTGACCTTTCCTTTGTTGTTGGCCTTGTTGCTCGTTTTATGCAAAACCCCCGTGAAAGTCATTGGAAAAGAATACTTCGTTATGTTCGAGGTACAGTACAGTTTGGGATTCATTATAGTGCCAAAACAGCTCCTCTATTAGTCGGTTTCACTGATTCTGATTGGGCTGGTGACCCTGATGATCGGAAGTCTACTGCCGGTTATGTCTTCACTCTTGGTTCAGGACCTATTACATGGGCTTGTAAGAAACAGGCTGCCATTTCTCTTTCGTCAGCAGAAGCAGAGTATCGTGGTGCCGTGGAAGCTAGTAAGGAAGCCTTGTGGCTTCATCAGATCCTATCAGAGTTTGGCTTTGAGCAGCAGCATCCAACCACACTTTGGTGTGATAATCAAAGTGCCATTCAGCTATGCAAAGATCCAGTCCAGCATCAGCGCAGCAAACACATTGAACTACACATGCACTTCATCAGAAAGCTCATTCATGACCATGTTCTTGAAGTGCAATATTGTTCAACAGATGATCAGGTTGCAGACATCTTCACAAAGGCTCTCACAGAGGCGAAGTTCACTAAACTTCGATATATGCTTGGAGTTCAGGAAGTTGTCACTAAGGGGGGATAGGCTCTAGTGCCTCCTTCCTTCTCCTATTGTGTCATATTTGTAAATCCTTCAATCCTATCCCAAGTTGTTCTTAAGGGGGGATGTTAGGATATTCCGACACATAGGAAATAGTTAAGTTCAACTTGGTCTAGTATAGAGTTAGGTAAAGTGTGTTTCTTTACCGTTGTACATTTTGTAACTTACAATCCGACGGTCATGATATGTAGTGATCCGACGGCTCACTCTCTCCTCGGTATTACCGACACTTGATCCGTGGCTTGACACCTGATTGGTCCATGAGTTCTATTTAAAGCGCATGGAGGGTCATTGTTCGGGTAATCCGTCGATGAGAGAAAGCTTATGTAAATTTTCATTCTTTGATTAATAAATTGCCTGAAGTGGCCACGTTGGCTCAGGCTGTGGACTATTTCCCTCTTTGAGGGTTTTAACCACGTCAAAAATACTAGTGTATTGATTTGAGATCTGGTTGTGAGCGGTGTCCTTTTGGTGTTCTTTCTGAGGAACTTACCCTGTAAATTCCTACAGTCGTAACGGTGAAACCGGACGATCGTCCAAAACTCTTTTAGCTTCATCTAAGAAGGGACAACGGTGGACGACATGATCACCTTCACACAATTTACAAGGAAATCTATATTTTCCTTTTTGTCCTAGGGCTTCACTTTCACTAGTTGACGGTGTGTTTTCAACATGATCATCAGAGGTTGATGACACCGGGTTGTGAAAATGAGGAGACCAGTCCCTTAAGATCCGAGGGATACAAGGACAATCTCTGTGATAGTGGTCTCCCTTGCAAATGACACATGGAGATTTAGGCCTGGTCAGTGCAGTGTGTGGATTTTCGGTAGACGACACTCGTTTGCCCCCATTCGCTTTTGGCTCCTTCTTCTTCTTCTCTTTCTTCTTCTTTTCTTTCTTCTGCTTAGGTACTTGATTTTTGGCTTTACCAGCCCCATCAAGCGAAGAGGAAGGAGGAGAGGAAGAATTAGAGGAAGTAGAAGGTTGGTGGGTAACTCTAGACTCGTCTAATGCTGATTCGATTGTTCAGGAATTGTGGTGTTCTGAACGACAGAGGTTGAGAAGAGCCATACCGGAAAACCAATTGTCAGTCCTGGAAGCGACAATGTGGCCATATGGGGTGCACCAACATCTCCCCAAGAGGAGAAGGGATTGGGATTTCCTCCAAGGGGAATCCCTTGGTTGGTGGATTCCATTTTCTCAACCCAAGATCAACGTAGGAAAGGGGTAATGAATATTCCGTTTAAAATAAATTTTAGGCGCTTTGACACAACTTGTTTTTTCAGTTTTTAAGAGTCGAGAAAAAACAAAAGATGACTCTAGTCTCCTTCGATTTTTAATGAGTCTGAAGTGACAAGTGCTCAGATGGACCTTTTCCATTAAGGAGTCTGAAAAGGAACGAAAGGGACTGCTCTGGAAATCTAGGTAGAGGGAGTACCAAACCAATCGCAAAACTGCAAAATACTTTTTACGGTACGGCAGTCAATCTTCCCGAATGCTATGTTCAGTGCATTGCGATCGATAGGGCAGTAGACACGGCTTCCTGTGGATAAAGGATTAAGCCTATTGGGGTCTCCCAAAATATACTCGACGGTACGTGGGAGCACAAGTCTGTACTGGCACTTATCGTCTCAAAGTGGAGGAATCACCCAACCATCAGTGAGAACAACAGTTACCAAGATTTACGACGCCGGAATACGTCTCTAGCCTAGACTTCTAAATGTTGTGCGTTAAGTTCCAAAGCATTGTTAGATTCACTGAATTTATTTTAAGTTGATCTTGTTTATGAAGTTTGCCTTTTGGGTTCACCACGAGATGTAGATGTAATTCCTAAAATGCAATATAAGATGATAAACAAACTTTTTATCTCCTTTATGCAATGAAAATCCTAGCTACTAGGGAAAGGAAAGACATAATCTTTTCACAAAGAGCAAAGAGCACACTCTAAATGCACTTTCCTAAATCAAGCCAGTCAGACTGTCTATATGCAAATGCGCATGCATGTATTTGTTTTTCGACTTTCTTAGTTTATGAATGCTAAAAAGAAAGTGGATGCACAAATCTGAATTTCTTTTCAAGCAACAAATATAAACAAGTTTCTTTTTGAAATAAAAAAATGGAGACGATTACAACACCTTACGATTTTGAAATGAATACTTGTTTTTGACACTAGAAAATTACAAATTCAAACCAAAAGCAATAGTAACAGGATAATCGACCATCAACAGCAATCAAACTCTTTCCTAGGACTGAAATTGACACTTGCAACAGTTTCAAATCAAAGGGCGATAGTACGATTATGCTACTTTTGCAAAGGAGAACTGTAAACGACTCAACAAACACACAAAAACATCTACAGTTCTTTTGTACAAAGGAGGCGGAATAACAGTAAGGAAAAGGGGTTTCAAATAGACATATATTGATCACAGGAAGTAGAATTCAAGAATAGAACTGGAAAGAATGAATCACAGAAGCCACAACTGCACAGAGCTAGTCTGATCAGCGCACCTATAACACAAAGAATCTGAAATGCGGCGCAGGTTGTCCACTCGGGAAGTGCACTAAAATTCAGAATCTCTAAACAGTACCTGCGTTGGGCCAGAAACGAGACTCTGTTCAGGTTCCGGGTCACAATTTGCAGTTCAGTTCTTGGGTTTTGGCCGAGTAAAAAGCAATCAGTAATGCAACAATCAGGGGTAGATCTAAGGAGGATCTAAGAGCTATCACAAGGGCAATCAGATAGTTTTTGAATCAGTTGTTTAAATCATAAACAGATCCAGTAGACGGATTGAAGTAGCAGTTGTCTACTTTGCATTTGTTATGGCAAATGCAGTTCGAATGCTACTTGTAAGTTTATGAAACAAACAACAAAGAATGATAAACAAATAAACTAATTAGCTCCCCAGCGGAGTCGCCATTTTGTTACATTGAAAAGTGTCTATTTAGAACCGCTCTATCCGACTAAGGTGTGACAGCTTCCTTAGAAACAAACAGAGAAAAACTACTTTTGTTTTTCCTTTATGAATTATAGATAGAGAGGAACAGAAAGACCAACCTCTGTCTTGCGCTAATCCTTCAATTCGATCCCTCTCTTCTTTGATAGTCCTCAGCTACCCGCTCCCTTGCACGCCCAGCTTCACAAAGTACCTGTAAGATCACAGAAGCATAGAACTATACAAAGACATGGATCTATAATCATAAACAATCTAGGATCAGATGTAAATTGACCATACAAATGTAACAAACATCGATGATACAAAAGCATGGAGGAAAACTCAAATAGTTTTTATTGATAAACAAGAAAAGAGCCAGGAGGAGTTACAACCAGTTGTTCCAACCCAGCATCAACCTCCCAGCAAAGAAGCCCCTCTTCACCTCAAACAAAGCCTAGATCACCCAACAATCTGATGTTTGTCTCAGAAAACCAACAACAATTCCTTACAATATGCAAAATTCCAGCCTCCGCATCTCTGAGATGAGGGATCCATATATAGATATCTGTAAGGGGGATGAGTCAGCTTGTGATTTGATTAGTGTCTTCTCTCTGATAGTTCTTGCTTCCACTTGGAGACTGAGGGCCTCTTACTCATCTTTGGTCGAATTCAGTGAGGCAAGTGTCACAGGAGAAGATTCTGGAAGCTTCCATTGCCTCTCCACCTCGTGGAATGACACTGCCATTTTTCATTTCTCACCCATCACACCCCACAGAAGGGACTTTTGAAATGCAACGCACCCTCACAGTGTATTTGGGTGAGATGCAACGCACCTAGCCAGTGGAGCAGCTGCAATGATCCTGTTTTGACCAATTCTGAGCAGTTTCTCATGGAGAACTTCTGGGAGAAGCTGTAATCTGTTGACCTTGTTCCTTTAGGGGTTATAACAACACTTTTAGGGACTTAGGAGCCCTTGGTTTATGGACATTTCATGCTTGGGGTTGTAGGGCCCAAAAATGTCTATAACAGCTTCCCCAAGGGATTTTATAGTATTGTTTGAATTTTTATTCGTCCGTTCCCTCCACTTCTGAGTCATTCATACCTCCTCAGCGGTAGATCATCTCGAATCTAGCTCTTAATTCTTGTCTCAATGGTCCACCGCCCACTCCTTTCTGCCTTAAATTAGACCTCTTGTCATGAACAGTTACATCAACATTCACCTCCTATCTTGCCCACGCAGCAACGTAGCCCCTTGGGCACGATCGCGATCCCTATGAAACACTGGCCCTGCATGAAACCTCCTTTCCGCGTAGCTCTCCTGCAGACTCGTTTATAGTGTTAACACGCAGGTTGTTCCCTTTGACTCCTGAGGGAATACGGCCGGGGTAACCACTAACCAAGCTTTGGATTACAGGTTCTAGCCTACCTGTAATCAGAGAGGGCTCTCTCTTTTAGTTTTAACTTTGTTTTTTGAAGATTTTAGGCTAGTTATGAGGTGAGAGTTTTGTTTGAATTTTGGTTGTCGGCTATTGTTCAAAGAAGGGCATGCAAGCATCAAAGAAAGTTCAGTCCATTGGGCATGTGGAGTCCAGAAATGAAAAGTATTTGATATCTGTGATAAAGAGAGGTTCACTGCAAGGCTAGGTGGGTATTCATGATACAAACTTTGATTTTTAGAAAAGAGACAGTATAAATTACACCAGGAAAGGCAATCAAGAGTTCTTTCACAGTGCAACACGAAATGAAGAACAAATCCTACTCAGCAGCAAAAGAGAATTACTGAATAAAGACTTATCATGTGATTAGAGAAAATAGGAGCATTTAAGAATTCCATAGTTGCAGCTAACCCTGAAGAAAACATATTTAGTAGTAAGGATTGAGTTTAGGGTGTCTTTAATGGACAAATCCTGAACTAGTCTTTTACCTTTCTACTAAGATTAATCACCATACATCACAGACAGCTTAAGTAAAAAATGAAATAGAAATACGGGTAGAAAACACTTATTGTATCACGCCATAACACGAGAATCCTGCAGCAGTCAATAGTTTCATCACATCAGGTCCAAGGCAAACTCATTCCTTTGGAAACCAACAGCTCCTTTGTATTATATCTTTCAGAGGATATACAGCCGAGTTCTTTTGAACAAATGAGTAACAACAACCCCCAATAAGCTATGCGGGGGTGCATATATACAAAATATCACAAAAATATCTCAGCACTGAGTTATTGCACAATAACTGCTCTTACCAACTTTCTAAGATATTTTTTACAAAATTAAAAGCCACTTAAATACACATACAACAGCTGTTTGCTATTTGTCAGAGATTCTTGACTTTTGGCTCTATGGGCTATCTGAGCTCCTCGCGGTGATTTTGATTGCTTTTGCCTTTATGCTGCCGTTTTAGGGCAGTGCTGTATTCGGACAGGTCATCTGTGATTCTCTAGCTATGCTTTTGGTCACTGTCCACCTCATTCAATTGCTTTCTTGTTGCTGTGAAAAACTTTTTAGACTAAAATTTAGACTTGATTTAAAGCAAAGTCTTTATCATATTCGTCCACCATTCATCAGTGGGCATTTGATGTCTCTGCATCTTGATGAGGGTCTCATCTGCCTCTGTATACTTATAATAATTAGGGGGCACTTCAAAAAGATGTTTAATTTCATGTTCTATGAAGAATAAATTTTCTAATTTATCATAAATCTCCTGCCCTGAAGGTGGGCCAACTGCTTCTGGACTGCTTGCTGTAGCTGTCAACTGATTAGCTGCATAATTGTTGACCCTTTTAGCATATTGTTCATGGGACAACAGTCTTCCTGCACTGGTCACTAGGCTGGGAAGCCCTCTGCCATGCAATGCTGTGATTTTGGTGGCAAAAGCATTGATTTCTGCTTGAATATCTTGGCACTTTCTTTCTAATGTTTGCACATAGCTTCTAAGGGTGTGCACCCTTTTGATTAACAAAATTGTATCAGTCCTATCCCTGATACCCATTGATGCCAATTGAAGGCTAGTTTTATTATTCAGGACATTGATCATCCTGGTAGAAATATCAGGCATACTTCCCAGAGAGGCTCTGGCCCTTTGGCTTTCAGCATGAGCCCTTTTCAGCAGATCCATTTGCTCATGAATTATCTCTATGTATTGCCACTGATCTGTGATTGACTGGCAAATCTTAGCCCACAGGATCTTCTTGACCTCAGTTATGACCTTGCTCATGGTGAGCTCCTTTTCAAGCTCTTTTATCCTTCTTTCTAGTGTCCTAACTTCCCTGGTCTTTTCTGCCTCTTGCTGATTAGATTTATCATATTTCTCATCTAACTGGGCCAGCTTTTCTTTGGCATCCTTCAGCTCGTTCATTTGGGTTTCAAGAGCTTGCAGCTCCTTCATCATATCTCTCATACCGAGGCCTGGGGCTTGCTCTGCTGCTGCTTCTTTTTCTGTGGGTTGAGGGCCAGCAGTTGAGGTACTTGCTCCTGTTGTTTGTACCAGGGGAGGACTTATAATTTGGGGAGGCTCCTCAAGATTTATTACTGGTTGAGAGGGCTGAGGTACCTGCTCTCCTTGTTTTTGTTTCAGGGCTGCCTCTAATGCACCCTCTGTTGCTATCAATCGCCCTTCTGTTTCTACCAATTGCTTGTGTAGTGTCAACAGCATGGCAGCTACATCTTGATCCTTTCTCTGCTGGGCAACATCTTCTGTTTGGGGATGAAGGGTTGCTGGAAGTTTGACCATCTTCCTCAAAGCTGATATATCTTCATCCTTTTTCTTCATTAGTGCCTGCACAGCTTTGGGATCACTTGGGTCATGCCCAAGCTCTATAATGATATCTTCCAAAGACCTAATCCTGTTGTCTTTGGCTTGAGAAGAAGCTTTCTCCAATTCTAGTTGGGCAGTAGTATTATGGAGAGAATTTTGCAGTTTGTGTGCTAGAAGTGTTTTATCCGCAAGAGTAGAGTAGACCATCTCACCCGTTTGCTTGTGTAGCTCTATTTGGTCCATTGGGTGGATGTCCTTTGCAAACACTTCTAGGTTGGTCCTGATGTAATCTGCAGCTGACTGTGGCTGCAGCAAGGCAGGCATGAAATGGCTCATAGTCATCTTCCCTTCTGCAATGTCATATGCTGACATGAGCCTCTGTTGGTTGGTGGGAGCCATCTTGAGCAAATGATTGTAAAGCTGGAGTCTGACTGGCTCATTCCTAGCTTTTATATCCATAAATTGTTTCTTGATTCCAGACTCTGCCCTTCTTTGCTGGCTTGAGGAGCTGACCTCTCCTCCAAGTGGTCTTTCTTGTTCCTGTTGGAAGGAATTGGCTGATGCTTCCATGCTAGGGGGGCCCATACCCATGGATGGTCCAATAGGCATCTCTTCTTCAGAAAAATGGTTTAATCTTTGCCTTTTCTCCCCTTGTTGACTTGTTGATGTAGTGAGGGGAGTTTCTTGCTGTCTGTCCCTCTTCCTAGTTCTCTCTTCATTTATTGGGGTCTGAAGTACCGAGGTATCCATTGTTGTTTCCTACCTTGGAGGCACATTTTCTTGAGCCTGTTGCTCTGTGGATACAGGGGCCTCAGCCATTTCCTCTTGTTGTTCTGCCTGTTCTTTCTGCCATTCTGTGGTTGGGAGTGTCTGCTCCTGCTCCATTTCTTTTCCCTTATCTGTGCTAGCTGCTTGAGGAATAGTTTGAGTTGCTTGTTGGGGAGCTGTAGAAGATGAGGCAGCTGCTCCAAGTTGAGTATGATAAGAAGAAGAAACCTGTCCACAATATTCCAAGTCATCTTCCTTCTCAAGTTTATTTGCTTCTTTTTGTGCTATTTCCTCTTTAGAACTTGCCTCTTCTAAGGTGCCCTCTTTCCATCTTAACAGATTTGCATATTTTTCAATATGAGGCAACCTGAAATGATCATAGCTAGCCAACTTATATTTGACCCTTCTAAGACTAATGAAATGATTGGGATCATAGGGTATCCAAAGGAAACTGGTTTGCAACCCGAGGCGTTGCAGGATCTTATCTGCTTCTTGCCATGCTTCTTCTCTTTTATTATAAATAAATGGGCCTAGCTGGTTTCTGACTTTGAGTTGTACCTTCTTAATTTTTTTGTGGAAATGGATCATGTCTGCATTTCCAAATTGTCTGAAATATTCTAAAGCAAAAAGTCTCATAGGGACCTATCTTGGTAGCCTATATGGGGCTAACTCACAACCATATATTCTGATCACTGTATGGTGTTGGTAAAAGTACCAATCCCCAATGCCGTAGGCCTTTGAGAGCTGGAGGATTCTTTGCATCTCATCTGTCAATCCTGGAGGAGGAGAACTCAATAGCAAGGACATGGCTGGATGGATAAAAAGGTCTATGAATTCACAGTAGCTATATGGTGAAAAAGATATGTGATGAAAGATTGAAGACCAAAATACCACAGACCTTTAGTTTCCCTGAGCATCAAACTTCTTGAGAGTAATAGGGAAGCTATTAGGCTGATAAAATAGGAACAAGTGATAGATGTAAGAACTGTATCTAAATATCCTTTCCCTCTCTAAATTCATCAATTGCTCATGAATTTTATTGGCAATGTATGTAGCATAATCATAGTGAACAGAAGGAGGCTTTCCAGGGGAGAAGACAGACATCATGGCCATAATGGTTTCATCAACATCCTCAGTTGATCTGTATCTCAGGACATAACTGATCATATCCAGAAGCATTTTGCCCAACTCATTGAGATATACATTTCCAATAGGAGGAGTCCTCACAGTTTGAGAGCCTGATTGAATGAATAGTTGATTAATCTCTATGATTTGGGCACTGGACAGCTTGCCTCCTTGCTTTATCAAGTCCATCATAGATAGAGGAGTCAATGGCTTTGTAGTATGAAAGTGCAGCATTTGATTTATAGCCTCAGGGGTGACATGGAACAAAACTGAGCCTGAGGGACTGAGGACAGCTCTCTGACATGGGTCATAGTTGGCACTGCATCGATGGATTAAATCTGGTAGGATATTGACTTGAGGAAGATTGAAAATGGGCAAATTGGAGTCCCAAATCCCTAGAATATCATTTCCACTGAGATGTTTGGCTTTTAGCTCATTGATCAAATGAATATGATACTTGCTGTACTCTGGGATTACTTCTGCCATCTGGTAGTCTCTGTCAGCCAGGGGCAGCCATTCTAGCTCTCTTTGGGGGGCATTTAGAGGTGGAATGTTTAGAGCCACTGGTGTCTCCATGTGTTTGGTGCTCTTCAAGCAGATTTTTACTTGGGAATGTAGGCAAATGCAACTTTGTGCGGTGAATTGAGGTAAAAAGGATTTTCACTGAAAACAGGGCAGTTCTGGTGTAAAAAGGGGCACAATTGGTCAGTCTTGGGAGGAATTGAATCACTAGCAGGACAAAAAGCTTGAGTTTCAGGGGAAAATGGCAGTTCTGGGCGTTTTTTTACAGCGAAGAACGAACTGAACCAGGTGCAGGAAGAAACGGTAAATACCTGGTCACGGCGCGATGGGTGGAAGCTTATCCAAGCTGAGTTCTGGGCGGCCACGGCTTTGAATCAATTTTTTGCAGGTTGGCGGCGAGAAGGACGTAAAAATTCATGCAGGAGGCATAACAGTCTTTTTCACAAAAACGCGAAAAAACGTGATTTTGGGCGAAAATATAGGAAATTTGGCCTTTGGCGCGCTTTTCTCGGATGACGTCAGCATGACGTCATAGGTGGGGTCATGGTACGGAATGATGACGTGGCGGTCTGTGAGTGGTCCAGGTGGACGGGGGACATGGCAGACAGCTCGGGGCGATGGTGGGTCGGGCGCTGATGTGGTGCTGACTCGGCAATGGCGTGGAGGTGACGTAGGGTCGACCTGGCGGGCGGTAAGCGGAAGGCGGTAAGCGGTAATATCGGACCGCTTAAGGTACGGGTGCGGTATTGGTAGGAGGCCGCCCGATACAATTATATTGTGACGCGTGTCCAGTGCCCTACGTCACCATTCTGACAATTTCGGGCGCTAAAGTACTGCCATCGGAGGCAGCCCGATATTGATGAGGACCGTCGGATGGGAGGGCCCAGATCCGACGGTTGACGGGGAGCGAAGGTGATCGGACCATACGGCGGGGAGCGGGTAATAAATAATTATTTTTTCTGGGGATGCGCGCCAGGGCGGGACTTTAGCCTTCGGCGGGTTTTTTGGGTTTTTTCAGTGTTTTGTGGACAAAATGAGTTTATTGCTGTTTATTCACAACAAGGGGTTAGGGCTGTTAAACCAAGCGGATCTTGGTTTAATCCCAAGACATCATGTTAGCGCTATTTTGCCTTTAGCGCTTTAATTTCTTTGCGCTCTGACCTTTTGGAACTATAAGGCTATATTGCCTAGGGGAAGGGATATATACACTTTTTGGGGTTTTTTATGTACAATAGTGATATAATAATAGGGAAAAGGGGAACATAGGGAGTTAAGTAATAATGGAGTTAGTAGTTAGTATTAGATGGGAGATATGGAAGAGAGGAAGCAAACACTAAGCTTTTTAGGGAAGAAACTTAGTTATGAGAGTAGATCAAAATGAAAAGATTTTTACACAGGAAATGTGGCTCTTTATGTAACGAGAATCAACAAAAGAGTTTGAATCCTCTTATGAACAAAGGTGACAGTGGGATGTTAGAAAGAAGTTTGACAGGGAATGATTGGGAAGTTAGACATGCTTCACTTTGTTGCTACAAAATTGCTGAATAGGAAGATCTGCACTTGCCACCATGTGTTTCCTTTGCTTAGGTCAGTGATATGAAAGAAATAATGCTTCTGCAACCCCATCTACCTACCCATTCTATAGCCTAGCATTTTTTGTTACTTCAAGGAGGTTGCACTTAGACTTGCAAACCCTCATGTGCCCTTTTGTTTTCTTTTGGCATTTCCTTTTGATTTTCTATCTAAGGCTAACCTTATTACTTCCAAGGCCCCAGATTAAGCAGTTGGGAACCTTCATTCTCTACCTAACTACTAATCTGCCAAGATTAAACAGTTTGGACAGATTTCTTTCTCTAATCTTCAACAAAATTGAAACATGGCATGACCCAGCTTAGACTGTTGGATCACCCATTTAGAAGTAGGACAGTATCAAACAACTGTAGGTAAGTGTTTCCCACAAAATATGAGATCTTTGCATCACCAAAGTAGAGCATATTTGGCACTTCCCCTGCCAATCATGAAAAATGAAACCTATTGGTATAGGTAGCTAACAGTGGCTCCACTTGGGGATGGTTTTTCTACTTGAAAGACCAAGAACAGCAGGTCAGACTGCCTTGGCTTTTGACTTCTTATCAAACTTGAAAGCTTTCTCTTTGGATTTCAAAACTGGAATCTTTCACCATTGTGGAACTTCTGAAATAAAAAGCATTTTCCTGCTTATTTACAAACTTCTGAAGCTGAACTATCTGTATGTTGAAAGAAAATACTATATACAACTGATAATGTATAGGGCAAAGCCATGTTATATACATGGAAAGTAGTCAAAATAATGCTTTAACATCCGGCCATTTACAGGGCCCTCTTTAGCTTCAATTCCATCCAAATTCTTCAAGAAATAAGTATTATTTCCTTGTACTGCTTGAATTACAAAGGGTCCCCTCCAGAGGGAGTCAAATTTGCCATGCTTTCCCTTGTCTTCTCTTCTTGAATCCCATTTAAGCACTTTACCACCAAATAAGAAATCTTCAGCCTTGGTTCTTCTATCAAAGGCTTTCTTCAGTTTCTCTTGTAGGACTTGAACTCTGCTGTACACTTGATCTCTGGTTTGCTGTAAACAAATTATCTGGTTGATTCTTCTTTGCATGTCATTTGGCTCAGCCTGACTTTCTTGAAGTAGCTTCATGACAAGGACCCCCAATGCTGAAGGGAATTTGGCTTCCATTCCATAAACCAACTCATATGGGCTGACCCCAATAGATCTTTTAGTTGTTAGCCTGTCTGCCCATAAGGCATTTACAAGCTTCTTATGCCAATTTTTCTTATTCTCTTCCAATATCTTCTTAATGATGTTGATAAGACTTTTGTTAGATGATTCAGCTAAACCGTTGCCTTGAGGGTAGTATGCAGTAGAATGGCCCAAAGTGATATGGAATTTATGGAAAAAGTTCACCATCTTCTTGGATCTGAAAGCAGCAGCATTGTCTGTTATAATCTTATCAGG
Organism: Pinus tabuliformis; assembly: GCA_031772625.1. Classification (NCBI taxonomy): domain Eukaryota; kingdom Viridiplantae; phylum Streptophyta; class Pinopsida; order Pinales; family Pinaceae; genus Pinus; species Pinus tabuliformis. The sequence goes on from CM062804.1 coordinate 833,820,907, forward strand.
ACAACCAAATCTGGAAAGAATATTAGTTTCTAGGAACTGAATGATAGTAGAATCATTTGCTTGTCTGCATGGAATAGCCTCGATCCATTTAGTAAAATAATCTGTGGCTGTTAGGATCCATTTATGTTGGCCTGAAGATGAAGGATGAATTTCCCCAATGAAGTCCAAGCCCCATTGCTGAAAGGGCCTTTCTGTTGCAATAGGCTTTAAGGGAAGTGGTAGTAACTTTCTTTTTCCCTCAAACACTTGGCACTTGTGACATGAAGTGGTAAAATTTTTAACATCAGAGAACAGAGTGGGCCAATAGTAACCTTCCCTTAATATCTTATCCACAGTGGACTTCCAGTACAAATGTCCACCACAATCACCTGCATGAAATTCTTTCATAACATTGTTTGTCTCATCCATATTCAAACAATTCAACAATATACCTTCATGATTTTTCCCTAGTAAATTACCATCTATAACACAAAATCTTGAAGATTTCATTTTTAGAAACCTAGATTTGGTTCTGGACAATCCTGGGGGAGCACACAGGTTTTGCAATATATAACAGATATCAGAATACCACAGGGATTGTTCAAAGGCTGCATTGATCTTTGGAGTCGCCAGCTCCAGTTCACTGTCCAGTTGGTTAATATCCAAGGCCTGGAAGTTTGCTTCTGACATCAATTTAGCCAAACCTTGCCCCTTTATCAGTTTTGTAGGTCTGATTTCAATGTCAAATTCCAAAATGTTAGCAATCCATTTTCCTCTTCTACCCTCTAAGCTTTCTTGAGTCAATATGTCTTTCACAATGGCGTTCGGTACATAAGCAATAACATGGGAGTATAGGATGTAAATCCTAAAATCTTTGATAGCTTTAACCAAAGCATAAGCTTGCTTTTCCATGATTTGATATTTCAGAGGTGCATCTCTAAGGGCTCTACTGAAGAAAGCAATCGGTTTTTCATTCCCTTGATCATCTTTCTGCAATAAGACAGCAGCAATGGTATGCTGGGAGGCAAAAGAAAAAATGATAAATTCTCTGTCAAATTGAGGATTTGTTAAGACTGGGGTTTGGGTAAGGGCCAATTTAATACCTTCAAAAGCTTGATTTGCTTCTATTGTCCACTTTACTTTTGAATCCTTTTTTAGCATGTTGTTTAGTAATCTGATCAATTCTGCTAAGTTTGGGATGAATCTCCTTAAAAAGTTGATATTTCCCAGGAAGGTTTGTAATTCTTAAATATTTCTTGGATGGGGCATTTGCAAGATGGCTTGTATTCTGTCTGGGTCAATTCTAATGCCATCCTTTGAAATGATATGACCCAATAGCTTACCCTCTTCCAAACCAAATAGAGACTTCTTAGGATTTAAGGAAATTCCATATTTCCTACATGTTATGAATATTTGTCTCAAGTGTTTCAGATGTTCTTGGTCAGACTTTGAAAAAGGTGTGAGGTCATCTAAGTAAATAACAAGGAAATCACAAATCTCTTTAGCAAAAGCAATATCCATTGCTCTCTGAAATGTAGCTCCTGCATTTTTCAACCCAAAAGGCATTTTGACATACTTGAAAGTTCCCCATGGGGTTGTGAATGTTGTTTTATCCTGATCATCAGGGTGGACTAGGATCTGGTTAAAACCTGAAAATCCATCAAGCAATGAGATTCTTGAAGCCCCCACCACTCTTTGGAGAATGTGATCCATTTTAGGTAAGGGATAATTGTGTTTGAGGGACACTTCATTCAAATTCCTTAGATCAACACAAAGCCTAATCTCACCAGTTTTCTTTCTTGTGGGGACCAAATTTGAAATCCAGTCTGAAAACCTGATTGGTGCTATGATACCGGCTCTAAACATTTTTTGTACCTCTTTCTCAATTGAAGGGAGAAGCATAGGATTGATTCTTCTTAATTTTTGCTTGAATGGCTTTTGATTAGGCTTGAGAGGGATGGTGTGTTGAATAACAGAGGTGTCATAGGATTTCAAATCCTCATAACTCCATGCAAACACATCTTGGAACTCTTTAAAGAGGTCAATGTATTTTGGCTTCTGGTCAGGAGGCAAAGATGTAGATAATTTTATTATCTTAGGTTTTTCAGTAGTTCCAATGTTGCATTCTTCAATGGCAGCATTAAGGGGTTGCATTTTTGGTTTTCTAGGAACATCATTTGAGTCAAAAATGTCCTCCAACGGAGTCAGGCTTGTTGGTAGAAAATTATCTTTTAGTTGTATGACTTCAGCCTCTGCACCAGCTATTTCATCAAAATGTAATTGTTTGAGTTCATGTATATTTACCTTGTCAAAGGTTGTTGGGCAAAGTATATGATTTGTTGTCTTGGGTGATATACTTGTTTGGTCCTGTTCACTTAGTGGTTGTGTGTCTTTTACAGAATCAACATCAATGTTCAAACCTGAAAATTCATGCTGCAAGGTCAAGAAACTATTTATCTATGTGTCATCCTCAAATACTTGCCAATCTTTAACGTTGTTTGGGATATAAGGTCTGTGTTTTATCTCAGCTGTAAAACAATGGTTGGGTTCAAAAGGCAATTTGCATGTACTGGCAAATGTAGCTAAACTATGTGCATGAAGGTTGTGGGTCCTAGATATTTTGGTCATTTGAAATTCAGTGAAAGCTTTGAGTATTTCAATAGCAGCAGACCTGTATGATCTTAGTCTTTTGTCATTGGTGACAAAATTGCCTTTCACTTGTTGAATAATGAGGTTTGAGTCTCCCAGGATTGAAACTTTTGTGGCCTGTAAGGATTTTACCAGTTTGAGGCCTAGCAAGAGCGCCTTATACTCTGCCATATTATTAGTACATCTGAAATTAAGCCTATAGGCACAGCCTTCTGCATGATTGCTTTGTTTGTTATGAATCCACACTCCAGCTCCTGCCCCTAATTTGTTGACTGATCCATCAAACTCAAGAAACCAAAGGATTTCTTGATTTAGGGGATATTTAATGGCTTCTCTATGACTTGGGATTATAAGCTGGAGATCTTGTTTTTCATCTGGTTTGTCTTCTAGAACGGTTTCATCAATTGATTGCCCAACCTGGATTTCTTGGGAACTTGATTGCTTATTCATATGCAGATCTTGTTCAAGTAAGACAGATTTGTCTCCACATATTGGACTTATATCATCATTGAACAGAATGAAGGAATCCATGTTAGAATGGACTGCATAAATAGGGAAATTTTGAGGTTTTTCTTCACTGCTCACCATGTATTTCATGAGTGATTCTCTGTATAGCCTCTTTGGCTGCCCAAAGACAGAGATGGTGGCATATGACATGTCCAATTGCAGGGAACCTTGGAGTTTGACTCCCCATGATCTTGATAACAGAATTCCATATTTAGGTGGGATATCAGCAACTACAACATCCATTAAAATTGTTTTATTTGGGTACTAGACAAGGGACACACATAGATCTTTTATCAAGCCTAAACACTTAACTTGGCTGGAGTCAAATGAAAATAGGTCCTTATATGGTCTTGTGATGTCTAGATTCAATCTCTCCATTACTGACTTAGGCATAAGGTTATGAGAGGCACCTGAATCAAACATTGCATTGTGTAATATCTTATCATGAATATGCAAGCTGACATAAAAAGGTAAGATTCCAGTACTTCCTGTCTTTCCATCAACTTCTGGACCGAAAAGTAATTCTGGGGTGTCATCCAACACGTTGACATCATCCTTATCATGGGTCAGTTGAAGGGACTTCTTGATTTGTTGCTTGTAAATGTTATGTTTGGCTAGCTCTGAAAGAAGAATGACTATCTTTAATTTACCAATTTCAGCTTCTAAGTCAAAAGGTTTTTCAGATTGGATCTTGGTGTTCTGGTTAACAACTTTTTCTTTCTCAATTGAGCTTTTAGATGTTTCTTCTTGACTCTCAATCTGATCTTGAGGTTTGTCCTTTTTTCTCACTTTTTGAAAAGTGTTACTTGGATTGTGCTGTAAAGGCAGTGTAGCCAATGGTTGTTGATTTGAGGGAAATGCTTCAGTTACCTCTTCAATTGTTACTTCATTTGTAATTGAATCAGTTTTGTTAATTGGCTCTGTGATAATAGCCTTCTTAGGCTGTGGGGTATCCTTTGTTTTCTCAGGCTATGTCACATTTATAGTTCTGAGCACCATGTTCACATTGGGGTCTTCTTCGCATGGTTCAGACCTCATCATTTGGATATTCTGAGTCGAAGTAGGCTGTAGTACCCCTTTCTTGCGCATCTGTGTGATCAATGTCGGACAATCTACCGCTTCATGATCAAACTGATAACAATACGGGCAACACGTTCTAGTCGGATTTGTACAGTCACGCACGTAGTGCCCAGGTCCTCCATAATTATAGCAGATTAGCTGTTCGCACCCTCGTCCGGGTCCTATTCCTCCTTGTCCTCGTCCACGTCCTTGGAATCCACTGTGCACTATTGCTGTGGCTGGATCCTTACCTCGCGCCTCGGTCTGCATCCTGTAGGCAACTGTTCAATCCATCAACAATTCATAACTTCGACAGTTTCGCTCATCGTGGTCCACTGATCTACAAAAATTACAAAACAGCTGTTGTGGAGTCTATGTATGCTTTTGCAACAGGTGACAGTTGTCCATCGTGTGCTTTCCTCCCGCCTGACAGATCGTGCATCAGAGCGCAAGTGTCACACTTGGCCCTACCTGTGCCTCTAGTCTCAATGGCATTGGTCCCCCTCTTACCAAGTAGTTTGCGAATACTGGACAGTGATCCTTATCGTGGCCCTGGCCTTTACATTTTATGCACCACACTTCTTCACGCACCTCTAGCCGGGGTGCCCTATCCTACTTCAAACTCTGCATTTCCAAGCATAGGTTTTGTAGCTGCGTGTGGATTTGTTGGACTCCCAACCCCGGGTCTCGTATTGGTGTTTCATGCAACCTCATCGCCATTTCCAATGCTTCTGCTTGGGTTGAGAGCTTTTGTTGTGACAGCGCTATCCTCAGGTGTGGTGTCAAAGACACCACAAACCACATGTGGTGTTGCGCATCCATTAGCATCATATTAGCCTCGCGGATCATACTCTTCAGCCTTTGATCCAGATCCCAGGGGGTATCGCCTAGAAGCATCTCGATCTCTTTAAATCTGATGATCGATTGTGTTTTTGATTTCATTCGGCTAAATTCTCTATTCATCACGTTCTGGATCTCCACTATTCCTACATTTGGATGATCATTCGAGTGCTTAATATACCATGTCAATGCACGATCCTGCAGCACAGTTACCAGTGTGGCCTTCTTAATGTTGTCATCCATGACCCCATGTGCTTCCCACACTTCTCTTACCACGAACCAGAACTGATCCGGGTCCTCATTCCCTACTCCTCTGAATACGGGTAGTTTGATCGCGCTTGCCATGATGAACTGCGAGTTTGGTGGAGGTGGAGTGGTTGAAGATAGAAGTGAACTAGGTGAGGTGGGTGATGGCATAAGTGGAGGTGATAACTGTGGAATGTGTTGTCTTATCAAACTGACCGCACTTCTTAGAGAAACTCCAGTGCGCTCTTCCTCGCTCTCTCGCAAAGGTGAAATTAAAGGACTATTCCCTAACCCTTCAATCCCTTTGTATATCTTTCCACTTCGCGTCGTTCCACTCATTAATGTATTCTCATAACCTGTTTTTCACATAATAGCATCTTAATCTAGGTATTCAGGGATTTGATGTACCTACCTTGCAGTCCCTTGAGAAAGCATCATTTTGCTTCACTATAGCTCACAGTCGTGTCTATCGCAAACTCAGTGATAAACCCTCCTATTATCCGGTCGAGCCAATGGTCCATGGCTCGCGCGATCTTATCTTCTGATGCCTCTAGTCTACGTAGTAACTCCGGAGTCCACACTATCAGTTGATCGAGCTTGTGCCTTCCCTAGCTGTCAGCTAGCCTCGCGATCCAATCATACAGGTCAAGAGAAGGTTGCAAAGAAGATCTCATGGATTTCTGTATATACATAGCGATCCAGCCACCTCTTCTTAGATATCTGTGGAGTCCCGTTCTCCTATGTTACAAACTCGTGAAGCTTCTGATCCAACCAATCTTCAATTTCCTTCTTCGTAGGGTTCTAGTTTTTCGACATCAGACATCCCTAAGGCAGATCCCGACCTCGGTAACGGAACCATTTTTTGGCTTATTAGGGCCTAACCCAAGTTTAGTTATGATTTATCCGAACAAATCCCAAAACTACTGGCCCTTTCGGCAATAGTCTGCGGAGCACAGACTAAGGTCTCACCCGAGGTAGTATGGGAGGGTGTTGGAACTAGGTTTCCGCACCCTTGGGATGCCTTGATGAGGTCTGGAAAGTTCGTGAACTGATCCTACGCGTTGCGCTACTTCCACGCAACTGTCTGTTAGTACAATTACCTTTCACGCAGCTGGGATGATGAGTGTAAATGTTCTTCACCCTTTACTATGCTCATTATTATTATAGATCTCCAATTAACTTAAGTAGGTCCAATACTTTCAATTACCATTCAACATAAATAGACATGCACGCAATCATAAACTGTAAACATATGCATAAAAAGAAACATAGAAATAGATACGTGATATTTCAAAACCAACTTATCTTTATTAATGCTTTCTTTAGTTACAATCCACTTCCTACCCTATGCACATAGCTGCAGGGGCCCGTGCACACAGCTGCGGACTCTACCAGGCCTCTACGCACACAGCTACAAAGCCTCTTCTACTACTACGACCCACGACTCAGACTTACAGACTTAGAGCGAATATCGCATTTAACAACCCATATCACTTAAGATTAGATCTAACCAAGAACTGCCTTCTACACTAAGAGCCTTGCTCTATTTATACATCCCCAGGGTCCGCGGACCATGGGCAGGCCAACTCACTTTCCATTACCTTACATTATTTTTGGGTGGAAAACCCTTTGACTTGACTCATTACAATTCATGCTCTATGCACTTTGCAGAGCCTTTACAATACCATTACCCAAAATTGTGGGATTTAAGCCCCAAAACTGTTACGTGGGGGATCCGCTACACAACACATTGTCAAAGACTACATCTACCTCATATGGACCTAACCATCTGGTGCAAAGCTTAACCTTAGAGTCTTTAAATCTTGAGTCGTATAAGAGAAACCAATCTCCTTTATGGAACTTCTTCTTCTTGATGAATCTGTCGTACCACTTAGCTCTCTACTGCTAGATAATCTCTATTTGTTGGAAAACAACTAACCATTTTCCTCCAATTCATTGAGTTGGTTCAATCTCTGCTTTTGTGCTATATCCAGATCCAAATTTACCTGTAGGCAAAAGCAGTGATGTTTCCATGCCTTTGCACTCTTTCTCATTTGTAGGCTCCATTAGAAATTTGTAATTCCTCCATATAGGTCAAGTTTTTATGTTTCCTTGCTTTTTAGAAATGACATAGGAGAGAATCTCGGGATATTTCTCGTTCAACTTGTTCCCTTGACCCATAGAAACTCGTTTAAGTTCACTAATGCTCTTCCCGAGGTAACAAAGAGAGTTACCTTAGGAACTAACACACCCTTAGCCTTTCTAGGAAGCTTTATAAAGCAGGTTGCTAGTTCCTAGACAACGTTAGCTTGACAACTGGGCCTGTCCTTCAGTCATCGTGTCTTTCTCCTCTGAGCTAGTGAGGAGGTCATTTTCCTGTATAACAAAGATAGGAGAGGAGCCTACTAATTTGTATGAAGGGTTCCCTGACACATAGCTCTTTATGGTGAAAATAGTAGGTAACCACTTCACGGATATTATCCACTTTCTGACTACAGGGACAGCTCGAGAAGGATACATTAGCTAGTAGAAAAAGGAGTTGGTAGTGCACGCGGATGATTTCTATGTAATTTCCAGAAATTTGTATAAAATGGGATGGGATGAAATACTTCAACAATATGTGCCCGATTTTGAACGAAATAGTATCCTCACTGAAGCTCATGGGGGAGCTATGGGAGGACATTATGCAGGGAAAGAAACAACGCAAAAGGTTTTGCGAGCTAGGTTGTGGTGGCCGACGCTGCATAAAGACTCTAAATAATATTGTAAGGCATGTGATGCATGTCAAAAGAAGGGCAAGCCATTGCAAAGGAATGAGATGCCTCAGAATCTGTAGGTGTTATTACAGCCATTTGAGAAATGGGCCATTGATTTTGTAGGGCCGATTCAGCCCCCAGGAAAGAAAAAAGGTGTGCGCTACATTATCACCGCGACAGAATATTTGAGTAGATGGGCAGAGGCACAACCTGTGAAAGACTATACAAGGGCAATGACAACAAAATTTTTGTTTGAATATGTGTTGACCAGGTTTCGTTGCCCGAAGGTATTGATGAGTGATCACGGTACACATTTTCTCAATGAAATGATTAGTGCACTACCAGAAGAGTTCCAGGTTTACCACCAAAAAAGTACGCCATATCATCCTCAGGCCAATGTGATGGTTGAGGCTTTTAATAAGATATTGGAGAATGCATTGACGAAGGTTTGCAACGTGCAGTGGAATGATTGGGACGTGCACGTACTAATTGTATTGTGGGCATATAGGACTACTTGCAAAAAACTCATAGGTCAAACACCTTTTAGGTTGGTCTATGGCATAGAAGTTATGATGCCCATGGAATATATCATACCGAGTCTACACATAGCGGCTTTCACAGGAATGGTAGACTACAGAGCCTTAGAAGAATTGATCGCGTAGCTAATGGAGTTAGAAGAAGATAGGTATCTGGATGGATTCCATCAACAAGTTTAGACGGAACGCAAAAAAGCTTGGCATGATCAACACATCAAATTGGGCACCTTCAAGGTAAATGACTTAGTTTTATTATATGATAGAAAGTATGATATGTTTTCTGGAAAGTTTCAAATGCACTGGCTGGGGCCATATGTCGTCAAGGAAACTATATATGGTGTAGTTCATCTCGCGAAGTTGAATGGAGAACCATTTTCGGGAAGGGTAAATGGAAGCCAATTGAATCCATACACAAGGGATCTGACCCAATGACTACATGACGACAAGATAGTTCTAGCGCTCCAGGAAGTTGCAAGGGAGCGCGGGACTATAAACTACACTGCCTGGTTTGTAGAACTACGCGATAAGGGGGCTGTGCAAAAAAGAGATATGTCACAGTAAGAAGAGGCACGAAGGGAGCTGTGCTACAAACGGAGGCACCGCGTAACATAGCCAGAAAATGACCGTTACAATCACTATTCATGATTTGATAGCAAGGAGACGGTTAAGAGGAGCGGGGGGGGGCAGAATTTAAGGCATTTAAGGCTGAAATCTTTGAATATCTACTGCAAAATCAGTATTTATGGATGGATTTTGGGGGGAATGGTCAAATTTAAATTCGAATTCACCTATAATTTACGCGTGGCCGTCCAGCGAAGAACACTTTGCATCCTTGGAATTTTTGCACTGTGTTATTCATCGTTTATGAATCCTTAGGTTTTCACAGATTGAGTCGCAAAATCTGTGTTTGAAAAGTTACCTAAGGATACCTAGTAGTTCATTCTCAACACCATGTCCAGACCAGGTGAGACTACAAGTAGTGGAGGAACTGTCACCTCTGGGGGAGCTGCTCCAGAGGTTGTGAGCATGGAGGCTCTGGCTGTTGTGCCTATGGTGCTGAGGTTGCCTAAGCCAAAGCCCACTTCAGTGAGAGAAGCCCCCAAGTCCAAGAAAGACAAATAGAAGAGGCTAATGCTGGTGCGCAAGTCACCGAGGAAGCATTCTGCTACCCAGGCCTAGAAGAAAGAAAAGAAGCTAGTGAAGAATAAGGGAAAAGTGGTAGATTTGGAGGTCGAAGAGGGCGTAGAGGATATAGATGCTGAGGGTGTGTAGCCTATCTCCAAGTTTCCAGATTATATCCCTCTACGTAAGGGAAAATTGAAGATAACCAAAGACCCAGACACAAAGAAATTCTTGATTCACACGCCCCTGCTACTCGAGAGCATCACATTTGAAGGATCGTGCCTGGCACAAGTGCCCCATTTAAAGCTAGAATACTAGGATTTGGTAGACCACGAGAGGTTCCCCTTCCTTGTGACGGAGAATTATATGAAGAGGGTATATTACAAGGAATCTGGTGTCACCGCTTTGGAGCTAGTTGACTGGATTTGCGGAGTGAATCAGTCGGGGTTGTTAAACCTGTTGTGGGTGCCCCATTACCACCGCTCCAACATCAACCTCATTTGTATCAAGCAGTTGCTAACATTGGTGCATGACAAGTGTGTGTGGCTGAGCGCGGGGATCCTATGATGCTTGTAACATACAAAAACTCATGGAATTAGGTTTAGAAATGGGAGGGGAAGGACCAGGGAAGGCACCCAATAATGAGGAATGTTTATAGACTTTGGGTGAAACACTGGTGCGAGGAGTTGAAGACTTGTTGTCAGACATCGATGAGATGATGGACTTGGGGGAGGTCATGGATGTCAGCTTGTAGTAAGTCAACTAATAAATGGTAACGATATTCCCTTGATGGGGGAAGCACATCTTGCAAAACACCGCAGACGTGACAGCTGACATGACATATGTGTAACTACGACCTAAGAGGATGTTGTAATCCAAAGGGGTATCAATGACTTCGATATCAACATGGACAGTCTTACCCGCAAGAGTCACTGGAAAGTTGCGGTACATGCCGAGGGGCTGGGAGGAGTGTCTATCCCATGCACACAAAGTGATGGTGTAGGGGGCCAACTCAGGTGACTTGAGATTTTTCCAAATAGCAGCAAACATCACACAGGTAGATGCACCTTTGTTAGTAATGCATCTGGAGATGATGGAATTACGAACTCTAACTACTATCTGGAAATAAACAGATGAAGGTAATTAGGGGTGCTTTGATGTATCAACGAGAAGATAATAAAATGATTGTCGAAAGGATCCACTGCACCCAAGGTAGTTAGTAGAGCCCTCTTTCAGGAAGGGCATGAATGGAGGACTTCCAGTGTCAACATGGTGGCAGGTGATTGCGCCAAGTCGTCTAATATACTGTATGAATGGGCAACTCGGTTAGAAGCCGCATTACGGCGTAATGGTCCCTTTGGCATCTTGGGAATGGCCTCAACTTTGGGTTGAGGGATCTATAAAGGACCATTTGGTGTCGCAAGAGGCTCAATGGACACTTTGGTTTTGGACTCGACAGCTGACGAAGTGGAGGGCTTGTCATATTGACGTGACCTATTTTGTAGGTTGAAATTGGAGGGGTTAACCTCATTAGAGTTCGTCATCAAGATCCAGTGATCACCAACAACAGAAGGTTGGGGGAGGTGGGCTACTTGACCTGGCTGAGGTTGAGAAGCAACAAATCCTTGCCAAGGGAAAGGATTTGTCAGCATGGTCAGTTGAGGTGGCACAGGATTCTGAGGCAATTGTGGACCTCTAGAAGCTGCTTGAGCTTCCTACATTTGGCACATCTGGGGTAAAAGAGGACACTCATGTTTATAGTGGCCATGTAGACCACAACATGCACAAGGATTTTTCATATGAATAGCATTGTTCTCCTTGAGCTGGCCACCCTATTGCTGGTTGTTGGTGTTAGGCTGGTTCCCCTAGGGTTCACTAGGTTGGTTCCCTTAGGATTCACTAGGCTGGTTACTTGGTTACCCTGGTTACCCTTGTTACCCTTCCCCTTATTCTTTTTCTTCAAATTTGGGGGATTGGTAGCAGTCTTCCGCGCAGACACCTAACCCTGAGGGGGCGGTAGCTGCTGGGGTTGAGGATGCATGGGAGATTGCGGCGCTAATGCCTGAGGGGATGGAGCATGAGACTGTGCATAAGAAGGAGCAATAGTTTGATAGACAGATTGGGGCCCTAGAAACATGTTGCTAGCAAGAGGGGCATAAATGTTGGAGGAACAGCAACGTGAGATGGCCCCGGTGCATTGACACTTCCAGGATGAGGGAGGTTTGGAATGACAATATAGACATAACCAAATTGAGCATAAATTATATCATATCTCAAAGCAGTCTGGAGAGATTCTTTCTCGATCTGAGGAAAATGGGATGCGACATCTTTCCCAATGGGGAATAAAAGGCTCTTAAGAAACCAATCCAAATCGACAGGATCTTTGAAAGGAGGGGCTTGATATGTGCTCCTCCTTTGATGCCACTCTTGAACATGGTCAGAAAGGCGAGTGGTAGAGGACTGATGGAGTGTGGTCAATAGCTCCGTACCAATGTCGTATTGGAGAGGTAACTAGAAATATGATAAGAATGCTTTAGCAAGTGTCACGGAAATAGAATGAGAGGCGGATGGCTGGTCTACATACCATTTTGCTGCATCTCCAATGAGCATGCGTTGGAAGAGCCGAAGATGAATAGAGTCATCGGTTATAGAGTTGGACGAACACCACATGTGTAAGGATCAAACATGATTGGTAGGATCCTCTCCATCAATACCGTCAAACTTTGGGATGTCTGAGGGAAGCTTAGTCGATATATAGGGCAACTAGCATCATGGTGTATGGGGTTGTTTATCAACTGGTTAAGATCTGGTAAACTTAACCCAGCCATAAAGGGGAGCATGGGAGCTGCCAGAACGGTTCCTGAGATTGTTCCACCTGATGTGACCACCAGTATACCATAGGAGCCACCACTAGTTTTGGTTCTTGCACTAGCTGTGGGTCCAGACATGGTGATGATATGCAGTGAAGGAGGCTCGAAATCAGATGAGGAATTAGAAGGACCAGGAGAAGAGTTAGTATGGGGACTCAGAGGGCTATGAACTCAAACCCGACGGGGAGGGGTAATATGCCCAAGCAAAAATTAGGGGTGAAGGCCTAATAGTCTCCGTGACACACACCTTCATGAAGGGAGATCAACAATATATCTTCTATCTCTAATGCGGTGAGATAAATTTATTATGTTAAGTCTTGGCTTGGTAGTGTAAACCAAGTGCCCTTCACTTAAGGTGTGCTTGTATGTGCAAGTGTATTAATTGATTAAGCCCAGATTGTGTTTGTAAAAAAGAAAAAAATCTTGCTGTAAATAAACTGAAATAAATAACAGAAAATAAACAGCAAAACAATTAACTAAACCCCACCCAAACCGGGTTTGCAAACACTGTACTGCTTGGTGTCTAAACCGATGGAAAACACACTAAAACCGTCAAGCGATCTAAATGTCGGTATGATTGGGATCAAGTGACTCTAAGCTGTTGGAAAGTGGTGTACCAATAACAAAAAAACTAGAGGGGACGATCGCTGCAAAAAGATAGGGAGATGAGTGAAAAACCTAGGGCAACTGATGGGACCCTAAGGGAATGACCAAACAATTTTAAATGTGAAACTATGGATGGTAGCAACCTATCTTATTAGATCTAAAATCAAAGGTTAAAGATCTGGAAAATGTGGCTAAAGACACTACAGAAGCTCAGACTTCTCACTCAGCTAAACTCCTCCTCAAAAGGTAGAAGTGTACTAGAAGCCCTAGGGGAGGCTAAATTTGACTTCGACGAGTAAAACATAGTGGATCAAGGCCTAAGTGGGATGACACAGAGGTCAGAAACCTAACAAATGGCTCTCAACAAAACCTAAAAACAGATCTGAGAAAAAACCTAAAACCCAGAAATCGTATGTTCTAACCTGTTTTTTGATGAAATTGCACCTTTTGGGCCGAAAGTTATGTTTTGAAGCCTAGATCGCACCTTTTGGGCTGAAAACTACGATTTATGTTCTGAGACTCTCGGTCTGCAAATTTCAGAAAAAGGTGTCGCCTTTGTCGCGATTGGTTCTTGTGACCTGCAAAAATGACTAGAAAGTGTGCGAAAGCCAGAAATTTATCAGATCTAGGGTTAAAACACTAGGAAACATTAATAGAATTGAAAAAAGAAGAAACCCTAATCTGAAAACCAAAGGTCACCCAGGTTTCTGGATCTGAATTATAAAACCTAGTGGAGTTGCCAATTTGTTGTAGTGTTTTCTTCTCAATGATGTATGAAAAGAACCCACTTAAGATTGTGGATGACAAACAATCTCAACAATAGAAATGGCTGCTAAACATTGTATATCTACAACAACTGATAGAAACAAAACCTGCCAAAGTCTATATCTATGCCACAATCATAGTTAAACAACAAAAAGGAAGGGTAATAACTCCAATCATCCAATGGAAACCAGATATGTAAAGAATAATTTTATTATAACACATGTGAATAGAACAGATATATGTTACGAGTCCCCCTCTATGGGATGGGTTCTTGGCTATCCTCAAATGTTTTCAACTTTTGTAGAGTCTCTCTCCTCTATAATGCATAAACCCAACAAAAATATGGTGTGCGACAATGAAAATAATTAGAGTTATAACAGTGAATGCAATAATGAAAATAATCAAAAGTGAATAATGAAAGGAAAAACCTTCTATTTATAACAAAATATTGAGCTACCCTCGAATAATGAGCAATAATAAAATATTATTGATCCCATTTTTGGAATAACCACTTGGAATATTTTATTATATTTGTTTAGGAGGGAAAAAGTATTTAAACTTTTATTTAGAAATGATAAATAAATAAATTATTTATTTACCATCTCAATGAATTAGTTAAGGAATAATAAACAAATAAGGATTTATTTAATTATTCCTAAGGGATTTAGTCAAATTTAACAAAGAATAATAATTAATTAGTGATTGATTAATTATTCTTAGAGAAAAATAAGATAAATAATGATTTATCTGTTTGTTTTCCATGATTGAGTCAAATTTAATAAGGAATAATAATAAAAACAATGGATTAATTAATTATTCCTAGAAGAAAATCAAATAAATAGTGATTTATTTAATTATTCTTCATGGGTTTAACTATAAATTACTTAATAAAGGTGGTTTATTAGGTAATTTCTCACAGTGAAAGTAATTTTACTATGGTAAAATTGGTTTTACATGGTGTATTTCGATCCATCTAGTGAATTAGGCTAGATGATCAATTTTTTGGTGATAACACGGAGGCTGCCCAGTTTGCCTCCCTTTGGGCTACAAAAGACGTCATGTGGGTCACAGATACCTAAGTTTTCTGGGTGTTGATGGAGGCGATCTTTCGCATGGCCATCAACCAGAAGTCACGGTTTTCCCCGACGGTGTTTGAGCAGCTATCAGAATACGTGGAGTTTAAGGTAGAGTTCTTGTGTGTCTATATCAGGGCGCGAAAGGATCCGCATCAGAAATGGTTCGACCTGCCTTACCTTGCTACAAATGATGTTATTCAGGAGGTTATCAAGCAATGGCCAGAAAATTGGCATTCTCCTTCTGATATGGTCGCAGGCAGTAGCAAAGGCACGGGGAGTTTTGAGAGAAGAAAAAGGAGGCAGCAAAATAGGTGGTCCAACAGTTGGCCAAGAAGCAAAGGAAAGATGCCGTGGAGAAGGCCCGACTATAAAAGGAGCACACTGTGAAGCAACAGGCCGAACATGAAGAGCACGACTCTGAGTGGAGCGGTAAGTGCCCTTCACCCTAGACAGAGGAAGAGGAGCAATCATAGCAGGGCAGAGGTGGTCAGAAGGAACAAAGAACTCCCTTCTGCATAAAAAGGTATAGGTATCAGTAGATGGATATGGTGGCATAAGAATGCATAATAGTGCCAGAGTTGAACATACCTAAGGAAGCACTGTTGGAGGCCAAGATGATAAAACTTGTTGCGGGTGTGCGCGATGCCAAAGCAGAGGTGGCCAGAGTTCAATTTGAGTTGAACATGAAAATCACTGAACTGGAGCTGAAGTCACAACATTCATCCCCACCAGAGGTTAGGTAACAACGCTAAGCCATTGTTAAGGATGGAGTTGCTATGGTGGATGCTGTAGTTGTGGACTACACTACGTCGTTTGAGCAGGCCATGGAAGTAGAAACGACCCTAGAGGAATATCCCACCCTGTAGGTATTAAATACAGAGGTTCGTGAGCTCCAGCAGCAATACGATGAAGTAAGGGCGACCATGCACACCATTGCTACAGCACAGCGCCTCGCCAAGCTATAGGAGGCTAAGTAGCTCCTTACATAGGTGGAAGCAGCGCAGAAAAAAGAGGCAGTCTTTAAGGCCAGGTTAGGGCCTTGGTTGGATGAAGCCTACATAGTCTCGACCAACGTACAGGAAAAGTTGGAGAACTTTCAGAGTACGCGGCAACAGATCAAGTGATCTAGCGAAGGACCAGCCACAAAGCAGCTAGTATAAAAAATCAAGTAGGCATCCATGCAGAGCGCGACTGAAGTAGCAGTTGCACAAGTAGAGTTCGAGGATCTTCGTAGCAAGATCTTCGCACTATCCGAGCAACTCAAGGGCAAGGCATGATCTTTATGTTGAGGGCCTATTTGGATGGGGTCCCCTAGATCAATTTTGGGGCAAAAGCCTAAGTTTTTGGGAAAAATCCCAAGTTTTGTTGTAAAAAGATGTAAAGTCTCCACAAGTTGTGGTCGCAGAGCGCGTAGCTAGTTAAGAGTCAAAAAGGGTTTTACCCTTCTTTTATGTAAGTTGAGTTGGCTTTTGAAGATCTATCCATGGTCCATGGACCATGCGATTGTATAAATAGGTGTGTCTTAGAGAGTCTAAGGCATGAAGAAGAAGAGAATTTGTCTATGGGTACGACAAAAGGAGTCTAAGTTAGTGTAGAAGGTAGAAGAAAGGCTCCATAGTTGAGTGCGCAGAGGCCTAGAGTAGAGTCTGTAGCTGAGTGTGTGGACCCATGTAGCTAAGTGCGCAAGGAAGTCTTGAGTCTGTAATCTTAACTAAATATCAATAAAAGAAGCTTATTCTATAAATTCCTGTGTTTTATCTCTTTACTTCTATTATGAATGAATGAGCTTTATGTTGTGATAAATGATGGGCTTGTGAAATAATGATGTATTGATGCACGAATTTACTGGATCTATATTGTTATCTGAATGCAATTGATGTTAAGTGCTTACGCCAAGATTATATCGTTGTATGTTAAAAATATTGAACACTTCAGTAGATCTGAGTAAATACTTGGTTAAGAGTAATCTATGGTGTGCATAAGTAGCTAATTCACCTGTTAGGGGTCCACAAAAGCCAGTTGTAGACCTTCGCGGAGGTCTAGAGGATGATTAAAGGAAGCTACATCGATAAGCCATAAGGGCTCATCGATCTCTGAAAAGGCAGATCTAGGGCACACAACGACATCACGCTGATCTCTAGGTGCAGAAACTTGGTTCCAACATCCCCCCATACTGCTTCAGGTGAGACTTCAGTCCGCACTCCACGAATTGATGCCAAAAGGGCCAATAGTGTAGGGATTTTTTTGGCACAACTAAATCTGAACCTGGGTCAGGACCCACTAATCCAATATGAGCCCTCGATGGCTGGGATAGAGACCGATCTAATGATGGTTTTGTGATGTCCAACCATGAGGTGGAATCACTATTTGATGGGTTGAGGTGGATGGCCTCTGGAAGGCCTAGATGGTTTTTTATTGATGTGTTCTATGAAATCCCACATTCATGCTTGGAATACGGCATGGGGGTGAATGGCTGAAGAGGTATTTGGCTCAACCATTCTACAGTTAGGTGGAACGTGGAAGTCCCATCCCGAGTTTGGATTTTATATCATTAATGAAAGGTTATTTCTCCTTGTATTTCTATGAGAATTTTGATGGATTTATGTGGTCTATATGGCTGTACTTTCATGAGTATTTGTGTCCCTATTATTTTGGTTATGTATGCGTTTTATGATAGCATCCATGTATGGTTTTCCTTGTGTTTTTACTTGTAATTGAATGATCAATGTATCTATGACCTAATGGATGGAATGAAAATTGATGTGTTAAGGCATCAATGGTTCTTAATGATTCTCAGCTAAGTATGAGACCCTTATGCTCAGAACTATTAATTACACTTGTAGATTACACATTTGGAATATATTTGACGAAACTCCTACCATGGCTAGTAGGGGTCTAGTGAAGGTCTCGAAAAAGTATTTTCTTTAGTATTGTAATTTCCATGTTATTTTATTGATCTGAAGAGATGGTTCAATTCTGGGTTGTGACCTAGGCTCTAGGCCTAGAAAAGTGGCTCAAATCCCAGATTCATTGGCATATCACTAATACCTTTGGTCTCTATTCACTGGCAGGAAAGCCTATGAGAGCGACTTTGACCTATTGGTCACACTCATGCCTATAGCATGGGAGCGACCAAGCCTTAAATTGTCCAAAAGTTTAGTGGGACCCCAAGGCAAGCTATCTAAAGTATTGAATTGGTTCTTGAGGGTCCTGTAGCTGATGATTAATCTATGTATGGTGTGTTTCCGTCGGTTTCACTTCCTTAACATGAATTAGGAGGTAAAATCATATCATAATGCCCTCTCGTCACATGTTTACCCTGGAGGGCCAGTTTCTTGGGTAGATGTGGGAGGAAGGTGTTACATAGTGGTATCAGAGCATGGTTCATCGCTCGGACTAGATGGTCTATGTGTTGGTCATGCATGAATGTCAGTTGCATGTATGTCTCTCACCCTTACATTACATGTGGTTGTTGTATTTGCATGATTTTTTTCATGATTGCATTGATGTCATCATGTGAAATTTTAGGTGTTATTATAGAATGCATTGTTGTGAGTGTATGACTAGTTACATGTCAATTTATGTTTCTTACACGTATTGTTGTAGTATGATTGGTTACATTCTTGCATGTTTTGTTACATTCTTGTATGCTTGGTTGCATGTATCATTCTTTGATGCAGGAGCATTCAACCCAAGAGAAAATCATTGTAATTAAGTAGACATAGGAGGTCATGTAACTTTAGAGAAGTAGTTTCCTAAGTCTTAGGTTAATGCAATACTTAGGCCTTTAAGTGATTTAATTAGATAACGAAGGAAGTTGTAAATGCTCTAAAATAAATAAGAACATGAGTGATGAATAAATGACAAGAGTCAAAAGTCAATTAGGAATCTTAGAACAGTTCATGATTCAAGGGAAGAGAGAGAGCTTTTAGGAATTAAATAAAGATTGGAAGTGGACATAGAGGAAATAGAGGATTTAGGAGTCAGTTCAATAGAATTAGGAGTCAATCCAGGATGAGTTCAACAGAACTTCCTAGCATATATGTAAGCCTATGGGCAAAGCTCAAAGGAGGCCATTGATAGCAGAAGATCAGATCACGAGACAGAGAATCTCATTATGTAATCAACTATTTATATGTTTATATACAGAGGAATTTGATTCTGAGTGTGGAAATGTGTTAATCATGGGTCTATTGATTGATTACTGTGTGAAATCATAAGTTCTATAACAGAGGTTGTAGGCAAATTCGAGGTGGAGTACAAAGGAGAATAATGAGCCAAGCGGTTCGTGATGGATCTTTGAATCTGTTGATAGATTAAATAGAGTGCATAGTCAGTGATAAAAATCACAGAAATCAATCTCAGGAGGGAGTCGCATTGGAAACAGTGAAGGAATCAAAACCTTTGAAGAGGAGCTAAATCATGGAAGAACTAAAGACTTAGTGTAAAAACTAAGTAAAAATAAGGAGTGAGAAGTGAAGCATTGGCACTCAGCGGCCGTTGGATCTTGAAGATCAATGGTCCAGATGATGTCGCTGAGGAGCAGGCGGAATATCGCATTGGTGAACTTTAAATGAAGGAAGGCAGTTTTGTAATAGTGAAAGTGGATTTCGGGGGGCTTCAAAATCGTAAGCGGTATTGAAGGACGAGCATCGATTCCACTCATAAAACGATGCGTGGTAGCATAGGACGAGAGGAAACCACTTTATCAGGTAGTTAAACCTCACGCTTGTTATCTACTCAATATCAACAATATCTATTGGGTGCAGATCGACGGTGGAGAATAAGCGTGCAAGTTAAACGGTTGGGAGCAATCTCAACCATTGGAATGGGGGATACAATGGATGGTTAAGATTTGATCGGAGGCTACACTGATCAACGATCGTAGATTAGGCTTATTAGAGTTTGGAGAAGCAACACTATGGAGTGACTACAGGTATGGACCCACTGAAATTATAGATGCGGTTGGAAAGTATTTGAGATCCACTTATATGTGTTGGAGCGGGATTTCAATGTATTTCCATGTATTGGTGATAGACGGGTTGTGGAGCCTTTTTAAGGCTAAAACATATATTAACAATTCTGATAGATGCATATCAAAATCGGAGGGGTGATGAGGCTTGTATATATGACCCGTGGAAGAGCTGATAGCTGATTTTGATAAAGGCAATTCTCGGCAAGTGTACAGAGTTCGTACCAAAGCAGAAAAAGGTATGATTTGTGTATGTTTTCCTTTGTAAATGGTTTATAAGGAAAATAGTAGCGATAGAATATTTATGTGTTAAACACATATGTAACCAAAGTTTAAAGAGGGAAAGGATTATATATATGCGGCCTTAAGGGTTAACAAAGGTTACGAGGGGTTTTAAAGCCCTTATAAGGGAGAATTAATGGAAGGTTTGTATTAAAGGGATAATGAAGGTTATGAGGAGATAAATAGTCCCGATAGGTGGTTTAAGTGGGGTGATTGAGTTCCGATATAAAGGAACTGAAAAAGAGGGCCTTAACCATTTATGGTTGAATATTTGACTCCTTATGAGTTAAATACCTGGGACAAAAGACCTTATGCATTTTATGCATATTGTGGGTGTAAGTGGGGTAACCCTACATCATAGTGGTATCAAAGCAGAATTGAAGTTGAAACAATTGGTTAAAACAGAACAAAGAAATTATATAAGAAAGAATTGAGAATAGAGTTCTATGTTAAGATGTTTATGCAGGCAAGAGGAAGGATCAGATTCTAATCTGACAAAAGAAGGAACACAAAGGTGATGTGTAGCAGAACTTACAGATGCAAGAAACAGAGGACAATCCATCCAAGGCACAGGTGGAATGGTGAAACAAGATCATGCTGAGATCTTGAAGGTGAGGTAATATGTTATGTTTTAAATTGAGAATGTGTGTTTTTACACTAATGCACAAGTGACAACAAGAGAAGTTGTGAGAGAACCAGATGTGTTCTTAAAGACAGAGTAAGGAAAACACTCTGAAGGAAATTTGGCAGTGAATCTGAAAAATCCAACAAGATATTGGACAGAGAGGAAAACTGAAGTGTTCTCAAGAGAGAGTGAGAGATTACAGAAGCCTAGAAGGAGCAAAGGTGTTGCTCAAGAGGAGGTTCCAAACAGAGGAACCGCACTTACGAAAATACTGAGTGAGGAGAGCTTAGTGAGGTAAGATTGTAGCTAGGAGGACTAGTTGTTGCAGAGGCTTGTTGTAGATGAGTGAGGAGCTCATGAAGGAAGAGAAGAAGAAGATGACTATTGATAGTCATAGCAGAGGTTCAGAGAGAAGCCACAACAGAAGATATGAGAAGAACGATGCCAAGGAAAATGGCAAGAGGATGAGTCAAGAAGAGGTTGACAAAGAGATTGTAGAATTAAAAGAACAACTTGATGCATTAAGGAGGATACTTCAAGAACACCAGAGACTAGGTTGGATCTTGAGGAAGAAGCCAGTAAGGTGGAATGAGATGCAGAGAAGGCTACAACAAAGGCAAGTAAGGTGGCTGATGGAAAAACTCAAAGAAGATGAGTTGGAAATGGAAATGGAAGAGTCCATTTGTGAACCAGAACAGGGAGAAATTCTGGGAGAAAGTGAAGATGAAGACTTGAAGACTGAAACTTCAAGTAAGGCCAAAGGGTCACATGGTTTTAAATCTAAAAATTTGTGTATATTTGCAGGTGAAACATGTAAATAATGACAATTTGTCGATATTGTCATAAAGGAGGAAGAAGACAACCAGAATCTAAATTCTGTTTTGGAAGGAGATGAGATAGATAGGTCTCATATGCAGTTGGGGAAAAATATCAAGCAACCAAGTGAAGGGCTTGAAGAGATTGAAGAGGAAACCATCGAAGAATTTATGAGTCATAAAGAGAACTTGGAACAACAAGGAGATATGATGGCTGAAGCATCCAGTGTGACCACAGGGTCTTATGTTCTTAAAACTAATAGTTTGTGTATGATGGCAGGTATTGCAGGAGAAAATCAACCTTTTGAAGATATCTTCAAAGGAGATGAAGATCTAGAAATAAAAGGTGACAAAGAAAACTTTTCAAAAGAGGAGGAATTTTACTGCATACAGAAGAAAAATTATATGGATGAGTCTATAGAAGTTGTCATAGAGATGAGGAATCAGTATCTTATTCTAATGAAGAATGAAGAAACACTGTCTCAAAAAGGTAATCAAATGAGTTTGATTAATGTTATTGATGGAAAACAAATACAAGAGAATGTTAATGTAGATGGTGAGATAAGGGTAGCTCTTGGAGAAGATAAACAACAAGAAACTGAAGGAAAACTTGAAGAAGAGACTATGTTAGCTGAAAACATAGTAAAGGATCATCAATTCACCATGATGATAGACACAGTGGAAATAACCATGGAAGCTGTTGAGACAGTCAGTAAGAAAGAAGGACATCTATTGAAAAATGTTAAGGAAGAAGAAGTCTATGAAAAAGACTTAGCAAAGGGAGAAAAGACATCTGATGATTTATCAGTAACAAAAGGAGGTATGGAGAATTGTGTGAAATTTCCAAAATCTGCTCCAATTGAAATTATTGAGTTATATAGAAAATTAGATTTTCAAAGAAGGGAGTTCGAAAGAAAGAGAATAGATGTTCAAGATAGATTGTTGAAAAGGGAAGACAAAAGAATTGTCATGAATGACAGTCATAAGAAAAAGGAGATGATAATGAGAATTCAGCAGATTGACACTGCAAAGGAAGGAGTTCACTACAGTGGACAAGAGCAGGAAGACATCATTAGAGCAGATGATGTGGAAGAGAGACTATTTGACAGTCTCATGAGTTCTTTTGAGAATTCAAATCAGCATACTGATGTGTTGACAAAGGAGAAAGAAACAGAGCAGCAAATTGAATTGTTGCCAAAGGAAGATAAGGCACAGAAGCCTTATGTTTTTTATTTTAACAAGTGTTTTGTGAGTGCTGGTTTTGTTGCAAATTCTGGAGGAAATTTGGCACAGATGAGTAGCCAAATAAAAATGAGCGAGGAAAATTTTGTGGATGAATTAAATCCATGGAACAGAGATGCTAAATTGCTGGAAAGAATGCTCGACAATCATGATTCAGTGCAGACATAAAAAATCATGAAAGAGGGTAAGGATGATAGGGAAGCAATCAAAGTTAGCATAAGAGTCAGCATAGAAGTTAGCAAAGGAGTCAAAACAAAAGTTGGAGTAAGCAAAGCCAAAGTTGGAACAAGAGAAAAAGAAGAAGAAAAAGTAAACCAGCAGCTACAAAGAGAAAGTAACCAGCAGTAGTTTAAAGAATTAGTGGATAGAAACAACAACCTGAAACAAGGAAGTACGTGGCAGAGTATAGACCAGTCCAAGAATATGCTGGAGACAGAGATTGAAGAAATGTGGCAACTAATGATGAAGCAGACCAAATGGAGGAAAATGGTAGCAGCAGGAAGTATGATCAATTAGAGTTTGAATCTGATTGACAAGAAGAAGAAAATGGAGCAAAAGACAGTAGAAGTGCAGCAGCAGCAAAGGTACAAGACATTTGGACAATTACAGAACAAAGTATGGGATCCAGGAAGACCAAGATCAAAGACACATAATCAGGAGATCATGAATATTTTCTACTTTGGAAGTCTGATGCAGGAGCATTCAACCCAAGGCAAAATCATTATAATTAAGTAGACATAGGGGGTCATGTAGCTTTAGAGAAGTAGTTTCCTAAGTCTCAAGTTAATGCAATACTTAGGCCTTTAAGTGATTTAATTAGATAATGGAGGAAGTTGTAAATGCTCTCAAATAAATGAGAACATGAGTGGTGAATAAATGGCAACAGTAAAAAGTCAATTAGGACTCTTAGAACATTTCATGATTCGAGGGATGAGAGAGAGATTTTAGGAATTAAATAGAGATTGGAAGTGGACATATAAGACATAGAGGATTTAGGACTCAGTTCAATAGAATTAGGAGTCGAACCAGGATGAGTTCAACAAAACTTCCTGGCATATATGTAAGCCTACAGGTAGAGCTCAAAGGAGGCCACCGATAGTAGAAGATTAGGTCACGAGACAAAGAATCTCATTATGTAATCAACTATTTATATGTTTATATACAAAGGAATTTGATTTTGAGTGTGGAATTGTGTTAATCATGTGTCTATTGGTTGATTACTGTGTGAACTCATAGGTTCTATAACAGAGGTTGTAGGTACAGTCGAGGCAGAGTACAGAGGATAAGAATGAGCCAAGCAGTTTATGATGGATCTTTTAATCCATTGAGAGATTAAATAGAGTCCATAGTCAGTGATAAAAATCATAGAAATCAAGCTCAAGAGGGAGTCGCAGCAGAAACAGTGAAGGAATCGAAACCTTTGAAGAGGAGCTAAATCATGGAAGAACTGAAGACTTAGCGTAAAAACTAAGTAAAAACAAGGAACGAGAAGTGAAGCATCGATGCTCAGTAGCTGTTGGATTTGGAAGATCAACAGTCTAGATGATGTCGCTGAGGAGAAGGAGGAATATTGCATCAGTGAACTTTAAATGAAGGAAGGCAGTTTTGTAACAGTGAAAGTGGATTTCGAGCGGCTTCAAAACCATAAACGGTATTGAAGGACGAGTGCCAATTCCACTCATCAAACGATGTGTGGAAACAGAGGACGAGAAGAAACCACTTTATAAGGTGCTTAAACCTCACACTTGTTATCTACCCGATATCAATGACAGTCGTCGGATCTGTTGGGTGTAGATCGATGATGGAGAATAGGCGCGCAAGTTAAACAGTCGGGAGCAATCTAAACTGTTGGATCGGGGGATACAACAGACGATCAAGATTTGATCAGAGGCTACACTAATCAGTGATCGGAGATCGGGCTTATCAGAGTTTGGAGAAGCAGCGCTATGGAACGATTATAGGTGTGGACATGATGAAGTTATAGATGCGGTTGGAAAGTATTTGAGATTCACTTATATGTGTTTGAGCGGGATTTCAATGTATTTCCATGTATTGGCGATAGACAAGTTGCGGAGTCTTTTTAAGGCTAAAACATATATTAACGATTCCAATAGTCGCATATCGGAATTGGAGGGGTGATGAGGCTTGTATATATGACCCATGGAGGAGCCGATAGCCGATTGCGATAAAGGAAATCCTCAGGAAGTGTGCAGAGTCTGTACCAAAGAATAAAAAGGTATGGTTTGCGTATGTTTTCCTTTGTAAATGGTTTATAAGGAAAATAGTACCGATAGAAGATTAATGTGTTAAACACATATGTAACCAAAGTTTAAAGAGGGAAAGGGTTATATATATGCAGCCTTAAGGGTTAACGAAGGTTACGAAGGATTTTAAAGCCCCGATAAGGAAGAATTAATGGAAGGCTTATACTAATGGGATAATGAAGGTTATGAGGAGATAAATAGTCCTGATAGGTGGTTTAAGCAGGGTGATTGAGTTCCGATATAAAGGAACTGAAAAAGAGGGCCTTAACCATTTATGGTTGAAGATTTGACTCCTTATGAGTTAAATACCTAGGATAGAAGATCTTATGCATTTTATGCATATTGTGGGTGTAAGCAAGGTAACCCTGCGTCATTCTTGCAAGTTTGATTTCAAGTATTTTTCATTCATGCTTGATCATAGATGTTTATGAATATGTGTAGATGGTTATGCATCACATATGCATGTTCATGTTTGCATGTGGTCAAGTATATAATGACGTAATGATGGTGGTTGTCATGCATGAGTTCGTGGTGTGTGTTATTGTTGACATCATGCATTGATGACTAGATACTAGCTAGAATGACAATTGCATGGTCGTATTCTTATGTTTTATGTTTCTATATGGTGTTATGATTATGTTATAAATCTATCATGTTGATTTGTTGATCTTGCAGACAAGGTATCCTCCCCGAGCTATACTAAGGTACGTTGGTTTATTTTGATTTGGTTTAGCTAACAAGATATACCTTACAGGAAGAAATATCAAATGGCCAGTAAGATGGTTGACTACAAAGACTCTCCCTATGAATCCAAAGAGTGGTATGGTGTTGGGAACTCTTCTGACTTGGCAGTGACACTGAAAAGCTTAAAGGAAGAGATAAGGAGTTGTGAGG
This sequence comes from Pinus tabuliformis, assembly GCA_031772625.1. Lineage (NCBI taxonomy): Eukaryota > Viridiplantae > Streptophyta > Pinopsida > Pinales > Pinaceae > Pinus > Pinus tabuliformis. Next base: position 833,847,012 of record CM062804.1, read on the forward strand.
CAGATAATGGCATAATCATACAAGCATAAGAAACGTTAGCAGAGGTAAATGCAGTCATACTTCGGAGCTTGTCAGATTTGCAAAGACAGAGACCACTTTTGATTAGCCATGAGCAGGAGGATAGAACTAATGGGGCATATGGTAGTATATCACATGGTAGTCACATATTAGATAGATATGACACAATCAGAGATGGCAGATTTTTGGAAACATTGGATAGGAGAAGGGATAGACACAGGTATGACTCTAGTTCTGATTTAGATAAGAACTATGATCGTCATTGGTATCATCCTTACAAGAGGAGTGATAAGGGGTATTTTTTAGATGAGTTTAAGAAAGAAAAGCCACCTACTTTTGATGGAGAGTGTTGTAACTTTTTTGACACCCTGGAAGTTACAAACTTTTTAAAAAATTATTTGTCACATTCCTTCAATTTTATCCTTACCATGACAAATACCTTCCTTTAAATATCATTCCATCTAACCCTTTCCATTGTTAAAGCATAAAGTGTATGAAGTTTTTATAAATGTCTCTATGCTATTTTTAATAATTTTTATTTGAAATAAAATTCAATTTTATAAAATATATATAATTATATTTTTTTTATAAAATTATGTATTTAAAATATTAAAACTTAGCTTAAAAATAACAAACCCAACCTCTAAACTATAGAAACCATATTTAAAAACCTTATTATATACGTCAGCCAAGTCAAAAACTCAAAATAGGCCTATGTCCCACCAGAGACTTCAAACAGTAAACCACCGTAATTTAAATTCATGTGGGCTTCATATATTTATGAAATGAGTTTACGGATGTGAGGCTGAGTAAAATGTGACTAAGGTGAAAGGACTTTTACAAGTTATGAAATGAATTTACAGGTCCAAGAAAATGATGCTATAGGTGAAAACAAAAGAAGAGTGAGTAAAAACGAAAATTTGACAGAGAAGAAAGAAATGTTTTTGCTATGGTATAAAGAGGAAAAATGCACGATTTTTACAGGTCATATATTTATGAAATTAATTTACAAGTGCAAGTAAAAGAGGTTACAAGTGAAAACAAAAGGAGAGTGAGTAAAAACGAAAATTTGACAGAGAAGAAAGAAATGTTTTTGCTATGGTATAAAGAGGAAGAATTCACGTTAAATGAAATTTGGATAAATACTTATCCAAAAAAATTTACAAGAGTAAAAGGGGAAAGTAAAAATACTTTACCAACCATGGGAAAACAAAACATGGTTTTTAAAATCCATGGGAAGGAGAAACAAGACATAGATTTCAAAACAAGACATGGATTTCAAGCAATAGACAGATTTACAAGATGCAATTATTTGAGGAGATATTTTGAGAATTTCATTTATGAAATTCATATATATATATATATATATATATGTTTAAGAAAAATATTTGGAAAATTTCCCAAATATTTTATGACAATGGTGAAGCAATTTAAAAAGTGACATAAAATCATTGGTCAATTCAAGCATTGATTATTCAAAGGACACCTAGCAAAAAAATCTTTCAACTAGATTATAGACGAGATTTCAGCATTTGAAGAAGGAGGAAGATCAACAATCATTCTTATTCAAATTTAGAGGTAGTGATATCAACATTCAAAGGACACCTAGTAGAAGAAGATCAACAAACTAGGATCAAAGTGAAGTTTTTTCAGTAGATGGTTTAGGTAGCTCAAGGGTTCAAGGAAGAAGAGTTGCAAACAACTCCAAATTTCCTACAATTTTTCAGGTAGTGATATCAGCATTCAAAGGACACCTAGTAGCAGAAGATCAACAAACTAGGATCAAAGTGAAGTTTTTTCAGTAGACGGTTTAGGTAGCTCAAGGGTTCAAGGAAGAAGAGTTGCAAACAACTCCAAATTTCCTACAATTTTTCAGAGTTTTTTTTTTATTCTTATTTTATTGTTCAGACTTTTATTCCAAAGAGTTATACACAGTCATCTTAATGTAATGTTCTATATATTTTTTTAATTTTAATGTAAAGGGGTTGACTTTGATGCAACAACCTATCAGTTTGTACAAATTTTATTACAGAATTCCTGATTGAAGTATTATAGCTCTGACAAAAATTGTGTTCCTTATATGCTTTCCGAGTGCTTTCATACCTTATTTTCTGCACATGTTCAAAGAAACATAGGATATCTGGGTAAGAATAGATTGAGTGTCAATCTCTCTTAAATCCCCTGCAAAGTTATAATCATTTAAAGAGATTAATTAACTAGACTATTTGTCTTGGTAAATTTCTCTACATTTGTTAATCGTTTCATTTTGTCATCTTTTGAATGTGTTTTTTTTGGATGTAGAATCTTCTACACGAATCCATTCTATCTTGTTAATTAAGTATTTAGTATGATCACTTCATTACCATGAATTCCCTTATATTCTTCTATAAAATGCATTAAAAATCATGTTAACTTGTCAAATTGGATGCTGGCACTTTGACCAAGGACTCTGCAAGAGAGGGATTTATTCATGGATAGAGATTCTGTAATCATCAACAACCACCAACAATAAATTATATATTTGGCCATTGTGCTTCATAGGTTGTTGTCTAGTGATAGTTAACAACGTTAGACAAAGCCTCATAACAATTGAAGGCACCCCCTCTGTTTCAAGGGCTAGCTTGAACCGAAAGACTAGTTGAGTTGGTTTCTTGGCATAGTTTTTGCAGCCAAGAACTGCCTACGAGAAACAAGTACAAAAAAGAGGTAAAGAAATCGCAAGATGCAGAGGCATGGTTGCTAGGCATGAAGCATTTATTCGGATTGCATGACTACTTAGATAACATGAAAGCTAGAGTGGCTACATTCAGTCTCAAAGGAAAAGAAGACATTTGGTGGGAAGACATGAAGAGTGTCAAAGGTATAAATGAGGAAGATTTGACTTAGAGTGAGTTTGAGCGACTATTCAAGGAGAAGTATTTTTCAGAAAGATACTTTGATGATAGGGAGAAAGAATTTTATGAGCAGAAGATGGGATCCATGATAGATGATGAGTACACTAGCAGATTCTTGGAGTTGTTGAGCTATGTGCCTTACCTCAAAGAGGAGAAGGCTAAGATTTACGGATTTGTTAGTGGGTTACTGGTTGCATTCAAAGATAGGATCGACTTCAATGATCCTAGATCATTGGAGGAGGTCATCTAAAAAATGAAGCATTTCTATGAACAATCGAAGCATCGAACTAAGATGAAGATAGATTGGAGAGGTAATGCAAAAGAACAAAGGAAAATGGGACAAGAAGAAAGTAAGACCACATGGTTCAGGTAACAAAGAAAATGTTGCACCACTTAAAAGGTTCAATGTATCAGATAGAAGACAAGGACATAGATCTGAGGAGTAGAATAAGGAGCCCTTGCAATGTTGGACTTATGGAGGAGATCATCGCGGGAGGGATTCTCCATAGTACAAGAGTCGTAGGTCTAAGATATACAGTGTGTAGGAGGCATAGACTATTGGATATGTTGGTTAGAGTATTCCACATATCTATGTAGCCTTGGATAACAAAAATGCAGAGCATTAGGCATCTATCATTGAGATGGATGGTATGCTTTGCGATCAAGTTATTTCTATTTTTATTGACCGTGGATCTAATTATAGCTATGTTAGTCCTAAATTGGTGGATAAGTGCGGTTTGAGAAAGGAATTTCATGTAGAGTCTTGGTTAGTGCAGTTGGCTACACGTACGAGGAAATGAGTTCATCATTGGGTACAAGAGTCGTGGGTCTAAGATATACAGTGTGCAGGAGGCACAAACTGTTGGAGATGTTGGTCAGATTATTCCATGTATCTATGCAGCCTTGGATAACAAAAATGCAGAGCATCAGGCATCTATCATTGAGATGGATGGTAAGATTTGCAATCAAGTTATTTCTATATTGATTCATTGTGGATCTAATTATAGATATGTTAGTCCTAAATTGGTGGATAAGTGTGGTTTGTGTAAGGAATTTCATGCAGAGTCTTGGTTAGTGCAGTTGGCTACATGTACGAGGAAACAAGTTCATCATTGGGTAAAATTTTGTACATTTGACTTGAATGGTATGCCTACCACAACACATTTTAATGTATTACCATTGGGTTCATACATTATGTTGTTGGGCATGGACTGATTGTATCTTCATTGAACCAAGGTAGAATTTTATGACAAAGCCATTGATTGTGTTGATGAAAATGGAGAACCAAAAGGCTTATGGGGAAAGAAGAAAGCCACATCAGTTAGGATGGTGACAGCTATGCAAGAAAAGCGTAGTCGCAGGAAAGGGTGTAAGTTATTTACAGTGCACATCTATAGTGATAAGGGTAAGGAGGTTGAGGATATGGATGTGTTGAGAAGATACTTAGTTTTACAATAGTTCAAGGATGTATTTCCTAAGGACATTACAGAGTTTCCACCTCACAGGGAGGTAGAATTTTCTATTGAGTTAGTTCCAGGGGTAGCTCCAGCATCAAAATCACCTTATAGGATGAGAAAACCTGAGTTGGTCGAGTTAAAGTTGCAACTGAAGGAAATGTTGGATAAGGGGTACATTAGGCCAAGTGTATCACCATGGGATGCACTGGTATTTTTTGTGAAGAAGAAAGATTTTACTCTCAGATTATGCATTGATTATAGGCAGTTGAACAAAATGACAATCAATAACAAGTACCCTTTGTTGAGGATTGATGAATTATTGGACCAAATGAAGGGAGAATCAGTGTTCTCGAAGATTGATCTGAGATCCAGATACCATCAGGTAGCATCAAAGAAGAATAGATTTACAAGGCTATGTTCTGGACCAGGTATGGGCATAATGAGTTTATTACTATTCCATTTGGCTTAACTAATGATCCAACTACATTTATGGGTTTGATGAATAGCGTGTTGCGTCCATATTTGGATAAGTTTGTTATTTTGTTAATTGATGATTTACTGGTATATTCCAAAAATGAGGAAGAGCATGTCAAACATTTAGCAGTAGTGTTGAGGTTGTTGAGAGAGCTTCAGTTGTAAGCTAAGCTCAACAAGTGTAGTTTCTTTCAGACTGAGCTACATTACTTGGGGCAGGTTGCCTCTAAGGAAGCAATTGTAGTAGATCCAAAGAAGATAAGGGACATCATGGAGTGGGTAGCTCATAAGAGTGTGGATGAGGTGAGATATTTCATGGGTTTGGCAGGCTACTATAGGAGGTTCTGTTATCACTCAGGTTGTTCCCTTTGACTCCCAAGGGAATACGGCCGAGGTAACCACTAACCAATCTTTGGGTCACAGGTTCTAGCCCACCTATGACCAGAGAGGGCTCTCTCTTTATGATTTAACTTTGTTGGTATGATATTTTAGGCTAGTTATGATGCTCAAGATTTTGTTTTGAAATTTGCTGGATGATGACTTCAGTCAAGATATATATATGATTACCAGGGTGTTCTAGGCCATTAGGCATGGAGTCAGTGATGCTTAACTTGCTTGATATGTTTGTGCTGATACAATAGTGATGCTGCAGAGCCAGATAAGTGTCTAAGGAACAATTCTTTAAATCTGTGATTGGGGTGATATGATTAGGGCATGAAAGGCAATTAAGGATCTTTCAGCAAACTGATATGGAGAATAGTGGGAATATTATTTAGAAGCAGTGAAGAATTTCTATATAACATTCATATTTATAGAATTAATGAAAACATGAGCAATTAAGAATTCATGTTCATGATCAATTCTGAAGAAAACATTTTCAGCAATAGAGATTGAGCACAAGGTGTAACAAAAAATTTCCTGCACTATTCCTTTTCTCTACTGTTAGATTAGTGAAACATGTGTATGATTCAAACAAACATAAGACGACAATACATAGATAGAGAAAAATTATTGTTCCATTAGACAGCACAGGAATTCTGCAACAGCACGCATAGCATCACCAAGACATCAAACATTCAGGAAATCACTAAGTTTTTCCAGCCTCTTTGCATTAGATTATCTGAAAATATACAATACATTTGCCTCAGAATGAAAATCACCAACCCCTAATACGTTGCCAGGGGAGGTATATATACATAATTTACATAAGAAAATATCTAGCTGATGAGTAAATGTTTCATTAATGTCGTGCCAACTCCTGGAGCATTGTAGCTGAGAAAGTAAATGCTGTAGTAACTTCTGATTGTAATAGCTGTCCAAAATGGTCAGAGAATGTTGACTTTGTGACCGTTGGAGTCGGCTGAAGATGCGCTGCCCAAAAATTGCGCATTTTTTATATTTGGCTTGCTGCCGCTGTCTTTATGCTGAGTCACCCTTCGACTGCCTTGTGTGCTGTCTTCATTCTGTCTTTTGCGCTTTGCTAAGTGGAGGCTGACTAGGATTGACCAACTGAGATCACTGAGGTAGAATTTGCAGCATTGCCTGCCACCAATCCTCTTTGGGCAGCTGGTGTCTTCGAATTTTCACCAATGTTTCATCTGCCTCTGTATATCTATAAAAATTAGGAGGAACCTCAAAAAGGTGGTGGATTTCATTTTCAATAAAAAACAGATTTTCAAGTTTGTCAAGAAGGCCCTGCCCTGTTGGAGGCCCTGCTTCCTCAGAAGTACTGGCAGATGCAGTGATATGATTTTCAATAAAAGTTGCCATCCTGGCAGCATATTGCTCACGGGGGAGCAGTTTTCCTGTGCTGGTTAGTAGGCTGGGCAATCCCTTTCCTTACAGTGCTCCCATTTTGAGCTTGTATTCATCCACCTCAACCTGTATTTCATGGCACTTTCTCTCTACAGTCTGTACATAATTCCTGAGAGTTAGCACCTTTTTAGCTATGAGGACAGCCTCTATTCTGTTAACAATGTTGATGGCTGCTAGATCCTCCTGGGTCTGAGTGTTCAAAAAGTGTATCATTCTATTGGCCTGCTCAGGCCTATTCCCCAGTACTGTTCTGGCTTTCTGGATCTCGATCTGTGCTTTGGCAATTAATTCCATCTGTTCATGCACAATCTTGATTGACTTCCATTGTCTAGTAATGGATTGGTCAATTCGGGCCCACAAAATTCTTTTTATTTCTGCCATAGCACTTTCTAGCTTGAGCTCTTTCTCCAAGGCCTTTATTTTCTCTTTGAGGGCCTTTATCTCTCTACCTTGCTCTGCCACAGTCATCTTTGATTTGTCATATTTGGCCTCTAACTCTGCCAACTTTTCCTTGGCCTGCTTAATCTCAGTAGCCTGGAGCTCCATTTCTTTGATAGCCTTAGTCAAATCTTCCATGTTTAAACTGGACTCTGGGGCTGTTGTTGTTGCTGTTGCTTCTGTTGTTGCTGTAGTTGTTACAGGGGCTACTGTTGCCTCTGTAGTTGTTGCAGTGGTTGAAGTAGTTGGAGGAGCTTGGGATGTGGATTCTCTCTGCTTGTCTTGCAGTGCCCCTTCTAGCTCCTTTTCTAAATCAAGGACCTTTTGATTGAGCTGCATTATTAGATCAAGCTGCTCATCGGCCTCCTTTTCCTTCTGCAATTGTGTTGTTTGGGGGTGCTCGGTGGGCAGCAGCTTTAGCCTTTTCTTCAATGCATTAAGATCATCTTCTTTTTTCTTCATGAGGGCCCTCACGCCCTTTGGGTCCTTAGGATCATGTCCTAGGTCTATAATGATGTCCTCTAATGATTTGATCCTGTTGTCTTTGGCCATGGAGGACATTCTCTCAAAATCCAATTGAATGTTGGTATTCTTCAATGATTCTTTTAATTCATGGGCCATTGTGGCCCTGTCCACCAATGTGGCATAGACCATTTCTCCAGTTTGTTTGTGGAGTTCAATTTGGTCCATGGGGTGAATGTCCTTTGCCATGACTTCCACCCTTGTTCTTACAAAATCTGCAGCTGATTTAGGCTGCGGCACCTTGGGTTTGAAGTGGCTGAGGATCATTTTCTCCTCTTGAATGCCATACACTGACATCAATCTTTCTTGCTTGGCTGGTGTTGCCTTGAGAAACGGCTTGTATACTTCTATTCTCAGCAAGTCATTCTGTGCCTTTATTTGTTTGAAGGAAGCCTTGGTGCTTGAAGGCTTCTTGCTCTGCTGAGAGGAGGAGGACACCTCCAAGCCAAGTTGTAATCCCTGCTCCTGCTGAAAGGAGCTTGTACCCGTTTGCTGGCAGTCTCCCCCTTCTTTCCTTGGACTGTCAAGGACTTCTTCACTTATTTCTTCTATCACTGGGGAGTCCACCTTTTGCCTCTTGGCCTCAAGTTGCTGGGAGGATCCACTAGCAGGAGTGGACTCTTCTCTGTCTCTCTTCTTACCCCTCTCCTCATGTGCTGGAGTCTGCAAAATAGGGGCTGTTGGTTGTTCAGTTTGCGGTGGAGGGGTCTGCTCTTGTTGCTGCCCAATTGAGGAGGCAGGCTGTTCTTTTACTGTCTCTTGTTCAGCACCCATTATTCCTTTACCTTTATCTGTGCCTGATGCTGCTGTAGAGGGCGCCTGGGTGGCTGGTGCAGTTGTTGCAGCTGAAGTCCCTTCTCCCACTGGATGTGGTTGCTTGAAGATTACCTGCTGCACAGAATCCAAGTCAAGAGTTTTTTCCAAATCCTTGACATTCTTTTGCATTATCTCTTCTTCAGTTAGTTTTTCAATTAAAGTATCTTGCAGCCATTCTTGCTGATTGGCATACTGTTCAATATGTGGAAATTTACAGTGCTCATAGCCTAGCAGCCTGTACTTAACCCTCCTGGCACAGATGAAGCCTTCAGGGTCATAAGGGACCCACCGGAAGCTTTTTGAGAGCTTGTACTTGTCTTTGAGGATTTGCTCAGCATCTTGCCATCCCTCTTTTTTATTCATGATAAAGGGGCCAAGGTGGTGCTTGAACTTGAGATGGGCTTTCTTTTTGGCACTGTGAAAGTGAGTGAGGTCAGAGTGAATGAGCTGCCTATAGTACTCCAAGGCAAACAGTCTCATGGGCACATATTTTGGGAGCCTGTATGGACATAGCTCACAGCCATAAATTCTGATGATTGTATGATCTTGATATAGGTACCAATCACCTATTTTATAATTTTTAGAGAGCTGCAAGGTTTTCTGTATTTCAAATGACACTCTGGGAGGAGGGGACCTCATCAACAAGCAAGAGACTGGGTAGACAAACTCATCGATAAATTCACAGTATGAGTATGGTGAATCTTGGACTTGGTGATAAACTGATGTCCAGAAGATGACAGACCTTCTTTCCCCCTTAGAGTCCAGCTTTTTGATGGAGCATTGAAAGGCCTCAGACTGGTAATACATGAACAAATGGTAGATGTATGATGAGTATTTGAAAATGCCCTCCCTGTCTACTTTGAAAAGCTGCTCATGTATCTTGTTGGCTATGAATTTAGCAAAATTATATTTGTAGGCAGGAGGTTGGCCTGGGCTATAAGCAGCTAGTAATACCAGCACTGTCTCATCAACAAATTCACTGGTTTTATAGCCCAACACATATGAAATCATGTCCAGCAGAAGTTTGCCTATATCAGTAAAGTGGACATATAAGTAGGGAGGTGGCCCTGTGGGCTGGCGGTCAGGCCTCATAAATGTCTGGGTGATCTTCTGAATGTCAGCAGTGGACATCTTGGCACCTGTATCCAGCAGATAGTTCATGGAGAAAGGAAACAATAGCTGAGTTTGTTTGAAGTTGAGCATCTGGTTGATGGACTCAGCATTAATGTGAAAGAGGATGCTCCCAGATGGAGACTTGACAGCTCTGTGATTTGCATCATAATTCTCAGCACATAGGTGAATAATCTCTGGAAAAATGTTAACAGATGGGAGAAAGTAATATGGCAGATTTGATTCCCATATCCCATATGTATCCTTGCCATTCAAATAGTCATCTCTCAATTCCCTGAAGGTCTGCAAATGGCTCCTATCACCCACAAAGTCTTGGATGAGGTAATCCCTGTCAGCAAGAGGCAGGGACTCCAGCTCTTTATTTGGTGGATTCATGGGGGCAACACTGAGAGCTGTGGGTGCAAGGGCAGCCATTTGTAATTTCTGAATAGAACAAGGTAAGTGCAGATAGCTTGACAGGTCCCTCAAAGCTCAGGTGATAGACTGAATGCAGATAATGCTAGAAATATTCTTCAAAGAGAAATAGGCAGGCTAGGCAGGCTTGCCTCTGCTCTGCTTTGGAAAATTCACAGGAATTGTGAATAATGAAGATGAAATGCAGAGGGTGGGCAGGACTTAAAATGGTAAAATGCAGCTTTTTAAGCCTGCACCCGGCAAACAGGAACAATGTCGGGCAGCTTGAGGATGAATTTGCAAATTTAAGACCGCGAATTATGGTTTTATCATCAAATTTTGGAGCAGGGGACAATGCAGGTGTTCTAGTCTAGAATTGACTAAGAAACAATCTTTAATTTGGGAGTTAGCAGGTGTTTTATGGACAATTTGTAGAGAAATGGCAGAAATATGGGTAAAACAAGTGAATTCTGGCAAATACCTGGATAAACGATGCCGAAAGCCTCCGGGCTGAACAGTGGATGACGAACACACTTGATTTGGTGAGTAGCGGCGTCTAAAACTTTAAATTCGCGGCTTGGCGGCAATTTTTACATTGAACAGGTAAAACGGCTCTTCTTTGTTTCCAATGAAAATGACATAAAACGGCCAAATAGCGCGTTTTTAACGATAAATTTGGAAACTATGGGTCATTGGCGCTTTTCCGCCAATGATGTCAGCATGACGTCATGGCGGGCCCGGGTACGGAGGGTGACGTGGGGGCTGAGCTGGAGGCCAGCATGGCAGGACACGGTGGCGGATGGCGTGGGGTGGCAAGGTTACGTGGAGGGCCACGAGGCGCGGGGGCGGGGGTCGGTGACGTGACGTCACGATGACGTGGAGGTGACGCGACATCAGAGGGGCGGTAAGCGGGAAGGTGGTAAGCGGTCTCCCCGCACCGCTTTTGGGAGAAGGCGGTATCGGGGAGGGGGGCTCCGAACACCCCCGCCGGCTGCCACGCGTCCAGTGTACGGGGGCCAAAACCACCCGTTCCCCGGACGTTAAAGCGCGGCGGGTTGAAATCTCAAATCGACCGCCCACCGTTGGATCGGGGGCAGCGGGAAATCAAGGGCTGGCGGGCGCCCCGACCCATCGTGCAAGTTTGGGGGGACCCGCCGGCCAATAAACTATTTATTTAATATTTCGGGGTTTCAAACTTTGGTTAGGGGGTTTTTTGTGGGTTTGGGGTATGCGGGTTAGACTGTGGGTTTATAAAAACATATGAATTTTTTAGGTTTGAGAGGGGGAGAAGGGGTTTTTCATGAAATTTTTCGGGAAAAGGGAAAATGAGGGTTTAGTATAGGTTATTGCTCTGACCAGAGGTTAGAGTAATCCCAAAGCAGGGTTGACTATAGTCCCTGGTGGACTAATGTCTCCCTTAAAAGTGTTATTTAGCTATAATGCTAAAGGGGGGATATTTATACATTGCTTGGGGTTTATACACCATGGTGTTATAATAGTAGGGGAAAAGGGGAACATAGGGGATTTAGTGTAGATACAGTTAGTAGTTAGTATTGGAGGGAGATGTGAATGGAAAGTGAAAGATACTAAGCTTTTTAGGAAATAAACTTAGTTAGGGAGTAGATCAAAATGAAAAGAATTTTTACACAAGAAATGTGGCTTCTTTTCAAAGAGAGAAGTCACTTCTGACATGAAATTTGTACAAATGAAGAGTCTAAGGAGGACTGATTAGGCAGATCCTGCAGTGCTCATGGGGAGGTTAGTAAGAAACTTTTTGAAGGGGATGGGGGGAAGTTAGTGATGGTCTAGTAGTTTGCCAAATAAGCCATTGCTCTTGCCTTTCTCCTGCTGGTGACATCATTGTGATTTTTCCCAAGTGATATGCTTAGATCTTGCTTTCTACAACCTTCAACTGCCTACCCTGCCTAATATGCCTAACATTTTTTCTTCCTTTGTATGGGTGCACTTAGCCTTGCAAACCCTGATAATTCTCTTTTCTTTTTGCTGCCCTCCTATCTAAGTCTACCCTTATGACTTCCAAGGGCCCAGATTAAGCAGTTGGGCTCCTTTCTTTCTCTATCCACCTAGTCATCTGTCAAGCTTTAACTGTTTGAACAGATACTTCCTCTCTAGTCTACAACATGCAATTCAAAACATGGTGAGGCCCAGCTTGAGCTGTTGGACCACCCATCAAAGTAGTAGTGGCCATTTGGACTAGCCACTTTCATGGTCTTTGTTTGGGGTTCATTTCTTTATTTTTCATTGACAAAATCATTTTCTTGCCCTTTGATTTTTCTTTTAAGGCATACCCTCTTTACATTTTTTAATTGTCTGCTTCTTTCACAAAAATGGAACCTTAGTAGCATGGAAGGTGAACATTTTTGGCACTTCCACTGTCAATCATGAGAGATGAAAACCTATTGGTATAGGAGGCTAACAGTGGCTCCACTTGGGGATGGTTTTTCCAGGTGAAAATCCAAGAACAGCAGGTCAGATTGCCTGAGTTCTGCTTTCTTGCTGCAGGCTGAATTTCTCTGTCTGTTGGAGACCATTGGCTAGGATCCTAGATAGTTGCAGGCAGCACCCAGTGAGCTGATTTGCTGTGAATTTGCAGATCTGTTTTACCTGTTTCTCAGACTTTCTCCTCATCACTTGATAGTTATCCTGTGTTTTTCTTTGCTTTCCAAATGCCAGGATCACATATATTCAAAAAAGGAAAAAATGCAGCACCCTGGTCTTCTCAAAATATGCTCCACTCGGTGCTTTATTTATCTGCTGTAACTGAAAATACTGGAAATACAAATATTTATGTACAATATATGCCTGTTCAGTGTTTGATCAAAGGGAGTCAAAATAATGCTTGAGCATTCTCCCATTGACTGGGCCTTCCTCCGTATTTGAGCCATCCAGACTTCTTAGAAAATAGGTGTTGTTTCCTTGTATAGCATAGATGACATAGGGTCCCTTCCATAAAAAATCAAACTTACCATGTTTGCCTTTGTCCTCCCTTCTGGAATCCCATCTTAACACTTTGTTTCCTATGAAGAAATCTTCAGCTTTGGTTCTTTTGTCAAATATTCTTTTGAGCTTTTCTTGTAGAACTTGGGTTCTTTGATAGACTTCTTCTCTTGTTTGCTGTAAATGAATTGTCTGATTAATCCTTCTCTGAATGTCATTTGGCTCAGCTTGTATTTCTTGCAGCAACTTGATCACGGGAATTCCTAGAGATGTAGGAAACTTTGCTTCCAGCCCATAGACCAGTTCATATGGACTCATGCCAATTGATCTCTTGGTGGTCAGTCTGTCTGCCCACAATGCATTTACCAACTTCTTATGCCAATTCTTTTTGTTTTCTTCCAAAACTTTTTTAATGATGTTGATGAGACTTTTATTGGAAGATTCAGCTAGGCCATTACCTTGAGGATAATAGGCAGTGGAATGACCTAGGGTCATGTGATACTTGTGACAAAAATTGATCATTTTTTTGGACTTGAAAGCCGCAGCATTGTCTGTAATGATTTTGTCTGGACAACCAAACCTGGACAAGATGTTGGTTTCTAGGAATTGTATAATAATGGAGTCATTGGCCTGCCTACAAGGGATGGCTTCTACCCATTTGGTAAAATAGTCTGTGGCAGTGAGAATCCACCTATGCTGGCCAGAGGATGAAGGGTGAATTTCACCAATGAAGTCTAAACCCCATTGCTGGAATGGTCTTTCAGTTGAAACTGGTTTGAGTGGTAAAGGTAGCAGCTTCCTCTTGCCCTCAAAAATTTGGCATTTGTGACAAGACATTACAAATCTCTTTACATCAGTAAACAAGGAGGGCCAATAAAATCCAGCCCTTAGGATTTTATCAGCTGTGGACTTCCAGTATAAGTGTCCTCCACAGTCACCTGCATGAAATTCTTTGAGGACATTGTCAGTTTCTTCTATTGTTAAGCAATTGAGTAGGATCCCTTCATGATTTCTCCAAAATAAAACATTGTCAATAATACAAAACTTTGATGCTTTCATTTTCAAGAATCTTTTCTTGGTTCTGGACAACCCTGGAGGAGCTTGTAGGTTTAATAATACAAAACATATATCAGCATACCATGGAGATTGCATAAAGGCTTGATTGATCTGTGGAGTCGCCATCTCCTGTTCGTCGTCCAGTTCATTAATGTCAAGGGCTTGAAAATTAGTTTCAGTCATTAGTTTGGCTAGGCCTTGTCCTTTTATCACTTTGGTAGGTTTAATCTCAATGTCATATTCTAAGATATTGGCAATCCATTTGCCCCTGTTGCCCTCAATTCCTTCTTGGGTTAAAATATCTTTGACCACTGCATTAGGTACATAGGCAATTATATGAGAGTAAAGGATATAGATTCTGAATTCCTTGATGGCTTTTACCAATGCATAGGCTTGTTTTTCCATGATCTGATATTTCAAAGGAGCATCCCTAAGGGCTCTGCTAAAAAATGCAATGGGTTTTTCACAGCCTTGGTCATCTTTTTGTAGCAGAACAGCAGCAATTGTATGCTCAGAAGCAAAAGAGAATATGATAAAATCTTGATCAAATCTAGGGCTTGTTAGGACTGGTGTGTTTGTCAATGCTCTTTTGATATCCTCAAAGGCTTGTCTAGCTTCCATGGTCCATTTGACCTTGGAATCTTTTTTCAGCATATTATTTAACAGTCTTATGAGTTCAGCCAGATTTGGAATAAACCTCCTTAAGAAGTTGATTTTTCCTAGAAAGCTTTGTAGTTCTTTGATGTTTCTTGGATGTGGTACTTGTAGGATAGCTTGAATTCTGTCTGGGTCAATCCTAATACCATCCTTTGAGATTATATGCCCCAGGAGTTTACCTTCTTCCAGCCCAAATAGTGACTTCTTTGGGTTCAATGATATACCATACTTTCTACAAATTGTGAAAACCTGCCTTAAGTGTTCTAAGTGTTCTTGATCTGATTTTGAAAAGGCAGTGAGATCATCAAGATAGATAACTAAGAAGTCATGAATTTCCTTGGCAAAGGAAATATCCATTTCTCTTTGGAATGTGGCCCCTGCATTTTTAAGTCCAAAAGGCATTTTGACATATTTGAATGTTCCCCAAGGTGTTGTGAAGGCTGTTTTGTCTTGATCATCCGGGTGTACTAGAATCTGATTGAATCCTGAGAAACCATCTAGTAAAGAGATCCTAGCAGCTCCCACTACTCTTTGCAAGATGTGGTCCATTTTAGGTAAGGGATAATGGTCTTTGAGAGATACTTTGTTCAGATTCCTAAGGTCAACACACAGTCTGATTTCCCCTGTCTTTTTCCTAGTAGGCACAAGGTTTGAGATCCACTCTGAGAATCTGATTGGGGCAATGATCCCAGCTTCATACATACGTTTGACCTCTTTTTCAATAAGGGGGAGGAGGACTGGATTGACTCTCCTGAGCTTCTGTTTGAAAGGCTTTTGATTTTCTTTTAGAGGGATAGTGTGTTGGATAACTGATGTATCATAAGATTTAAGGTCTTCATAGCTCCAGGCAAAGACATCTTGAAACTCTTTGAATAACTCAATGTATTTTAGTTTCTGCTCCAGTGGTAATGCTTTGGATAGCTTAACCATTTTGGGATTTTCAGGGGTCCCAATGTTACAATCTTCTATTTCAGCATTCAATGGTTGCATTTTTGGTTTTGTTGAGATGTCGTTTGAATCAAACAGATCCTCCAAAGGGGTTAGACCTATGGGCAGAAAATTATCCTTTAGATCAATTACCTCATCTTCTGCTTCAGCCATTTCTTCTTCATCTGATTGTTTCAACTCTCGTATAGTTTCATTGTCAAAGGTGGTAGGATGTAAAACCAGATCAACTGTTTCAGCTGATATTTTCTGTGTAATTTTGCAGATCTGTGGTTGATCATCTCTAGTGCTAGTGTCAATGTTCATGCCAGAAAATTCTTCCTTTAAAGTGAGAAAGTTTTTTATCTGAGTGTTACTCTCGAAGACTTGCCAATTCTTGATGTTATCTGGAACTGAAGGTCTGTGTTTGATTTCAGCAGTAAATGTATGATTGGTTTTGAAAGGCAACTTACAAGTGCTGGCAAAAGTTGCCAATCTGTGAGCATGTAGATTGAGTTCTCTAGAAATTTTAGTCAACTGTGATTGTGAGAAGCTCTCAAGTATTTGAATAGCTGCCCCCTTGTATGCTCTCAACCTCAGATCATTTGTGGTGAAATTTCCCTTCATCTGTTGTATGACCAGATCTGAATCTCCCAAGATTGAGATTTTGGTTGCACCTAGATTTTTTATGAGTTTCAGACCTAACAGGAGGGCTTCATATTCAGCCATGTTGTTTGTGCATCGAAAGTTTAGTCTGTATGCATGGCCCTCAGCTTGGTCATTGTGCATATTGTGGATCCATACTCCTGCCCCAGCTCCTAGCTTGTTTACAGAGCCATCAAATTCTAGATACCATAAGGTTTCATGATCAAGATCTGGATTGAAATTTTTAGTGAGTTGGATCATGGGCAGATTTGTCTCTTGCAAGTTACTTGGTGCATCCTGTTCCTTTGTCTTCTTATCAGCTATACCCACAGTCCCTTGGTTTTTGAAAGTAGATTGTTCATCTGACTCCTCGGTCTTTACTGTCATCAATAGTTCAGAATAAGCTTTGTGACAGATGTCAGCATTGTAGAGAATAAATGAATCCATGTCTGAGTGTATTGAATAGATTGGAAAGTTTTGGGGCTTCTCTTGACTGCTTACCACATATTTCATCAGAGTTTCCCGGTACAATCTCTTTGGCTGCCCAAAGACTGAGATAGTTGCATAGGACATATCTAATTGCAGAGATCCTTGAAGTTTGGCCCCCCAGGATCTGGACAAGAGCATGCCATACTTAGGGGGTATGTCAGCTACCACTACATCCATCAAGATAGTTTTGGTTGGGTATTGAACCAGGGAGACACATAAGTCTTTAATCAGGCCTAAACACCTGACTTGGCTTGAATCAAATGAGAATAGATCCTTGTAAGGTCTTGTGATATCCAAGTCAAGTTTTTCCATTACAGATTTGGGCATTAAGTTGTGTGAGGCCCCAGAATCGAACATTGCATTATGTAGGACCTTATCATGAATGTTTAGACTGACATAAAAGGGTGGTACCCCTCCATTCTCTGTTTTTCCATTAACCTCAGGTCCGAACAGCAACTCTGGTTGGTCATCTAGGACATTCACAACATCTTTGTTGTCTGACACTTGGAGTGATTTATTGATCTGCAGTCTGTATATGTCATGTTTGGCTAATTCCGAAAGAGGAACTGATATCTTTAGCTTACTTATTTCTGTTTCCAGGTTGAAAGGTTTTTCCATTTGAATTTTGGCATTCGGTGCAACAGATTTTTCCTTTTCAGCTGAGTTATCAAGTGCCTTTTGCTCATAGTTAGGTCCATTTTGAGTAAAACTGGTGCCATGTTTGTTTCCTAGGGGAGTATCTGCCTTTGTCTTTAAAGGATGGGGTAGACCCGGCTGATTTTGAGAGGACTGTTGTTCTGAAATGTCCTCCACAGTCACTTCTGTGGCAGGTGGGTTTGAGTTGCCAGCTGATTGGGGAAGGGTAGTATTTTCATTGATCTTTTTTGGTTGTTTATTGTCCTTTGGTTTGAGGGGTGTAGGTACATCTATTGTTCTACTCCTAAGTTTGTACTGTTTGTGCACCTCGTACACAGCTGCATCATACCCTTCTTTAAAATCGAATGATTCTCCTGACTTAGTGTGGAATTGATTGTCATTGTAAACCTCTTGGTCTTCTTGTGTTAAAAAGACTTGATTTTCACTGTCCAAACCCATTAGATTGATGTGAGGGTCCTCACTAGGTTCGCTAGATGTTGAAGCCTCAGCATAGTTCTCTTGGAAAGGGGGTCTGACATGCTGGTCAGGATCAGTCCTTCCAACATTAGGATTTTGATTCTTTCTGAAGTTTGGGTTTCTAATATTGCTGGTTTGGCCTTCCCATGATGATTTTCTTTCTATGGTTTCCACCCTGTCTCCAAGTCTATCCATCCCTTTGATGATTGCATCTAGCTTTTGCTCAAATGATGAGGGTTCTTCTTTGAAAGTAGTTCTCCTTTCAGTCCTTGCCCCGTTTCTTTTGGCAATTAGATTTGCCTCTACACTAACAGCTATGTTTTGCATGTCTGCTAGAGTTGCAGGGGCTCTTTCTCTTAGTTGATATGCCATGTCAGCATCAAATCCATCCGGGAATTTAATCAATGCTAAATCGGGTGGAGGCCTAAGGTTTTGAGGAATGGCATTATAAATAGTGTTGAATCTAGTGCAATAGTCCAAGACAGTTTCTTGTGGGCCTCTTTTTATGTTATCATATTCAGATAAAATGTGTAGAGGGTCCTTTTTCTTTTCCCATCTGTTGAGGAAGGACTGATAAAGGGCACCTGAGTCAGCTATAGAATGTGCAGCCAATGCCCTGAACCAGGTTCTTACTTCACCTGTTAAACTTTGGACAAAGATTTTCATCCTTACATCATCATCATCTATCTCATAGTTCTCAAAGTAGTCTTGCATTTTCTTAGTATGTTGTAAGGTAGTGTACGTACTGGTTCCATCAAAATAAGTAATTTTTCCTTGGTAATCCTGAGGCATGGCCCCAGGATTGCCAGGCAACTGAAGGGGTGCATAACGATTAGCCATATTTGGTGGGATAAGTGGGACAACTGGACAAACAGGGACAGCAACAGCAGTTTGTGTGTTGGTTGTAGACAATATGTTTTGTGAAGTGGATGATGAAGAGGGGGAGGAATGAGTTGTATGGAGGTGAACGGATGGCTTAGAAGGGGTTGGAATAAAACTTTGCTGAACTGCCTCAGGGCTAGTTTCAGGGGATTGCTCGGGTTCCTTCTGGTTCCTAAGAGTTTTATGGATCAAATTTGGATTTTCGAAAACAGGTGGGGGATTTGGGTCAGGATTTGACCTGGTGTGCCTAGTTCTCTTCTTAGGAGCCAGCTTCTGAACTTGTTTTTGGTATTTTTGAGGATATTTTTTAGAACTATTTTAAGGGACTGCTCAAACTTTTGGAACCACTGTCTAAAAACAGACAGTAGTTGAAAAATACGCTCTGTCCCCAGCTGAGTCGCCAATAATGTTATCACTCAGGTTGTTCCCTTTGACTCCCAAGGGAATACGGCCGAGGTAACCACTAACCAATCTTTGGGTCACAGGTTCTAGCCTACCTATGACCAGAGAGGGCTCTCTCTTTATGATTTAACTTTGTTGGTATGATATTTTAGGCTAGTTATGATGCTCAAGATTTTGTTTTGAAATTTGCTGGATGATGACTTCAGTCAAGATATATATATGATTACCAGGGTGTTCTAGGCCATTGGGCATGGAGTCAGTGATGCTTAACTTGCTTGATATGTCTGTGCTGATACAATAGTGATGCTGCAGAGCCAGATAAGTGTCTAAGAAACAATTCTTTAAATCTGTGATTGGGGTGATGTGATCAGGGCATGAAAGGCAATTAAGGATCTTTCAACAAACTGATATGGAGAACAGTGGGAATATTATTTAGAAGCAGTGAAGAATTTCTATATAACATTCATATTTATAGAATTAATGAAAACATGAGCAATTAAGAATTCATGTTCATGATCAATTCTGAAGAAAACATTTTCAGCAATAGAGATTGAGCACAAGGTGTAACAAAACATTTCCTGTACTATTCCTTTTCTCTACTGTTAGATTAGTGAAACATGTGTATGATTCAAACAAACATAAGAAGACAAAACATAGATTGAGAAAACTTATTGTTCCATTAGACAGCACAGGAATTCTGCAACAGCACGCATAGCATCACCAAGACATCAAACATTCAGGAAATCACTGAGTTTTTCCAGCCTCTTTGCATTAGATTATCTGAAAATATACAATACATTTGCCTCAGAATGAAAATCACCAACCCCTAATACGTTGCCAGGGGAGGTATATATACATAATTTACATAAGAAAATATCTAGCTGATGAGTAAATGTTTCATTAATGTCGTGCCAACTCCTGGAGCATTGTAGCTGAGAAAGTAAATGTTGTAGTAACTTCTGATTGTAATAGCTGTCCAAAATGGTCAGAGAATGTTGACTTTGTGACCGTTGGAGTCGGCTGAAGATGCGCTGCCCAAAAATTGCGCATTTTTTATATTTGGCTTGCTGCTGCTGTCTTTATGCTGAGTCACCCTTCGGCTGCCTTGTGTGCTGTCTTCATTCTGTCTTTTGCTCTTTGCTAAGTGGAGGCTGACTAGGATTGACCAACTGAGATCACTGAGGTAGAATTTGCAGCATTGCCTGCCACCAATCCTCTTTGGGCAGCTAGTGTCTTCGAATTTTCACCAATCTTTCATCTGCCTCTGTATATCTATAAAAATTAGGAGGAACCTCAAAAAGGTGGTGGATTTCATTTTCAATAAAAAACAGATTTTCAAGTTTGTCAAGAAGGCCCTGCCCTGTTGGAGGCCCTGCTTCCTCAGAAGTACTGGCAGATGCAGTGATATGATTTTCAATAAAAGTTGCCATCCTGGCAGCATATTTCTCACGGGGGAGCAGTTTTCCAGTGCTGGTTAGTAGGATGGGCAATCCCTTTCCTTGCAGTGCTCCCATTTTGAGCTTGTATTCATCCACCTCAGCCTGTATTTCATGGCACTTTCTCTCTACAGTCTGTACATAATTCCTGAGAGTTAGCACCTTTTTAGCTGTGAGGACAGCCTCTGTTCTGTTAACAATGTTGATGGCTGCTAGATCCTCCTGGGTCTGAGTGTTCAAAAAGTGTATCATTCTATTGGCCTGCTCAGGCCTGTTCCCCAGTACTGTTCTGGCTTTCTGGATCTCGATCTGTGCTTTGGCAATTAATTCCATTTGTTCATGCACAATCTTGATTGACTTCCATTGTCTAGTAATGGATTGGTCAATTCGGGCCCACAAAATTCTTTTTATTTCTGCCATAGCACTTTCTAGCTTGAGCTCTTTCTCCAAGGCCTTTATTTTCTCTTTGAGGGCCTTTATTTCTCTACCTTGCTCTGCCACAGTCATCTTTGATTTGTCATATTTGGCCTCTAGCTCTGCCAACTTTTCCTTGGCCTGCTTAATCTCAGTAGCCTGGAGCTCCATTTCTTTGATAGCCTTAGTCAAATCTTCCATGTTTAAACTGGACTCTGGGGCTGTTGTTGTTGCTGCTGCTTCTGTTGTTGCTGTAGTTGTTACAGGGGCTACTGCTGCCTCTGTAGTTGTTGCAGTGGTTGAAGTAGTTGGAGGAGCTTGGGATGTGGATTCTCCCTGCTTGTCTTGCAGTGCCCCTTCTAGCTCCTTTTCTAAATCAAGGACCTTTTGATTGAGCTGCATTATTAGATCAAGCTGCTCATCGGCCTCCTTTTCCTTCTGCAATTCTGCTATTTGGGGGTGCTCGGTGGGCAGCAGCTTTAGCCTTTTCTTCAATGCATTAAGATCATCTTCTTTTTTCTTCATGAGGGCCCTCACGCCCTTTGGGTCCTTAGGATCATGTCCTAGGTCTATAATGATGTCCTCTAATGATTTGATCCTGTTGTCTTTGGCCATGGAGGACATTCTCTCAAAATCCAACTGAATGTTGGTATTCTTCAATGATTCTTTTAATTCATGGGCCATTGTGGCCCTGTCCACCAATGTGGCATAGACCATTTCTCCAGTTTGTTTGTGGAGTTCAATTTGGTCCATGGGGTGAATGTCCTTTGCCATGACTTCCACCCTTGTTCTTACAAAATCTGCAGCTGATTTAGGCTGCGACACCTTGGGTTTGAAGTGGCTGAGGATCATTTTCTCCTCTTGAATGTCATACACTTACATCAATCTTTCTTGCTTGGCTGGTGTTGCCTTGAGAAACTGCTTGTATACTTCTATTCTCAGCAAGTCATTCTGTGCCTTTATTTGTTTGAAGGAAGCCTTGGTGCTTGAAGGCTTGCTCTGCTGAGAGGAGGAGGACACCTCCAAGCCAAGTTGTAATCCCTGCTCCTGCTGAAAGGAGCTTGTACCCGTTTGCTGGCTGTCTCCCCCTTCTTTCCTTGGACTGTCAAGGACTTCTTCACTTATTTCTTCTATCACTGGGGAGTCCACCTTTTGCCTCTTGGCCTCAGGTTGCTGGGAGGATCCACTAGCAGGAGTGGACTCTTCTCTGTCTCTCTTCTTACCCCTCTCCTCATGTGCTGGAGTCTGCAAAATAGGGGTTGTTGGTTGTTCAGTTTGTGGTGGAGGGGTCTGCTCTTGTTTCTGCCCAATTGAGGAGGCAAGCTGTTCTTTTACTATCTCTTGTTCAGCACCCATTATTCCTTTACCTTTATCTGTGCCTGATGCTACTGTAGAGGGCGCCTGGGTGGCTGGTGCAGTTGTTGCAGCTGAAGTCCCTTCTCCCACTGGATGTGGTTGCTTGAAGATTACCTGCTGCACAGAATCCAAGTCAAGAGTTTTTTCCAAATCCTTGACATTCTTTTGCATTATCTCTTCTTCAGTTAGTTTTTCAATTAAAGTATCTTGTAGCCATTCTTGCTGATTGGCATACTGTTCAATATGTGGAAATTTACAGTGCTCATAGCCTAGCAGCCTGTACTTAACCCTCCTGGCACAGATGAAGCCTTCAGGATCATAAGGGACCCACCGGAAGCTTTTTGAGAGCTTGTACTTGTCTTTGAGGATTTGCTCAGCATCTTGCCATCCCTCTTTTTTATTCATGATAAAGGGGCCCATGTGGTGCTTGAACTTGAGATGGGCTTTCTTTTTGGCAATGTGAAAGTGAGTGAGGTCAGAGTGAATGAGCTGCCTATAGTACTCCAAGGCAAACAGTCTCATGGGCACATATTTTGGGAGCCTGTATGGACATAGCTCACAGCCATAAATTCTGATGACTGTATGATCTTGATATAGGTACCAATCACCTATTTTATAATTTTTAGAGAGCTGCAAGGTTTTCTGTATTTCAAATGACACTCTGGGAGGAGGGGACCTCATCAACAAGCAAGAGACTGGGTAGACAAACTCATCGATAAATTCACAGTATGAGTATGGTGAATCTTGGACTTGGTGATAAACTGATGTCCAGAGGATGACAGACCTTCTTTCCCCCTTAGAGTCCAGCTTTTTGATGGAGCACTGAAAGGCCTCGGACTGGTAATACATGAGCAAATGGTAGATGTATGATGAGTATTTGAAAATGCCCTCTCTATCTACTTTGAAAAGCTGCTCATGTATCTTGTTGGCTATGAATTTAGCAAAATTATATTTGTAGGCAGGAGGTTGGCCTGGGCTATAAGCAGCTAGTAATACCAGCACTGTCTCATCAACAAATTCACTGGTTTTATAGCCCAACACATATGAAATCATGTCCAGCAGAAGTTTGCCTATATCAGTAAAGTGGACATATAAGTAGGGAGGTGGCCCTGTGGGCTGGCGGTCAGGCCTCATAAATGTCTGGGTGATCTTCTGAATGTCAGCAGTGGACATCTTGGCACCTGTATCCAGCAGATAGTTCATGGAGAAAGGAAACAACAACTGAGTTTGTTTGAAGTTGAGCATCTGGTTGATGGACTCAGCATTAATGTGAAAGAGGATGCTCCCAGATGGAGACTTGACAGCTCTGTGATTTGCATCATAATTCTCAGCACATAGGCGAATAATCTCTGGAAAAATGTTAACGGATGGGAGAAAGTAATATGGCAGATTTGATTCCCATATCCCATATGTATCCTTGCCATTCAAATAGTCATCTCTCAATTCCCTGAAGGTCTGCAAATGGTTCCTATCACCCACAAAGTCTTGGATGAGGTAATCCCTGTCAGCAAGAGGCAGGGACTCCAGCTCTTTATTTGGTGGATTCATGGGGGCAACACTGAGACCTGTGGGTGCAGGGGCAGCCATTTGTAATTTCTGAATAGAATAAGGTAAGTGCAGATAGCTTGACAGGTCCCTCAAAGCTCAGGTGATAGACTAAATGCAGATAATGCTAGAAATATTCTTCAAAGAGAAATAGGCAGGCTAGGCAGGCTTGCCTCTGCTCTGCTTTGGAAAATTCACAGGAATTGTGAATAATGAAGATGAAATGCAGAGGGTGGGCAGGACTTAAAATGGTAAAATGCAGCTTTTTAAGCCTGCACCCAGCAAACGGGAACAATGCCAGGCAGCTTGAGGATGAATTTGCAAATTTAAGACCGCGAATTATGGTTTTATCATCAAATTTTGGAGCAGGGGACAATGCAGGTGTTCTAGTCCAGAATTGACTAAGAAACAATCTTTAATTTGGGAGTTAGCAGGTGTTTTATGGACAATTTGTAGAGAAATGGCATAAATATGGGTAAAACAGGTGAATTCTGGCAAATACCTGGATAAACGACGCCGAGAGCCTCCGGGCTGAACAGTGGATGAAGAACACACTTGATTTGGTGAGTGGCGGCGTCTGAAGCTTTAAATTCGCGGCTTGGCGGCAATTTTTACAGTGAACAGATAAAACGGCTCTTCTTTGTTTCCAACGAAAATGACATAAAACGGCCAAATAGCGCGTTTTTAACGATAAATTTGGAAAATATGGGTCATTGGCGCTTTTCCGCCGATGACGTCAGCATGACGTCATGGCGGGCCCAGGTACGGAGGGTGACGTGGGTGCTGAGCTGGAGGCCAGCATGGCAGGACACGGTGGCGGATGGCGTGGGGTGGCAAGGTTACGTGGAGGGCCACGAGGCGCGGGGGCGGGGGTCGGTGACGTGACGTCACGATGACGTGGAGGTGACGCGACATCAGAGGGGCGGTAAGTGGGAAGGTGGTAAGCGGTCTCCCCGCACCGCTTTTGGGAGAAGGCGGTATCGGGGAGGAGGGCTCCGAACACCCCCGCCGGCTGCCACACGTCCAGTGTACGGGGGCCAAAACCACATGTTCCCCGGACATTAAAGCGCGGCGGGTTGAAATCTCAAATCGACCGCCCACCGTTGGATCGGGGGCAGCGGGAAATCAAGGGCTGGCGGGCGCCCCGACCCATCGTGCAAGTTTGGGGGGACCCACCGGCCAATAAACTATTTATTTAATATTTTTGGGTTTCAAACTTTGGTTAGGGGGTTTTTTGTGGGTTTGGGGTATGCGGGTTAGACTCTCGGGTTTATAAAAACATATGAATTTTGGGTTTGAGAGGGGGAGAGGGGGTTTTTATGAAATTTTTCGGAAAAAGGGAAAATGAGGGTTTAGTATAGGTTATTGCTCTGACCAGAGGTTAGAGTAATCCCAAAGCAGGGTTGACTATAGTCCCTGGTGGACTAATGTCTCCCTTAGAAGTGTTATTTAGCTATAATGCTAAAGGGGGGATATTTATACATTGCTTGGGGTTTATACACCATGGTGTTATAATAGTAGGGGAAAAGGGGAACATAGGGGATTTAGTGTAGATACAGTTAGTAGTTAGTATTGGAGGGAAATGTGAATGGAAAGTGAAAGATACTAAGCTTTTTAGGAAATAAACTTAGTTAGGGAGTAGATCAAAATGAAAAGAATTTTTACACAAGAAATGTGGCTTCTTTTCAAAGAGAGAAGTCACTTCTGACATTAAATTTGTACAAATGAAGAGTCTAAGGAGGACTGATCAGGCAGATCCTGCAGTGCTCATGGGGAGGTTAGTAAGAAACTTTTTGAAGGGGATGGGGGGAAGTTAGTGATGGTCTAGTAGTTTGCCAAATAAGCCATTGCTCTTGCCTTTCTCCTGCTGGTGACATCATTGTGATTTTTCCCAAGTGATATGCTTAGATCTTGCTTTCTACAACCTTCAACTGCCTACCCTGCCTAATATGCCTAACATTTTTTCTTCCTTTGTATGGGTGCACTTAGCCTTGCAAACCCTGATAATTCTCTTTTCTTTTTGCTGCCCTCCTATCTAAGTCTACCCTTATGACTTCCAAGGGCCCAGATTAAGCAGTTGGGCTCCTTTCTTTCTCTATCCACCTAGTCATCTGTCAAGCTTTAACTGTTTGAACAGGTACTTCCTCTCTAGTCTACAACATGCAATTCAAAACATGGTGAGGCCCAGCTTGAGCTGTTGGACCACCCATCAAAGTAGTAGAGGCCATTTGGACTAGCCACTTTCATGGTCTTTGTTTGGGGTTCATTTCTTTATTTTTCTTTTGCCAAATCATTTTCTTGCCCTTTGATTTTTCTTTTAAGGCATACCCTCTTTACATTTTTTAACAGTCTGCTTCTTTCACAAAAATGGAACCTTAGTAGCATGGAAGGTGAACATTTTTGGCACTTCCACTGTCAATCATGAGAGATGAAAACCTATTGGTATAGGAGGCTAACAGGTTCATCAGGAACTTCTCACATATTTCTTATCCTATCACATCATTGCAAAAGAAAGGTAAGAAGTTCGAATGGAGTGAGGAGCGTGAGGCCAACTTTGAAAAGATTAAGTACTTGTTGATCCATGCACCCATACTACATATTGCAGATATGGATAAAGAGTTTGGGGTATGCATAGATGCTTACAAGAGAGGTCTTGGTGGAGTCCTCATGCAGGATGGACAGGTGGTATGTTATGAGTGCCGGAAACTAAACGAGCATGAGCATAACTACTAGACACATGATTTGGAGTTAGCAGCGATCATACATGAAATGAAGATGTGGAGACATTATCTTCTTGGCAAGAGGTTTTTACTTAGGAGTGATCAGATTGGGTTGAGATATTTGTTTGATCAGCCAAATTTGAATGCCTGGTAGGCTAGATGGTTGGTCACGATCAATGACTTTGCTTTCAAGATCAAGTACATCAAAGGTACAAGTACAAGTGGCAGTATAGTTATAGGTACAAGTATAGGGGCAGGTGCACAGGGTATGGATTATTGTCTTACAGCAGACAGGTTGGTCAGGTTCCAAGATAGCATATATGTACCAGATAACAGTGAGCTCAAGACGGTGATCTTGAGGGAGTTTCATGCAAAACCCTATTTGGGTCACCCTGTTTATTAGAAGACATTAATTGTAGTGAAGATATTTTATTATTTTCCAAATTTGAGGAGAGATGTAAAAAAATTCATGTCTAGATGTTTTGATTGTCATCGAGTGAATGAAAAATCCGAGCATCCAGGTGGACTACTACAGTCGATCACAATTCCAGAGTTGAAATGGGAGGTCATTTCCATGGAATTCATCATAGGGTTGCCAAAGAAAGTGAGACAACATGATTCCATTATGGTCATTGTGGATAGGTTGACAAAGGTAATTTCACACTTCATTCCGATTAAGTCTACATTCTCAGTGAGCGATGTAGCATAGGTATTCATCATAGATGTCGTCATATTGCATGGTTTTTCGAAGAAGATTATGTCATACAGGGATGCAAAGTTCAATTCCAAGCTTTGGAAGGAGTTATTTGCAAGTTTGGGCACAAAGTCAGCATTCAGCATAGGTTATCATTAATGGATAGATGGACAGACAGAGAGAGTCAACAGGATATTGGAGTACATGTTGAGGATGTATGTGATGCATCAATAGTGGAAGTGGGAAGAGTATCTCCATTTGCTATAGTTTGCATACAACAATGGTTATTAGGAGTCCTTAAGGATGAGTCCTTTTGAGGCATTGTATGGGCGGAGTTGTAACACTCCCATTAGTTGGAGTGATTCGGTTAACAGGGTGTTGATTGGGCCAGTTATATTAGCAAACATGGAATAGGAAACGCAGTTAATAAAGAATAATCTAAACCAAGGTAGAATTTTATGACAAAGCCATTGATTGTGTTGATGAAAATGGAGAACCAAGAGGCTTATGGGGAAAGAAGAAAGCCACATCAGTTAGGATGGTGACAGCTATGCAAGAAAAGCGTAGTCGCAGGAAAGGGTGTAAGTTATTTACAGTGCACATCTATAGTGATAAGGGTAAGGAGGTTGAGGATATGGATGTGTTGAGAAGATACTTAGTTTTACAATAGTTCAAGGATGTATTTCCTGAGGACATTACAGAGTTTCCACCTCACAGGGAGGTAGAATTTTCTATTGAGTTAGTTCCAGGGGTAGCTCCAGCATCAAAATCACCTTATAGGATGAGAAAACCTGAGTTGGTCGAGTTAAAGTTGCAACTGAATGAAATGTTGGATAAGGGGTACATTAGGCCAAGTGTATCACCATGGGACGCACCATATTTTTTGTGAAGAAGAAAGATTTTACTCTCAGATTATGCATTGATTATAGGCAGTTGAACAAAGTGACAATCAATAACAAGTACCCTTTGTTGAGGATTGATGAATTATTGGACCAAATGAAGGGAGAATCAGTGTTCTCGAAGATTGATCTGAGATCCAGATACCATCAGGTACGCATCAAAGAAGAATAGACTTACAAGGCTATGTTCTGGACCAGGTATGGGCATAATGAGTTTATTACTATTCCATTTGGCTTAACTAATGCTCCAACTGCATTTATGGGTTTGATGAATAGCGTGTTGCATCCATATTTGGATAAGTTTGTTATTTTGTTCATTGATGATTTACTGGTATATTCCAAAAATGAGGAAGAGCATGTCAAACATTTAGCAGTAGTGTTGAGGTTGTTGAGAGAGCTTCAGTTGTAAGCTAAGCTCAACAAGTGTAGTTTCTTTCAGACTAAGCTACATTACTTGGGGCAGGTTGCCTCTAAGGAAGGAATTGTAGTAGATCCAAAGAAGATAAGGGACATCATGGAGTGGGTAGCTCATAAGAGTGTGGATGAGGTGAGATATTTCATGGGTTTGGCAGGCTACTATAGGAGGTTCATCAGGAACTTCTCACATATTTCTTATCCTATCACATCATTGCAAAAGAAAGGTAAGAAGTTCGAATGGAGTGAGGAGTGTGAGGCCAACTTTGAAAAGATTAAGTACTTGTTGATCCATGCACCCATACTACAGATTGCAGATATGGATAAAGAGTTTGGGGTATGCATAGATGCTTACAAGAGAGGTCTTGGTGGAGTCCTCATGCAGGATGGACAGGTGGTATGTTATGAGTCCCGGAAACTAAACGAGCATGAGCATAACTACTAGACACATGATTTGGAGTTAGCAGCGATCATACATGAAATGAAGATGTGGAGACATTATCTTCTTGGCAAGAGGTTTTTACTTAGGAGTGATCAGATTGGGTTGAGATATTTGTTTGATCAGCCAAATTTGAATGCCTGGTAG
Organism: Pinus tabuliformis; assembly: GCA_031772625.1. NCBI lineage: Eukaryota > Viridiplantae > Streptophyta > Pinopsida > Pinales > Pinaceae > Pinus > Pinus tabuliformis. The sequence continues at coordinate 833,876,160 of CM062804.1, forward strand.
GCTAGATGGTTGGTCACGATCAATGACTTTGCTTTCAAGATCAAGTACATCAAAGGTACAAGTACAAGTGGCAGTATAGTTATAGGTACAAGTATAGGGGCAGGTGCACAGGGTATGGATTATTGTCTTACAGCAGACAGGTTGGTCAGGTTCCAAGATAGCATATATGTACCAGATAACAGTGAGCTCAAGACGGTGATCTTGAGGGAGTTTCATGCAAAACCCTATTTGGGTCACCCTGTTTATTAGAAGACATTAATTGTAGTGAAGATATTTTATTATTTTCCGAATTTGAGGAGAGATGTAAAAAAATTCATGTCTAGATGTTTTGATTGTCATCGAGTGAATGAAAAATCCGAGCATCCAGGTGGACTACTACAGTCGATCACAATTCCAGAGTTGAAATGGGAGGTCATTTCCATGGAATTCATCATAGGGTTGCCAAAGAAAGTGAGACAACATGATTCCATTATGGTCATTGTGGATAGGTTGACAAAGGTAATTTCACACTTCATTCCGATTAAGTCTACATTCTCAGTGAGCGATGTAGCATAGGTATTCATCATAGATGTCGTCATATTGCATGGTTTTTCGAAGAAGATTATGTCAGACAGGGATGCAAAGTTCAATTCCAAGCTTTGGAAGGAGTTATTTGCAGGTTTGGGCACAAAGTCAGCCTTCAGCATAGGTTATCATTAATGGATAGATGGACAGACAGAGAGAGTCAACAGGATATTGGAGTACATGTTGAGGATGTATGTGATGCATCAATAGTGGAAGTGGGAAGAGTATCTCCATTTGCTATAGTTTGCATACAAAAATGGTTATTAGGAGTCCTTAAGGATGAGTCCTTTTGAGGCATTGTATGGGCGGAGTTGTAACACTCCCATTAGTTGGATTGATTCGGTTAACAGGGTGTTGATTGGACCAGTTATGTTAGCAAACATGGAATAGGAAATGCAATTAATAAAGAATAATCTAAAGGTAGCACAAGATAGGTAGAAGATTTATCTAGATAGGAACAAGTTGTTCAAGGAGTTCTAGGTTGGGGAACAGGTCTAATTTCACATCAGACCGAAGAAGAGCTCCTTGCGGATTGGATCTTGTGCCAAGTTGGTACCATGGTTTTGTGGACCCTTCAACATTGTTGAGGGGATTGGGCCACTAGCCTATCAACTTGCACTACCTCCAACAATGAATTTCCATGATGTTCTCCATGTATCATTGTTTAAGAAGTACGTTAAGGATGTTGATCATGTGATTTACTGGTTTATATTGCAGGTGGAACTAGATGGAGAATTCCAATCAGAGTGTCAGTGTATATTGCAGAAAAAGATGCTCATGCTCTGGAACTGAGCAATAGAGAAAGTTAAGGTGCAATGGAATCACTTTGGTCCTGATGAAGCTACATGGGAGATGGAAGATCAAATGCGGGCTATATATCCTTCCTTGTTGTAGACTGAGGCAAAGCAGCTTCGACATGGTGGTTTGGTATATGTTGTATGGTGGTTTGATTTGTGATTTATGATGGTTTGGTATATACTATATGATGTTTTGATATATGCTTAGATATGGTGTTTATTATATGTTTTGATATATTCTTTGATATATGATTTGGTATATATTTTGGGATATATTTTTGGTAATGTTTCTATATGTACACATGTATATGGATGTAAATACTTCCATGAACTATGATATAAAGCTCCACTATGTGGCATGGGTCTCATGTTATTATGATTATGTTTTCATGTTACTATTCTATGATGTCGTTATGTTATAATGATGTTATGGTGTCATGTGGATTTCCAGTCAGCAGGATGATCATTGTAAATACCACAATGAGTTGTGTTATAAAGTTCCACTATGCGGTGTGTTGTTATGTTGGTTACTTCTCAGCAAGTTGATCATTGTAAATATTGCATCGATTTGTGTTATAAAGCTCCATGAGAAGTATGTCTTCTTTCAGTAGATTTCTGAGCTATATGTGTGATTGAACATCGAGGATGGTGTCCCCCAAGGGGGAGGGTTCTGTAATAGCCCTGGTGAAAATTCCATGTAATAAAAGTAAATAAATGAAAAATAATAACCACTGTTTATGGGACACTTATTCCAAGCTTAATTTTGGGCAAAATCCTAGTGATGTGGAACACTTTTGATTTTTTATGGCTAAGGAGATTATAAAAGGCAATCGCTAAGGCTTTGGAAAGGAAAAATGACATTTTTGGCACATGTATTTATGAAAATAATGGAAATTAGGAGAAAAGGGAGGTGAAAGGTCACAGGTTGCATGCGAGGAGGAAATTGAAGGAAAATAATAGGAAATGAATGAAATGGAGGCCTCATTCATAAAAAGGCTTCTGAGGATCAGTTGTTAACCTTTTTTCAATCCGGCACTGGATCTCTCTTCTATTCTCTCTCTCTCATACTCTTGGAGACATAGAATTTTCTTGGAGAACTCTTGGTGGGTGTGGCATTCTTGGATTTTTGGAACAAGAAGGAAAAGGAAGAGTAGGAAAGCACAAGAAGGCATCGGGATCAACAACTACATCATATTTGTTTGCAGATACCGAGTTGCATGCATGTTTCCTTCACTAGTTTTTGTCATGCATGGCATATGCATGTGGGTTGTTGGTTATGATCTGTAACTGGCATGGATCATGGTCAGGATTGATAGTGGATTGCTTAGCCTTGCCATTTCCTAGATAGTCATGGTGATTGTGGGTTTATTTCCTTTTTTTGTTTTTGGTTGGTTCTCACATTTCCTTAGCTTGGGTTGAGTTACTATTCTTTTATCCTTAGTTGGATAAATGCTTTGGAGCCCTGGAACAACTTGGGTTGAGTTACTAGTCTCGTAGCTTGGGTTGGAAAAACACTGTGGAGCCCTTAGTGCGTTGAGTTACTAGTCTCGTAGCCTTGGTTGGATAAGCCCTCTAGAGCCCAGTCAAAGTTGTGGGTTGAGTTACAAGTCTCGTAGCTGGGTTGAAAAAACGCTCTCGAACCCTGGATGGCTGGGATAGAAACAGATCTGATGATGGTTTTGTGATGTCCAACCGTGAGGTGGAATCACTATTTGATGGGTTAAGGTGGATGGCCTATGGAAGCCCTCGATGGTTTTTGATTGATGTCTTCTATGAGATCCCACATTCATGCTTGGAATATGGCATGGGGGTGAATGAATTAAGACATATTTGGCTCAACTATTCTACAGTCGGGTGGAACGTGGAAGTCCCATCTCGGGTTTGGATTTGGAATCATTAATGAAAGGTTATTTCTCCTTGTATTTATATGAGAATTTTGATGGATTGTATGTGGTCTATATGGCTGTACTTTCATGAGTATTTTTGTCCCTATTATGCTGGATATATATGCGTTTTATGACAGTAGCCATGCATGTATTTCCTCATGTTTTTTACATGTAATTGAATGATCAATGTATCTATGACCTAATGGATGGAATGACAATTGATGTGTTAAGGAATCAATGGTTCTTAGTGATTCTCGACTAACTATGAGACCCCTATGCACAAAACGGTTTATTACACCTATATATTACACATTTGCAATATGTTTGATGAAATGTCTATCATGGCTAGTAGGGGTCCATTCAAGGTCTTGAACAAGTCTTTTCTTTAGTACTATCATTTCCATGTTATTTTACTAATCTGAAGAGAAGGTTCAATTTTGGACAGTGACTTGGGCTCTGGGCCTGAAAAAGTGGCTCAAATCCCAGAGTTGTTGCCATAGCACTAACAGTTTTCGTCTCTAGTCGCTGGTAGGCAAACTTGTGAGAGCGACTTTGAGTTGCTAGTCATACTTATTCCTATAGCATGGGAGTGACTGAGCCTTAAATCATCCAAACGTTCAGTGGGACCCCAAGGCAAGTTGTCTGAAGTATTGGATCGGCTCCTAAGGTTCATGTAGCTGATGATTAATGTTTGTATGGTGTGTTTCCATCAGTTCCACTTCCTTAACGTGACTTACAAGGTTGAATCATATCATAGTGGACTCTCACCACATGTTTACCTGGTTGGCCAATTGCTTGCATAGGTGTGGAAGGAGGGTGTTACAGAATGTGATATCATTAATGCAGCTATTTATGTTATTCCTATGCCAGAGATATGTATGTAGCATAAATGGATGCTTCTATATCTTAGTGTGATAGTCCTATTATTCTTGATGCACATTTATTTCAGGAAAAAGTTAACGCAATTGATGATAGTAAGAGTTATTTCAGGGAATTGAATGGAATCTTTCTAATAATATTCCTATTGAACCTATTGAGATGTAATGTCATGATATTGATCTATCTTTTCATTTATGCTTGTACCCCTATTTATGGCATTATTGCTGGAATATGTTAGGATGTTTCCATTATGAATGTGACTAAATGTAATTTTGGGATGCCACAATGAAAAGGTCATATTGTTTAGCAGAGGGTTCATATTCGCAAAGGTTATATTAAATATCAAACTTGAACGTCATGTTTGGTTGTGGAAATGTAAATTCATTAGCACCTGTATATTAAAATTTCTAGGAACCAAGTTTGCAAAAGAGTCGTTACAGTGATCAAAGTTGCAAAGGACAAAATAGGGTTGAGATTGCTCATATATCATGTGCTATTGATTTGATTGTTGCAGTGCTTGTATTCTATGCCATGTCATGGATTATATTTTAGACCTGGATTTGTATTGCTACTATTGTGATGAATAGAGCATTGTTGAGGCTTTTATATATATTTCTAATGTTTTTTCATGAGCATTTGATATTGTACTTATGTTACTCTTATCGTTGTTGAGTGTAATATAATCAGGATCCTTGTTAAGACATCTATTTGTGAGCAGAGAATATTGGCTATGGGTATGTGGTTGGACAAAGTGATGTTGAGGCCTATTGCTAGGGTTTGACAATGAAATCCATTTTTTGCTTAAAGAAGAATTGGAGTGTTGTTGAGTGTGTTGAGTCAACAGACAATTTTGTATCTTATGTTATTATTGAGAAGAGTTTGAGCAAAGGTGGATCCTATCTAAAAATATATGAAACATGGTCCATTATGGTGATTTAAAGGCCAGAGCCTTTAGCGAAAGTGGTGGCTTGCTGAGCAAGGTAGTAGGGTGGTGTAAAGTGGAGATTAGAGTCTCCTTCAGGTTGGATCTTGAGAACACTCAAAGGTGACAATGTGGTGCTAGTGTAGTAGATTGATGATGAAGGGTGTTGGAGCATCCTTTGAGTTGGAGCTGATAAAACCAAGCTGTTGGAGCATCCTTCCAATTGAATTTGGTAAAACCAGGGTGTTGTGGCATCCTTTCAAGTGGATCTAATAAACCATGGGGCTGGAGCCTCCTTCTAGTTGTTCTTGGAGAATCTTGGAAGTTCTAGCTTCCTGTTGATGTAATCTTTAAGACATATTAAAATGCATTTGGTGGTTTATATCCTCAATGTGTTTCCACTTTAAAATATCTTATGTACTATCTATGATGTTATGAATTGTTGAATGGTATTGCTAACTATTTATTGTTTGCAATATATGATTAAAATTGTTAAAAAATGCCAAATATTGATTCACCCCCACTCCCAGTATTGGTAAATACTCCAACAATTGGAAGAGTGCGTTCCTTCAATCAGAGCCTAAAATCTAGAGGGAAGATCTCAGGAGAACAAATATGGGAAATTTAAGGAAGCACACATCCAAACGATCAAAGGAAATCTTTGGTATTGCACCAGTTTTATGAACTATTATAGTTAAAGAAGAGAAACAGGTTGTTCCAGTTCCTTTGTTCAATGAATCATGCTTTCAATTTTAGATAGGTAGAATGGAAGCCTATTTGGCAGCTCTTGGATATAATTTATGGTGGCATTCACTTATTTCTAGAAACATGTCTTCCGATGAATCATGAAGGTATAATGAAAAAGCAAAGAATTCCATTTTAAGTGCTCTGCTAGATTTTGTGAAAAAAAAAGTGGGTCAGTGCTCATAAGCTAAAAGGCTTTAGGAAAGGATTCAAACTTTTTACTTTAAGAAGAATGCAGACCAAGATGAAGTTTATGATGATGAACATCAATTAAAATATAGTAGATACCTAGATCAAAGAATTTGATGATGAAAAAGAAGAAGAAGAAGAAGTGGACTTAGAGAGAGAATTGCTCAATGCCTTAAGTGATCTAGAGAAAACAAGAAAGAAAAATCAAATACTTGAAGCTGAATTTAATCAAAAGAAAAAGGAACTTGATGCAGCTCTAGCTAAAATAAATAGGATTATAAAATAAAATGAACAACAGAAGGATCAGATGTAGGGATTTGAGGAAAGGAGTCATGAATTTAACAAAGAAACAAAAGAAGTTGTCCTCCTAATACATCAAGTTGAGGAAGCATAAAATAGAGACAAAATATTGACAAGTTTGCTAAAGGAAATTGTACAAAGTAAGAGGAATAAGTTACTCAAAAGAAGAAAGAGATTATTTTGCAATTGCAAAATGGTAAAAAGAAGAGCCATGTTATTAATGAAAAGGATAAAGAAATTTCTCGCTTAAGGATGAAGGTAAAAGAAGAAGGTAAAGTTCCATGCAATGAAGGCATAAATACGAAGCCCCTTTCGAGCAAGGTTGAAGAGAGGCTTGAAAGAAAAACACTTCAAAGGAAAAATATAGTTTAAGGACAAAAGAATATTGAAACTATTGCTTATCCAAGAAGAAATGTTAAGGTAATTAAGGGACAATAAAGGATTAATCCTCCTCCAAGAAAAATTGTCTTTAGAATACCATCAGCATAAGACATGTCATCTAGGTACACTCATATATTTCATGGGTGTTGTTTTTCATGATCTAACTTTGGGCATAAGGCTAGGGATTGTAAATCCTATGACGTATTTGATTATCAAGGATATTATCAAAATCCTAGCAGCAAGTTTGCAAGAACACAAGATATATGTTTGAATATCCCCATCAACAGAAAGTATATGTCATTTAGGTATCATGTAGAATGCTTCAAATGCTATAACTATGGGAATCTGGCTCGTGATTATACATACATGATGGAATATTCCATCAAGGATAAATCTAATGTTAGGTACAATAAGGTAAGTGACATGTCATTTGAGGCACACAATGACTGGGGGAGAGAAAAAAAAAATCAATGGAAGAAAGGAAAATAGAAGGATGACAGATCAAGATATTTCATTAGGGGGAGTTATCCTTTTCCATTGATGTCAAAGGGGGAGAGAAATCATGACAGGAAGACCATAAGCATGGAGACAGGGGGAGTAGTAAATCGTAAGGGGAGTATGTGTTTTTCCATCAATGAAAGAGGGGTATATTGTTGAATGGTGTTTTTATTAATGCCAACATCAATATTTGAATTTTATTAACATATGTATATGGATTGAATAAATTGGAAGCTCCAATGGACTTGAATGCCTAGAAGGAAGAGAAGGAAGCGTAGCCCTTGCAATGTGGTCCTGATGCCCCACATTTGATGAGAAATTTGAATGGGAAGATCAATGAAATTGCAATAAATACCATCATAGAAAGCTCATTATGCAATTTCTAATATTGGTTGGATTTCCACATAAATCCTCATGATTGAGGAGATATGACTTCTAAAAGATGAAGCCCTGAAAGTGTGGTCATGGTGCAAAAAATGGATAGTAAAAGGAAGCTTTATGATTGGTTAATTTTTGGCATTGATAATTCAAGGAGATATTGAATAGCTCTTGTTGGTATTGAGTGACCATGTAGCTATTAAAACATTATGTATATTTTTGCAAGGGAAGTTGACTACTCAAGAAATGTCAAATTTATTGGAGATTAGGTGAGCTTATTCAAATATTAAAATTTAAAAATTTATGTTTAAAGGTTTACTAAAGTTAGCTCCTTACTTTAAGGGAAAGTTGGACCCATTCTATAGCCCCCCTCCTTCCACTATATATAAAGGGCTCAATTCTCCTCTTAGAAGCATCATTGTCACACTCATAATTATCAAAATTTGTGTGATCTTTGTAAGGCCTCTATACTCACACAAAACATAAGGAGAAAGGTTGAGTTTCTAAAGGAAATTTGGGCGTAAGTTTTATATTTTTGTATGGGAATTTTTTCTACTAGGATAGAGACAAATATTGGGATTTCTCTGTATCACTTTTGAACCTCGTGAGTCTCATTCAAAGGTTTATTTTGCATTGATCCTGAGATTGCTCTATGGCACTTTTGGCCCTCCTGATGCCCATTTATAGGTTTATTTCATACTTATCCTGGGACTATCCTGAGGCTACTTTTGGCCCTCCTATGGCCCATTTGATAGTTTATTTCACACCTACTCCTAAGGCCCTTTTCTGAGATTGATCTTGAGTTGTTCTGAGTCTTATGGTCCCTTTTATTAGGTACTTTTAAACCTTTCTAGGGCTATATTCTGAGGCTTCTCAAGGACGAATTTGAGGTGGGATTAAGAGGAAATATTCAATTAAAATTAGAACTTTGTTTGAAGCATCAATACTAAATTCAGATTTTTTTTTGGCTCAATTGTTTATCTCTCATGATTATTCATTCTATGACAAAGTATTGACTTATGTTATGGCCTTTGAGAATAATTTCAATTTGACCTAGAGCAATAGGACTAAGCTTGGGAGGAAACATTTGAGCATGTATTAGGGCTATTCTTTCCATAGAATAAGTCTGCAATAAGGTCGCATTAGCCCTTTTATAAAAGGTTGAATGAGGCATGAACAAGTCCATAGAAACAATATAATGCAAGTCAGAAATACATTTGAGCATTGGGAAAGTCGTGGTTGGAATAAAACTCATAAAATGTGTGTTTGAGAAGTTGATACTCCTAAATGATTGAGGCATATATGCATTAGACCTTTGTATAGAGAATGTGTAAGAAGTGAAATCATAACTAGTCCATGTGGAGTTGTCAAGATATTGGATGAAGTGAAATTAGATACTAATATACTCACCACTCATCAAACGAGATAAGTGGATCAAATAAGGAATTTGATGTCATTATTGTAGTTGTCTATATTATTCTTGCTCCAAAGATACTTTTGTAGCATATGTGGATGCTTCCATATTTGAGTATGCAAGTCCTATTATTGCTAACGCAAATTTGTGTTGGGACATAGTTAGCATAGTTGATTATAGTAGGAGGTGTCTCAGAGAATTCACTGGCATCTTTCTAATCATATTTCTATTGAACCTATTTTAATGTATTGTCTTGATATTACTCTATGTTTCAATTGATTCTTGTATTGTTGTTGAAGACATTATTGCTCGAAGTTTCTAGGAGGTTGGAAGACTGAATGTGACTAAATATATTTGTTAGATGCCATAATGACAGGGTCAGATTATTTAGCAAAGGGTTTGTATTCACAGAGGTTATTTTAAAGATCATACTTGAAGGTCAAGTCTAGTTGTGGCAGTGAAAATGTATTAGCACCAATATATTAAACTTTCCAGAAGGAAAGTTTGTGAAAGAGTTATTACAGTGACCAAAGTTGTAGAGGAAAAAATAGGGCTAAGGTTGCTTATATATCATGTGCTATTGATTTGATAATTCCAATTCTTGTACTCTATGTTATTCCATGCATTATAGTCTAGACTTGGATTTTTAATTCTACTACTGAAAAGAATAGAGATTTGTTGTGGTTGCTATATATTACTAATGTTTTGTTCATGAGCATTTGATATTGTACTTTTTCTAGTCTTATCGGTGTTAAGTATAATATAGTGAGGATCCTTGTCAAGACATCTATTTGTGAGAAGAGAATATTGGGTATGGGTATGTGGCTGGACAAAGTGATGTTGAGGCTTGCTGCTAGGGTTTGACAATGACATTCATTTATTGAGAAAAGAAGATTTGGAGTGTTGTTGAGTGTGTTGAGTCAACATCAATTTTTGTATCTTGTTTTTATTGTTGAGAAGAGTTTCAGAATAGGTGGATCATGTTTGAAAATATATGAAACATGTTCCACTGTGGTGAATTGAAGTTATGATCCTTCAAGGAATTTGGTGGTTAGTTGAGCGCGGTGGTAGGGTGATTCAAGGAAAATATTGGATTCTCCTTCAGGTTGGAGTCTAAGAACACTTCAGGATGGTGAGGTAGTGCTAGGGTAGTAAATTGATTTTGTAGGGTGTTGGAACATCCTATTAGTTAGATCTCATAAAACTAGGGTGTTGGAGCATCCTTCTAGTTGGAGTTGGTACAAATAGGGTGTTGGGGCATCCTTTTAGTTTGATATGAGAAAAAGGTGTGGTTGGAGCCTCATTCCAATTATTTTTGGAGAATCTTGGAAGTTGGAGCTTCTTTTTGATGTAATCTTTAAGACGTATATTAAAAATTGTTCCACGGTTTTTCTCCTAAAAGGGTTTCAACCTTAAAATGTCTTGTGTACTGACTATGATGTTATGCATTCTTTAATGGTGTTGTAAATTGTTCATTGTTTACCTTATATGATTAAAATTATCAAAAAATTCCCAATGTTGATTCACCCCCCTTCTCAGTATTGGTAAATATTCTAATACCCCTACCCCCAATAAATTAATCATATTCAAAGATTCCTCGAAAACATCAAAACTATGATTTTTTGGTTTCAAGGTCTAATTTGTGTTGTCTAACATGGTAAATGATATATAAAAATCTCTCTAAGTAGCCCTCTAAACTTTCCTCTTCTCTTTATACCATCCTCGAAATGTATTCATTGACTTCTCTAGCTTTACAATAATCTAGATATTTTTTAAGAATTTTTTTTCGTATCCACTCCTAGGTTGTGATATTTTTTTCTATAAATATGATAAAACAACGTAGGGAAGTGTCTTTAAGAGTAGAAGGGAATAATTTAAGTTTTTGTGCATCAATTAAATAATCCATTCTATGACATAAAACATCAAATTCAAAGAAAAAAAGTATCATAATTTTTACTCACGAGTCCATGGAAACAGGGTAGTATTGAGGGAGAGATATTCTTCAAATGAACATTTGTAGTATTATTAGAAAAATAAAAACCAAAAGTTAACTCCTCTTTCTCTCCCTTTTTTCCTCCATGATTTGTTTCACCTTCTTCTTCCCCCACATTTTTGCCCCAGAACAAACTAAATTCATTCTCTAGTAGTGGAAGGTCAAATTTGGTAGCTAGCTTGTTTTGAAATTCTAATTCTTCCTCTCACTAAAAAAGAATTTGTACCTATGGATTAGTTGAAGTAGTGGAAGCATCTATAACTACGCTAATTACTCATTCTGGTCTCTAGGAATTTCCTTCCTCAAAATTTTCTTATTCTTCTAGTGCTCTGCCTCATTTCCCTTTGCCTGAAGTATTACCTACCAGAGAGTTAGTAGTGAGGATTTTTTTTTTTATTGTATTGACCAGAGTACTAAAGTCTCCTTCATCCCTACCCCTTTTTCCTTTTCCTCAACTTATATAGTACTAACATCATCTAAACCCATTAAGATAGAGAACCCACTAAATTGGACACTTAAATTAATACATCTCATCTTACCATTTCTATCTCTCTGTGTATTAGGATGCTTATCACGGTAGAGAATGAGTTTACAAAGAAACTACACAATTAATAAACCAATCAAGACCTATTTCTTTGACGCCTCCCTATCAATGATGCCAAAAAGGTTGGGAAATTTAATTTCTTAAATTATTGTTGATTAAATTATCGACCGAGGCTCATAAGATGATGAGGTATTGGCAACACATATCAAGAAATAATCCTAACTAGCTTGAAAACAAAAGGCACCATAACAATCTTCTACAAGAATACTCTTCAACAATTTGATTGAAAATGGATTCACCTCTTACATTCCCTACAAACATAGGTACGAATAATAAATTAAATAATCAACACATTTTTCAACATCCTAAATATGTTCAGCAGGTTCAATAATCCTTGTAGCTCTATAAAAAGATCACATAGTGTCGAAAGAACGCAAGCTTGCAGAATAGAGGAAAACCATTAAAGAGTTATCAATTCAAGTCTTGTAGTATTTTGACTGCTTGTGGATTCGTAAGGTTAATATATCTCCATGCCAAGGGCCCTCACATAATTCCACAAAAATATCACAACATGAAAATTATAGTAATAGAGCTGGAAATGGCTCAATATGTTCTATGTATATAAACATAAATAAAATAAATTGCATAACAGTAAATCCTAATAACCTTGTAAGTGCATCCTAGGAAAGGGGGCCCTTCCTAGTTGGGCGCACTGCTAGAATATTAAATTAAATCAATAATTGATCAACAATGGAGAATTTTCATTCATTCTCAAAAAAATTATAGAGTACAAAGCTTTCTTTTACAATTTAAATATGGTTGCTACATGAGTTACATATTTATAGAGTCTAATATATCAATGATAGCTTACATTGATATATAGAAACTCAATCCTTAATATCTTGGACCACGATATTCAAATTTGGGGATCTCAAACCCATACATTACCAAAATAACCTAGTGTTACAACAATTATACAAAATAAGAACATTGATAAAAAATTCTTGGTAGGCTTGTTACACTAAAACCATATCCCCAAGATACAAAAATATTTGTCCTCAAATAAATATTAGATCGATAATTGTGTTGATCCAAGTAGTTAAACCAATCGCTAGGTAGGGAATTCAAAACTCGGCATAACTATTGATTTCCTATAACATCTTTTGGTAGTTCAATTGCTTTCAATAGTTCATCTTTGTTCACATTATTTGTGCACTTCTGGCAGATCAGTTAGTAGCTACTGGTCTTATAACACATATAAATGATTCGACACACAAGGTTAATCAATAAAGGAAAATACACCCAAAAGTAGACTAAACCATCAAGAAATGTGTTAAATTGTGAATAATCACCTTATTTAACTTGTAATTGTTGAGATTGCAAAATCAACAGAAATGAGGAAAAAATATGGAAAAATGAGGAATGAAACAAGGTATGAAGAGAAAAAAGGTGGTCCAATATATGCAAAAGATGGGACATAGCTGAGAAAAATTAGGAGTATAATAATTTCTCCTTATTTTCTAGATCTTGCAAGTGAATTGACTTCAAAACATTCATTTCTACATGTCAAGTTGCACTCTTGTACCTTGACACTAATTTACATTATTGGTGAGATGTGTCACATTCGTTAATGATTTTCATCAACGGTTAGTAATCTAATGATTTTTTTCTATGTTCAACTTTAAAAAAATCCATTCACATAGATTGAGTTGTACCAATTGAGGTTATATGTGAAGACTATATGGTTTATGGTATCAATGGAATCATTTAGTAATTTTCTTGTTTCAAATTTTCTTTCAACAAGATATTGTTCCAACAAAAATTGTTATTATCTATCAACATGATGGTAGCTACTACAACTCCTCTTCATTAATTTCGTTTTCCAACAAATCAATAATTTTAGATCTATCTTTAGTTAGCATACATCATGTTTCATGGTTTCCACTTCGGCACACAGTACCAGTCCAAGACTTCATGGTGTAGCAAGTAATCAAAGACTCATGTTGAGGCTACCCTTAGTTCATCAAGAAGAATGCAATAGTTTCTATAGCTACGGAAAGTGGGTGTAGCAGCGTATTTGATGGATGTAGCAGCTTTCCTCAGAGGCTCTTTTTGCACAAAGACTGTAAGCAAATGAGGACGAATTAAGATACTCTGAAACTTGGGATTGTTTTAGAATATGATAATTTTATTATTACATGTGAGAAATGGAAAAAAAATAGCATGATAAGGGATGAAATGACAAGCTTTTAAGGCTGATTTAGTATTTTTTTTCAAATGTCACAGTTATTTTTCTGTAGTGGATTTGTAGTTTTTAATGGTTGTGTGCATCCCAAGGTTAGACCTTGACTTGGATATGGTTTCGAATCATGATTGTATGGATACAAACCTATAATCCAAGATTCTAAACCCACCTCATATACATAAGAGAAAGGTCAAAGTGTTGGTCAGTGTATAATGTAGTTGCAGAGTACCCAAGCTAAATCAACAACAAATCAGCCATGAAATCATGTTCTCTTCTCCATTATTCTTATTTTAGCATATAGTATAATTCTAAGATATTTCGAAGGTAAAATTGAGGCAAAACCAATTTTGAAACTTTTTAATTTGTTAAACGTTTAGGAAATTATGATGGGAAACCACTGTAACCTCAAAATTCCTATCATGTATTATCTATCACGATTTCACTTAATCACCTCTTTGTTATGTTTCACCCTTCATTTTAAAACCTATTATCACCATTTTACCACATCATCATACACTCTATCCTTTTTCTGTGGTCTTAGTTTAAGGAGTGTAAGATAGAATTTTTGCCACTATATCATTAAAGTGTGAAAAAATTAGCATTAAAAGGAACCTACAACAATTTTGTCCCTTGATTTCTAGCCCATATTTTGTGATAGTATTTAGTAAAAAAATTTGTTGGGTTTTATTCACTATCATCAAGTATGGATTGAAGAAGGTATACTTTAGCAACTGATACTAATATCACCCCTTCAAATCAACCAACAATCAAGACACTATTAAAACATGTTTTCAGTGGCAAACATCCTCTAAATGTATCACTAAACTATGGTAATTTTCTTAGTTATTTATTATTTTTTTGAAAAAGTATTCTCGGCAGAATTTTCCCTTGATATATAATAGAGTATACAATTTTCCACTTGGAATTTTTCAGATATAAGTATGCATATGCAAAGGTGCAACATATAAATTTTGTATGTGTTTTAAAGAAATGCTAAAGAGGATGAAAACTCAATTTTCTAGACACATGTCTCTCCCACATTAATCTATTCACCCTAATTTTCTCACACATTTTATTACCACACATAATATACTTAGTCCATTACGCATTGTTGGAAATGAGGTGAAAAAAACATGTCTTGATATTTCAATCATAAGTGAGTACATTTTAGCGATATGAGCCTTGATCTAAGGAGTGGTTTTGAAGATCAATTTAAGAACATGATTTGGAATTCATCCTTTTAAATTCTTGTTTGAGTGCTTGAATGGATTTTTTGTTATTACATGTGTGAACTCTCATGATAGCTTGAGGTTTCTCCGCATTTTGAGGTTATTGATGGGCTTTTATACTTCACCCAGTTGGGATGTTAGTACATAGCTTAGTGTTACTTATATGACACAACTTCTTATCCACTCATATGGAGGAATATATGAAGTCTATTGTTTGGTTTAAGGGTTGGCTTATGGACAATAATTCATTTCTTGAAGCTTATATAGATCAGATCATGTTTAGCACTTTAGGAAGGTTCAATCATTCATAATAGACTAGTCCACCAAGTAAATGTAGTTCTCTGATTTGGAAGATTTAAATGGTAGAAACAAAGTTTGAACATTCTCATTCTATTGGATAGATATGTAAGGACTAAACATGATGTCTTAAGGGGACAACACATTCTAGCTATGCAAAAACAATACAAAATTATCCTCTTAGAATCAACAAATGTTCAACATTACTAAGAAATCGTATAAAAAAACTAACACATTTAATCTATACAATAAAATAATTTTCCAATCAAAGCAGGATACATTCTAAACTAAATATGTTGATATCTCTCTCTGAGATCTTAATGGATAAATTTTGTTAGCTTCCTTACTTCATTTGCATGAGGACATGAAAATATATTGGTGTGGGGGAGATGTTGAGTCACTGATTCATCACCATTATACCATCATTTACAGTAATCCATTTAACTATTTGTGTCATTCCTTCGCCCATTGATCACCCCATTTGCCATATTTCCTCGTAAAAATACCATGCCATATCTCTAATTATCAAGTGGTTTATTTAATATATTTTGTTTGCTTTTGATGAATTAAATTAGATTATGCTTGGTTTTAATATGACAATTTACTAGTTGTAGTTGAAGCTAGTTTCAGTTGGCACCTTCGTGATCAAGATATAAACATAGTTTTAGAAGAAATTAGGTCACATGGCATTTGTTACTAGGACTTACAATATGGATTTATGTTTTCGCAAAACTCATGCAGTGGTAAATTTTCAGATTGTTCTATGTTTTATCAATTACATTAACCCAATTCAATAGCTCAATTAAGAATCTTTCCACATACAATTACTCTTCTTATTCATCAACAGTAATTGAAGGTAGAAAAAAAATGCAATGAAATAGGAGACAATCAACACATAAAAAAGAGACACCAAATTTGGTCAACGACCAGGGAAAACCCCCACTAGGGGGAAAGCCCTTTGAAAAATCTTATTTTATTTTATTGTTATAAAATGTTTAGAAAAGAGTAAAATGAGCCCAATACAATATCATCTAGAAAGAAACCCAACAATATTCATAAATATGTTTCCAACATCAAAATATATCAGAGACAATGTTTCCGATCTTTGGTCAACTGTGGTCAACTTCAGTCCTCAGTCAAATCTGAATCAAACTTCTTGGTCACATGGATGAGGGGTTGTTCATGAAACTGAAGGTTTCCAGTCACTCCCATGAGCCTTTGATGTCCGTGGAAGTGGTTTAATTTTTCCTGTGGCAAGATAGTGACTGTAGCCCAAAACCCTAAAACAAATGTGAGCCTCAGTCCCTATAATTTCGGACCTTTGTGAACCTTTGTTGTTTCCCTAACTCAGACTTGTGTGAACCAATCAATGAAGAAGAGAAGAAGAATATGTTTTGGGATGATAAAATGAGCTTGAGGTCACTTGTATTTATATGCTTCCATGGGTGTCCAATTTTCTTTAGGGTTGACCTTGCCCAAATGTGCATATGTGGGTTTCCATCATAAGTACACTTTACCTTATCTGATTTCAGTGGCCTTTAGGTTGATTTTGGTCCTCTCGAAAAGAGGAATTCAATGAAATCATAATATCCATCAAATAAACTATAAAAATTGGAATTTTACGTTAATTTAATAATATAACATTCTCTCTCAACTAGGAATAATTCCACTTGTCAATATCTGATTTTCGAACATCCTTCCATGTATATCCTGTCATCATATCATGTCCCATATATGATCAACTCTAGCTTCTGAAACATTCTCGAATCTAAAGAATAAGAATCAATAGGTAGGTAAAGCCACCACCCTCTACATTGTCAGAAAGCACATCTCAATCGGAACCACATCATGGAGTACATCTCAACCTAGAATCTCATGGGGGAGCTAAATCTCTTCGACCCCATTTCGAGAAATACGTGATATAGGGGAGATACTACTCAACCCATCATATTTCCTACTAATATTACCAACAATGAACCTCAAGAGTCTTGTCATAGAACACCTGCATCATAATCCAATCTTAGGCGAGATACCCAACTTACTAGAAGGTAAGGTTCACATGCCCCCAAGCCTCCTCAATCGGTTGGCCAAATGGGGAGGGAAAATCCCAACAAGTCCAGCTTGTGGTTATGATACCAACTAGGGTATACTTTTTAAAGACTAAGATAGGGCACCTACTACTCAATCCCTATGGGTAATAGATAGGAATCATACCCTATTGTCCAGAGATACCTCAACCCCAGGATCCCTTTATCTCAATTCCACACCTTGGGAGCTCAAACATGGGGGAAGGGTTGGCTCAGTGTCCTTGACCGGTGATGCCCCTTATCAAGAGGGTTCACATTCATCAGTCTAAGCTATTCTCTGAAGAACAAGAACTTCCCTTTTGGCAAAGCCTTGGTGAGAATATTTGCAATCGGCTAATCTGTTGATATGTGATGGAATTGAACGACTCCTCTCTGAACCATGTATCGAATGAAGTTATATTGAATCTCTATGTGCTTGTACTTGTCATGAAATACAAGATTCTTTGCTAGACAGATCCCACTCTTGTTATCACAATATATCACTATAGTATCTAGGTCCTACTCAAATATATCTCCAAAGAGCTTCCTCAACCAAATTTCTTCACAACTAGCCATGATAGTGGAAATATACTCTTCCTAGGAGGTACTCAATGCTAGGGACTTATGCTTCCTTCTCATCCATGATATCATGGTAGATCCAAGGTTGAGACAACATCCATACATAGCCTTCCTGTTGACAATGTTTCCGGCCCAGTCAACATCGGTGTATCTATGAGGTTGAACATCTCTGGTAGAATACCTCAGAACAATTGTGATATTCCCATGCAAATATCTCAAAATGTGCTTCGCAACGATCCAGTGTGCATGGAGAGGTTCATTAATGAATTGACTCAATGTATTCAATGCGTAGCATATGTCTGGATGGTTTTCACTAGGAACATTAGATCCCCAATCAACTTTCTATACTTGAATGGGTTCGCCAAATTGGGTCCTACAACTTCTCCACATATATTCTTGAAGTTCATTTCCATCAGTGTGGGTAGGGACTTGCATTCTCTCATTACAAATCTTTCCAACAACTTAACAAAATATTTTCCTTTTAAAGGCAAATATGTCTGGGCCTTTGCCACACCTCAAGGCCTAGAAAGTACTGCATGATTCCAAGGTCCTTCATCTCGAATTCATAGGCTAGCTCCCTGTTACACAGTAATTTGTCACCATTTGTCATCGTCCCTGTTACCCCTCACCCGCACGCTGGAGGACTCATTCTGGGACCTGTGAAAAGTGACATGACCTGAAACCACTTGCATCATATTCCTCTAAGTATGAGCTTCATATGCCCTGAAGACATCTCCTGCAAAATACCCATGAAAACAGCTCTTTTTGCATTAGCGCGGGTCCACAGTTCACTGCCCGCCAATGAGGGAAATCCTCTAAAGAGAGCGCGCTATTGGCGCTCTGTCTTAGAGTTGCACTCGTGCCAACCGAATTGAGTAAAGTTTTCAACGAACAAGCTTTCGAAGGTTCTCCTTAACCCATTCACCAAATGAATCTATGTTGAGCTAGGATGGTTTGGCTTCGAATCTCCATAGAAGGGAAGTGGTTTGCCACCTTTCATGGAAGTTTCCAAATGATAAAGCCAATCCCATGAACAATGTGGTTGATCCTATCTCTTTCCTCTCTATCTATAAAAGCTTGCCTCTATGCCTTGAGCAAGCTAGTCAGTAGTTCCAGTTCTAGCATAGTGATAGAGAATACCAGGAGTTCAAGAGTTTGAAGCTGCAAGAACCTTCTTTGCACCCATAAGGCCAAATCTAGGTAAGGAGATTCTTGTCACCCAAAGAGAGAGAGGCTTGTTCCCATCCCAACAAGCTTTGCAAGACTTGTGTAGCTGACTACCCAGCCAAAGGAGGATTTGACGTCAGAACAATGGTTGTATTCTTCTTTGTTATTTATCAATAATAGATGACTATCATTATGGTTCCACTCTCATTGTCTTATGTTTGATGTTGAGTTATATCTTTTCTGACTGATATATAATTGCATCTACTAGATTTTATGCTTGTATTTTGTTATTCTTTGCATGTGCAGGTGTCCAATCACGGAGATCGTGGGGATCATGACTGGCCGAGGCAAAGGAATGAGAGTGACGTCTCTTCTACGAATATTAGCGTTGGAATCCAAGTAGGTTCTCACCATCCACTTTTTATTTGCAATTAGGAACTTGCATGATAGCATTGTGTCATTGTTGCTAGACCTGGTCTGGGCTAGTAGGGATCGTCTCTATCCGCAAAGAGGATTTACCTCCACAACAATTTGGCAACTCCGCTAGGGAGTCTTGTCTCTTTGGTTCTCTTGTTTGGTTGCTTAGATAGCTTTCTAGGTTAGATTTCTTGCTGTCTTTTGCTTCCTGGTCTGCCTGGATACTGTTTTCAAAACCTCGATTGCTTGTTTTTGTTTTCGATTTAGCAAACTTGATTAGCGCGCTTTTTAGCCTTACAGTCACGCCACCTGGCGCAAGTTGCTCAAAGACAACCCGCGCCAATCCCATAAAAGCACGAGTTGCAGCTTGACAGTCGCGCCAGGCCTGTCAACTTTTCCAGTTTTCTTGTTTTCGAGCCCTCTGAGCTTGGATTGGTATCTTTCCACATCTTTTTCAATTACTTGAGTGTGTTTGATCCTTGTTTGGCTGGTTTTAGACCTCCATCCTTCGGGTGTTTGCCTCTTTCTATCGATTTCACATTTTGGCCCTAGGGCATCTAGTGGCTTTGTGCATTGAGCCTTCCGTAGGAGTCTTGGGTTCTTTGATCATCCAGTCGACTTTGTGATTGCTTTTTGCGCTTTCTCAGTAGTTGTCAAAGCCTCTTATTGATATTCAAGTGATTTTCTTCTTTTCCGCTTGGATTTCGCTTGGCTTCGTTTGGGCTTAGATTACATAGCTCATAGAGGTCTTTGTGTTTTATTCTTGGTTTGAAGGACTATCTTGGTGTTTTGGGGATTCGATTGTGTTCTCATTGAGTGAAATTTGTCTCTTTTTCTCGGTGTTATTATCTCTCAAAATTTGTTTAGTGCACTTTGCCATTGAAAAGAAAACGAACAATCTCTTTTGCGTTGAATTAGCTAATTGAAATTAGAAGCTTTTCATTGATTAGTGATTTAAAACAAAAAAAAAGTTTCGTTTATTGCCATTAGCTGCATTAGAGTGGTTCTTGATTGTTTGTAGTCATTTTTTTTGTTTGAAAAATTCTCAACTCTCTCATAGTTAGTATTCATCGAACGAAATGATATTCTTTGGCATATAGTTTGCATTTAGGGAATTGTGAGAGATTACATATGGTAGGACCTGGAAATTGAAATTTAACCAAAGATCAACCATAAAATGAACTGAATGAACTTAAAAACGCATTGGAACATAACGCTCACTGATTAGAGGTCTAGGCTAGAGACGTGCTCCGACGTCGTTAAACCTAGTCACTGTTGTTTCACATTACGGTTGGGTGATTCCTCCTTTTGTGACCCGATAGTGGTCTAGCACGGACTTCAGCTCCCACGTACCATCACATATATAGGGGAGACCCCGCTAGGTTATCATCCTTTATCCACAGGAAGCCGTGTCTGCCGCCTTACAAGCCGTAACGCACCGAACACAACATTCAGGAAGATTGACTGCCGTACGGGAAGTCCTTAGTTTTCATATGACTGCCAAGGTGTATATGCAGTTTTACGGATTTGTTTGGTAAACCCTTTTGCCTAGTTCTCCAGAGTAGTCACTTTTGATCCTTTTCAGACTCCTTAAAAGAAAAGGCTCACTTGAGCAGTTTGTCACTTCAGGCTCACAAAACATTCGAAGGCGACTAGAGTCACCTTTTTGTCCTTTTCTCGACTCTTAAAACATGAAAAGGTCAAGTTGTGTCCTTGCGTCTTAAAATTTATTTGGCCGCGATTAACATTACCTGGTTAGATCTTGTGTGCGTTAGTTTGAGTAGGGTCCTTTATCGTTAGATTCCCTTAGGTCTTGTTTGAAGTTTTTCATCTTGGCTGAACTGTCGACTCCTATTCCAAGTGATCAAGGGTCTCCGTCTTCCGTTGCTCCTGAGGTACTGGTTGTAAGTGATACTCTTCCTGTTATCCCGAGTATCCAACCAATCAACTCTCGCGCCTCAGACGATGAAGGTTACGAAATTCATTGGAACCCCATCTGGGAGCCTGAAGAGGACGATATTCCTTTTACCCACCCTGGTGTTTCGTCTCCAATGTCTACCTCTCACATGGATGAGACATCTCCTAGAGTGAGTGAGACACCTGTTTTGTCGAATATCGACACTCCTATCCCAGCTACTTCTCCACTCCCCCCACGCTACAAGTCGTTGAGGGATAAAGTAAGTGCCAGGATCCCTGCTTCGAGTATGTGGGACCCCCACATCACTCCCACCTCGGGATCTTTTGTTTCACAAGTCCACACTACACCTGTCACTTCAGTTTCAATGAATCCAACTGTTTGTGTAGCACATTCAACTCCGGTTGTTAGTGCCGCTACAACGTCTTCAGTTTTGAACACTGGTGCTAGTCCCCCTCACAGTCAAGTGAGTAGCGGCCAGCCGGCACACACACCTAAAGTCATCCATCCTGCACAAAGTGCACCACCCTCTTCTGGTCTCGTCCTAGGAGGGGGGCCATATGATGCCTATGGACAAGCTGTTCAGGATCTGAATGCGCAAGGTCCATTCTATTATTACGATTCTACTGGTCAATACCTTCAGCTTTCTCAACCCTTGCCTACTCAACCTATTGTTGAGGTTTTGGTACCATTATCCGTTGCTTGGAACGCCACCACTTTCCATGGGGGCCAAGTAAGGCCTGCACAGCTTTAGGGACCGCCTAACCAAGGCCAGCCATCTTATATGCAAACCCCCCAAGGGCAGCAATATTATGGTCAGTCTTACCCAGGACAACCTGGGGGCCTACAAGGACAACCCTATCAGGGACAACCTTCGGCCAGTGGTGGTCCATCTTTTACTTATCTGACTCAACCTTCTGGTTATCCAGGGCAACCTGGTACCCAGCAAAGTTACCCGTCTCGACAACCAGGACAACCTTACATCCAACAAGGTCAACCTGGTATCCAGTAGGGTTATCCCTTTGGACAAGCAGGACAAACTTATATTCCACAAGGTCAATCGATAGTCCAACAGGGGTACCCTTCTGGGCAAGGGGGGCAGACTTCTAGACAACAGGGCCAACCCACTGCCCAGCCTAGTCATCCTTCTGGGCAAGGGGGTCAGCTTTCTGCACAGCAAGACCAACCCGATGCCCAGCCTAGTCATCTCTTTGGACAGGCTGGCCAACCTCAAGGTCAACCGGTCGTCCAGCCCGCTCAACCATCTGTTCCGCAAGGACAACCCTCGGTTGCTCAAGGACAACTTGGTACCTAGCAAGCTCATCCTTCTGGGAAAACGGGTCCGTCCCAAACCCAACCAGCCCAACCTTCCAGCCAGATGGTCCAAGCTCAACCTGTTCAAGGACATCCTTCTGGGCCCCACACTCAAATTGGTTATCAAATGCAAGGTGGGCCACAACCCCAACCCTTCTTACAAGCGCAGCCTTCTTATCACGCTCAGTATGGAGCTCAGCAAACGTATGGCTACCAGCAACCCCAGGGGCAAACTCAATTTACCCCTTATCAAAATTATCAAAAAATGCAGGTCACTCCTTACTAGAATTATCAGCAACAGTACGTTGCACCTGCAGGTCAAGTTGCTAATCCATGGGGTGCTGGGGGGTAGACCCAGGGTCAACTGTCTGCTTATGGACAGAATCCTTATGGATAGAATCCATATGGACAGAATCCATATGGACAGAATCCTTATGGACAAAACCCCTATGGGCAAAATCCCTATGGGCAGAACCCTTATGGGCCAGGCCCATCCGGACAAAGTCCATGGGGGCAACCACCACCTGGTTGGAACCCTGGTACTACCTCTCTTCCACAGCCACAAATGTCCTTTAACCCTCAGTTGCCTTTCTTAGCGACGTTGGAACTCCCAGATGTGTCCAAGTTGACGAATGATCCCATTCTTCATAACCCATATTGGCCACCAGTTCCAACTAAAATACCCGGTGATTGCCCGAAATTCGATGGCAAAGCTGGTGAAGACCCTCAAGCCCATGTCATGACCTATCACCTTTGGTGCTCATCCAACTCATGGCTTGATGATTCCATCCAGCTCCGCCTCTTCCAAAGGACTCTCACCGGCTCGGCTGCTAAGTGGTATATTGAGTTGAATCGCGGAACATTTCAAGATTTCAACTCGCTGGCTATGGCATTCCTAACTCATTTTCAGTTACCCATTCAGTATGAAATAGGGACACATCTCCTTACATCTCTCAAACAGGACACGACCACGCATATATCCGATCATATACATGAATGGAGACGGCGTCGTCACTTGATCAAATTTTGGATTCCTGATCAGCTCCTGACCGATTGGTTCACGAGTTCCTTTGTCCCTGCAATCGCGCGAGACATTGCCATGGGAGCTTGTGTGACTGAAGAGCAAGCTATCGCGCGTGCTCAGTACCTCGACTTAGTTTATTCTCAGTCAGGTACTTTATATGACTATTTTCCAGACGCCCCGAGACCTAGAACATCCAAAGCTCCGCCAAAACCATCTGTTGACGGTGTTATTGGCTCTGTAAACGCATCTTCAAAGAAATCATCTGCGAACCCTGGGAAGCAAAAACAGAATGCTTCTAATGGAAACACTTCTCAGGGTCAATCTAATTCTGGAAACACTTCTGAGTTTAACGCCGTTCAGTCCACCATGGCAGATAAATCCTCGAAAGGGAAAAAGAAAGGGAAAGCCAAAAATAAATCCAAACAGCCCAAACAGGACTCCCCTAAACCTCCACCCGAGGAAGGAGCCAAACGTAAACCTAAGTATCCTTGTCTTATCTGTGATGAGGATCACTACACTAAAGACTGCCCTAGGCGGTCCGAAGTTAGTCGATTGTTGAAAGATGCTCCTGGGACTCCTGCTGTGCTTAAAGAACCTTTCCCTTCACAGCAAACTCAAATGGTGGCAGATCCATCGCAACTCTCTTCTTCATTCGGCTCTCAAGTATTTATGGCTGGGATGATTCCCATCCATGTCACTACTCGAGCAAAAGAATATCCATCTCATGCCGGGAAAGAGCCGGAGGTCCCCTCTAGCGCTCCTCCGTCCAGTTCTGGTCCACTCCACATCGAAAGACCTAGCACTAAGACAACTATCCGACCCCCTCCAAAAGGTGTACTCCGGAAGTCTTCCTACAACCCTAATGCTCGTGCTGCCCAGCACTACAACATCGTTGAGGACTTAGCTCAGGCTCTGTCTGCTATGTCTACCTTAGAAGTACTCCAGAGTTGCCCCTCCCAGAGGAAGTCCTTGCTATCGGCCATCGGTGGCATAGACCCGGCTGACTCGGATTTGATTTCTTTTGACCTCGAGGGCCATACGCCGAGACTGCCTCACCAAATCGCTTTCCTCATATAGGTCATTATCAATACTAAAACGATTCATCGTACATTCATTGATGAAGGTGCCTCAACTTGCGTCATGTCTGTTGCCTGTTGGAAAGCTATTGGTTCTCCAACGCTGCGCCAGTCTCCTACGACATTAGAAGCCTTTTATGGAAGAGAGTCCCGTCCTTATGGTATCCTCCAACGGTTGCCCATCTCCTTGGAAGGGAAGACGGTAGAAGTGGAGGTCGAAGTTGTCGATGCTAATCTTACCTACAACCTCCTCCTCGGACGTAGCTAGACATACGCCATGCAAGCCGTGGCTTCCTCCCTTTTCCGTGTCATTCGTTTCCCTCATCAGGGGAAGATTGTCACGGTGGACTAGCTCTCCTTCTTCGCCTCCTCTTCCGAAGGCAATGTGCCTTTCGTGGAGCATACCTCCAAATCATTCGAGAGTGTGGGAGCCAGACTCTTTAAAGATCCCACCCTGATGGGTGTCTTTCCCCTTCCACCTCCTAATCTCGCTCCGATTAATATGATTTTCGTGCACTCTGATCCGTGGGTCCTTCGTCCCGCTAATCTGATAGAATCCTGGGGCGATATGATGCCGTTGAGTCCTGCTGAGCTCAACTATGTCGAAATCGTTGCTGCATTGGCTCCCCCTCCCGAACCTGCTCCTCTAAGCGGTGTTCCCGACTCGTATGATCATTTCCCTTGGCTTGGAGATGATGCTACTTCGGATCCATTAAAGGAAATATTTCCTTCCGATGAAGCCATCATAGAGACCATGTCTCTTGAGGAACCCCCTTGGTCAGATCATCACCACCGTTCCTCGTTCCTCCCTGCCCATCAGGAAATGATCGCCTATCTCGAACGGTTTGCTTCGTGTATCCCATTTCAGCCCCTTCAAACACCTATTCAAATTTATCAAGTGCTTTCTGAAGACAATATGGGAAACATTACGTAGACCCAACCCATCGACATCTCTATGGAATCAGGGATTGTCGAGCACATTCATATTGGAGTCACTTTTACTCTAGAGGAAGTTCAACTCTACACCGATCTTTTTCACGAATTCCGTGATGTCTTCGCTTGGTCCTACGAAGAGATGCCCGGCATCAACCCTAGCATAGTGGTGCACGAGATACCTACGTATCCAGGTGCTAAGCCTGTTCGTCAACGCCTACACCCCGTGCACCCCTGAAAGGCTATAGCCATTAAAGCAGAAGTCAAAAAGCTTCTCAAGGCTGGTTTCATTTACCCCATTCCACTCATGGATTGGGTTTCTAATATAGTCCCTGTGAACAAAAAGCAAGGTACTATTCAAGTCTGTGTTGATTATCATGACATTAACCGCGCCTGTCCTAAGGATAACTTCCCCACACCTTTCATCGATCATCTCATTGATGAGTGTGCAGGAAGTGAAATCTACTCGTTTATGGATGGTTTCTCTGGATATAACCAGATTAATATTGCGCCCGCTGATCAACATAAGACGGCTTTTATCTGTCCCTGGGGCACTTTTGCCTACAAAAAGCTCCCTTTGGTTTAAAGAATGTCGGTGCTACCTTCTAGCGTGCAATGTCTTATGCTTTTCATGACATTCGTCACATTGTACAGCCATATCTGGATGATCTCCCAGCTCATTCAGTCAAACGTCAGGACCATCCTTCCCATCTTCGTGAAATCTTTCTCCGTTGTCGACACTACCGTATCAGGCTCAATCCTCATAAATGTGTCTTCTGCGTTGAATTAGGCCGACTACTCGGGTTTATCGTCTCTTGGGAGGGCATCCGTCTGGACCCCCTCAAAGTCGAGGCTATTCTGAATCTTCCTCCCCCTGCGTCTTTGCAGCAGTTACAGAGCCTGCAGGGCAAAGAAAATTTCTTAAGACGATTCGTTCCGAACTATGCCAAGGTGGCTAAGGGTTTTACATGGTTATTGAAGCGAGATACACCCTTTCATTGGGATGCTATCGCTCAGGAGTCTTTCGAGCGTCTCAAGGGTCTCCTTGTCTCTGCTCCATTATTGCAACCTCCGAACTACCACCATGATTATACTCTATATATGGCCGCCGCCAATACCACTATCGGCATGGTTCTTGTGCAAGACGATGATGATGGCAATGAACATGTCATATATTACCTTAGCCGCAACCTCTTGGATATGGAAACTCGATACGCTTACGTCGAGAAGTTGGCATTGGCCGCTGTTTGTGCCGTCCAACACTTCTGGCATTATATCTTGTTGCGCACCACGACCGTGATTTTTGACTGCAACCCGATGACGTACATTTTGTCACGTCAGTTGTTGGGGGCAAATACTCAAAATGGATCATAATACTCCAAGAGTTTGACTTGGAATTTACGGCTGCCAAGTCTAAGAAGTCCCTGGTCTTTGCTGAGTTACTCTGTTCCTTGTCGTCTCCTTCTACACCCTCTCTTTCAAAAGATCATATCCCGGACGAAACTCTTTTTCCGATCAGCACCCTCGATCCCTGGTACGGGGATATTATCGTTTATTTAAAAACGTCCTCTTTCCGCCCCGCTATATCCAAAGATGCTCGGCAGCAGATCCGCCATCAGTCTCAACCCTATCGTATCATAGGGGACACCCTGTACCGTCTCAGCGTTGACTCCATTCTCCGCTGATGTCTTACCCTCGAGGAAGCTGAGAGAGTCCTAAATGACTGCCACTCTGGTGCCTGTGGTGCTCACATGTCCGGATATGCCACAGCTCAAAAAATCCTTTGCGCTGGTTATTTCTGGCCCTCCATTTTTAAGGATTGCATTCTTGCTGTTCGCTCATGTCATGCATGCCAGATATACCAGCGGAAGATGCATGCGCCACCGGCCCCGCTGCACCCTGTAGTGACCGTAGGCCCTTTTGCAAAATGGGGCATTGATTATACGACCTGTAAGCCTCGCTCGGCCGGGGGGCATGGGTTTATTATCGTTGCCGTCGATTACTTTACAAAATGGGCCGAGGCGATGCCCACATTAACTGAAGACGGTCATACAGCGGCACAGTTTTTGTTCAATCATGTTATTACGCGGTTCAGATTTCCACAGGCCATCGTCACAGATCACGGAAAGCATTTCCGTAATCACATGAAGACCGAGCTGACAACCCAACTAGGCTTACGGCACGATAGTTCAACCCCGTACTATCCTCAGTCTAACGACCAGGTTGAAGCCGTTAACAAGATTTTGGTTACGATGCTTCAACGTACTATTGACATGCATAAGTCTAATTGGCATCTGATGTTGTTTCCCACCTTGTGGGCCTACCGAACCTCTGTGAAGGACGCCACTAGTTTCACTCCATTTCAACTAGTTTATGGACTCGAGGCTACCCTTCCTATAGAATGTGAAATTCCTTCGTTGAAAATAGCCGTCGAGTTGCTTCCCAACACTACTCCGGTAGAGGAACGACTTCTTTATCTAGAATGGTTGGACGAGACCCATCACCTAGCCTCTCTAGCCATCGAAGCTCAAAAGAAGAGAGTCAAGACTCACTTCGACCATACCATCCATCCTCGTTCCTTTGTTGGGGGAGATCTAGTCCTGCTATACGACCAAGCAAATGACAAGGTGGGGGCAGGCAAACTCGAGCCCATGTGGCTAGGCCCTTACATTGTAAAGAAAGTGTTGCAGAAAGGGGCATATGAGCTAGTTGACTACAAAGGTAATCCTCTTGATAAGCCCCACAATGGGTTGTACTTGAAAAAGTACTATGCATGATTCATGCACTTCGATTTAGACATGCGTGTGTGTGTGTGTGTGTTTTCATGTTTTCAGTTTGGTGTGAAGGTGTGATTGCCTCTTGTTACACAGCAATTTGTCACCGTTTGTCACTGTCCTTGTTACCCCTCGCCTGTACACTAGAGGACTCATTCCGGGACCTGTGAGAAGTGACATGACCTGAAACCACTTGCATTATATTCCGCTGAGTATGAGCTTCATTTGCCCTGAAGACATCTCTTGCAAAATCTTCATGAAAACAACTCTTTTTTCATTAGCGCGGGTCCTCAGTTCGCTGCCCGCGCCAATGAGGGAAACCCTCTAAAAAGGGCGCGCTATTGGCGCTCTATCTCAAAGTCGCACTCGCGCCAACCGAATTGACTAAAGTTTTCAACCACCAAACTCCCGAAGGTTCTCTTCAAACCCATTCACCAACTGAATCTATGTTGAGTGAGGATGGTTTGGCTTCGAATCTCCATAGAAGGGAAAGTGGTTTGCCACCTTTCATATAAGTTTCCAAGTGATAAAGCCAATCCCATGAATAATGTGGTTGATCCTATCTCTTTCGTCTCTATCTATAAAAGCTTGCCTTTATGCCTTGAGCAAGCTAGTTAGAGTTACAATAGTTCTAGTCTCAGCATAGTGATAGAGAGTTTGAAGCTGCAAGAGCCTTCTTTGCACCCATAAGGCCAAATCTAAGTAAGGAGATTCTTGTCACCAAGGAGAGAGAGGCTTGTTTCCCATCCCAACAAGCTTTGCAAGACTTGTGTAGCTGACTACCCAGCCAAAGGAGGATTTGACGTCAGAACAATGGTTGTATTCTTATTTGTTACTTATTAATAATAGATGACTATCATTATGGTTCCACTCTCATTGTCTTATGTTTGATGTTGAGTTATATCTTTTCTGACTGATATATAATTGCATCTACTAGATTTTATGCTTGTTTTCATGTTGTTCTTTGCATGTGCAGGTGTCCAATCACGGAGATCGTGGGGATCGTGACCGGCCGAGGCAAAGGAACGAGGGTGACATCTCTTCGACGAACACTAGCGTTGGAATCCAAGTAGGTTCTCACCGTCCACCTTTTATTTGCAATTAGGAACTTGCGTGATAGCATTGTGTGATTGTTGCTAGACCCGATCTGGGCTAGTAGGGATCGTCTCTGTCCGCAGAGAGGATTTACCTCCACAACAATTTGGTGACTCCGCTGGGGAGATCTTGTTGTTTGATTTGTAAACTTTAGACGGAGCCTGAAGTACGGCCAGGTAGCCTTCGAAACGCTATTGCTTTGCATTAGCGAAGTAGATCAACGCCACTTCAGTCAATCTCCGGTTTGGTTTATGGACTAAACAACTTGGAGTTTGTCTTGTCTCTTTGGTTTTTCTTGCTTTGATTGCTTAAATAGCTTTCTGGGTTGGATTTCTTGCTGTTTCTTGCTTCTTGGTTTGCCTAGATACTGTCTTCAAGCCCTGGGTCGCTTGCTTTTGTTTTTGATTTAGCAAACTTGATTAGCGCGCTTTTTAGCCTTACAGTCGTGCTATTGGCGCAAGTTGCTCAAAGACAACCCACGCCAATCCTATAAAAGCGCGAGTTGCAGCCTGACAGTGGCGCCAGGCCTATCAACTTTTCAGTTTGCTTGTCCTTAAGCCCTCTGAGCTTGGATTTTGTGTCTTGCTGTGTCTTTTTCAATTACTGGAGTGTGTTTGATCCTGGTTTGACTGGTTTTAGACCTTCATCCTTCGGGTGTTTGCCTTTTTCTATCGATTACACCTTTTAGCCCTAGGGCATCTAGTGGCTTGGTGCATCGATCCTTCTGTAGGAGTCTTGGGTTCTTTGATCGTCCAGTCGACTTTGTGATTACCTTTTGCATTTGCTCGGTAGTTGTCAAAGCTTTTTTCAAGTGATTTGTTTCTTTTTCGCTTGGGTTTCACTTGGCTTCGTTTGGGCTTAGATCACATAGCTCATAGAGGTCTTTGTGTTTTCTTCTTGGTTTGAAGGACTGTTTTGGTGTTTTGGGGATTAGATTGTGTTTTCATTGAGTGAAATTGATCTTTTTCTCGGTGTTACTGTCTCTCAAAATTTGTTTAGTGCACTTTGCCATTGAAAAGAAAAACGAATAATCTCTTTTGCGTTGCATTAGTTAATTGAAATTAGAAGCTTTTCATTGATTGAGTGATTTAAAACAAAGAAAAGTTTCGTTTATTTGTCATTAGCTGCATTAGAGTGCTTCTTGATTGTGGTCATTTTGTTTGAGACATTCTCAACTCTCTCATAGTTAGTATTCATTGAACGAAATGATATTCTTTGGCATATAGCTTGCATTTAGGGAATTGTGAGAGATCACATATGGTAGGGCCTGGAAACTGAAACTTAACAAAAGATCAACCATAAAATGGACTGAATGAACTTAAAAACGCATTGGAACATAACGCTCACTAATTAGAGGTCTAGGCTAGAGACGTGCTCTGGCGTCGTTAAACCTAGTCACTGTTGTTTCACACTACGGTTGGGTGATTCCTCCTTTTGTGACTCGATAGTGGTCTAACACGGACTTGAGTTCCCACGTACCATCGCGTATATAGGGGGGACCCCATTAGGTTATCATCCTTTATCCATAGGAAGCCGTGTCTGCCACCTTACAAGCCGTAACGCACCGAACACAGCATTCGGGAAGATTGACTTTCGTATGGGAAGTCCTTGGTTTTTGTATGATTGCCAAGGTGTATATGCAGTTTTACGGATTTGTTTGGTAAACCCTTTTGCCTAGTTCTCCAGAGTAGTCACTTTTGATCCTCTTCAGACTCAAAAGAAAAGGCTCACTTGAGCAGTTTGTCACCTCGGGCTCACAAAACATTCGAAGGCAACTAGAGTCACCTTTTTGTCCTTTTCTCGACTCTTAAAACATGAAAAGGTCAAGTTGTGTCCTTGTGTCTTAAAATTCATTTGGCCACGATAAACATTACCTGGTTAGATCTTATGTGCGTTAGTTTGAGAAGGGTCCTTTATCGTTAGACTCCCTTAGGTCTCGTTTGAAGTTTGTCATCCTGGCTGAACCGTCGACTCCCGTTCCAAGTGATCAAGGGTCTCCGTCTTCCGCTGCTCCTGAGATACCGGTTGTAAGTGTTACTCTTCCTATTATCCTGAGTATCCAACCGATCAACTCTCGTGCTTCGGACGACGAAGGTTACGAAATTCATTGGAACCCCATCTGGGAGCCTGACGAGGACGATATTCCTTTTACCCCCCTTGGTGTTTCGTCTCCAATGTCTACCTCTCACATGGATGAGACATCTCCTAGAGTGAGTGAGACACCTGTGTTGTCAAATATCGACACTCCCATCCCAGCTACTTCTCCGCTCCCCCCACGCTATCAGTCGTTGAGGGATAGGGTAAGTGCCAGGACTCCCGCTTCGACTATGTGGGATCCCCATATCACTCCCACCACGGGATCTTTTGTTTCACAAGTCCACACTACACCTGTCACTTCAGTTCCGACGAATCCAACTGTTTGTGTAGCGCATTCAACTCCGGTTGTTAGTGCCGTAACAACGTCTTCAGCCTTGAACACTGGTGCTGGTCCCCCTCACGGTCAAGTGAGTAATGGCCAGCCGGCACTCTCGCCTAGAGTCGTCCACCCTGCACAAAGTGCTCCACCCTCTTCTGGTCCCATTCCAGGAGGGGGGCCATATGATGCCTATGGACAAGCTGTTCAGGATCCGAACGTGCAAGGTCCACTCTTTTATTATGATTCTACTAGTCAATACCTTCAACTTTCTCAACCCTTGCCTACTCAACCTTTTGTTGAGGTTTCGGTACCTTTATCCATTGCTTGGAACCCTGGTACCAACTCTTTCCATGGAGGCCAAGCAATGCCTGCACAGCTTCAAGGACCACCTAACCAAGGCCAGCCATCTTATGTGCAAACCCCCCAAGGGCAGCAATATTATGGCCAGCCTTACCCAGGACAATCTGGGGCCCACAAGGACAACCCTATCAGGGACAACCTTCGGCCGCTGGTGGTCCATCGTTTACTTATCTGAGTCAACCTTCTGGTTATCCGGGGCAACCCGGTACCCAGCAAGGTTACCCGTCTGGACAACCAGGACAACCTTACATCCAACAAGGCCAACCTAGTATCCAGCAGGGTTATCCCTCTGGACAAGCTGGACAAACTTATATTCCACAAGGTCAACTGGAAGTCCAACAGGGGTATCCTTCTGGGCAAGGGGGGCAGCCTTATATACAACAGGGCCAACCCACTGCTCAGCCTAGTCATCCTTCTGGGCAAACGGGTCAGCTTTCTATACAGCAAGGCCAACCCACTGCCCAGCTTAGTCATCCTTCTGGACAGGCTGGCCAACCTCAAGGTCAACCAGCCGTCCAGCCCGCTCAACCATCTGTTCCGCAAGGACAACCCTCGGTTGCTCAAGGACAACCTGGTACCCAGCAAGCTCATCCTTCTGGGCAAACAGGTCCGTCCCAAACCCAACCAGGTCAACCTTCCGGCCAGATGGTCCAAGCTCAACCTATTCAAGGACATCCCTCTGGGCCCCAAACTCAAATTGGTTATCAAATGCAAGGTGGGCCACGACCCCAACCTTCTTACCAAGCGCAGCCTTCTTATCAGGCTCAGTATGGAGCTTAGCAAACGTATGGCTACCAGCAACCCCAGGGACAAACTCAATTTACCCCTTATCAAAATTATCAACAAATGCAGGTCACCCCTTACCAGAATTATCAGCAACAGTATGTTGCACCTGCAGGTCAAGTTGCTAATCCATGGGGTGCTGGGGGGCAGACCCAGGGTCAACTGTCTGCATATGGACAAAATCCTTATGGACAAAATCCATATGGACAGAACCCCTATGGACAAAATCCCTATGGGCAGAACCCTTATGGGCCAGGCCCATCCGGACAAAGTCCATGGGGGCAACCACCACCTGGTTGGAACCCTGGTACTACCTCTCTTCCACAGCCACAAATGTCCTTTAATCCTCAGTTGCCTTTCTTAGCGACGTTGGAACTTCCAGATGTGTCCAAGTTGACGAATGATCCCATTCTTCATAATCCATATTGGCCACCAGTTCCAACTAAGATACCCGGTGATTGCCCGAAATTCGATGGCAAAGCTGGTGAGGACCCTCAAGCCCATGTCATGACCTATCATCTTTGGTGCTCATCCAACTCATGGCTTGATGACTCCATCCAGCTCCACCTCTTCCAAAGGACTCTCACCGGCTCAGCCACTAAGTGGTATATTGAGTTGAATCGCGGAACATTTCAAGACTTCAACTCGCTGGCTATGGCATTCCTAACTCATTTTCAGTTACCCATTCGGTATGAGACAAGGACACATCTCCTTACGTCTCTCAAACAGGACATGGCCACGCATATATCGGATCATATACATGAATGGAGACGGCGTCGTCGCTTGATCAAATTCTGGATTCCTGATCAGCTCCTGACCGATTGGTTCACGACTTCCTTTGTCCCTGCAATTGCATGAGACATCGCCATGGGAGCTTGTGTAACAGAAGAGCAAGCTATCACGCGTGCTCAGTACCTTGACTTGGTATATTCTCAATCAGGTACTTTATATGATTATTTTCCAGATGCCCCGAGACCCGGAACATCCAAAGCTCCGCCCAAAGCATCTGTTGACGGAGTTATTGGCTCTGTAAATGCATCTTCAAAGAAATCATCCGCGAACCCTGGGAAGCAAAAACAGAATGCTTCTAATGGAAATGCTTCTCAGGGTCAGTCTAATTCTGGAAGTACCTCCGAGGTAAATGCCGTTCAATCCACCACGGTGGATAAATCCTCGAAAGGGAAAAAGAAAGGGAAAGCCAAGAATAAATCTGAACAGCCCAAACAGGACTCCCCTAAACCTCCACCTGAGGAAGGAGCCAAACGTAAACCTAAGTATCCTTGTCTTATCTGTGATGAGGATCACTACACTAAAGACTGCCCCAGACGGTCCGAAGTTAGTCGATTATTGAAAGGTGCTCCTGGGACTCCCGCTGTGCTTAAAGAACCTTTCCCTTCTCAGCAAACTCAAATGGTGGCAGATCCATCGCAACCCTCTTCTTCATTCGGCTCTCAAGTCTTCATGGCTGGGACGATTCCCATCCATGTCACTACTCGAGCGAAAGAATATCCATCTCATGCCGGGAAAGAGCCGGAGGTCCCCTCCAGCGCTCCTCTGTCCAGTTCTGGTCCACTCCACATCGAACGACCCAGCACTGAGACGACGATCCGACCCCCTCCAAAAGGTGTACTCCGGAAGTCTTCTTACAACCCGAATGCTCGTGCTGCTCAGCACTACAGCATTGTTGAGGACTTAGCCCAGGCTCTGTCTACTATGTCCTCTCTAGAATTCCTCCAGAGCTACCCCTCCCAGAGGAAGTCCTTGCTATCGGCCATCGGTGGCATAGACCCTGCTAACTCGGATCTGATCTTTTTTGATCTTGAGGGCTATACACCGAGACTGCCTCACCAAATCGCTTTCCTTATACAGGTCATCATCAATGGTAAAACGATTCATCGTACAGTCATTGATGAAGGTGCCTCAACTTGCATCATGTCTATTGCTTGCTGGAAAGCTATTGGTTCTCCAACATTGAGCCAGTCTCCTACGACGTTAGAAGCCTTTGATGGAAGAGACTCCCGTCCTTACGGTATCCTCCAACACTTGCCCATCTCCTTGGAAGGGAAGACGGTAGAAGTGGAGGTCGAAGTTGTCGACACCAATCTTACCTACAACCTCCTCCTCGGACGTAGCTGGACATACGCCATGCAAGCCGTAGCTTCCTCCCTTTTCCGTGTCATTCGTTTCCCTCATCAAGGGAAGATTGTCACGGTGGACCAGCTCTCCTTCTTCGCCTCTTCTTCCGAAGGTAATGTGCCATTCGTGGAGCATACCTCTAAACCATTCGACAATGTGGGAGCTGGGCTCTTTAAGGATCCTGCTCTAATGGGTGTTTTTCCACTCCCACCTCCGAATCTCGCCCCTATTAAAACGATTTCCGTGCATCAGATTGAATCTCGGGGCGATATGATGCCTTTCGAGCGCAATAACAATGATGTCAACCTTCACTCCATTTGCAATGGACCGAAGCTTGGGGGGCATGTACCTCGAATTGAGACACCATGCTAAGGGGCATGCCTGTCCCTTTATTCTCAAGTTTAATGCGCTTCGATTTGTACATGCGTGTGTGTGTGTGTGAGTTTTCATGTTTTCGGTTTGGTGTGAAAGCGTGATTACCCCTTATTGTGTCTTTTTTCTTCTTGTGCAGATGTCGGGTGCACCTTACATTGGTTTCGCTGATGGTGCCTGCCGCAGCACTCGTAATTTTTCCTCTGCGGCGTGGGTGATCTACGATCCTCACGGTGAGTTGATAGATCTTCAAGGTGTCTGTTTAGGCTGTACTACAAACAATGTTGCTGAATATAGCGCTGTTATTGAATTATTAGCCGAGGCAATTAATCTCGGTATTCGTACATTGCTTGTTAACCTAGACTCTCAACTTGTCATCCATCAGCTCAATGGGCGATATTCTGTCAGAGACTGTTACATTTTAAGGTTGTACTTACGTGTTAAATTGTTAGAAAGGAATTTTGACTTTATCACATATTAGCATATTCCACGACGATTAAACACATTATCTGATGCATTGGCCAATCATGTATTAGATAGACATTTACGTAATTTATAATCAAAACATTATAAAAGCAAGCACATAAAAGCACAATAATAAACCATAGGCATATGTATATATATGTGTGTGTCATAATGTTTGCACTGCGTGCGTTACAAAACCCAAAAATAATACATGTTCATCCTGATACATCCTCGGACAACATGTCCCTCAAAAATATGCATGAAAGAAGCCTAGGAGTCTATTCGTGGTGGTGCTCATGATAGCACGTCACCGTGTGCACCAAGCGTCTCAACAGACGATGGATGCGGGTCGGCACCCCCACTGTGTGCCTCTAGTATGCAAAGGGCACATCCGCCAATCTAGCATAGCCTGGAATCCCTTGGGTAAGTCCCTCGAGATTCTGCACCAGCTCTTCCCCCATGGCTCCCCTTGCCTGAGGGTCAACTGCAGGTTGGTCCCTCCGCGCTATAGGAGACAAGCCGGCTGGTCGCTCTGGGCCCACATCTGCATATACATACAATTGTCATCAGAACATGCATGTATTGACAAAAAAAATGAAAATACATAAAACACCAAAAAGAGAAGATCATACCTAACTCCTCTTCCCACTCCTCCCCCTCTGGTAGTGGGAGGTCTGGGTCCCCCACGAAGTTGGTTCCCGCGTATGGCCAATCCTCTACCACGATCAGCTGACGACGAAGCCATATGAAGAACTCGGGCCTCCATGACATCTGTTGGCCCCCTCCTCCTCTGGGCATCAATGCTGCCCAGCGAGCCATCCTAGGCTCTCGTGGCAATGGGTCCACCACTATAGCTCCCTGGTACTGAAAAAGTGGCAATCGTTCCAAGAAGAATGACACCACAATCGAGCCATACCCCAACTATTTCACTCCCCGCGCTTACATTTTGTAAGCTGCCTTTTGATATTTGTAGTCACCGTTGTAGCCCAGTCAAAAATGGTGGGGCTAAGGCATTCTGTCGCTAGTAACAGATGATTCTTGCTTGCCTCATGGGCCGCCTGTACCCCGGCTGCACGCGTGATGGTGAACAGTATCAACCTAAGAGCTAAGTCATGGATGGTGGCGATATCCACCTTAGCACTGTTTTTCCCAAATTGTGCCTCTGGGCACACACGAGCCTTCACTTCACCTATCTTCTCCCCGGAAGGCCTGCCTCCGGTCAAAATGGGGCTCGCCCCTCTCCGTGACAGCCCAGTAATGAAGTACACATCAGACACATCCAGCTCTAAGGTCTGATCCCGTAAGCGGAATACTTGGTCATCAACATCCCAAGCATCCACTATGAACTGTAATAGCTCTGGTTGAGCTCGCAGATAAGAGGTGAGGAAGAATTTCTTGAGACCACAGTCTCTCAAAGCATTCATGCATCTCTCATCCACTATGGCTAAGGCATCTACGGCATTGTGCTCCCGTTCTTTCCATTCCACCACCATTTTTGCTTGTTTCCTGCACCCACAAGGATGAATAAATCATTAATGAAACCTTGGTAGACTTGCAAACTAGCCAAATTTCGAAAATGATGGGAAAATTTAAGTAAAAAATTAGGTCGCGCAGTTGGCGCGACTGTTTCTAAAACAGTCGCGCCAATGGCGCGGCGCCTTTGGGTAAATCACCCCATTGGCGCGGACCCGTGCCAGATACCCGCGCCAATGGGGCGCAACCCTAAATTTTAAAATGCCCCTTGCCGAGGCTCAATTTAGGAACAAAATGCATAAAACAAGTATAAATGGAGCTAAAGGAAGCGCCTCTTACCTGAACTGGCGGAATCTCTAATGATTTCCCGGATTGGCGGTAATCGCTGCTCGAAGTTTGCACCCCAAATGGACCACTACCACTATGAAAAAGGTAAAAGGTAAAAGTAATTTTGTTTTTTACATTTTCACCATATTTATAGACTTTTTGACTTGTAATTAGGGTTAAAGAGTTGTTTTTTGAATATTTTAATATATTTTTGGTCGAAAATGGATTTTACGCTTGCTTTTGGTGCTATGACAGGTCCTTTTTGCAACTTCGATGGTGAAACGAGTTGTATTTTATACTTTTTTGGACTCGGTAAATACACGAAAAAGTCACTATGGAGTCATCTTTCAGCTCTTTTCTGACTCGCTAAAAATGAAAAGATCGTCGGGTTACCCCTCTTGACTCGTTAAAAGTAAATAAGTGGCGATCGTCTTTAAACTCTTTTCCGACCGTGTAAAAACGAAAAGATCGTCGGACCCTTGTCGTTTTTGGTTCGTTAATGGTTACGAAACGACGTGATGTTGATCGCTTTTTTACTTTTTCAGATCAATACCACTACATATGAAAAGTACTCCTCGATCGTAATGGTCAAGCGGTTCTTTCGAGCATTGTTTTATACTTTTTCGGGCTCGGGAGACACAACTTTACGAAAAAGGACCCCCCTGGAGTTTTCTTTTTGTTGTCTTTTAAAACTCTCTAAACATGAAAAGACGCCGAGTTCTTCCTTTGTCAGACTCGTTAAAACTTAATGACATCGGACTCCATCATAATGACGCTCACAAGCATATGCTATCCCCGTCAAGCTTGTTAAAAATAACTGGGGCACTCGCCAGAAATGGTGGGGAAAATGGACCCATAATTATTGTCGTGTCGGCAGTATGTCGCTCTTGAACATGGCACTAGTCTGCATTCGTGTCTGGGTGGGAACATCTCATCTTGTTTTACACTTGCCTCCGTGGGTTTGGGTGATCCTATTTGACCTCTCATCTGCTCCTTGCCTTGTCACCATGACCTCTGCTCATTTGATGTCAAATACTGCCAAGTTCACTATTGTGCCGCCGATATGTTCAAGAGAAGTTGACCTCTGCAGAAGTACAACCTCCTCTGATACCTCACATAATTTTGCATCACCACAACATTCTTCCTCTGTCTCGTGTCACTGATGTGGGAAACATTATGGCCCACCTTTGATCAAGGTCACTTCCTGTCGACTTCGGCTCATTATCCAGGAAGTTGATCTAGATACTCCCTTCAGTGCCTTGGAGCCTGCATGCCTCAATGGCAGGTTCTTCGTGTTCGATGAGAGGTTTTCATCATTGGCCTCCAATCGAATGATTCTGCGGGTGTTCGACGCCAGCTCACTCATTCACACGCCGTAGATTGTACCTATAGTACCTTGAGGGCCATTGTCATTATTGGTGGTACCTCTCGCGTCTGTTAACCGTTTTCATCATTGACTGGTAATCAGACAATGTTCATGCATGTTCGACTCCAACTCATGTATTCACATGCTTGAACTTGTACTCTGTTCGGGTCGAGATGGAGCGCAAGACCCTGGATTTTGTTTATTGGAATCCAGGTTGCGATTTGTGGCTTATTATGATCATTACATGACTCATTCACTGGATGGCTGTGACCATGCCTGAGTCTATTCATCGATCCTCACTGGATGGTTGTGACCATGCCTTGGGTCTAGATTCTTATGTACTCTATTATGGATGGCTGCGCCCATACCACACATATATCATGTACTTGAGATATCAGTTGTACTTCTTTATGCAGGTTCTCTGATAGACGTGTTTTCAGTCACGCATGTTCTTTTAAAGCATTTCACCCCTCTCTCTCTCGGGCCTCATGCTTTAGGGGGCATCTGTTACATAGCAATTTGTCATCGTTTGTCACCGTCCCTGTTACCCCTCGCCTGTACACTGGAGGACTCATTCCGGGACCTGTGAGAAGTGACATGACCTGAAACCACTTGCATTATATTCCTCTGAGTATGAGCTTCATTTGCCCTGAAGACATCTCCTGCAAAATCTCCATGAAAACAGCTCTTTTTGCATTAGCGCGGGTCCTCAGTTCACTGCCCGCGCCAATGAGGGAAATCCTCTAAAAAGGGCACGCTATTGGCACTCTGTCTCAGAGTCGCACTCGCGCCAACCGAATTGAGTAAAGTTTTCAACCAACAAATGCCCGAAGGTTCTCTTCAAACCCATTCACCAACTGAATCTATGTTGAGCGAGGATGGTTTGGCTTCGAATCTCCATAGAAAGGAAAGTGGTTTGCCACCTTTCATAGAAGTTTCCAAGTGATAAAGCCAATCCCATGAATAATGTGGTTGATCCTATCTCTTTCCTCTCTATCTATAAAAGCTTGCCTTTATGCCTTGAGCAAGCTAGTTAGAGTTACAGTAGTTCTAGTCTCAGCATAGTGATAGAGAGTTTGAAGCTGCAAGAGCCTTCTTTGCACCCATAAGGCCAAATCTAAGTAAGGAGATTCTTGTCACCAAGGAGAGAGAGGCTTGTTTCCCATCCCAACAAGCTTTGCAAGACTTGTGTAGCTGACTACCCAGCCAAAGGAGGATTTGACGTCAGAACAATGGTTGTATTCTTCTTTGTTATTTATTAATAATAGATGACTATCATTATGGTTCCACTCTCATTGTCTTATGTTTGATGTTGAGTTATATCTTTTCTGACTGATATATAATTGCATCTACTAGATTTTATGCTTGTTTTCGTGTTGTTCTTTGCATGTGCAGGTGTCCAATCACGGAGATCGTGGGGATCGTGACCGGTCGAGGCAAAGGAACGAGGGCGACATCTCTTCGATGAACACTAGCGTTGGAATCCAAGTAGGTTCTCACCGTCCACCTTTTATTTGCAATTAGGAACTTGCGTGATAGAATTGTGTGATTGTTGCTAGACCCGGTCTGGGCTAGTAGGGATCGTCTCCATCCGCAGAGAGGATTTACCTCCACAACACCTCTTATTGTGTTTTTGCTCCTTCTGCAAATGTCGGGTGCACCTTATGTTGGTTTCACTGATGGTGCCTGCCGCAGCACTCGTAATTTGTCCTCTTCGGCGTGGTGATCTACGATCCTCACAGTGAGTTGATAGATCTTCAAGGTGTGTGTTTAGGCTGTACTACAAACAATGTTTCTGAATATAGCGCTGTTATTGAATTATTAGCCGAGGCAATTAATCTCAGTATTCGTACATTGATTGTTAACCTAGACTCTCAACTTGTCGTCCATCAGCTCAATGGGTCGATATTCCGTCAGAGACCGTCACATTTTAAGGTTGTACTTACGTGTTAAATTGTTAGAAAGGAATTTTGACTTTATCACATATCAGCATATTCCAAGACGATTAAACACGTTATCTGATGCATTGGCTAATCATGTATTAGATAGACATTTGCATAATTTATAATCAAAACATCATACAAGCAAGCACATAAAAAATAAACTATAAGCATATGTATATATATGTGTGTCGCAAAGTTTTGCACCGCGTGCATTACATAGTCCAAAAAATAATACATGTTCATCCTGATACATCCTAGGACGACATGTCCCTCAAAAAACATGCATGAAAGAAGCCTAGAAGTCTATTCGCGGTGGTGCTCATGATAGCACGTCATCGCGCGCACCAAGCGTCTCAACAGACGATGGATGCGAGTCGGCATCCCCACTGTGTGCCTCTGGTATGCAAAAGGCACGTCCGCCAATATAGCGTAACCTAGAATCCCTTGGGTGAGTCCCTCGAGATTCTGCACCAGCTCTTCCCCCACGGCACCCCTTTCCTGAGGGTTAGCTGCGGGTTGGCCCCTCCGTGCTATAGGAGACAAGCCGGCTGGTCGCTCTGGGCCCACATCTGCATATACATACAACTGTCATCAGAACAAGCATGTATTGAAAAAAAAAAATGAAAATACATAAAACATCAAAAAACGAAGAGATCATACCTAACTCCTCTTCCCATTCCTCTCCCTCTGGCAGTGGGAGGTCTGGATCCCCCATGAAATTGGTTCCTGTGTATGGCCAATCCTCTACCACGATCAGCTGATGGCGAAGCCATATGAAAAATTTAGGCCGCCAAGACATCTGCTGGCCCCCTCCTCCTCTGGGCATCAATGCTGCCCAACGAGCCATCCTAGGCTCTCGTGGCAATGGGTCCGCCACTACAGCTCCCTAGATCTGGAAGATGGGTAATCATTCCAAGAAGAAAGACACCACAATCGAGCCATACCTGAACTATTTCACTCCCCCGCGGTTACACTTTGTAAGCTGCCTTTTGATATTTGTAGTCACTGCTGTAGCCCAGTCAAAAATGGTGGGGCTGAGGCATTCTGTTGCTAGTAACAGATGATTCTTGCTCACCTCATGGGGCACTTGTACCCCAGCTGCACGCGTGATGGTGAACAGTATCACCTTATGAACCAAGTCCTGGATGGTGGCGATATCCACCTTGGCACTGTTTTTCCCAAATTGTGCCTCTAGACACACTCGGGCCTTCACTTCACCTATGTTCTCTTCGGAAGGTCTGCTTCCGGTCAAAATAGGGCTCACCCCTCTCCATGATAGCCCAGTAATGAAGTACACATCGGATACATCCAGCTCTAAGGTTTGGTCCCGTAAGCGAAATACTTGGTCGTCAACA
This sequence comes from Pinus tabuliformis, assembly GCA_031772625.1. NCBI lineage: Eukaryota > Viridiplantae > Streptophyta > Pinopsida > Pinales > Pinaceae > Pinus > Pinus tabuliformis. The sequence continues at coordinate 833,918,776 of CM062804.1, forward strand.
TCCCAAGCGTCCACTATGAACTATAATAACTCAGGCTGAGCTCGCAGATAAGATGTGAGGAAGAACTTCTTGAGACCACAGTCTCTCAAAGCATTCATACATCCCTCATCCTCTATGGCCAAGGCATCTACGGCATCATGCTCCGGTTCTTTCCATTCCACCACCATTTTTGCTTGTTTCTTGCACCCACAAGGATGAAAAAATCATTATTGGAACACTGGTAAGCTTACAAACCGGACGAATTTCAAAATAATGAGAAAATTCAAGGTAAAAATTAGGTCGCGCGGTTGGCACAACTGTTTCTAAAACAGTCGCGCCAATGGCGCGGCACCTTTGGGAAAATCACCTCATTGGCGCGGACCCGTGCTGAATACCCGCACCAATGGGGCGCAACCCTAAATTTTAAAATCCTCCTTGCAGAGGCTCAATCAGGGAACAAAATGCATAAAAAGAGTATGAAAATGGAGCTAAGGGAAGCGTCTCTTACCTGGAATTGGCGGAATCTCAATTGGTTGCACGGATTGGCGATAATCACTGCTCGAAGTTCGCTTCCCAAATGGACCACTACTACTATGCAAGAGGTAAAAAGTAAAATTAATTCTATTTTTTACATTTTCACCATATTTATAGACTTTTTGACTTGTATTTAGGTTTAAAAAGTTGTTTTTTGAATATTTTAATATATTTTTGGTCGAAAATGGAGTTTACGCTTGTTTTTGGTGCCATCACAGATCTTTTTCGCAACTTCGATAGTGAAACGAGTTGTATTTTATACTTTTTCGGACTCGGTAAATACACGAAAAAGTCACCGTGGAGTCATCTTTCAGCTCTTTTCTGACTTGCTAAAAATGAAAAGATCGTCGAGTTATCCCTCTTGACTCGTTAAACGTAAATAAGAGGCGGTCGTCTTTAAACCCTTTTCCGACCATGTAAAAACGAAAAGATTGTCGGACCCTTGTCATTTCAGGTTCGTTAATGGTTACGAAACGACGTGATGTTGATCGCTTTTTTACTTTTTCAGGTCGATGTCACTATATATGAAAAGTACTCCTCGATCGTAACGGTCAGGTGGTTCTTTCGAGCATTGTTTTATACTTTTTCGGGCTCAGGAGACACAACTTTACGAAAAAGGACCCCACTGGAGTTTTCTTTTCTGTTGTCTTTTCAGACTCTCTAAACAAGAAAAGACGCCGAGTTCTTCCTTTGTCAGACTCGTTAAAACTTAATGACATCGGATTCCGTCGAAATGACACTCACAAGCATATGCTATCCTCGTCAAGCTTATTAAAAATAACTGGGGTACTCGCCAGAAATGGTGGGGAAAATGGACCCATAATTATTTTCGTGTCGGCAGTATGTCGCTCTTGAACATGGCACTTGTCTGCATTCGTGTCTGGGTGGGGACATCTCATCTTGTTTTACATTAGCCTCCGTGGGTTTGGGTTATCCTATTTGACCTCTCATCTGCTCGTTGTCTTGTCACCATGACATCTTCTCATTTGATGTCAAATACTGCCAAGTCCACTGTTGTGTCGCCGATATGTTCAAGAGAATTTGACCTCTACAGCATTACAACCTCCCTCTGATACCTCACATAATTTTGATTCACCACAACATTCTTCCTCTGTCTCGTGTCACTGATGTGGGAAACACTATGGCCCACCTTTGATCAAGGTCACTTCTTGTCGACTTCAACTCATTATCTAGGAAGCTGACCTAGAGACTCCCTTCCGGTGCCTTGGAGCCTGCATGCCTCAATGGCAGGTTCTTCGTGTTCGACAAGAGGTTTTCATCATTGGCCTCCGATCGAATGATTCTGCGGGTGTTCAACGCCAGCTCACTTATTCGCATGCCGTAGATTGTACCTATAGTACCTTGAGGGCCATTGTCATTATTGGTGGTGCCTCTCGAGTCTGTTAACAGTTTTCATCATTGACTGGTAATCAGATGATGTTCATGCATGTTCGACTTCAATTCATGTATTCGCATGCCTGAACTTGTACTCTGTTTGGGTTGAGATGGAGCACAAGACCCTGGATTTTTTTTGTTGGAATCCAGGCTGCGATTTGTGGTTTATTATGATCACTACATGACTCATTCACTGGATGGCTGCGACCATGCCTGAGTCTATTTATCGATCCTCTCTGGATGGCTGTGTCCATACCATGGATCTAGATTATTATGTACTCTGTTATGAATGGTTGCGCCCATACCACATATATCATGTACTTGAGATATCAGTTGTACTTCTTTACGCAGGTTCTCCGGCAGCCGTGTTTTTAGTCACGCATGTTCTTGTAAAGCATTTCACCCTCTCTCTCCCTCGGGCCTCATGCTTTAGGGGGCATCTGTTACATAGTAATTTTTCACCATTTGTCACTGTCCCTGTTACCCCTCACCCGCACGCTGGAGGACTCATTCCGTGACCTGTGAAAAGTGACATGACTTGAAACCACTTGCATCATATTCCTCTAAGTATGAGCTTCATATGCCCTGAAGACATCTCCTGCAAAATACCCATGAAAACAACTCTTTTTGCATTAGCGCAGGTCCACAGTTCACTGCCCGTGCCAATGAGGGAAATCCTCTAAAGAGAGTGCGCTATTGGCGCTCTGCCTCAGAGTCGCACTCGCACCAACCGAATTGAGTAAAGTTTTCAATGAACAAGCTTTCGAAGGTTCTCCTTAACCCATTCACCAACTGAATCTATGTTGAGCTAGGATGGTTTGGCTTCGAATCTCCATAGAAGGGAAGTGGTTTGCCACCTTTCATGGAAGTTTCCAAATGATAAAGCCAATCCCATGAACAATGTGGTTGATCCTATCTCTTTCCTCTCTATCTATAAAAGCTTGCCTCTATGCCTTGAGCAAGCTAGTCAGTAGTTCCAGTTCTAGCATAGTGATAGAGAATACCAGGAGTTCAAGAGTTTGAAGCTGCAAGAGCCTTCTTTGCACCCATAAGGCCAAATCTAAGTAAGGAGATTCTTGTCACCCAAAGAGAGAGAGAGGCTTGTTCCCATCCCAACAAGCTTTGAAAGACTTGTGTAGCTGACTACCCAGCCAAAGGAGGATTTGACGTCAAAACAATGGTTGTATTCTTCTTTGTTATTTATCAATAATAGATGACTATCATTATGGTTCCACTCTCATTGTCTTATGTTTGATGTTGAGTTATATCTTTTCTGACTGATATATAATTGCATCTACTAGATTTTATGCTTGTATTCGTGTTATTCTTTGCATGTGTAGGTGTCCAATCACGGAGATCGTGGGGATCGTGACCAGCCGAGGCAAAGGAATGAGAGTGACGTCTCTTCTATGAATATTAGCATTGGAATCCAAGTAGGTTCTCACCATCCACTTTTTATTTGCAATTAGGAACTTGCGTGATAGCATTGTGTGATTGTTGCTATACCCGGTCTGGCCTAGTAGGGATCGTCTCTGTCCACAGAGAGGATTTACCTCCACAACACTCCCTATAACACTCGAGCATCAAAGCCTCACTATATGTCAAGAATAGATTGTCAACATATAAAAACAGAAGCAACGCCATACCTTGGACTACGTTGAAGTAGAGGTTTGGATCAAATTTGCTTCTTGTGAATCTTGGCTTCACCAAATAACTGTCTATGTGGATGTACCATGCTCTGGGGACTTTCTTCAAACCATACAATGCCTTCTTTAACCTACAAACATGTGTCTATCGATAATCTACTTCAAATCCTTATGGTTGCTCAACATACACTTCTTCATGTAACCTGCCATGGAGGAATACAATATTCACGTCCATCTGATGAAGGGTCCATAATTGACTTGTGACAAGGGAAACTATTGAATGAATGCTTGTATGTTGAGCCACAACTGCAAATATATCATCATAGTCTTCTCCCTCATTCTGGGAGAATCCTCGAGCCATGAACCTAGGATTGTATTTCTCAATACTACCATCAACTCCACGCTTGATCTTGAATAGTCACTTTGAAGTTACCACATATTTCCCTTTCAGTCTCATACAATATCCATACATCATTCTTCATAATCGATTCATATTATTCATCCATGGAATCTTTCCAAACTTGTTCTTTTATGACTTATTTGAATGTGGGAGGTTCAACTTGAATCACAGTGCTCATGGATGCAACATATCCCCAGTTTCTGCAAGGCTTCTTCCTTTCTCTAAATGATCTTCGAATGGGAGCTCATCTCTCATCATCCTATTGTTGGGTCAAGAAAAAGGTATGTTTTCTCCTTGGTAATCACTTTATTTCTCACTCATCCTCACATGATTATCTCTGTTTATGAATAAAAGTAGAGGAAATAATAGCTAAAGTTGAGTAAAAGTAATCAGTAGCAACTTAGACCAATTTAAGTAGAAAAAACTGATTTTTACTATCTTCATGTGCAAAAGTCATGAACTAAGCGATGGCTGCCCAATCAACAGAATGACAACATCTCACAATGAAAAGCAATAGCGTCAGAGGCAAGGCAGGAAAGCAGAAGATCGGGCAAACCAATGGCTATTTTATGATAGAATCAGATCAAGTATAGAGAAATCCTCAGGATCTCCTGATCCTGAGCATTTTCTTTTATCTATTTATTTTCTAAATGTAATATATAAAGCCAAAAGGAAAAACTGCATGGAGTTCATAATTACACAGTTTGTAACTATTCTTTTTGACATGATACTGTTATTTTGAATGTTGTAATTTGGTGACTTAAATTAATGAAGAAAGGTTGCATTTAATTCGTCTTTATATTATGAGTACCTCTTAGCAGAGACTTCTGGCAACTTTGGGCCCAGTCATGAGAAGATCTACTGCTTCACCTATGTCATTAGCTTTTCTATTTCATTCTTGATTGCTTGTTAATGTTAAGATAATATTACTTCTGATTATTGTAAAGATTGACGATTCAGTTTGCATTTGTTGTTCATTTGAGATTTAGATTGATTTGTGTGTTATATGTGAGTAATAATTTCGATTGAATTGGTCATGATAGTTCTAGATTAGATTGCAATTCCTTTCAAATAATATTATTTCAGAGATAGAATTAATCGCTTTATGCTTCTATAGTCATTTGCTATTAGATAACGTTTGATATTCTTGTATCGTTTGCTGTTCAATTCAGAATTGTTGCTTGATTCTAAATTGTTGTTCAATTCAGATTTGTTGTTCAATCCAAAATTTTTGTCCAATTCGGAATTGTTGTTCAAGTTAGAATTGTTGTTCAATCCGGGATTGCATTTCAATTCCAAATTGTTGTTCAGTTCAGAATTGTTGTTCAATTTGTTATTGCTGCTTAATTAGGATTTTTTATTTATTTAGGATTTGTTGTTCAAATACCAATACTGTTAATTATTACAGTTCTCTTTCATGAATAAGCAAGTTAGCTTCAATTTTAGTTAAAACTGCCCAGTGTGATTCTTTACAAGTTGTATTTAGATTTGTTTGCTTCCATGATAGGTTAAGTAGGATTCCAGAGTGCATTATGAATTTCTTTCAGAATTACTTCTTTCAAAATTGATTGGATTGAGTTTGAATAAGATAGTCATTAGCAGTTGCAATGATTTGTATTAGTTAACCTTTGAATTCACTGCATATATAGTGCTGACACTCTTGAAATAAAAATACTTCCCTCAGGTTGACAATTAATGTAGGAATTAAGATTTTTTGTAAAAAGACATCTTGGTGCACCAACATTTTGGCGTCATTGCCAGGGAGAGTGTTCCAAAGTGATTTCCTTTTTTTATGTTGCTGCAAAAGAATTGGGTTTTAAAAATGGGAGGTAAGAACCTGCGTACCTAGTAAGTAAAGTGCTTGCTTACCAGCGCGCTTTTCAGCAAGAGCTTAGATGTTAAATAGGAATTGGTTTTTGTGAATGACTAGGAATAGAAAAATAGAAAAGAACTGAAACCCCCCTCCAAAATCCACAAAACCCAAGGGATCGGTGAAACTTGGGAGAACGACCTTTATACCCAAGAGATCAGTGAACCTTGGGAGAACGACCTTTATAGACGAAATTGTGAGAAAAGCAGAGTCTCAAGCATCAGTAGGATTCTGGGATGTAACTCGAAAAAGTCCTACTATAATCACTCAAGCAACAATCTCACCATCTGCAACTCGTGCTGATATTCAAAGCCAAATTGGAGGATCTGAACAGAGTCTTCAAGCTACAATAAGCCTACATTTTGATCCTCTACAAGAGGGAAATTCTTGTAACTTAAGAGAAGGAGAATGAGAAACCAGTGGAACTGCTAAGGCAGTACCTCAAATGTCTGAACAAGGATCTCCTATGATCCCATATATAGGCATTGCTACAAAGCCATCTCGTGTTTTTAATCCCCCGCTTACTTGAAAAACACCCCCTGAAATTCCTGAAGAGTATCGCTTACTCGAAAAACACCCCCTGAAATTCCTGAAGAGTATCGCTTACTCGAAAAACACCCCCTGAAATTCCTTAAGAGTATTGGCACATCTTTGACCAAATGGAAAACCAACCACATCAAGGTCAAATCTCGACCTTGGAATACCCAATAGTCACCCAAGTGGCCAATGCCCGCATGAAGGTTATTCCTCTGCAAAGCATCCCAACTTTTCATGGGATGATCAAAGAGGATCCCAATGCCTTCCTATTCGAATTTGATGTCCTCTATAGAGGGTATGACTACACCACTTACCCCCAAAAGCTAAAGCTATTCCCTTCTACCCTGAAAAGAGTAGCTTTAAGATGGTTCATTGGTTTGGGTGAGTGTACTATTAATTCTTGGGATGATATGAAAACTTCCTTCCTCACCAGATACCAGGACTTTTGCAAGACTAGGGAGCTAAAGGATGAAATATTTAAGATGGCTGAAAAAGATAATGAAACTATAGAAGAGTACGTCGAATGGTTTCATTATAACTTGCAGAGATCTCCACACACCACCCTACCAAAAGAAGTCCTAAGAGCTATCTTGATCAAATGAATGAAAGAGGAATGGTTAGAAACTTTAAATTTAATGGGGAAAGGGGATATTTCTCAAGAATATTATGATGAAATCGTTCACTTGTGTATCAGGTGTTCACGAGGAAGCTCACACGTAGGAGCAGCAAATCGAGATCCCATGAGTAGGGGAAGCAAACCACATAGTGGAGGAGTAACATGAATGGAGATCGGCAACCTCCTAGAAGATTTCAAAATGGACATCCTAGGCACCCTCACGACGCAACTGGACGTCCTATAGGCTAAAAAAAAACAAGATTTAGCATAATAAAACTTGGTTTCCATGCTATCGGAAGAAGCACAGCCAATGGGAGTGTCCACTAGACATGGTTCAGACATGCGTTATTTTTACCAAGGATCACGCCACTGAACAGTGTCCATCACTCCCAGGGTTGAAAGCAGTGTTCAAGGAAGTAGAAGAAGAGATAGATCCAGTATATCTAATGAGCCAGTGTCGATAGTGGTAGGCCAAACCTCTCGGTATGTCACAAAATGCATCCCAGTTCTTTCCTTCTTCATAGTTTAATCAACAGCAAAACCCTGGGGCAGCATGGCAAGGCCAATCACCCTACTCAAATTGGCAACCTCAGCCATTCCCTATGACACCATGGTCAACTTAATCCTTTCTGGGAAATGGCTAACCAAATTCTCCTTTTACTCCTGTTTGGCAAGGAAATCCCTATCAATCCCAGTGGTCTGCCTCCACTTTTCTCAACACACGAATTGGTCTACAAATTGGAAGCGACCTTTGGGAATATCCAACACTCCTATGGGGACAAGTCCCCAACCTCAACCCACATTTTCAGCTCCTTATCCATTACAACAAAATCCTTAGCCTCTTCTACACCCTCAATTATCACCCAACCAAATCCAAATTCCAATAACAGACGGGTCCAACTAGTGCAAATTTTAGAAAGCTCAGACTATGAGATTGAGAAAAAATAATGTAATGAAATTAGATTGAGGTCGAGACGTATCATTTCCCCTAAGGAAAATAGGGATTAGCCATCAATTGAGATTGAAACACCAGTTGTACATATACCACCATCTTTACATATACCAACACCTGTAATTGATACTGAAATGAAACAAGGAGAAGAGACAGATCAACAAAAAGATCCAGAGGAACTCATAGTCACTTCTCCTCCATTCCCTGAAAGGTTAACAATACCTAAACTGATTGTGTACCCAGATTTTGATCTTGTAGGGGAACTAAAAAATCTTTGTATAAAAATTCCACTCCTCCAGGCTATTCAAGACATTCCCATCTATGCTAAAACAATTAAAGAGTTATGTGTAAAGAAGCTTGTGAGGAAAGAAAAAACTTCACCCACCATTCATGTTGTAGGAACCTTATCTGATTTACTCTTGGGAGAGGAAACTCTGGTAAAGTATGAAGATCCTGGAAATCCCATAGTGACAGTTCAGATATATGGCAACTCTTTTCCCAATACACTAGTTGATCTGGGTTCAACCATTAATATTTTAACAGCAGAAACTTGTCAAGCACTTGGGATTACAACCTTGGAACTAACCACCACCTTACTAGAACTTCTAATCATTCAGTGGTAAGGCTAGAAAGAACTCTACAAGATATCACAGTCTCTGTTGACTCATGGTAATATCCAGTAGATTTTCTTGTTATAAACCTGAATATTCGATTGGATGGGCACCCTCTGATACTGTGCCAACCTTGGCTGCCTACAGCTGATGCATATATAGGCTGCCATAGGGGCAGCATGACTATTTCAAAGTGGGATGCTGTAAAAAATCTTGTTCTATATCCCCCTACCAGACCAAGTCTGCCCATTGTAAAAATATGTAAACAACCACTAGCATACCTGGAAGAAATCAACCATTCACACTCACAGTAGCAGAGGCACTAGAATTCAAATATCAAACTGAAGATGACGTTATCAACACTTTTATCAATCAACCAACTGATGTAAGCAATGTAAAGTGTCAAATGTTGAATGCAATCCTTGATAATGAAGCATCAGAAGATCCCTTGAAGGACACTAGTGATCAGCACATCCAGACGACTGATGTTCATAACAGCGAGTTAGTGGAAACTGAACCAGGCAAAGTTTTGAACATTAATGATAGCTTGGACAGTGATTGGCAGCAAAAGCTCATTCAGATCCTGCAAAAATATAAATGGGCTTTTGCCTGGGATTATCCCAATATGAAGGGTATAGACACACAAATTTGTACTCATCACATCTATACCGAGAAGGATGCTCAACCTATCTGGAAGCCTCAATAGAGATTGAATCTGCACCTTAAGGATATTGTGAAAGAAGAATTATAGAAGTTGTTGGATGTGAATTTCATTTATCCTATTTCGAATAGTAAATGGGTCTCTCCATTGGTGGTCATCCCAAAGAAAAATGGGAAATGACGTATTTGTGTAAATTACAAGGAACTAAACAAGGCAACACAAAAATATCATTTCCCTCTCCCATTTATCGATCAAGTCCTAGATACCTTGGTAGGGAAGAAATTATTTTCCTTCCTAGATGGATTCAGTGGCTACAATCATATTCAGATTGCCCTTGAAGACCAAGATAAAACAACCTTCACCTATCCTTGGGGTACTTTCGCTTACAGAGTATTACCATTCGACCTATGAAATGCCCCAACCACGTTTCAAAGTGCTATACTTAGCATTTTTGTTGACTTGATAAACAAAGGACTTGAGGTATATATGGATGACTTTACTCCATACAGGGATGAATTTGATCAAGCACTGCAAACACTAGAAAAGGTTTTAGAACAATGCAATACAACCAGGTTATGTTTAAGCAATGTCAAGTGTCACATGATGATGGCCGGAGGTGTAATCTTGGGACATTATATTTCTATAGCAGCAATATAGGTAGATCCAAAAAAGAATCAGGTAATTCTTTTACTGCCTACTCCCTGTACTCAAAAAGAGGTACGTAGCTTCCTAGGATATGCATTAACTGGAAATGTTGATTTCAAATGGTCTGACAAAAGTGACACAACTTTTACAGGTTTAAAGAAGCTAGTATCGACGGCACCAGTGTTACGTGGACCAAACTGGGAGCTGCCTTTTCATATATTAATGGATGCATTAGATGCAGCTATATGTAATTTCCTCAATCAAGAAGAGGACAGGAAGCCTTATGCTATATATTATACTAGAAAAAATCTCACTCCTGCAGAACTTAATTATACAGTAACAGAAAAAGAATTCTTAGTCGTTATTTATGCAATAAATAAATTTATACATTATTGGCTACCAATTTTTTCTGTATATTAATCACTCGGCCATTCGGTATTTAGCTAATAAACCTATCACAAATGGTTGAGTGCCTCGTTGGTTATTGCTTCTGTAGAAATTTGAAATCACTATTAAGGCTCGTCCAGGGAAGGAAATCCCAGTTGCTGATTTTTTGTCTCGAATCCCAAAGGTAAATGATCCACTAGCAGTGGATGACCAATTCCCAGATGAAAATTTATTTGTCGTGATAGTCAAGACGCCATGGTATGCAGATGTGGCAAATTATCTGGCAGTAGGGAAGCTGCCTAGGCATTTGACAGCGAGGGAGAGGAAACAGATTGTTCAATGCAGCGACTGATTCTCTTGGATTGGCGGATATCTTTTTCACAAAGGGTCTGACATGTGTATACAAAGATTGTTAGGATATTCCGACACATAGGATATAGTTAAGTTCAACTTGGTCTAGTATAGAGTTAGGTTAGAGTTAGGTAAAGTGTGTTTCTTTACCGTTGTACATTTTGTAACTTACAATCCGACGGTCACGATATGTAGTGATCCGACGGTTCACTCTCACCTCGGTATTACCGACACTTGATCCGTGGCTTGACACCCGATTGGTCCATGAGTTCTATTTAAAGCGCATGGAGGGTCATTGTTCGGGTAATCCGTGCATGAGAGAAGCTTATGTAAATTTTCATTCTTTGATAAATAAATTGCCTGTAGTACCCACGTTGGGACAGGCCGTGGACTGTTTCCCTCCTTGCACTCTGAGGGTTTTAACCACGTCAAAAACACTGGTGTATTGATTTGAGATCTGGTTGTGAGCGGTGTCCTTTTGGTATTCTTTCTGTGGAACTTACCCTGTAAATTCCTACATGGTATCAGAGCTATTTGAGGGCCGCGTCCGTTGGTGATCCAAATCTGAAGCCGGTAGAACTGCATGCGGCTGTCGTTTCCTAGATCTGTTGTTTCTGACTGCTTTCGGGCCGAGAGGACTGCTCTGTTGCGTTCGGAGCATCTGTTCCAGTGAGGAACCCCTTTCGTTTCACGCGAAAAGGTTTCCGGTAGCCCTAGCTGCGTCATTTTTCAGATCGGGAGGTATACAGTGTTTCTTTTGCAGTTTACTGTTATTTTCTCTCTGCTTATTTCGGTCTCAGTTTATTTAGCCTTTTTTTTTAACCGGATCTATACCTTTCATTTCTGCGTATGCTCTTTGCCCTGCAACTCTGTGCGATCTGGGCAAATCAGAAACAGAAAGGAAGGATTTTTCTCATGCGTATGCTCTTTTCCCTGCACCTTAGTGTGATCTCGGAAAATCAGAAACATTGAGAAAAATATTTAGTTTTTCGGCTAAAGCTAACTTTGAGATTTTTTTTTTTAAATTTTCTAGTTTTTTGGCTAAAGCTAACTTCGAGCCGCAAGGTTCGTTTTTCTTTGCATATTCGTGTTGGGTTTTGTGTTTTGTGTTTTGTAGGGAAAAAGAGCTTTCTCAAGGCAAGCACGCAAACCAAGGCCCCCCCCCCCCCCTCTCTCTCTCTCTCTCTCTCTCAAATTTTTTGTATAGATCAATTGGTTCAAAGCTATTTTAAGAGAGTAGAGGTCTTGGGTTCAAGTCTCCATTTTGTGGGGGCGGATTTTTTCATTCCCGCACATTCGCGCACTTTGCCGGCAACGTCAACAATTTTTTTTCAAAAAGCCATAACTTCTTCATCCGGAAGCCTTTTTCAGAGCCGTTTTTTTTAAAACCGCCTATTTTTTCGAGATCTATCCATTGGAACACTTACTTTCAGCATCTTCAGCTTCAGTTTTTTTTTAAAATGGAAAGTCCATGCCAAGTCATTCTTGACAGCACTAACTACTTCCAATGGGTAGAATACATGGAAGATTTACTTAGAAGTAAAGGTCTCTTCAGAATAGCCACAAACCAAGAGAAGAAACCAAAAGATGAAGACAAGGCGGCAAAATGGGAAAATAGACAAGATCAAGCACGTGGTTTGATAGGGATGTCTATTTCTCCTGATCTTAGATTCCACATTGCAGGACTTGAGACTCCTCATGAAGCATTAGAAAAACTTGCTAAAGTTTTTGGGATTAAAAATGAAATTAGAGCCCATCAACTTGAAAATGAGCTGCTTACTTTGGATCCTAATAATTTTTCTTGCATTGAAGATTTCTTGTCCAAATTCAAGACCCTTAGATATCTCTTGGAAGGTGTTAAAGTTAAGAAAGAAGATGGTAACCTTATTTATTCCATCCTTACTAAGTTGGGACCAGCCTACTCTGTATTTGTTTCCACTTTCCATTCTACAAGGGAAGCTTTCATCTGTCAAGGACAAGACTACAAGGCCCCTTCCTTTGACTCCTTTTGTGATTCCTTAATAAGAGAACAAGAAAAACTCTTACACCTTGGTCTTCTTAATCTTGGAAACTCTTCCACGAAAGCGTTAGCCGCCCAGCAGCAACCAAATTCAAAGAATCCTAAGAAGTCATATCCTCAAAAGAATGGTCCTAAACCATCTCAGCCTCAAAATGAAAGATCATTTCAGCAAAATGATAAGACCAATAAAAACAAATGGAAGAAGACTGATAGACATTGTAACTTTTGTAATCGAGATGGCCACTTAGAATCTAAATGCTTTAAGAAGATGGAAGCCTTGGAAGCCGCAATGAAGAAACATAACATCCATGTGGAGCCTACTTCAACTTCAACTTCCGGAATGGCACTTTCTGCATCTCATTGTCAATCATCTCAGTCTGGTTATGCATTAAATGTATCTTCTTCTTCTTCTCATTCTCATGAGTGGCTCATTGATTCTGGAGCCTCTTGTCACATGGCCAAAAACCAAGCCATGTTTTCTTCTTTAAATGATTGTAACACCAAAAATATATATATTGGTGATGATAGATCTCTTAATGTTGTAGGGACTGGAACTGTTCATCTAGACAATGGTCAGTTTAATGATGTATTATGTGTTCCAACCTTATCCTGCAACCTTCTATCTGTCTATCAGATAACTCACTCAGGTGAAGGTAAAATTGTTGAATTTTCACCTCATGATGTTGTAATCAAGGATCTAAAAGATCCTAAACAGATTCTAGCTACTGGTCTTGCTGATGATTCCAAAAGGTTGTATAAGTTTCACAACTTTGGGTCATCCAATCTTCCCTCAGTATTTGTTGCTCATAATGATGAAGTGAGCAAACTTTGGCATGAGCGATTTGGTCACTTAAACTATCACTCCCTTCAGCATCTATGTAAAGAAAATATGGTGACAGGTCTTCCTATGGTATCTTGCAGAGATGGTGTTTGTTCCGGATGTGTACTCGGAAAACATCATCGGGACAGTTTTGACAAACGTGCCTCTTGGCACGCCTCAGCCCCTTTACAGCTTGTGCACAGTGATTTATGTGGTCCTCTTCCTGTTGCTTCATTCTCTGGCTGCAAGTACTTCTTAACTTTCATTGATGATTTCTCCAGATGCACTTGGGTATACTTATTAAAACTCAAGAGCGAAGTATTTAACACTTTTTTGGCCTTCAAAGCCTTTGTTGAAAAACAATCTGGACATCAAATTCTTAAGCTAAGAACTGATAATGGTGGAGAATATGTTAAAAACACATTCATCAACTTTTGCACCGAAAATGGAATTCAAATGCAACATACTGTTCCATACACTCCACAACAAAATGGTGTAGCTGAAAGGAAAAATCGCACCTTAAAGGAAATGGCTAATTGTATGCTGCAATCTAAAGGACTCAGTCTTAGTTTTTGGGCCGAAGCAATTAATTGTGCAAATTATATAATCAATCGCACTCCTACTAAGGTTCTAGAGAATATCACTCCAGAAGAAGGTTGGAGTTCCATTAAACCAGATGTAAGTCACTTTCGTGTGTTTGGAAGTGAAGCATGGGCCCATATTCCAGATGAAAAGCATAAAGCTTTAGAACCTAAGAGTGAGAAATGTACTTTTGTTGGATATTCTGAAGATGTAAAAGGTTATAGACTTATTCCATTTAAGTCCAAAAATGTTATCATTAGAAGAGATGTAAAATTTGATGAAAATAAATCGGCCTGCGAGCCTAGTCCGGCGGATGTGCCACCTCTTCCTATCTCTTCTACTTTTGAAAACCTTTCTTCTTCAGATGATGAAAGCGAGGATGATAATCCTCCCCCACCTTCTCAGGATCCTCAACTTCCAAGATGGGTCCGTGCTACTCGGGATGCAGCAGGTGATCTTGCCGGTGATCCTACAGATCAGCGACGTACACGTTCTCAGTTTGAAAGAGCCTCTTCTTTACTGGCTCAAGCTCCAGTAAATCATGATCCTGACACTTTTGCAGAAGCTTCAGGCCATCCACATTGGGAAGCAGCTATGAATGAAGAATATCATTCATTAATGACAAATGATACATGGGATCTTGTTCCTCTACCAAAGGGACGCAAACTTGTTAGATGTAAATGGGTTTACAGAACCAAGTATGGACCAGATGGGAAAGTTGATAAACATAAAGCTCGTCTCGTTGCTAAGGGCTTTTCACAGGTTGAAGGCATTGACTACACTGAAACCTTCTCCCCTGTTGCCAAAATGAACTCTATCCGCCTTGTTCTTTCCCTTGCTGCCTCTTTAAAATGGGAAGTCCATCAGATGGATGTTAAATCTGCCTTCTTGCATGGGGACTTGCAGGAAGAAATCTATATGGAACAACCCATTGGCTTCATACAAACAGACTCCAGCCTTGTTTGTCGACTTAAGAAATCCCTTTATGGCCTCAAGCAAGCTCCTCGGGCTTGGTATGCCAAAATGGATAACTTTCTTTTAGAATCTGGCTTTTCTAGGTGTCATTCTGACAATACTGTCTACACCAAGAAAGTGGGCAACTCTCTTATCATCCTTGTTCTTTATGTTGATGATCTTATTCTTACTGGTAGTGATCCCAACCTTATAAACCATGTGAAGTCCAGCCTTAAAAAGAGATTTGAAATGACAGACTTAGGACATTTACACTATTTTCTCGGTCTTCAAGTCTTGCAATCCCAAGAGGGTATTTTCCTTTCCCAGTCCAAGTATGCTTGTGATATTCTTCGTCATTTTCACATGGAAGACTGTAAGCCAGCCCCTTCTCCCTTTCAGTCTGGAGTCAAACTTTTAGTCTCTTGTACTTCTCCTGAAGTTGATGCTACCTTATACCGTCAACTTGTCGGAAAACTCTTGTATTTAACCCATACTCGTCCTGATCTTTCCTTTGCTGTTGGCCTTGTTGCTCGTTTTATGCAAAACCCCCGTGAAAGTCATTGGAAAGCAGCTAAAAGAATACTTCGTTATGTTCGAGGTACAGTACAGTTTGGGATTCATTACAGTGCCAAAGCAGCTCCTCTGTTAGTTGGTTTCACTGATTCTGATTGGGCTGGTGACCCTGATGATCGGAAGTCTACTGCCGGTTATGTCTTCACTCTTGGTTCAGGACCTATTACATGGGCTTGTAAGAAACAGGCTGCCATTTCTCTTTCGTCAGCAGAAGCAGAGTATCGTGGTGCCGTGGAAGCTAGTAAGGAAGCCTTGTGGCTTCGTCAGATCCTATCAGAGTTTGGCTTTGAGCAGCAGCATCCAACCACACTTTGGTGTGATAATCAAAGTGCCATTCAGCTATGCAAAGATCCAGTCCAGCATCAGCGCAGCAAACACATTGAACTACACATGCACTTCATCAGAAAGCTCATTCATGACCATGTTCTTGAAGTGCAATATTGTCCAACAGATGATCAGGTTGCAGACATCTTCACAAAGGCTCTCACAGAGGCGAAGTTCACTAAACTTCGATATATGCTTGGAGTTCAGGAAGTTGTCACTAAGGGGGGATAGGCTCTAGTGCCTCCTTCCTTCTCCTATTGTGTCATATTTGTAAATCCTTCAATCCTATCCCAAGTTGTTCTTAAGGGGGGATGTTAGGATATTCCAACACATAGGATATAGTTAAGTTCAACTTGGTCTAGTATAGAGTTAGGTTAGAGTTAGGTAAAGTGTGTTTCTTTACCGTTGTACATTTTGTAACTTACAATCCGACGGTCACGATATGTAGTGATCCGACGGTTCACTCTCACCTCGGTATTACCGACACTTGATCCGTGGCTTGACACCCGATTGGTCCATGAGTTCTATTTAAAGCGCATGGAGGGTCATTGTTCGGGTAATCCGTGCATGAGAGAAGCTTATGTAAATTTTCATTCTTTGATAAATAAATTGCCTGTAGTACCCACGTTGGGACAGGCCGTGGACTGTTTCCCTCCTTGCACTCTGAGGGTTTTAACCACGTCAAAAACACTAGTGTATTGATTTGAGATCTGGTTGTGAGCGGTGTCCTTTTGGTATTCTTTCTGTGGAACTTACCCTGTAAATTCCTACAAAGATGCATTTGTGAGGATGAAATCTATGACATCCTGAAATCTTGCCATGACAAGCCATGCGGAGTTCACTTCGTAGATTGAAGGATAGGGTATAAAGTACTACATATGGGTTATTATTGGCCCACAATTTTTAAAGATGCTAAGAAATATGCCCATGCTTGTGATAGCTGCCAAGGTTGGGCTGACCTGGCCAATCTGATGAAATTCCACTGCAACCACAACTAGTCATAGAACCCTTCAAACGATGGGCATTGGACTTTGTTGGCCCATTGAATCAAAAGGCATACATATTGGTTACCACAGTTTATGTGACGAAATGGGTGGAAACAATAGATTTACCAAGAGCCATAGAGGAAGTTGTGATTAACTTCCTCTTTGGGCTATCTGTGTGGTATGGTTTACTACAGGAAGTGATAACAGATGGGGGAGGAAAATTCGTGGGACACAAGATTACTACCACTCTTAGAAACCATCACATTACACATAGGATGACCTCCCCGTATCACCCACAGGCGAATGGGAAGATCGAAAGCGCCAATAAGGTCATTGAACCGATTCTGACCAAAATGGTCTCAACACATGGGCGAGACTGGGTTGCTAGACTGCCAGAGGCCTTGTGGGCCTATCACACGACCTAGAGGAATACTACTGGATACTCTCTGTACCATCTCGTGTTCGGAAAAGAACCTATTTTTCTGATTGAATTCGAAATAAAGACTCTAAGAACAACTCACGAAGTGGGGCTGGATTTAACAGAAGCCCAAACCAAGCGACTGCAACAAATCAATGAACTAGATGAAGCTCGATTGCTAGCTTTGCAACGAACAACAATTATTCAGCAAAAAAGGGCAAAGTGGAATGAAATCCTCATCAAAATGAAGACATTTCAGAAAGGGTATTGGGCACTACTTTATGACTCCAGATTCCGAGACTTTCTGGGCAAGTTGAAAACAAGATGGCTCGGCCCTTATGAGATTCAAGAAGTACATAACAATGGCACTCTTACTTTGACTACCATTGACAAGTCTGGCCATTATTTTAAGCTGAATGGGCATCAAGTGCGTCTCTACCACAAACCACTCACCAAGGAGTCTTTCTGCCAGCAGGTATGCAAGGATCCTCCATGCAAATCTTAGCTACAAAGAGTGATGACCGTGCGACTATTCTTTCAAAAAATTGAGATTTAAAAAAAAATTGTAAATAATGTACATATTCTTTTTGATTAATTGTAATTCAGTTAAGTATCACCATGTAAATATGATAATTTTTCCTATTTTTGGTGCTTGGTAAGTGTTATTCAATCGATTGAATGATTGTCGTTCAATCAATTGAACAACACTTATGTTTATGTGTGTGTCATTGTTCAGTCGGTTGAACAAACGTTGTTCAAACAATTGAACAACACTTACTTTTATGTGTGGAAATTATTGTTCAAACGATTGAACAACATTTTTGTGTTTTGATTTTGCTGTTCAAACAACATTTTTGTGTTTTGATTTTGCTGTTCAAATGATTGCACAACATTTTTGTGTCTTTCAATTTTTGTTGTTCAAACAATCAAACGGTTTTTGTTCAATCGATTCAACAACATTGTTTGTGTCTTTGAATTTTCGTTGTTCAAACGATTGAATGATTGTTGTTCAATCGATTGAACAACATTTTTTTCACGTTTTCATTTTCACATTTTTGTTGTTCAAATGATTGAACGATTGTTGTTCAATCGATTGAACAACACTTTTTGGTGTCCTTTAGTTTTTCTGTTCAAACGATTGAAAGATTGTTGTTCAATCGATTGAACAACACTTTTGTGCTTGTTATTTTTTATTTTTTGATGTTCATATGATTGAATGATAGTTGTTCAATCGACTGAACATCACTTTTGTTTTTTTCTTTATACTTGTTGTTCAAACGATTGAACATCATTTTTTCTTTCTTTTCGACTTTGTTGTCCAAATGATTGAACGATTGTCATTCAAACAATTGAACAACAAATTTATGTTTATTTTAGGACAAATTGTGATTTCTTTTATTTGATTTATTGCCAATCATTGCCATCTTCTTTTCTTTTATGTTCTGAATAAACACTATTTGAGTGGATTTGTGCCTAACATGAAGAACAACAGTAATATCAACATTATTATGATTTATGAAGCCTCTTGATGGTTATTTTTATCCAAAAGATGATATGGTGCATCTCTATAATGATTGGCTAGACATCATTTTTTGGACACATCATAAAATGATTCATTATTTCAAACCATGCTCGCTTATTTACCACACTTTCAGACGGACAAATTCCTTCGAAATGATGAGATGGGGGCAAGAGTATAACTTTTCTTTGGCATTTTTTTAACTTCTCACACCATCCCTGACTCTTAAGGAGCAAATGATCCTCCTTATTTTTATAAAAACATCAAAATATGAGAAAAATAAAATTAACGAAATATGCAAAAGCAATAAAATACTGTCTTAAAGAGGATAGGGGGTCTCACCATGAGCCAACCTACCATGATCATAAAGATGTAACAACTGAAATTCCATTTTTTACCACCAAACCAAGGTAATGACCTTCTTGATGATTACAAACTGTCAGAAGGACAGGGGGTCTCATTACGAGCTAGCCTGATCATTTTGTTATATCTTGGTGAATGGCACTATGATCATCTGGTCACCATGCCAGCATAGTGGTCTCTTTATGGCAGAAAAAGAAGAATCAACTACATATTAAAAGGAGGACTCTGGCTCATTTGTGGGGTTAAAAAGAAACCCTGTCGAGGCTATGAATGCCTGCTAGCAGTAGTGGCTCTACTTATGGTATTGGAGTATTATCTTACACTGCCAAATGCTCTCTATTCTATTGCCACCTATGGATTCATTTCTAAGTTGGTTTCCCATTTGAACAACACTCTTACAAGCCAATATGCATGGTAACTTATGTCACATATTCATTATATTATATATTTTTCCAACCAATCCATGATAGTCATTACTTCTTACTACCAATTATGCATCCATTACTAATATCGCTTGCAGTGAACATATTTTCACATAATAATGTAGATATCTGTTGTTATATTTTTCGACCATTTTTACCATGGATATGTGTCTTGATTTAATTGTTTTGTCATAAATTGTGTCGCTTTTCTGGATTGATTGTCTGCATTTATGAGTCCTCAATTCATGTTCTTTCTTTCCACATGCTCGGCAGATGTAGACATCCTTTTTCCCATTGGAGGGGGGATGATCTGCATGTGAACAATGTGTGAAATAGTTATGGATAATTGAATGCTAATTATTAAATGGATTTCAGGTAAAGGTTGCATGATGATTGGATATGCATAATAATTAGCAAGGTATTTCCGATTGGAGAAATGACATCGACCATTATGGATGGCATGCAAGTTAATTATGGCCATGTGTCAAAAATGGTTGATGAGACAAATGACTTGACTGTATATGTTTTTAATTCCCAAATCAACGTCATTTTCTTGTTAATTGCTTTAAAGATCTTTGTTGTTGTTCTAATTTGTGAAAGAACAGGAGAACCAGTCACGAGAACATAGCAGCCATGGAAGGTAGAGCTATTCAAAATGAGCCCTCAATACTTAATGTATCAGACCAGACTCAGGCAATTCTCGAGCGTGCAGGATGGCTGCAATATCTGAATAAATTTCAGGGATTTCACGAAGAAATGACACTCAAATTCTTGCAGAAATTGCAGAATGGCAGCACCACAGTAAAAGGTAGAGATATAACAGTCTCTGAAGAGGTAATAGCTGAAATCACTGGAATTCTGGCTGAGGGAACCAAATGGACAAAAAATCACGTCCTTCTGCACAATGCGATTTCAGTGTTCTAGGACTTGGATGAGCAATTAGCACGAACATGGAAAGGGACTCACCCTTCAGTGTTAAGACAACCTTGGCAGGAATTGGCAGTCATCGTGCAATGATATATCACATGCGATGGTCACTAGGATGTGGTAAAGCCCCATCAACTCAAATTGTTAGCCATCCTAAAACTAAAAATTTTAGTTAATTTGTCGTTTTATTTGAATTCTCTATTGCATGATGTCACTTGACAAGTTAGGAAAGCTAAGGACCCACGCACTATCATCAGTCATCATGGACTGATTAAATTTCTTATCATACCTGGACTATCCTAGCAACAGTTAACCTAAGACAACATTGTAAATCCTACATTGGCCCCACCTCTAGAAAGCCTAGTAATAGAACAGCAAGGGCCTAAAACCCCAGGTCCGAGAAGGATGCAGAAGAGGAAAAATTCCTTTGTTCCTTTGAACCCAGCAAAATGCAGATGCTCTGCATGGGTGAAGTCCCAATGGCATACCCCAATTCGGGCAAATGAGGTTGGTCCATCACTCACACCACCTCCAAGTCTGCAAAATACCCCTTTGCGAGACTATGAAGAAGAGGTGGCCAGGGTATTGGAAAACATGGGAATGTTTGGCGAGGGAAAAGAACAATATGAGAATATTGAAGGACAAAATTGTACCCCCAACCTGTCTGCCTCTGCTGATAGCCCTGTTTATGATCAAACCCTAACATTTACTGATTTATTTTCAAGAACAGAGTGAACCAGTCCCTTCTGTGAAAAAAACCCTTGAAGACGAGATGCATGAAGAGGAAGCTACTAGAGAAGAAAACCAGACAACAGATATCAGTCTAGTGGACCCCCCAGCTGAAGAAAATACTGCAGATGAGACCCTGGAAGATGAAAATCAACCAGGAAATACTATTTTCTAAGTCCCCTAAGGATGAGGCCTACCCAGGAGAATGATAATTGCTCAGGAGACACCATTGCATTGGAGTCTTGTGAGAGAAAAATTCATGATGAAAAGGAATTGGAAGGTGAAGCTCCATCAGGATATATAGTTCCAGTTGAAACCCTCCCTGAAGCTGACACAATGCCACCTGAGTAGGAACCTGCAGAAAATGTAGCTGCACCACTACCAGTTGGAAGTCCCATAATAAAGAAGTCCTACAAGGATAGGCTTAGAAAAATATTAAAGAAATATAGAAAATAGAAGTGAATAATTGGGCAGCTAAGGCAGTGGTTAGAGTAGGAAGGGTTCATGGAAGCCGTTGACAAGGCCTAATCTACCATGGTCACCGGGTCACCCAGTTATGTTTGGGAACAAAAAATAAAAGCAACCAAAGTAGCTTTGAAAGAGTGGATCAAAATGCCTCCCAACACCCACACCACACATAAAAAAGAAACTGTCCAACAGTTACTAGATCTACAGTTGGAGATGGAGGATAAAGACATAACCACACATGAACTAGAGAAAGAAAAAGTAGCCCAACTTGCCTCTTTCAACTCTTTCAGAAAGAAGAAGAATTCTGGAGGCTAAAGTCCAGAAGCCTATGGGTGAAAGTAGGTGACTGAAACACACCCTTCTTCCACAGGAAGTTTAGAGCAAGACTCTCCCGAAATCACATCTTAGAAATCATCACAACAAATGGGATAGTTGAAAAAACTATTGAAATTCACTTTCAACGGTTATACACAGAGGATGGAACAAGAGATGAGGTGATTTCCAATGACTTCCTCTCCCAGATCTCTTCCTTGTTCAACAAGGAGAATAATTCAAATCTTATGAAACCATTCACTGAGAAAGAAATCAGTAATGTAATTTGGCACATGGAGCTTGACAAAGCCCCAGGCCCAGATGGTTTCTCGGCACACTTCTAGAGAGCATGCTGGACAATCATCAAAGCTAACTTACTAAGAATGGCAAATGCTTTTCAGAAAAATTTAGGCAATACCAAATCCACCTTTCTTGCCCTAATACCCAAAGAAGTGAATCCAGATACCTTTGACAGATTTAGACCCATTTCTCTTTGTAATGTCTCTTACAAAATTCTTGCTAAATTTCTTGCAAATAAAATAAAACCTTTGCTATCTAAGCTCATTTCTCCTAGTCAAGGAGGATTTGTAGCAGGAAGAAATATCTTAGATAATGTGATACTTGTTCAAGAAACCAAGCACTCCAGTCATCAGAGGAAGGAGCAAGGGATGTTGATCAAGTTGGATATGAGCAACACATTTGATCGAGTAAGACTTTCATTCCTCTACAAAGTTCTTCTTACCTTCGGATTCAACCCAGCTTTTGTGAATCTAATCAAGGCTTTCACTAACAAACCATGGATTGCCCCACTGGTCAACAACTGGCCTACCTCATATTTCCAAGCTTCAAGAGGGATAAGGCAAGGATGCCCGCTATCTCCCTTTCTGTACATAATAATGGCAGACACCCTGAGTAGGAAATTGAAAGCGGAAAGAAACAAAGGTACCCTCTCGGGCATCTGATTGACGATTGGACTAGAACCAATCAACCATGCCTTGTTTGCAGATGATTCTCTTCTCTTGGGAGGAGCTTCCACTAGAATAGCAAAGGAATTCAATGGGACCCTGCAGAGCTTTTGCACCATTTCAGGAGCACTCATCAACAAAAGAAAAAGTGCAGTGTACAGCTGGAACACAGAGGAGAAAACCACACTCCGAATTGCTAGAATCCTATACTTTCTGGGATATACCTCCTGGGACAAAATCCAATACCTGGAACTACCTTTAACTCTGGGGGAAAACCGAGCCTCACTATGGAACGAAGCCATCAGCAAGATTAAAACTAAGATAGCTGCTTGGGGAGGGAAATGGCTTAACTACACTAGAAAGTTAACCCTCATAAAGTCCATCCTTTTCTCTCTCCCTATCTATCAGGCCTCCTTCCTCCTGGCACGAAAGACAATCACAGATCATATATCACAGCTTCTCAAAAACTTCCTAGGGTAAGGAGGCAAAGGAAATGAAAAGAAATTTCACTTAGTAAGTTGGGACAAAGTGAAAAGGACAAAGCTGGAAGGTGGTCTCCAGATTAGAGATCCTAGACTGGCTAACATGGCTTTAGGTGGAAAAATCCTTTGGCATCTCTACTCCAATAAACATCACCCAATCAGTCAACTCCTTTGAAATAAATATCTCAAAGGAGTCTCATTGCGAAATCTCCAAGCAGATAGAGTTCCCAAAGGCACATCGCTCTGGAACCTTTGCAGAAAAGGGCTTGCCACCTTCCAAAACCAGCTCTACAAGGTGCCTGGAAATGGAGCAAATGTCATGATGTGGCAAGATAAAATCATGGGCAATCCCCCCTTGAACACATAATGGAGTTAGCTGGTCTCCGTGACTGGCTCTCTCAACATGGATTGCACAATCTAGCCACCATTTCTGTCTGGGACAGTCAAGGGAACTAGGAAGATTGGGTCTTCCAAGATCTGCCAGCACATTTACTACAACAAAAGCACCTTCTCTTGGATAAGTTGAAGGGCTCAACACCAATTAACCTTCATACACCAGATCTCTGGAGATGGGGGAAGACAGGGGTCTATACCCCTGCGCTTGGCTTTGCTGCCTTGCAACCCTTGTAAAATCAAGTCCTCAACCCCTCCATCTGGCAATGCACATGGGACACTTATGGGATACCTAAGGTGAACTTCTTCAATTGGTTACTTATTCACGTGAAAGTGTTGACTGGCAAAAATCTTGCCCACAGAGGTATTATAGGGCCGCACTGGTGCATTATGTGCAGATCGGCTTCCGAAAACATAAATCATCTCTTCATAAGCTATGCCTTTGCACAATCGGTATGGGCCCTTGTCCTTCAAGGTCTAAATGCACCTGCCCCTATCTAGTGCACTGTAGTGGAACTTTTCTCCACTTGGATTGAAAGGTATCCTAGGACCCTTAGAGCAAACTCTCTGTGGAATCGGATCTGGCACTCCATTCCCAAGTTCATTTGTTGGAAGCTCTGGTTAGCCAGAAATAATTGGATATTTAACAATGTATCGTCCTCTCCCTTGTCTTTGGTAGCCAAAGCTAAGGCACCCCTGATGGAGGCTCTAAGGAACTACCACAGTAAGTTAGATGACATTCTCATAACTGAAGAGCGAAGTTGGCTGGGTACCCTTCTTGCTAGGGTCAGCAAATAAGTTCCTACTCGGCCCACATTTAATCCTACTTGGTGCATCAGAACACAAGATACAGAGTTTCAATCCCGGTGGAGGAAGCAGGGAAAGGTAACCGTTTTCTTCGATGGTGCCTCCAAAGGTAACCCAGGGATCTCTGGTGCTCATGGTGTGGTCTACTCTCAGGATTGCTCCTGGATAGATAGCTACAACTGGGGACTAGGAAAGAGCACCAACAACCAGGTTGAAATTCTAGGGTTCCTTAAAGGCTGCCAAATTGCCCAGGAACATGGTCACACCGCTCTCCAGGTCTTCGGAGATTTAGAACTCTTGATAAAGGCAATAAACTCATATGAGCATCTAAGTAATCTGACACTCAAAAATGCTCTCCAGAGGCTACGAGGCTTGCTACGTTTCTATACCTCCTCCTCTTTCTATCACATTCTCTGCACCTCAAATAAAGAGGTAGACATCAAAGCCAACGAGGGATGCTATTTGACTCAAGGATTTCTCAAAAGAAATTCAGATGAACCAGTGTGGACTGCCTTTCCATAGCTTAATAGTGATGAACCAAGCAAAACACACCGCGAGCAATCGTTGGATCTCAGCAATCAAAGGATCAGATTCAACATCAACTGAACTAATTAGAACTACTCGATCAGATCATTGGAGTAGATCAAGGGTCACCGCCTACGAAAGAGCATAGAAGGAAAAGTAGCGAAAGGGTGGTTTTCTAGCCAATAGTGGGTTTTCGGGTGGCATTAGAAGTAGTAAGAGGTATTGTGATCTTGGCTCTGATGCCAATAAGTGAAGGACACAAAGCAGCGATGGATGGTGGGGAAACCACCTTATCGGGTGGTTAACCCACGGGTGTGTTATCAACTAGAAACACATGGGAACTGTCGGATCTAACCAAAATATATCAACGGTGGAGATACAACATGCAAGTTGGCAATTCAGAGTTCAGAGTTTGGAAATGACAAGAGATTCAGTGATGGATCAATGGGTGCGGACCCGACGTGGTATTATGTCAGAGCTTATAAATCCTGAAGTCTGAAAAGGGAGAGAACCGTCGGATCTAATCAAAATAGATCAACGGTAGAAGTTCACTTCAAAAGTTAACTGATCAGGATCAGGGAATGGTAAATCCAAGAGCTTTATGAAGGTCTGATGGGTGCGGACCCAAAAAGGCTATGTGCAAGAGCCTAAAAAATTTTGAAGTTCATCAATTTAAATCACATATCAGTTGTGGAGGTGGAGTGTTGCAAAGGGCTGAGGATTGTGCCTATCTCCGACACCGATAAAGGTGGACCCTCGATTAATGAGTCAAGACAATAATATGGCGGAAAGGATTACTTTGCGGAAATATTATAAGAATTCAACATTGACGGAGCCAAGAGATTTGCGAAGGGCCGATGGGCGCGGACCCAAAACGGTTATGCATAGGTGCCTAAAAATTTTGAAGTCCGCCAGTTTACATCGCATATCGGCTGCGGAGGTAGAGTATTGCAAAGAGTGTTGAGGATGAGTAGATCCCTAATGCCGATAAAGGTGGAACCTCGATTATTGAGCCAAGGCTATTCCATGGTGGAAACTAAGAATTAAACACTGTCTAAAGGCTTAATGGGTGATTTATATATATTTTTATAAAAGGCTTGAGTATCAAAGGACTTTAACTTTCGGGGGCTTTCGCAGCTTTCCTCCGATGCGATTGCCCGGGGCTTGCTATTTGCTCCTTTTGTGTGCACCTCTTTGTATTCTTAAATTGCTGACGCGATCCACCTTTAAGTACTAAAGCATAAAAGGATTGTTAGGCATATAAAGACACAAAGATCTGGAAAAATCCTTGTAATGTCAATTGTTTAGGCCATGGCCCAACCATTGATCTATAATATATTAACCGTTCTAGTTAAAAAAAAAAGCCATTAGAGCTAGGAATTTGAAAGTAGAAAAAGAGACCATAGGCACACAGACAGAACATTGTTCTTGAAAGGATGCTGAAACCAAAACTAAGGATCTTTTGGTATGTCCAAAGGAAACTCAGACAGAGCCATACCCTGTAGAGGATTTATGAAATGTAGACTGAAGACCCCTGTGTTTGTACGTAGGACACCCAAACGAATTACCCTATTGTGAACATTGTTGTTCAGACTAATGCTGAAGGAAGCATCTGAATTGATTGTTACATAACTCAAGAAACGGGTGAGGCTGCTGTCCAAAATGAGCCTATAGAGACACAAGATAATGATGCCCAAATAGAGGAGACACCTGCTTATATTCCCCTAGTAAGGGAGGCATTTATTAGAAGACTGGAGAATGAATTATTGAAGGTTCAGCAAGAATTAGCTTAGCACAAGGAGGAGGTAGTGCCCCTATGGATACATCAAGAGTTAAAGAAAAAGTTTTAGGCACTCACAGTGACTGAGGATGAGACCTTTGATCAATACAAGGTTGAACAGAAAATGGTTGAGAAAGCACGGGACAAATTACAAAAGGCTAAAGAGCAGTTGGAAGCTATCTGCCCTCTTTATTCAGACACCCTGTCATGCAGATCACCTACTACAAATTATGCCATATTACCCCTGGAGAGATATCTCTTGATGAAAGTCAAAGTTTTTAAGGCTGGGAAGTCTGTGGAAATCAAAATACCTTGGACTTTGTTAAGTGCTTCAAAGAACAGGATGAGAAGGTACAACACCTCCTCTGTGAACTTTATATGCACAATTTCTTTTTGGAAGATGACAGAGAGAACAACCCTGGCCCCTTTATAGGGGATGTACAACTCCAACCATTTCTCTCTTTTTCTACTAATCAACTCAAGAGGGGCCAAGGCTCACAATACTTTTAGGAAGCGTGAAGAAGGAATTGGCCTATGGGCGAGAGGGGAACCAACCAAACCCCTGCACCTCTCAGTCAGACACAAGCAATTCATGAAGCAAGATGGTGTTCTGGGCTAGCTGGGGCCATTTCACACGGATATTATACAATCTAGAAAGGAGTACTTCCAAGATATTAAGGAGGACTCCTTTTCTGAAGCCAAACAAAGGTGGGAAGTCTCCAGCATTACTGTTAGAAATCGAGAACCCTTTGGATATTGGAACTTTAAAGTTGCCTCCTCTCGTTTCCAAAAGTACAACAACATGGTCTTAACCATGGGGCCTGAATGGATAGGATGTTGGTATAGGACTCCAATCATATGGTATCCTCTAGAGAAGTATCAATGTGACTACACCTTGAAGGATCAAGACGTTATTCAGGCTTTTGCTATATTAAAGAATAAAAATGGCTTCAAAAATTATAAGGAGGTATATCCTACCTATTCCCTAACTCAATACACCTCAACTATTTAATTGCATGAGGACATGCAACAAGGTAAGCTGGGGAGTATGTTGGGTAAATAAAAAGGTATTTTTTCTACTTGGTAATCGCTTTATTTCGCAACTCATCCTCACATGATTATCTCTGTTTATGAATAAAAGTAGAGGAAATAATAGTTAAATTAGAGTAAAAGTAATCAGTAGCAAATTAGACCAATTTAAGCAGGAAAAACTGATTTTTACTATCTTCATGTGCATAAGTCATGAACTGAGCGATGGCTGCCCAATCAATAGAATGACAACATCTCACAATGGAAATAACCAGCATCAGAGGCAAGGTAGGACAAAGGAAGACCGGGCAAACCAATGGCTATTTCATGATAGAATCAGATCAAGTATAGAGAAATCCGCGGGATCTCTTGATCCTGAGGATTCGCGATTCACTTTTATCTATTTATTTTCTAAATGTAATATATAAAGCCGAAAGGCAAAATTGCACAGAGTTAAGAATTACACCATTTGTAACTATTATTTTTGACATATAATATTGTTATTTTGAATGTTGTAATTTGGTGACTTACATTAATGAAGAAAGGTTTTGTTTAATTCATCTTTATATTATGAGTACCTCTTAGCAGAGACTTCTGGAGAGTTTGGGCCCAGTCACAAGAAGATCTACTGCTTCACCTATGTCATTATCTTTTCTATTTCATTCTTGATTTATTGTTAATGTTAAGATAATATTACTTCTGATTATTGTAAATATTGACAATTCAATTTTCATTTGTTGCTCATTTGAGATTTATATTGATCTGTGTGTTATATGTGAGTAATAATTTCGATTGAATTGGTCAAGATAGTTCTAGATCAGATTGTTGTTCCTTTGAAATAATATTATTTCAGAGATAGAATTAATCACTTTATGCTTCTACAGTCATTTGCTATTAGATAACGTTTGATATTCCTGTATCGTTTGTTGTTCAATTCAGAATTGTTGTTCGATTCTAAATTTCTGTTCAATTCAGATTTTTTTTAATCTGGAATTGTTGTCCAATTCAGAATTGTTGTTCAATTCGAAATTATTGTTCAATCCAGGATTGCTATTCAATTCGGAATTGTTGTTCAATTTGGAATTGATGCTTAATTAGGATTTGTTGTTTATTGAGGATTAGTTGTTCAAATACCACTACTATTAATTATAAAATTTCTCGTTCATGAATAAGAAAGTTAGCTTCAATTTTAGTTAAAACTTCCCAGTGTGATTCTTTACAAGTTGTATTTAGATTTGTTTTCTTCCATGATAGGTTAAGTAGGATTGTAGAGTGCGTTATGAATTTCTTTCAGAATTGATTGGATTGAGTTTGAAGAAGATAGTCATTAGTAGTTGCAATGATTTGTATTAGTTAACCTCTGAATTCATTGCATATATAGTGCTGACACTCTTGAAATAAAAAGACTTGCCTCGGGTTGACAATTAATGTAGGAATTAAGATTGTTTGTAAAAAGACATCTTGGTGCACAACACCTGTAGTGTGTCTCGAAGCCAAAGTGGCCTCTTCCTGGTGAGAGTATCACGTGGAGGAGGATATAAGGGATCCATGGGCTCAATGGGATCATCAACAATATCTGTCTCAGATTTGGGCATAGTAGGTGGTGAACCCTAGTATTGAAAAAAGAGTGATGCAACTCCCAAGCGCTCATCAAATCTATTTATTAACCTAGGGTTCGTAGAAAATTTTAGGGGACAGTGTTATATACACAGTAGATGGGGTTCTACTCATGCCACCCTCAACTAGGAAATTTGATCAATAGTGCTCCAACACCATTCTTTCTACTGAATTAGAAGGAAATTAAGTACTGAAGGTGGAATTCAAAAGCTAGCTCTAATGACAAAAATGAAAATGCTTTTTAAACCTCAACTTGTAGATGTTATTAACTTGTAAATGTTGTTGAATGAATTCATGAAAAGATAAGAGCTACACTACTTGCAGAAACAGAACTACACTACCTTGCAATAAACCATCTAGCTACAAAATCCACTTGCAGACAGGAAAATACCCTACCAAATCATAACTCAATATTTCATGCATCATCTATCTAGCTCACACTTGCATATAAATCAATTTTCTATTTGTACTAAATCTATGATAAAGAAACTAATGTTATTCTATTTTACAGTGAAGGAAAGGGATGGTTCGAATGGCCTAGGTTCTTCTCTTGATCATGGAATCGCAACTGAGGGTCAACCTACTTCTAAACTAAGTAAAATTTGCATCATAGGTCAAACACATGGTGAAACAGGCTGCTACAGGCATGCTATAGGAAGTTGCTACATGTGCCCTGATTGCTACAGGAAGGCCTGTAATGCTATAGGGAGGTGGTCGAGAAGGTTTAGTAGGTAGGGATGGTGAGTTCAATGGATGGTAAGGTGGATGGAGGTTTTGGTAAATGGATAAAAGTGGCAAACATGCCTAGCTAATCTCAATGCCTTAGGAAGGCATGTTTTGAACTAGAAAAGATGCTCAGGGTGACCTCGGGGAATGAGCTCAAGAATGGAATTTTGGGATTCATCAAAGAGGGTGAAGAAGTCCAAGATGGAGATGGTGAAAGGTCCCTTTCTTTTATATCCAAAAAAACATGCAACATCACATGCACATACTCTTTTATCATTGAAAAAATAAAATAACTAATGGTGGAAAAGATGAGTTGAATTTAAATACCATCTAATCTATGCCAAAAACTCTGATCTAGTTAATAAATGCAAGACAGGTACACAGCACCACATGCACAACTCATAAGCTTCAGTAAACATATGCAAACAAAGATGACTAGTATAGACCTTCTTCAAAGAAATCATAAACATAGCATTTTTCAGTTGTGATTGTAGACTCTTCCATTCATGCTCCCATGAGAGAGATGAGATAGAGGTTGCAATCACAATATTTTTGAAGGGTTATGTTCTAATGAAAAGTAGAAAACTAATAAGAATTCTAAGCTAAGAAGAAATACCAATACATAAGAGGGGACCCAAGCCACTAGGGTTGGGATCAAACCGAAGAGCCTCGACCCTCCGGAAATAACTCAATGATTGATCGATAATAAACTTCTCATTAGCATTACATTAATGTAAAATACATCACATAACGAGTAAAAAGTAATAGTATCAAGTTCTTGAGCTCAATATCTTCCTAATTGAAAACAAAGTTCAAATCCTAATGATCTCTTTGGAATATTTACTTATACAATAGGTTAGCTAGTAACAACTCCCTAGAAAATAGGAATGTTTATCTCCCAAAACTCGATAATGGTGGATCTTGAGCTTCTTTAACTACACTTACTTGGCTTCCAATGACCTCGGCCTACTTAGCTTCCAATGACCTCGAGTTGATGAGAGAGTGTGTGTTGATTTTGGCTAATTGAGGGAGTTGAGGAGGTGGACAACCTCCTAGAATATCTCCATGTTTTCTAGTCTGAGCCCATGCATTAAAATTTGTTGGCTTGATGGGGCCTGACCCATGTTTAAAGTTAGCTACGCCAACCAACAAAACCCTAAACTGTTGGCCCTTCCAAAAAAAACCCATGTATCGCAAGCTGCAGTCTCACCTGAAGTAGTGTTGGGGGATGACAGAACCAGGTTTCTGCATCCAGAGGCCTGTGTGATAGGTTCCTGCATCTCCTAGGGCTTAGCTTTGTCTTTGCGAACCCTAACCCTTTTGGAATAGATAATTATAGTAATTTACTTAAACAACCTTTATACCTTCACGAAGGTCATGCAATATTCATAACATGTATAGATTGTACTGATCTACCACTTCCGCGCATAAGATAAGCATTCATTCATGAAATATAGAGTGAAAATACAAAAAACTACAAAATTAAAAAATAGATACACAGATGCACAATTATTGGATCAAAAATGTCTTTATTATATGTATTCATTCAAGTACACTCTTTTTCCCTATGCACTTAGTAGCAAGGGCCCACACACTCATCCTGCAGAATTACCAAGGTCTCCGCACAACTCAACTGCAGGAGCCTTCCCCTTTGCCTAAGTACATGAAACATACCTCTCCTTCCTTAGCTTACCTGACCAACAATGATTTTTCTATCAAAGAGTTACCTTCTAGACTCACTATGACTCTTCTATTTATAACCTTTGCTTTTAAAATACCATGGTTCACAGACCATGGCTGGGTCTTAAAAACTTCTTATCACCTAAGCACCTAAGGGACTAAAGCCCCTTTTACTCTTGTTATCTTCACGCTCCACCTCCAAAAATCTCAGAGATTTTACATCTTTACAAAAAGGAATTACAAAATTTGACAAAATTTAACTCTAGGGACCACATCCCAACAGGTCCCCAACACAATTTGGTGACTCATCCTCGAGTCACTCAGGTGGCGTTTCAATCTCTGCTTGGAGTTTGCAAAAATCCAACTTCAGAACCTGTAGATTAGCTATTCCTTGGACAGTTTACTGCTGCACTTCCTCGACTAAATTATCTGTAATGGGTCCTTCCACCGCGAGGCCCATTGTACTTTGTGTCTATTTTATTCCTTTGATCTTGCTCTGTAGTGATAGATTGAGCTGGCTGGCTTTCTTTGTCCAAGGTTGTGTCTTGGCCCTAAGAATGGCCTCTTTTTGGTGCCACTCTTCAATTTCAGTCTGAAGATGCTTTCCTTGTTGTAATCGCGTGAACCACTGTCCTGGCACCAAAGTGCATGCAATCGACCTTATCTCATCAAATTGGTGGTTTTTTATCTAAGGTCAGTGCCAATCTTCTACAGAGTGGGGTCCTCCCGCAAAGATGTCCATAGCTCCATGGCCTTCTCAAAAAATTATGTTCAGTCCTTGACTGTTGCATCTAGTGTGGTCATTCCCTCTTTTATAGCATCTTCGCGTTGCTCTCGAACCTCCGGCGGAGTCGTCGGCTGCAACTTCAATTGTAGCTCTGAAATTTGCAACTGTAGCTCAAATCGGACTCACCCATTAGGGACCAGGTTGAGTAATTTCCCAACACATATAGTGTTAATGATTCTACGGATGAAGTTTGGCACCCAGAGCATGTTCATAAGGTCCGATTTCTCAACTCCCGTGACCCACTTCATAGGTTCTAAGCACGTAACCCCAGTTTCCTCATAATATATTTTTTCCAAATATTTGTTCGGTGAAAGCTGAGGGAACTTCTCGTGATCCCCCAAATCCCAATCCTCTATCTTGAGTGACAGAATACGACCCAAAAATGCACCCTCAAACACCACCTTCTTTGGTAGAAGTGGTGTAGATATCATGAATTTGGCATTATCCAGGTCTTTAGGCACCTTGGTTGTGCCCTTGTGTGGTGGGATGTGTTAACACTCAGAATTTCCTTGAAGTTGTCAAAAGAAGGAAAGGGGTCTGAGGTAACCAAAAACCAACTTTTAAGTATAGAATCTAGCCAATTTGTACTCAGAGAGGGCTCTCTCTTTAAAATTTAGCTTTGTTTTATGGGATATTAGACTAGTTATAAAAGCTTGGGGGTTTTGATTGTGTTTGGTGGTGGAATTCAAGAGTAGATGGATAGAACAAAGTATTTCAGGCCATTGGGCTATGGAGTCAACTGAGGATGGCTTAACTGGATTAGGCTGATTCAACAAAGGAGGGCTTCACAGGGCAAGATAGCTAAACAAGGAACAAATGGTAACTTGAAAGAATGAAATGGTTTTGAAAGGGAGGAAGGGCAATTAAGAATCCTTCAACAAATTTCAAAAGGAGGGAAAGTGGGGGTCATTAACAAAAATCAATTAAGAATTTCTTATTAAATGACCACAATGATAAACTAAGCAGGGAGCAATTAAGAATTCCCTACCTATGATAGTTTAGAAGAAAACATTTAGAATATAAACAATTTTCAAGACAGATTGCAGTAACGCATTTTCTGAAATATACTTTTTCGTTTATTATTCAAATATGAAACACAAGTGAAATATTAAACCAAAAAATAGTAAAACACATAAGATATGGAATACTTATTTGTCCAACGTTTGACACATGAATCCTATAAAAGTCCTTTGCTTTATTTCTTCATCCAGCCAGCCTTACAATAGTTGTTCAATAGCTTTTCTATTCCAAAATAATGAGTCTACAGAAATGTCTAAGAATCCCCCCTAAGTACTTCAAATGAGGAAGTACTTATACAAAAATTTACAACAGAATATCTCTTAACTAAGAGAGATATATTCTAGGAAAGTTAAATATATTTTACATAAAAGTAGAGATAGATGGTCTCGAAGATAGAAACCGAAAGTGAACTGCTGGCTTGCTGTCCTTGTTTTTGTGAATGAGCTGGAGGCAGGCCCTATGATTGAGCAGCTTGTTGTCCTACTCGTAATTCACCTTCTTTTACCAAAATTGACCATGGTAAATTCTTCAATTTACTTTTTACCAAGGTAAATCATAAAATTTCTATCATATCTCTCCACCAATCATCCCTTGGTATCCTGGTCCTTTTTAGCTTCCTGAATATTTCATCAGCTTCTATGTATTTTACAAAATTTGGCTGTACAGGAAACAAGTGTTTCAATTCATGTTTAACATAAAAGAGGTTCTCCAAACTGTCATAGAGAACTCTGCCTGTAGGTAATGCCTTAGGTTCAGATGAACTAAAAGAGGAACTGGCTTGGTTGTTTGCATACTGATACAATTTGTCCACATAATCCTCATGCCTCATTAACTTATCATTGATCACTAAATGACTTGGAAGTCCTTTATTATGTAAAATGCCAAATTTTTCCATAAATTCATCTATATCCTCCTGCATATTCTGACATTTTCTTTCCAGGTTCTGCATTAGAGTTATTTTTGTCAATACTTTCTTGATTTCTAGGATAGTTCTAGTTCTATCCTCAATATTCAGATGTTCCAATTGGTACCTATTCCTGTTGTTCAAAAAGTTTATTAGCCTGATAGCTTCCTCAAGGTTCCCTCCTAGCTCTTCCTTGGTTTTGGCAATTTCTTGAAGAGCAAACTTGAATAGGTCAATCTATTCAAAAATGATTTGTATGGATGACCAAACATCATTTATTGATTTAGTGATGTTGGTCCATAAAATTTTCCTAATATCTGTTAAAGGCTTTTCAAAAGTGAGATCCTTTTCCAATGTTTTTACTTGTTGAGCCAAGCCTTTGTTCTTCCTTACTTCTTCAGCAAAATTGATCTTTGACACATCATACTTCTGCTCTAAGGTGACAAATTTCTCCTTTACCTTTTGGAGTTCAGAAACTTGGAGTTTCATTTCATCCATGGACTTGATTAATTCTTCAGTACTCTGACTTGAAGTTCCCACTTGTTGTTATAGACATTTTTGGGCACTGCAACCCCAATCATAAATGTCCATAAACCAAGGGCTATTAAGTCCCTAAAACAGTTGTTCCAACCTCTAAAAGAACAAGGTCAACTGATTACATCTTCTCCCAGAATTTCTCCATGAAAAACTACTCAGAACTGGTCAAAACTGGACCATCTCACCTGTTCCATGGTCAAAGTGCACTGCATCCCACCTAAATACACACAGTAGGTGTGATGCATCTTGAAAATCCCTTCTATGGGGTGCGATGGACGAGAGTGGACAAATGGCAGGGTCAATCTGCAAGGTGGAGGATCATGGAATCTTCTAGAAACTTCTCTTGTGACATTTGCCTCTCTGCATTTGCCCAGGGATGAGTAAGAGATCATCAATCTCCAAGTGGAATCAAGAACTATCAGAGAGAGGACACTAATCAACTCTTAAAAGCTGACTCACCCCCCTTGCAAATATCTATATATGGATCCCTCATCCCAGAGATCCAGAGGCTGGAATTTTGTATCTTGTAAGGAAGTGATGCTGGTTTCTTGGTTCAATATCATAGTGTTGGGTGATCTAAGCTTTTCATGAGGTGAAGAAGGGCTTTCTTGCTGAGAGGATGATGCTGGGTCAGAACAATTGGTTGTAATCCTCTTTTCTCTTTCTTGATTATCAATAAAGCTATTCAAGTTTTCCTCCACATTCTTGTATGATTGATGTTATGTGCATTTGTGTGGTCAATATACATCTGGTCCTATATTGTTTATGATAATAGATTTATGTTCTTGGATAGTGTTATGCTGCTTTGATTCTATAGGTGCTCTGTGAAGCTGGGTTGTTATAGACATTTTTGTGCCTCGCATCATGGAGCATGAAATGTCAATAATCACAGGGATCCTCAGTCCCTAAACATGTTGTTCTTACCCCTAAAAGAACAAGGTCATCAAACAACAGCACTTCCAATCAGTTCTCCACCTGAAAACACTTCAAAACAAGCTTATTTTGGATCATGTCAGCTGCTCCACTGAGCTTCTGCGCTGGAATGCAACTGTCCCTCCTTGTACCTGCGCTGGAAGTCAAGATTAATGAAGGCTACCTGCGCTGGGCGAGATTGGCCAAGTGGCACAGTCATCCTGCAAGGTGTCAACTGCCCAGGAAGCTTCCAAACTGACACTTGGTTCATGAGATTCGCCCTGTGATGAGTAAGGGGTACTTGATCACCATGTGTAAGCAAGGATCTCCAAGTGGACTCAAGGACTGAAGTTTAACTGAAGAGGGAGAGGACACTAGTCAGCTCTATGCCAGCCTCAAGCTGACTCATCCTCTCTTCTTCTCTCCTATATATAGAGCTCTTCTATGAGGTCTAAAGAGGCTGGAATTTTGTGCAAAGTAAGGAAGTGCTGTTGGTTTACAGTTAGAGTTATTGGGTGATTGCTTTTATAGAGGAGAAGAGGAGATTTCTTGCTGCTGAGGAGGTGCTGCTGGATTGGAGCCATTTATGGTTGTAACCTTCTCAGAACCTTTATCTTCTATCAATAAAGCTTTTGATGTTCTCCTATATACTTGTATTGCAATGATGTATTGTTTTTATCTGTATATTTGATCCATTCTAATCCATGCATCAGTTATGAGTACATGTTTCTTGTAGTTTCCCTCTCTTGTTTTTGCAGGATCTTTGTGTAGCTGGGCCGGCGAAAGGAGCAAGGAGCTGGGAACAACAGGCAAAGAGAGAAGACAGGATCGACAAAAGCGAAAGACATCGGTTGGTCAATCTTTTCTTCCTTCTCTGTACTTTCATAAAGGAAAAATATCAAAGCTTTACTTTCAGTTGTTGCTAAGGAACTATCACCCTTAGAGTAGGGATAGGGTCATTCCGAGTCGGATACTTTTCTAGATCCGGGGTCTTCAAACTCGTTCGATCTTCACTCTAAGTACAAGTCGATCCATGTGAGAATTTTGTTGAAGTCGAACATGGAAAGACATCGCTTGATTACCGATCAATAATGAAAACCGTTAACAAGCGCGAGAGGAATCACCAATAATGACGATGACCCTCAAGGTACTGCAGTACAATTCACGTGGCGTGAATAAAGGACTTGGCGTTGAACGCCACGCAAAATCTTCTGGTCGAAGGTCATTGATGTATACCTGTCGCCGGAAGTGAGAAACTTGCCATTGAGGCATGCAAGCTTCAAAGTACTGATGGGGGTGTTCCTAGATCAACTTCTTGGATAATGAGCTGAAGTCGACAAGAAGCGATCCGTCAAAGGAGGGCCTTAATGAATCCCACAGCAATGACACGGAACGGAGCTAATGACTTTAGTTGAGGTGAAAAAAAACTGTGACATATGATTCAGGGTGGCGATCATGAATGGATGAAGGATAATGTATGGCAGTGGATGGGACACGGTTGACACTTTCAGAATGACCCCTCTTGAACATATAACAACACTGATGCGATGGATCGGTAGCATTACCCCAAATGTGGATGGTTTGGCGAGGACCATGGTGATGAGACCGGTGAATGAAACAACCCAACCCGATGTGGTACGGAGGAAAAGTGTCATGTTCAAGAGTGACTTGCTACCATTAAACTTTGATGTTC
This sequence comes from Pinus tabuliformis, assembly GCA_031772625.1. Taxonomy (NCBI): domain Eukaryota; kingdom Viridiplantae; phylum Streptophyta; class Pinopsida; order Pinales; family Pinaceae; genus Pinus; species Pinus tabuliformis. The sequence continues at coordinate 833,956,634 of CM062804.1, forward strand.
TCCCAATTTTTCCCCAGTCATTTCTGACCAGTACCTCTTTATTTTTGTCAAGCTTGAGGAGGATAACATATGCTTGTTCTATAACCTGCCCTTCGGGCAAGCCCATCGCTATGATTTAACGAGCCTAGCGATAGGGAAACTCGTTCTCGTCTAAAGACAAGTTTGTCGCTATTTAATCATTTTAACGAGTCTAACGACAAAGAAAACTCGGTTCTTTTCATTTTTAGAGAGTCTGAAAAGGTACGGAAAGTCAACTCCATAATTCCTTTTTCGTCAGCAAATCCCTTAAGTCCGAAAAAGTATAAAACAATACAGAAGGGATGGCTGTTCAGTACTTTTAACGAGCCGAACAAGACAAGCGCTCGATCCTTTTGTGCAATAATCCCTCAGGTCCAAAAAGATTAAAATTTAGAGGAGGGATAGCGTTCCGGTCATTTAACGAGCTGGAAGGCCAAAACTCGGCAAACTTTTCATATTTTACGAGTCAGTGAAAAGAGCTGAAAGAAGACTCGTCTTTTGAGGAACGAGTGATAAACAGGGATAGCAATTGATTCCAGGTACAAATTGGAATTTTCCAATCACGGCAGTGTTACGAGGATGGCTAGGTGGAATCACTCTTCGCAGCTGTTTCTCAAAAGAGGTAAACACACAAGTGGAAGTGAATGATCGGCCAAATGAACAATGGAGGTGATGGATGAAAACACGATCAAGGTTCTTATGGCTAATGAATTTACGATCTCAAAAGGTTATTTACCGGTTCATTTTTTCATGAGCTTGAACTCTGGGGGAAACTTTTGCTCACACTTTTCTATTTTTTAACGAGCATAAATTCAGTCATAAAACTGCTCGAATTTGCGTTTATTTTTTAACGAGCATGAACTATATGCTAAAACTGCTCGATATACCAGTCATAAAAAGAACGCCTCCCGTAAGGACCAATTTTTATAGAGCTTATGCCTTACCACAGCTATGCTCACTTTTGGCAAATTTTACTTTTGCCCCACAGGCTTCTTTCATGCAAGTTTGGAAATAGCTAATCTTAAAACCAGATAAATAACCGCCCCTAGCTTGCACTCCAGAAGGTTTGCATGCCCCCAGGTATAGGATAGAATTTCGAGGCTGCCCCTCCTCTCCCCTACCTCTGCTTTTCTTTGGGTGTTCACAGTTACTTGTCATCTTGCCAATCTAATGTTAACAATACTTGTCTTCTCGTTATTCTAAGGGGTCTTACGCAGTACTCAGGCTTCCCGTCGGCCCACTTTTAACAAACAGCTATTTGTGACAATGGAAGAACACTACTCAAAGACAAAACAATGGTATTATTGAGGGAGGCTTGCCTCTTTCTTATTATCCGAAGAGGGTTCTATTCGCTGCCGCAAATCAATCTCTTTCTTCGGCGATGTCTATCATCAGGTTACTAAAGATGGTGACCACCTGTTGCAGCAATAGAATCTCTTTCTTTGGAGGCTGCCCCTACTTATCCTTCAAAACATATGTTTTAATGGGTGAGGCTTGTCTTCAAAGATGGTTACTACTTGCTACCGCAAATGGTCCCCTTCCTTGGTATCTTGATTATCTAGACAAGGGGAGCGAGAAGCTGATTATCTCACTCGCATAACTTTGACAAAAGAATATTATTCTAGAACAACCCCTCTTCCACCGCCGGACGGGGTACGGACTAGTCCATTCTTCTGCGGAAATTCTACCTTATACCCAGGGTTTCTTCTGCCCGAAGCAGACCAGGGTGCATGCCCCCTGGGTTCCAGTCTTTCTTTCCGAATCACTCGCACTCATCGGGAAGGAGGACTGGGGGTGGAGGCGAATCTTGAGTGAACAGACCATTTAGGATCGGTATTTGACTATTTGCGATGCGAGATCCCGGAAATGAAAGTTGGTCTACGAGCTTGACCATCCTTCCTTCATGTGGAAAACACATTACTCTAAAGAGTGAGGAGACTATCGCTCCCATGCAATAAATATAGTCACGTCCAAGGAGTAGGTTATAATCCAAGGGTCCCTGGACGACCATCACGTTTAAATTGACGGTCTTCCCTTTCAATGTAACAGGTACATTGGGGAGGATTCCTAATGGTCGACTGGTTCCTTTATCAAAACCTGAGAGATTTCTTAACTCAGGTAAAAGCGCTGGGGAACCCAGTGCTTTCCAAGCAATAGAGGAAAGGATACTCACAGACGCCCCTTCATCAATGATAGTACCAGCCATAATCATTCTATAGATCTGGACAATGATTCTGAATGGTATACTGGCTGGTAACCGGGGTCTGCCTAGTTGATTCCAATCAAAGGATACAACCAGGTTGCTTGGTGGTGGGACCGAATATACGGCCGGGTATGACCCTGATGATGTTCCTTCCTGCGATAAAGGAATGGGCGCATTGCCCTGACGCTCATCAGAATCGGTGCTGATGAAAAGAACCTGGATGGTGTCATCCTTATTCTCTTCAGTGAGGGTGTCGCATGAAGCTGACTCTTCGGCGACGGTGTCATTTGAAGACGGGTCTTCAATGACGGAGTCATTGGACGATGAAACCTCTGAAGGAAGAACCGGGTCAACTGCCGTTTCGACCTTTAGACTTTCATCTGGTCTGGATTCAGTAGGTTCATTCTCAATGACTGACACTTCAGCTGACCACTTGAGTGGGTCAACTGGATTTTCAACTATCGAGGGATTAGGCGCGAGTTTTTGGTATCCAGGAGGAAGTCGCAACGGTGAAACCGGGCGATCTTCCAAAACTCTCTTTGCCTCATCTAAGAATGGACATTTGTGGATGGCATGATTGCCTTCACACAATAGACAGGGTGATCTTGGTCCCCTTCTTCGTCCTTCACTCTCGTTAGTTGACGGACTGTAATCAACATGACAACCAGAGGTTGATGCTACCGGATTGTGCAACCTTGGGGACCAGTCCCTTAGTATCCGAGGAATACAAGGACAATCACGATGGAAGTGGATCCCTTTGCAAATGACACATGGCGATTTAGGCCCGGTCGGTGCAGTGTGTGGGTTTTTGTCAGCTTTCTTCTGCTTGCCCCCAGTCGCCTTCGCCAGAGGCTCCTTCTGCTTCTTTTCTCTCTTCTTCTTTTCCTTCTTCTCCTCGGGAGGCTGACTCTTGCCAACTCTACCTTGCGAAGATGAAGGATCAGAGGAAGTATCGTAAGAAGTGGAAGGCTGGTGGGTAGTTCTAGATTGTTCTGACTGTTGATTCGACTGCTCAGGATTAGTGGTGATCTGGACTACATTAGTTGAAAAGAGCCATACAGGTAGGCCGATTGTCAATCCTGGAAGTGACAATGTTGCCATATGAGGCGCACCAACATCTCCCCAAGAGGAGAAGGGATTTGGACTTCCGCCAAGGTTACTTCCTTGGTTGGTGGGCTCCATACTTTTCAACTGAAAGATCAACGTGGGAATAACAGGTGATTATGTTCCGCTTAAAATAAATTTTATTAACGACGCTTTTAGACACAAACTTGCTTTTTCATGTTTTAAGAGTCGAGAAAAAGCTAAAGATGACTCTAGTCGACTTCGATGTATTAACGAGCCCGAAGTGACAAATGCTCGGTTGGACTTTTTCAGTTATAGAGTTTGAAAAAGGCCAAAAGAAACTGCTCTGGAGATCTAGGCAGAGGGTGTGCCAAACCTTTCGCGAAACCACAGAATACGTTTTACGGTACGGGTGGTCGATCTTCGTGAATGCTGTGTTCACTGCATCGCGATCAGTAGGGCGGCCGACACGGCTTCCTAAGGATAAAGGATAAATGCATATAGGGGTCTCCCAATATACGCGATGGTACGCGGGAGCACAAGTCCGTATTAGTGCCACCGACTCTCAGGAGGAATCACCCACCTTCGTAGAGATCGACAGTCACTACGTTTAACGACGCCGGAACACGTCTCTACCTAGACCTCTAGATGTTTGCGTTATGTTACAAAGCGTTGTTATGTAAATTGGATTTATTTTAATGTTGATCTTGCTTAGCAGTTTGCCTTTAAGGATCACCACGAGATGTATATATACAACTTCCTAAATGCAATCTAAGATGAGAAGCAAAACTTTTCAATCTTTCAACTTCGAAAACCTTAATCTACTGAGGGAAAAGAAAGACACAACTTTTCGCACAGATCATAGAACACACACTAAAATGCAAATTTTCCTAAATCGTCAAGCACACAGTCAAATGCAAATATGCACAATGCATGTATTTCTTTTCGTTATCCTTAATGTTGATGTAAGACAGAAAGGAAAACTGTTGTATGACTTTTGAATCTAATTTCAAGCGAAAAATAAACAAGCTTGTCCAAAATCAAAAGACACCTTAAGATCGACTTGTTTAGACACTGGAAATGTATAGATTCAAACCATAAAATGAAAAACAAACAAACTCAAACAGCCATGAACAGTAATAAAACTAGCTCTTAAGATCACAAAGACACTTTTACAGTTCAGGATCTAAGAGGTCACCGCTATACTGGTTCGCTTTTCACAATGGGAAACTGTAACTGAAGCAAGAAATACTGAAAGAACACTCACAGTTTCATCACACAACTGAGGTGGAATAATGTCAAGGAAAGTTGGTTTACAGCAAGTACAATGACCCGCAATCAGCAGCAAAAATCAGTGAAAACAGGGCTAAGACACAGTGGGAAACCTCAGGAAGACATAGCCTAACTGGGTCAGCGCAGGCTCTGGTCTGTCAAATTGACTCTCAGCGCAGTTCCCGAAGGGAGTACCTGCGCTGAAATGCAGACTGCCTTTGGACAGCCTGCACTGAGACACGAGAGTTGCGTTTACAAGGGTTTCCGGGTCATAAAAAGCTCAAAAATTCACTGTTTTTGCTGAAATAAAAAGCTATAGGTCAAGTACAAGCTAAGGGATGATCAAGAGGATGAAAAGCTATCACAAAGAGTACAAGAGTCTTTTGTAGATCAGCTCTTCAAATCATGAATCTGCTCAGAAAATGAGCAAGAGTAGCAGCCCCTCTACTTCGCTTTTGATATAGTCAAAAGCTTTTCGATTTGGTACTCTTTTCTTCAGGAAATGAATAGCAATGATACTACAAACACCAACAAGATACTAGACTCCCCAGTGGAGTCGCCAGTTTGTTGTGGGGAAAAGTATCCGACTCGGAATGACCCTATCCCTACTCTAAGGGTGATAGTTCCTTAGCAACAACTGAAAGTAAAGCTTTGATATTTTTCCTTTATGAAAGTACAGAGAAGGAAGAAAAGATTGACCAACCGATGTCTTTCGCTTTTGTCGATCCTGTCTTCTCTCTTTGCCTGTTGTTCCCAGCTCCTTGCTCCTTTTGCCGGCCCAGCTACACAAAGATCCTGCAAAAACAAGAGAGGGAAACTACAAGAAACATGTACTCATAACTGATGCATGGATTAGAATGGATCAAATATACAGATAAAAACAATACATCATTGCAATACAAGTATATAGGAGAACATCAAAAGCTTTATTGATAGAAGATAAAGGTTCTGAGAAGGTTACAACCATAAATGGCTCCAATCCAGCAGCACCTCCTCAGCAGCAAGAAATCTCCTCTTCTCCTCTATAAAAGCAATCACCCAATAACTCTAACTGTAAACCAACAGCACTTCCTTACTTTGCACAAAATTCCAGCCTCTTTAGACCTCATAGAAGAGCTCTATATATAGGAGAGAAGAAGAGAGGATGAGTCAGCTTGAGGCTGGCATAGAGCTGACTAGTGTCCTCTCCCTCTTCAGTTAAACTTCAGTCCTTGAGTCCACTTGGAGATCCTTGCTTACACATGGTGATCAAGTACCCCTTACTCATCACAGGGCGAATCTCATGAACCAAGTGTCAGTTTGGAAGCTTCCTGGGCAGTTGACACCTTGCAGGATGACTGTGCCACTTGGCCAATCTCGCCCAGCGCAGGTAGCCTTCATTAATCTTGACTTCCAGCGCAGGTACAAGGAGGGACAGTTGCATTCCAGCGCAGAAGCTCAGTGGAGCAGCTGACATGATCCAAAATAAGCTTGTTTTGAAGTGTTTTCAGGTGGAGAACTGATTGGAAGTGCTGTTGTTTGATGACCTTGTTCTTTTAGGGGTAAGAACAACATGTTTAGGGACTGAGGATCCCTGTGATTATTGACATTTCATGCTCCATGATGCGAGGCACAAAAATGTCTATAACATGGGTAGATAAGGAAAACGAAAGTAGTTTTAGTTTGTTTGTTTCTAAGGTAGCTACCAGCCTTAGTGGGACTAGCAGCTCTGCATAGACACTAGTTTTCCCGATAACAAAATGGCAACTCCACTGGGGACCGAATATATTGTTTGTTTATCTACATTTGTTTACTTTATAAACTTACAGGCGGAGCCTAAAGTTAAGCCAGCTAGCCTTCGAACTGCATTTGCGATGCGAGTGCAAAGTATATCAATGTTGCTTCAATCTTTCTCTAGGTTTTGTTTATGAATTGAACAATTGATTTACAAGCTCTCTAATTGCCCTTGCGGTGGCTCTAGTAACCTCTTTAGATCTACCCCTATGATTGATTTACTGATTACCACTTGCTTGGCCTAAATCCCATAACTGAGCTGCAAACTGTGACCTGGAACCCAATTAAAGTCTCGTCCCTGGTCCATCGCACTGTCTCTTCTGTGAATTCTAGATGCATCACACTTCTCGAGTGTAGTAGGTGTGCTGCATCTCTAGTTCACTGTGTTACAGGTGCGCTGATCAGACAAGGCCTTTCCTGCTCCTAGATTTGGTTTCTGTGTTCACTCTTTTCAGCTCTATTCAAGAGTTTTGCTGCCTGTAGTCAGTACACCTCTGTTGAAACCCCCTTCCTTGCCATTATTCCACCTCCATTGTGCAAAGGACTGTAAATGTTTTTATGTATTTTGAGCCATTTTCAGTTCTCTTTTACAAAGAAGTAGCGTAATCATACTGTCATTTCTTGATTTGAAAGTGTCGCAAGTGTCATTTTCAGTCATAGAAGAGAATTTGATTGTTCTTGATAGTCGATTACACTGTTACTCTTGTATTTGATTTGAATTAGTAGTTTTTCAAGTGTCGAAAGCAAGTTTTCATTTCCAAATCGCAAAGTGTCGTCATTGTCCTCATTTTGTCTTGAAAAGAAACTTATTACTAACGTCGCTTTGAAAAATAATTCAGATTTGCGCTTAGCTTTCTTTTTATCATTCACACATTAAGAAGGTTGAAAAAATACATGCACGTGCATTTTGCATTTAGACTATTTGTTGGTTTGATTTAGGACAGTGCATATAGTGTGTGCTCTCTGCTCTATGTTGAAAGAACGTCATCTCTCTTTCCTTAGTAGCTAGGATTTTCATTGCAAAAAGAAGATTAAATGACTATTTATCATCTTAGATTGCATTTTAGGAATTGTACATCTACATCACGCGGTGAACCTGAAAGGCAAATTTCTTAAGCAAGATCAACTGTAAAATAAATTTAATGAATCTAAAAATGCTTTGGAACCTAACGCACAACATCTAGTAGTCTAGGCTAGAGACGTATTTCGGCGTCGTAAAGCCTGGTAACTGTTGCTCTCATTGTTGGTTGGGTGATTCCTCCACCTTGAGACGATAAGTACCAGTACGGACTTGTGCTCCCACGTACCGTCGAGTATATATTGGGAGACCACAATAGGCTTTATCCTTTATCCATAGGAAGCCGTGTCTGCCACCCTATCAATCGCAATGCACTGAACACAGCATTCGGGAATATTGACTTCCGTACCGTAAAAAGTATTCTGCAGTTTTGCGATTGGTTTGGTAATCCCTCTGTCTATATTTCTAGACCAGTCTCTTTCGTTCCTTTTCAAACTCCTTAAAGGAAAAGGTCCATCTGAGCACTTGTCACTTCAGGCTCATTAAAAATCGAAGGCGACTAAAGTCATCTTTTGTTTTTTCTCGACTCTTAAAAATTGAAAAAACAAGTTGTGTCAAAGCGTCTAAAATTTATTTTAATCGGAATAAATATCACCTTTCCTACGTTGGTCTTAAGTTGAGAAAAATGGAACCCACCAACCAAGGAGTTCCCCTTGGGGGAAATCCTAGTCCCTCTCCTCTTGAGGAGATGTTGGTGCGCCCCATATGGCCACATTGTCGCTTCCAGGATTGACAATCGGCTTGCCCGTATAGCTCTTCTCAACCTCTGTCATTCAAAACACTGTGATTCCTGAACAATCAAGTCAAAAACTAAACGATACCAAAGTTACCCCCCAACCTTCTACTTCATCCAATTTTTCCTCTCCTCCTTCCTCTTCACTTGATGAAGCTGGTAAAGCCAAAGATCAAGTAACCGAGAAGAAGAAGGAGAAGAAGAAGAAGGAGCCAAAGGCGAAAAGGGGCAACCAAGCATCGTCTAGCGAAAATCCACACACTGCACTGACCGGGCCTAAATCGCCATGTGTCATTTGAAAAGGAGACCACTATCATCGAGATTGTCCTTGCATCCCTCGGATCTTAAGGGACTGGTCTCCTCGTTTTCACAATCCGGTGTCATCAACCTCTAATGGTCATGTTCAAAGTACACCGTCAACTAGTAAAGTGAAGCCCCTAGACAAAAAGGAAGATGTAAATTTCTTTGTAAATTGTGTGAAGGCGATCACGCCATCCACCGTTGTCCCTTCTTAGACGAGGCTAAAAGAGTTTTGGACGACCGTCTGGTTTCACCGTTACGACTTCCTCCGTCACTAGTTGAAAATTCGGCTGACACGCCCTTGTGGTCGGCCGAAGCATCTATCATTGAAGATAAACCATCTGAATCCACACCAAACGAAAGTTAAAAGGGCGAGGCGGCAGTTGACTCGGTCTTGCCTTCAGAGGATCCATCTTCAGATGATACAGTCACCGAAGAGAACAAGGATGATACCATCCAAATTCTTTTCGTAAGCAAAGACTCCGATGAACATGGGGGCAATCTACCTGTTCCTTTACCGTAGGAAGGAAGTTTGTCAGAGTCGTATTCGGTCGTCTATTCGGTCCCACCTCCAAGCAACCTAGTTGTTTCCTTCGATTGGAATCTACTAGGCAGACCCCGCTTACCAGCTAGTGTACCATTTCGAATCATTGCTCAAATATATAGAATGGTCATGGCTGGTACCATCATAGATGAAGGGGCTTCTATGAGTATCCTTTCCTCAACTGCTTGGAAAGCGCTTGGTTCGCCATCGCTTTTGACTGAGATGAGAAATATAACAGGATTTGACAAAGGAACCAGTTGACCGTTAGGGATCCTTCCCAATGTGTCGATAACATTGAGAAGGAAAACCATTCACATGAACATAATGGTAGTCCAAGGACCCCTGGATTATAATCTACTCCTTGGACGAGACTATATTTATTGCATGGGAGCCATTGTCTCCTCACTCTTTAGAGTAATGTGTTTTCCGCACGAAGGAAGAGTGGTCAAGCTCGTAGACCAGCTTTCATTCCCCAGTTCACACATAGCAAATAGTCATATACCAACCCTGAATGGTCTTTTCACGCAAGGAATGTCTCATCAATCCCCAGTCTATCCAACTGATGAGCGCGAGTAATTCAGAGGATATGACTGAAACCTAGGGGGCATGCACCCTGACCTGTTTCGACAGGAAAACCTTGGGTATAGGGTAGGTTTCCACAGAGGATATATGACTGGCTGACACAACCGTCCATTTTGGAAAATGGGATTAGACCGGAATAAGATAATTCTGTTAAGGTAGGCCTTTCCCGATAGAACAAATGTTTTGTCTGCAAATTGAGGGGTAACCTGGAAAAGGTAGGCCTTTCCCGATAAAACAAATGTTTTGTCTGTAAATTGAGGGGTAACCTAGAAACTCTACTTCGTTATACCTGGGGGCATGCAAACCTTTTGGCGTGCAAGCAAAGAGCGACCATTTATTTTTTAAATTTATAGGTCCTCTAACCCTTTAAACTCGTAGGATTGGTCATTTCCTAACTTGCATAAAGAAAGGATGTGGGGCAAAGCTTTGAAAAATGCCGTTTATATATGAGACATCCTTATTATACGACTGGATTAATCGAGCAATTTTAATGCGGAATTCAAGCTCGTTAAAAAATAAACATAAGCAATGAGCAAATGTTCCCCCAGAGTTTAAGCTCATTAAAAAATGAACCATTCTCTGGTAAATAACCATCGTGAATGTATTACAATCAGCCTTTGAAGCCTTGGTCGTGTTCTCATCATCACCTCCACTTTGTTTTGGCCGATCATTCACCTCCATTTGATTGTTTACCCTTTTGAGGAACAGCTGCGAAGAGTGATCCTGTTAGCCATCCTTGTGACACTTCCATGATTGGAAAATTCCAAACCTTACCTGGAATCAGCTGCTACCCGTATTTATCACTCGTTCCTCAAAAAACGAGTCACCTTTAAGCTCTTTTCAACTGACTCGTAAAATATGAAAAGATTGCCGAGCCATTGGCCTCTCCAGCTCGTTAAAGGGACTGGAAGTGCTATCCCTCCTTTAGATTTTAATCTTTTTGGACTTGAGGGATTATTACACAAAAAGATCGAGCTCTTGTTTTGTTCAGCTCGTTAAAAGTACCGAGAATTCATCCCTTTTGTATTGTCCTATACTTTTTCAGACTCAAGGGATTATATGACGAAAAAGAATTATTGGAGTTTTCTTTACGTCCCTTTTTTAGACTCTAAAATTTAAAAGGACCGAGTTATCCTTGTCGTTAAACTCATTAAAACCGAATAGCGACAAACTTGTCCATACAGAAAAGAACGAGTTTCACTATCGCTAGGCTCATTAAAACATAGCAATGGGTTTGCCCTAAGGGAAAATTATAGAACAAGCATATGTTATCCTCCTCAAGCTTGAAAAAAATAAAGAGGTACTGGTCAGCAATGACTGGGGAAAAATTGGGAAGAAAACTTGAAGAAACTTTATCGGTAGCAAGTCGCTCTTGAACATGACACTTTCACTCCACATCCGAGTCGGGTTGGGTTGTTCCATTCACTGGTCACATCACCATGGTTCCGTCACACCATCCATATTTGGGTTTAATGCTACCAATCCATCATGTCAGTGTCGCCAATATGTTCAAGAGAAGTCGCTCCGAGAATTCACCTGTGTCTCACCCACTGCAATACATTCACGCTCCATTCTTTCATGACCGCCACCCTGAACCTTACATCACCAGATCGTTTTCACCTCCATTAAAGTCATTTTGCTCTGTTCCGTGTCATTGATGTGGGATTCACTAAGGCCCTCCTATGATGGATCGCTTCTTGTCGACATCAGCTCATTATCCAAGAAGTCGACCTAGGAACAACCCTTTCAGTACTTTGAAGCTTGCATGCCTCAATGGCAAGTTTCTCGCTTCCGGCGACAGGTTTACATCAATGGCCTTCGACCGAAAGATTTTGCGTGGTGTTCGATGCCAAGTCCCTTATTCACACCACGTGAATTGTACTGTAGTACCTTCAGGGTCCTCATCATTATCGGTGATTCCTCTCGCGCCTGTTAATAGCTTACATCATTGGCTGGTAATCAGGCGATGTCTTTCCATGTTTGACTCTAGAACATCTCTCACATGGATTGGCTTATACTTTGAGTGAAGATCGAACGAGATTGAAGACCCCGGATCTAGTTTCATCCATCCGGGCTGCAATATATATTAAGGGAAATAAAGACATCAAATGTACATCATTACTGCACAGATAATCATCCAATCTAAGGGATGATGGCTCTACCAGAATCATCAGTCTACACTCAGACGGTTGTCTGTCTTATGTACATGAAAATGAATTTATAAAGCTGAGCATGGGAATGCCCGCCTCATCTAGATCATGAAAATGTTATGAAGATAATGTATTGTATTGTATCTTATTACAGGTCGCCTTCCAGCTTGAAAGAACTTCAGATCCTCATGATAAAGCATTTCACCCGACATCAATAGATTAACGACCTCGTGCTTTAGGGGAAAACTGTTATAGACATTTTTGGGCACTGCAACCCCAATCATAAATGTCCATAAACCAAGGGCTCTTAAGTCCCTAAAAGTTTTGTTCCAACCTATAAAAGAACAATGTCAACTGATTACATCTTCTCCCAGAAATTCTCCATGAAAAACTGCTCAAAACTGGTCAAAACTGGACCATCTCACCTGCTCCATGGTCAAAGTGCGCTGCATTCCACCTAAGTACACACAGTAGGTGTGATGCATCTTGAAAAGCCCTTCTATGGGGTGCGATGGACGAGAGTGGACAAATGGCAGGGTCAATCTGCAAGGTGGAGGATCATGGAATCTTCTAGAAACTTCTCCTGTGACATTTGCCTCTCTGCATTCGCCCAGGGATGAGTAAGAGATCATCAATCTCCAAGTGGAATCAAGAACTATTAGAGAGAGGACACTAATAAACTCTAAAAAGCTGACTCAACCCCCTTGCAAACATCTATATATGGATCCCTCATCCCAGAGATCCAGAGGCTGGAATTTTGTATCTTGTAAGGAAGTCCTGCTGGTTTCTTGGTGCAATATCATAGTGTTGGGTGATCTAAGCTTTTCATGAGGTGAAGAAGGGCTTTCTTGCTGAGAGGATGATGCTGGGTTAGAACAATTGGTTGTAATCCTCTTTGCTCTTTCTTGATTATCAATAAAGCTATTCAAGTTTTCCTCCACATTCTTGTATGATTGATGTTATGTGCATTTGTGTGGTCAATATACATCTGGTCCTATATTGTTTATGATAATAGATTTATGTTCTTGGATAGTGTTATGCTGCTTTGATTCTATAGGTGCTCTGTGAAGCTTGGTAGAGAAGGAAACGAGTAGCAAAGATCTATCAGAAGGGAGAGGAATCAAGCGCAAGACAGAGGTTGGTCTCCGTATTCCCCTCTTATCTATTTCTCATAAGGGAAAACGAAAGTAGTTTTAGTTTGTTTGTTTCTAAGGTAGCTACCAGCCTTAGTGGGACTAGCAGCTCTGCATAGACACTAGTTTTCCCAATAACACCTGTGTTGTACCTATGCTTGTACCTGTAACTGCACCTGTGATAGTTTCTGTGATAGGGACATTTGGTGCAAGAGCTATTGCAAGTGTAGAAGGGACTGCCGTGGAGACTACTGTTACTACATTTTGAGGCTGAGAGGTCGACTCACTCTACCTGCTTTTTAGTGATTTCTCTAATTCCTGCTCAGTCTCCTTTAATTGTTCATTTATCTTGAGGACTAGGTCCATAAGCTCTTTTTTAGCCTTCTTTTCAATAACTTCAATAGTCTATGGATGCATCAGTGGTGGTAGTTTTAGCTGCTTTCTCAAGGCAGCTATATCTTCATTTTTGTTCTTTATCAGGGCCTTTGCAACTTTTACATATTTTGGGTTATGACCCAATTCAATAACCAACTCCCCCAATGATTTGATTCTATTGTCTTTTGCCTGTGAGGAGGCTCTTTCTAACCGTAGTTGGGTAGTGGTATTGTTCAATGAATTCTCTAATTTGTGTGCCATCATGGCCTTACTTGTCAATGTTGAATACACCATTTCCCCTGTCTACTTATGCAATTCAATTTGATCTAAGGGGTGCATGTCTTTGGCTAAGACCTCAAAATTAGTTTTGAGGTAGTCTGCAAGGTTTTGGGGCTGCTGTACTTTAGGCTTTAAATAGCTCATTTTCATTTTGCCTTTGTTGATGTCATAAGCTGACATTAGTCTAGTTTGATTGGTAGGAGCCATCTTCAAATATTGATTGTAGACTTGGGCCTTTAACGATTCATTTTTGGCCTTTATTTCCTTGAATTTCTCTTTAATGTCTAAGGTCTTGTTAGATGAAGACCTGAAGGATGAAACTTTGCTGTCTTTCCAGCTCCTGTCTTTGTGAACTAGAAGGTGTCCCACCTACTGGGAATGTATGCTGACTGTTTGCACCTTCTTTCCTCAAACTCCCTGTAGTTTCTTCAAAAAATTCTTCCTCTGAATGTGGATTTAGCCTGTGCCTCTTAGCACCAGGCTCGTCTGAAGGACCACTGGCAAGGGTAGCTACTTCCCTGTCTCTTTTTAAACTCTTTTCCTCATTCAGAGGAGTATGTAAAACTGGGGGATCTCCAACATTAATCTGAGTTGGATGGGACTGTGGTGGGGCCTATTCTTCTGAGATTTCAAGCTGCTTCGACATGTTTGATTTCCCTGATGTTGGAGTGTTTGTTCCTTGTTCTCTTCCCTATGATGTTTCTGCAAGGGGTGCACTTGTTTCCTGTGAGTGCCTTTGAGAAGTATCTGTTGTTGAGGCACTAGTCCTTGGTGTTGGCTTCTGAGAAGTCCCAACTTGTACCTATTCAAAAGAGTCCAGGTCAAGTGTACTTTCTAGGTATTTCATTACATTTTCTACATTGACCTTATCACTATCCATCTCTACAAGAGTTCCTTCCCTCCATTTATCCATATTAGCATATTGCTCTATTTCTAGGATTCTATGATGAAAATAAGGTGACAACCTATTTTTCATTCTCCTATCACAGATGAAACTCTGGGGGTCATATTTCCAACCAAAGCTTTTGTCTAATCTCAAGTGGTGTTCTAGGATTCCTTCTGTTGCTTTGCCTTCTTCTCTATTGTTGCAGAAAAATGGACCTAGGTGATCCTTGATTCTCAACTGTGCTTTTTTCTTGGCCTTGGTAAAGTGAATCTGATATGAGTTTATCATTTGTCTATAATACTCCAATGCAAACAACCTCATTGGAACATATTTTGGTAGTTTGAATGGAGGAAGCTCACAACCATATATCTTGATCTCTGTGTGATTCTGGTACAAGTACCAGTCACCTACCTTGTACTGTTTAGATAGCTGAAGGATTCTTTTGATTTCATCACTAATCCTAGGAGGAGAATTTCCTGTCAACATGGTGGTCACTGGGTGGAAAAACGGGTCAATGAATTCATTGTATGAATAGGTACAAGAAGAAGAATGGTGGAAGATAGAAGTCCAAAAAACGACTGATCTTGGATTACCCTTTGTATCAAGTTTATTCACAGAAAATGGGAACTTTTCAGACAAATAGTAGAGGATGAGGTGATATATGAATGTTGAGTACTTGAATACTTTCTCATTTTCCAGCCTCCTGAACTGGTCGTGGATTTTCTCAGCAATAAATGCAACATAGTTGTACTTGATAGCAGGGGCTAACTAGGGGTAGAAATGGACATCAATACTAGGGTCAATTCATCCACAAACTCACTAGTGTTGAATCGCATGACTGCAACTACCATATCAACTATAATTTTACCTGTCTCTGTGAAGAAAGCTGATAAATAAGGAGGAGGATTTTTGGGTTGATGCTCCTTATCCATAAAAGTATGACAAAGGGGACTGAGTTCAGATTGCGATAATTTAGATGATTTTTCAAGCAAATCTCCAAGGGAAATAGGGGTGAGGGCTTGACTAGGATGAAACTGAAGCATCTCATTGATTGAGTCTGCAATAATTGTGAATAGGATTGTTTGATTGGGAGACATCACTACTTTGAGGTTGGGGTCATAATTTGCATGGCACTGATGGATTATGTCAGGTAAAATGTGCATAGAGGGGAGAAAGTACATTGGGATATTGGATTCCCAAAGTCCTATGGCATCATAGCCATTCAAATGATTGTCTCGGCATTGGCAAAATACTCTCAGGTGGTCTTTATCAGTATTTAAATCATTACTCTCAGGTGGTCGTTTTTTGGACTTCTATCTTCCACCATTCTTCTTCTTGTACCTATTCAGACTCGAAACGTCGACTAAAAAACATGAACACTGTGGAAAATCCGAGCTCCATTCAAAAATCACACCACAGTAATCTGCAAACTAAAGTATTTAAATCATTTATTTGAAAATCCTTATCTGCCAGGGGCGGATAGTCCAAATCATGGTGAGGGGTAGTGATGGGTACAATATTTAGGGAAACAGGGGTTTCCATTCTGGTTCTTGCGGATTTAGATAGGAAACTGGGGTTTTCTTTATAAAATTGGTGAAACAGAGGGTCTGGGGAACTTGAATTTAAAGTGCAGCAACTGAATTATGGTGAAATTTGGGGTTCTTTTCAATTAATTGCATAGAAAGAAAGTATTCACAGGGTTTCTTGACGGGAAGCTGGTAAATACCTGTTTTTAGTGAGGGCGATGGAATGCAGGTTCACTGGGTGTAATGGCAGACTCTGAGCGGTGTCGACTACAAGTTTTGAAGGTGGTTGGTGGTTCAGTGCATGAGCTGGTTAATTTTCAATGTTCAAGTTGTTGCATGCATGTGTTCGCAGAATAGGACAACCAACTGATTTATTTTGTTTTTTATACAAAGTCAAAACTTTGGCGGGTTCGAGATTTGGACAGGTGGCATCAATGGGCAAATGATTTGATGTTTTGTTGTTAGCGGTGGGCGGTAAGTGGTTTTCATCGCACTGCTAATGGTCTTTTCTTTAGATGGGGTTCATTTTCATTCATTTTTTGACCATCTTTTATTCTTTTCACCCTTTGATTTTTCTTTTAGGGTATACCCTCTTTACGTTTTTTAATTTTTTTTTATCTTTTACAAATATGGAAAACCTTTGCAACAAGTAAAGGTATGAACATATTACAAAGCTAAATCAAGTCAATCATGATATATGACACCTATTGGTATAGGGGCATAATAGGATGTACTTTGGGAGCTGAGTCATAGGCTCACCCTCTTCAGCATCCATCTCCTCGATGCCTCCATGAAGTCCTTCATATAAATCAAGGGGCTCATGTGGCCACTATGCTTCGTTCGTTTTCCCCTTCTTGCAAATCTCTATGGGAATTTTTCGCGGTGATTGCCTCACCGGAACTTGTTGTGGATTTTTCGACTTTTTATCAGCTACAAAGGGACTAGGTCTAGGAGACCTATGCTCTATAGTATGAACTCTCGTAGGAACAAAGAGAAGTTCTTCAACGGAGGGCGTGACTTCGATTTCGGGTGGAGTGGTAGTTATTCTCTGAAAGATGATCTCACGGTGTGACTCAAGTAAGTTGGAATACGTAGGTCGTGCTAGGATTTCCTCCCAAACCTTCTCAGACATACAACATTCATTCTGGTAGCAAATATTAAGGCAAACTCATTGACAACAAAGTGTTCAAATGCTGGGCGGCCCGCTATATTTATAGGAAAATTTTAATTTGAATCCAACCATTCCCTCCAAATTTCTATCATTAATGAACCTTTGGTGGCATATTTCCAAAGATTTTCCCCATAAATGTGCCCTCCATACTCCTCCTAACGGAAATTTTTCCACCCAATCATCTAGAGTGTGTCCAGTAGCTAATTTTTGACTAGGCTTCATGGTACCAACCTTTGTGGCACAATCACCTTGGCGCAGCTACCCTCAGTGCCCTACTTTCTTCCATCACACATCCCTCTTACTTCAGCTTCCTAATCTTTGGGTAGTGTAGTTTATAGTCCCATACTTCCTGGAAGTGGACTAGAGTACTAAGACTATCCCACCATCATATAAGAATTGTACAAGGGCAAGATCACCCTTGTAAAACTTCAATCGACTACCATTGACTCTACCTGGTCGCTCTTCCTGCATAGTGGCCTCCCGCTACTCCTCCATGTGCTTATGCAAGGATGCTTGTTCATTCAAATTTTGGGACATATCAACATAGTATCTCATCACATCCATTTTATACAAGTTTCCCGCTATAAAAGAACAATCAGTCGTGTGAACCACTAACTCCTTTTTCTGCTTTGTAGAATATCCCTCTAGGTTTGTGCCAGTTGTTAAGAATTGGATTATATCAGCAAAGTGATCGTCTGCGACATGAACAACAAAGAGATGTGCATCAGGCAACCCTTATTCCAAACTAGTAGGCTCATATCTAAGAGAGATGATCAAGACCAACATTCAACCATCTGAGCTTCACAATCACCTCAAAATCGTACTCCTGAAAGATCAACAACCACCTGCAGATATTCCCCCCCAACATAGGCTTATTGACCAAGTATTTTGGAGTAGAATGGTATGTATACATCTTGAAGTGCATGCCTAACAGATAGCTCTAGAATTTATGTAGCATGTACACCATAACCAATCCTTCATGCTTTGTAGTCAAGTAGTTCTTCTCTACCTTAGACAACTTCCTACTCACAAACACTATAGGATGATAAATATCACCTTCACCTGGTTGGGTCATCACTGCACCTTACGCAATATAAGAAGTGTTCGCATGAACATGAAACTCATTTTTCCAATATGGAAATACCAGAATGGATGCGATGACCTTTTTTTTCTTCAGAATATCCAAAATTTTCTGTCACTCTTCATCCTAGCAGAATGCCACGTCTTTCTTCAACAATTTCTCCATTGCCATAGTGATTCGTGCATATGCCTTGATAAAATTTCTATAATACCTCGCATGGCCCAATCTCACGTGCAACTAGTTTAAATTATTGGGGGCCTCCAAATTGACAATAACAACTATCTTTGTGGGGTCTACCATCAATCCTTTCTTGCAAACCACATGACCCAACAATATTCCATAAGGGACATAGAAGATGCATTTTTTTAGATTTAGGGTTATCTGATGTCTGCAATAGGTATCCAACATGAGGCACATACTTGCAATGTGGTGCTTTACCAAACCAAACACAGTCCAATCATCAAAGTAGAATTCTAAGACCTTATGGATAAATTCCTTAAAAGCTGCAATTACCACTAGTGAGAAGATCGCAGTTGCATTCTTCAATCCAAATGGAATTATCGTGTATTGAAAACATCCCCATTCCATCGCGAAGGTGGTCATGCTGTGATCCTCTAGTGCAATCTTCATTTGATGGTACCCCGAGAACCCATCAGTGAATGAATAGGCTTCCTATCCTCCAACATTCTCTAAGACCTCATCTGTAAATTGCATTGGGAATGAGTCATGGATGCATGCATCATTGAGATTCCTCATATCTATGCATATTCATATTTCATCTTGTTTCTTCTTTTCCTAGACTACCATAGGGCTTACCCAGTCTGACTCCTCCACCAGCTCAATGATCCCAACTTCTAGCATTTTGTCCAACTCCTTGCGCACCCTTTCCTTATATTTGGGATTCAAATGGTAAGGTTGTTGTTTTATAGGCTTCGCATCTAGCTTCAAGGTAATCTTCATCACTTCCAAGTTGCCTACTATTCCTTTCAGATCTGAGAACTCAGTGGGAAAAAAGTCTTGGTATTCGCGCAGCAGCTCTACGACCTTATCAATTATATCCTCATCCTAATAGTCACCTATTTTATCAAACTTCGGATGCGTGTCTGATCCAATGTTTACTTGTCTAGTCTTCAAAGGTCCTGTTATGTTAGGGATTGCTACTTTGGGTCCTTCAACTTTGCGTTGTCCCTCAGACTCTGGAATGTCGATATTTCCAGGATCATCTTCTTTGTCTTCTGCGGTCATGTTATAGCATTCCAGTGCATGGCATAGCTATGTATTCCAGTCTAGTTGAACCCATTCTACCAGTTCCTCAGGCATTCGAAAGATTGCAGCCTTAATTTGTTGGAGCACTTCATCAATACATTCAAAGGCATCCTCAAAGCTAAAGGTCAACATAAAAGTTTCCTTAAGGATATCCCACTTGATCGTCCCATCGTGCAACTCAGTTTCTAGGTACCATTTCATCATAATGGTATCCAAAGTATGACAAAAGTTGTGCAACCATTTAGGTTGAGGTTCCAGTGCCCAAGCTTTAGTCCACCTCACCAAATGCTCACGAGGATCATATTTTCCAGTGTATATCTCTATCATACGAGTATTGGCGTACCCAAACCTCAGCTTCATCATTTGTCGGTATTCCTTCCAGTCAACGAAGTTGTCCTTATGCGGACCCCACTAGCGGGCAGGCGTAACGCACAACGCCAGATATAATGCCTGGAACTGATGTTCTTCTCGCACCTCCCTTTTTAACTTATCCAAAAACAAATTAACATCATCTAAACCATCATAGTGAGGTAGATTTCTTACCTCTGTAGATACGCAGTGAAGTGATTTTGTCAACATGTTGCAGTGCAACGAGGAGACTTAATGTAATCTATTATGCCAATGCTCAAGCTCTTTGTCAGAATCTAAGGTGTGGGAGCTATCTTTATCCCATGTAATTCTTCCATCTGATATAGGATTGATCCAGTCCTAATCTCGCGCAGTGATCTTATATATCTCATCGAGATCATCTTCTTCTTCATAATCGCGGACTGGTTCTGTGTATCGCACACTTTCATTTGGATCCAACGGACCAATAACTTGAAGCACCTTTTTCTCAAATGTCATCCTGTGCTTCTTAATATTAATGATCACATCCATGTCGAAGGCCTAATCAATTCCCAATAGCGCAGGGTAAGGATTACTATCATCCACTATCTCGATTACTTCAATATCAGCCAATGCACTTAATCCTTCAATATCCACTTTAAACCCATATAGGCACCCCATAGGAATGATTTTCTGCTGATTGGCAATGTGAAGCTAGATAGGAGACCACTGAAGTGCAGGTCTCCCAATTATTTCCCAAGTTTGCTTTGGTAGCACATTCACATTAGATCCTAGATCATGAATTACCTAATCCATTTCATATTCTCCAATCTACACAATTAACCTCATTTCACGACTTGTTCATTTCTTGCTTTTGCCCACTTTTCGTACAGTGCGTTATTCTGGAGGATTCTTGAACTTACCTGTACAATTATCAATCAACTCTTGGATCCCTTCTACCACCTTTCTATCTTGTAATAGCTTCATACAAGTCTTCAGAAAGGTAGCTAATAGTGAAGGATCTATATCCTGTGCTTTGTTCATTTCGCCCGACTTCTCTTGAATTTTAGAGGTAGAGGCCTCAGTGAAGCTCTTTTTGGCTTCCATAAAGGTTTCATTAGCCTGGGTTATATCAAATCCAAGTTACTTCTTAGTAGTCTTGCATACTCATCCATCAGTTTCCGGCTACTTTCCTTTATCTTCTCCTGTGGAAATACCACTTCGCATTACAATATTAATACTAGGCTCTTCTTCATGAAGCTCCACTCTCATCATATGAATATTCTGCGTAGGTGTTTGATCCTTCTTCTCCTGTATCTTGGCTATTAGCACCAGGAAATATTCTATAACATGATCAAATTGTTGGCAATACTGAAAGGATGGATGTGTTGAGTTTTGACAGTCACACACAAAATGGTTCGCTTCTCCACAATTATAACAAATGATTTGTCCATGACCCCTTACAGCCCCTCCTCCTCATCCTCTTCCTCAGCCTTGGAATCCTCTGCATGCTACACCTGCGCCATGATCCTGAGGCTGATTTTTAGTCTGCATTCTATACGTATGGTTCTACTCCATCATCGGTTTGTAGCTCCGGAAATTGCACTCATCAGGCCCAACTATCTTACAGATTGTACAAAATAACTACTGCGGTGTCTGCACAAACTTTTGTAGGAGATGACAGTTATCAATCATGTGTTTCCCAACTATCTAACAGATAGCACACCAAAAGGCTTCCCCACACTCGTTCCAATGATGTTTTCAGGTTTTAGAGGGACAGGACCCCTCCAATGAGGTAGTTCTGATAAACAGGTTAGTGGTCCTTGTCATGACCCTAGCCTTTACACTTTAGGCACCAAACTTCTGTGTACCTCAGGCTGGACTTCCTTTCCCTTCTTTAGGCTCTGAAATTCCATATGCAAGCTTGCCAGTTGCGATTCAATCTGTTACACCCCTATATTCGTATCCTGCACTGGTGAAGCTTCTAGTCTCATGGTGATCTCCACTACTTCTTCTTGGATTGTTATTTTCTATTGTGATAATGGTAATCTCATATGTGGTAGGAGTGAAGCAATGTACGAGTCTCTATGATAAGTATCTATAATGGTCATATTATCCTACTGAATTAGACATTTTAATCTTTGATCAAAATCCCACATGGGCTCATTTACCCTCTGTTGGATTTCCTTGAGCTCTGTTATAGACTAGGCCTGAGATTTTCACTTCTTGAACTCACTATTCAGTGCTTTCTAGGTCTCTAACATAGTCGCATTGGGCTTATCTGTGCATAATTTTATGTACCAACTCAGAACTCTATCCTGCAGTGTTGTGACTAGTTATGCTTTCTTCATATTGTCATCAATGATCTGTTGTGTCGTCCATACAGCATCTACGAAAAACCAAAATTATTCAGGGTCTTCAGTTCCCACACCCTTAAACACAAGCATCTTCACTGTATTTTCCATATTAAATGATGGAAGGGGAGGTGGAGGCGGAGGCGGAGTTGTAGGTGTGTGAGGTGGAGGTGGAGGTGGAGGCAGAGTGGATGGATGAGGTATCCCTACGATACCTTGACTTACAATCTCTAGTGCACTTCACAGTGTTCTCATAATATTACCTTCGTCGTCACTATTAGAGAATCCTAACAGCGTACTATATTCAGAGCTTGATTCTTCATTCCTCCTTAATGCTCTCCCACTTCGCATAATCCCGAACATCAATTTAAAGGCATAACCCTTTTTTTGCACAATAGCATTTTAATCCAGGTCTTCAGAGATTTCATGTACTTACCTCTTGGTCCTTTGAAGAACCTACGCGTTGCTTCACTGTAGCTGGTGGACGTATCGATCACAAACTCAGTAATGAATCCTCCCAGAATATGATCGATCCAGTGGTCAACAACCCACGCAATGTTTATTTATGAAGCCTCCAAGAGCTTTATCAGTTCTAGGGTCCACACAATAGGTCCGTCAAGCTTCTAAGTACCTAGGCTATCTACTAATTTGGACAACCACTCATGCAATTCATAGGGGAAAGAACAGAAGAATATTTGGTGTTTGTCTGTGAATAGGTATCTATTCTGCCACTCTTCCTTCAACAAGCTTAGATTTCTATTCTCATGAGATGCAAACACGTGTAGCTTCCAATCAATCCACCTTTTTATCTCTTTCTTAGTGGGGAAACACTTGTCACACATCCCTTAGCAAGATATTGGTCCTAGCAATAAAACCATTTGTTGTCTTGATGGGGCCTGACCCAGGTTCAAAGTTAGTTACACCAACCAACAAAACCCTAAATTGTTGGCCCTTCCGACAACAAACCTTGTAGCGCAGGCTGCAGTCTCACCCGAAGCAGTATTGGGGGATGAAAGAACTAGGTTTCTACATCCAGAGGCCTATGTGATAGGTTCCCGCGACTCCTAGGGCTTAGCTCTATCTTCGTGAACCCTAACCCTTTCAGAATAGATAATTACAATAATTTACTTAAACAGCCTCTATACCTTCACGAAGGTCATGTGACATTCATAACATGTATAAATTGTATTGATCTACCACTTCTGTGCATAATATAAGCATTCATTCATGCAATATAGAGCAAAAATACATAAAACTGCAGAAGTAAAAAATAGATGCATAATTATTGGATCAAAATTGTCTTTATTATATGTATTCATTCAAGTACAGACTCTTTTTCCTTGCACACTGAGCTGCAAGGGCCCATGCACTCAGCCTATAGACTTGCTAATATCTCCGTGCAGTCAGCTGTAGGAGCCTTCCCCTTTGCCTAAGTACAGGAAAAAGACATTTAAAACACATTTCATTAAAATTGGAAATATTTTATTACAAGGATATCACTGGAATTGATATTTTTGGTTATTTTGAAATTCTAGATCCACTATTTACTTCCAAATTTAATGAAATATGTGTTCTTTGCTGCCTTAGCTTACTTGCCCAACAATGATTTTTCTATCAAAGTGTTTCCTTATAGACTTTCTATGACTCTTCTATTTATAACCTTTTATTTTATAATACCATGGTCTGCATACCATGGGCGGGTCTCAAAACCTTCTTATCACCTAACCACCTAAGGGACTAAAGCCCCTTTAACTCTTTCTATCTTCACGCTCTACTTCCACAAATCACGAAGACTTTACATCTTTACAAAAATGACTTACAAAATTTGACAAAATTTAACCTTGGGACCCCATCCCAACAAAATCATCTAAAAGTGCTCCATTTCTTACATTTAAACCATATTAGGCAACATGAAATAGAAAAACATCTTTTACCCCTCTCACTAAGCATAATATAACAAAAATTGTAAATAAATGTGAGAAAGAGATAGTTCTAAAGTTGGAGGATGGCATTATGAACCTTATGAGTACCTATTGATGAGCCTCAACATCACCCCCTACTGAAATTATTGCTCATCCTCTGAGAAATTTAGTCATCTATGTCCATGTCCTTCATGGCCTTCGTGGCCTTGCTGATATCCCAAGGCTTCTTAGATGGTGTGCCCTCTTGGCGATAGAAGCTTGCATTATTTTTTATCTATGTCCACTCCTTCTCCTCTACTTCACTTCTTCCTTCATGTATGCCTAACAGTAGGGGTGGATTGAGCTTAAGTCCAATCCAATTGAATTTTAATATTTGCATGATTCTCTTGTACAGGGGTGTCCTCTCTAATTCATTCCTCAGCCTTTTAAGAGAGTGATAATCCTTGATTTGGAGATTGTGGGGTAAGGAATTCCATCTCCTCTAGCAGGCTTATCAGCTTTTTTTCCCTAACAACCTAAGTGTGTCTTAAAAATGTGATATGGCTTGTTCCTTGGTGGTAAGGTATTTCGATGCTAGGTCAATATCATTGGAGATGATTCTATGATTACTAATGATAGCCATTGGGCTTATTAGCTCCACCCTGATATATAGTGGTTCATTTTCTTCCTTTTACATCACTCTCTTTACTTCCTCATCTCTTGTCTCCTCATGAGTCATCCAAGATGTTAGGGCCATCAGTTATGTATCCCCCAATTTTGCATCGGGATCCCAAATATTCATATCAGTCGAGGTGAGGTTATGAATGTAGAACTTGACCAATTTTTCTCTATGTTCTATGCTAACTTGGTTGAAAAATTCAATGAATTATTTGTAATCTTGAAATGGCGTAGACCCATGTTGTGCTAAGGTATTGATTTGGAATTTCATCCACTTCTCTTTGAAGAATAGTGCATAAGACTTGAATGCATGAAATAAATGTAAATTTTCCTTGTAAAATGTTGTAATTTCGTAGTCAATCTGAGTTGTTCATTAGGCAGAGGATTTGACGGTAGAAGTTAGGTTTAATTTAGGGTTTTTTTCCCTAGAAGGCTACCCCTCTCTATATATGATGGAATTGTATTGCAGTTGTGTATATGTGTATTATAAACGAGAAAGAGAGAGGATATTGTGTGAGAGTGAAGAGGAAATTAGAGTGGATCTATTGTAGGTTGCATCTCTTCCTTTTGCTGGATAATATAAAAGGAAGGACTAGTTGTTTGTCTGTGGAAGTAGCCCAAATTGGTGATGTTTGTCTCTCTTCTTTTATGCATTTTATGTGTTTGTGTTTCTACAATATTTTATGTGTTACATTTCTTTGTAATATATAATTTTCTAAGAGATTGTATTGTAATGCCTCCATGGAGAGGCTTGCCATTGTGGCCATTTGAGTTTCCTTCTCCTGCAACTTCTCCCTCAACCATCTTTTTTTTTCCTGCAGTTGCTCCCTCATTGTGGACTCCCTCTCTCTTAGATCATTTAATTCTTTAACCACTTCAAGTACCTTTTATTCCATGAGGCCCACATCTTCCACCTTTTTAGACTTAGAAATTTGCATCCATCTGTGAGTTCTTCCTCTGTCTTCTTCTAGCTCAAAGAAAATTGGGACTACAAATTTTTGGGGAATAATTCTCCCTCCTTCAATTTGTTTATAATAGAAGATTAGGCTAGGTTTTTGTCTAGGCTCCTAAAGCTCTGGGAAGTCCCTCTCAAATGTTTTTGGGGAAGTTGCTACCTTCTATAGTTGTTGTGTTACATTTTTCCCCTCTTGTTTCTCATTTTTCACCTCCTGTAGCATCCTTTGTTCCTCCTGTAGCACACTATTTTTTCTGTAGCACACTCTATTTTTCTTGTAGTATGCTTTACCTTTCCTGTAGCTTCCCCTTTTCTTCTTGTTGGAGGGTAGTAGGTGCCTTGGGTTGTTTGAAGGATGTTTATCTGGTGGTTGGCCTCCTTACACATGTTATAGGAGTCTTTGTTATGTCTTTTGGAGAGGTGACCTTTTCAATTTTTATTTCAGTGGGCCCCACCTCCTCTTTCTTACTTGGGGACTCTTCAATTGTGATAGGGGAATTTTTGGGAGATGTTTTCCTTCCTTTCTTGATCCTAGTGCTTTTCCTAGTCCTAAAGTATAGGGGGGCTTGCCTTTGTCTCTTCCTTTTAGGTCTAACTGGGGTGCTCAAGGTAGCTAAAGTTGGAGCTACCTCTTTTTCAGTGGGTCCTTGAGACAAACATGCTTGCTCTAGGAATATCTTTGTTTCTTTGGGCTCATTAGTTTTCTCAAGACTTGATTTTTACTATTTCTCCCCCTCTTCCTCTTCATCTTTCTCTTTTCCTATCTCTACCTCTCGTTCTTCCTCTACTCTCTCTGCATCTATTTATCTTTGCTCTTCTTCTGACCCTACTTCTTCTTCCTCTCCTGCATTTTCCCCTTCTTCTTCTTCCTCGAATTTCTCCTCTCTTCCTCCAACACTATAGGTTGGGGTCTCACCTAGTGTGAGGGTCTATTTTTCAATGAAGTCCTCTTTATCCATGTCTATGAATTTGGACCAAAGGACAGGGATTCTTAATTTGTTCAAGGCATCCACCACTATCAGTTTAATAAGGCCATGGTGGCCTAGGTGTTGATGTTTTCCCTCTCTCACTTTTTGACTCATGTCCCTAATCGACTGTAGGAGGAAGTATGACAAACTAAATCTTTGAGCCAGAGGCAATTCTTCTCGAAATATGAGTTCATGAAGTATGTTAACACAATTCTAGGCTAAGTCATGAGTAGGTTTTAAAATTTTTATTTTTTAGGATTAATTTTGTAAATTTCAAAAAAAAATAAAACACTACCGAATTTTCGGTAGCGCCCGATTTTCTCATTCAGAGAGTCTCCCCTGTTTTTCATTCTTGTTTTTTTTTTTTTTTTTCGATGCTACCTGAATTTTCAGTAGCGTCTCCCGTTTAAAAAAAATAAATTTGAAAATGCAACCATTTTCGATTGTCCACATGTCATAATGGCAAAATATTTAATCCAAATCATGAGATTTCATGATTGGATAGGTCACAAAATTTAAGTCAAGTCAAGTGGTAGTGGTTAATCAATTTGGTTGATCGAATTAGCTAGGGCTCAGTCACAGCCATAGCCAGCCGTTGCTTACTCCACTGATATTAAGTCAAGCCGTGTTTCCAAAGTTAAAACATGTTTACAGCATCAATCTTAGCTATATGTTTAAATTCTGATGGGTGTTCTTTCTGTTCCGAGTAATTCCCTACCAGAATTTCCAGCTAGTCCAAATTAAAGCATAAAAATTGTCAGATTGCAAAAAATCTTGTACAACCACCTGTAGCAGATTAATTGGACTCTCCAAAGCAACTCAACTTCATCATTATTATTACATGTTGTCTATTATGAAATTAATCTCATTCAATCATGAAGGATCATATGCATAGGAAATTGAACCAAAACTTTATCTCAAATATTCGAAAATGGAGGAAATTTCACCATTTCGAATTTCTGAAGTGCAGCAAAGGAGACAGTGATTGAGGTGGTTAAGAACACATCCTAGTTTTTCAGGTAGCCTAATTCAAGCTAATTGCAACATCTATTGGGTAAGCTTCCATACTTTGACACCTATTCTTCATAACAAGCAAGCAGATATCCATGTAATCAAAGTCTAGGAAAGGTGGAAAGCTTAAGAGAATCGAACCTCAAGGAGGTAAACTAGTTGATGCTAATCCAAGTGTTAGAAGATTGTTTATTTAGGCAGGCTGGTATCCACTATGCACCAGGTTAGGAGGCTCACATCAAGGTGTAGCCCAAGATTTTTCTCAAACTTTCAATGGCCAGGAAGCTACCATCTTTGGTTTCAAATTGCAGGTTTCAGAATAGTCAATTGCAAAAGATTTTAACCTTCCCCGGGAAGGAGAAAAGTGGTTTAAGGGACAACTCATTACAGGAGGAGACCTCAATACTTTTATTAGAGATGAATACAGAGATCCTAACTGGGCCAAAGGAACTCCCAGTGATTATCTTAAGAAGGAATGGGAAGAAACAGTTAAACTGGTTAAGGTTTTTTTCACTTGTGAGAGAAGGTATATAATAGTATTTCTTTACCATATGAGGTTTCTTTTTCATTTTGCAGGTATGAGGACTCTTAATCTGCCCTATTTCATATTGAAGAGCCTGACCAAAATGGCAACCAGAATTCAAGCACACTAGGAAGCATCAGAATACAGCTTGTATCATCAGGCAATTATCAAGGTTCTGGTTGAAGAAGAACTGAAAAAGAGAAACCAAACTTGGGAACATTTCTTGTTTTACAAGGCAAGCCAACTTGCACCAAAACCCCAAGAAACTACTAAATATTCTTCAACATAGGTTCAGACAGAAAGGACATCAACTACATCAGCTGAAGGAAGTTCCAAAAGAAAGGCAAAGAAGGAAAGTGTAAGCAAAGGTACCAAAAGCAGCAAAGAGAAGCCTTTAGCTATTGAATTTGAAAAAGAAAAAGGAGAAAGGTGAAAGCTCTTCTGCCCAGAAAACAAAAAGCATGAAAATTGTTCCTCCTGTTAGACCTTTCCTAAGGTTTACAAAGAACTCGGAGAGGAAAACTTGCAGCTGAAGAGAACTCTAAAGCGCAGATGCTTCTTGAAATTTCGGAAGCACATAACAACAACAAGAAAACTAGCCTATTGATTCTGATGAGGAATTGTTGAAAGAAGAAAGATATAAAGTGACTAGTAAAAACAAGAAAGAAGAAATAAAACCAGTTGCTGGAGCTAGGAAGATACATACGAGGGAAAGAAACAAATACAGACTGAAATCAAAATCCCTAAATAGTCCTAGTTTACTGACTGAAGTAATAGTCATAGAAGAACAACATGCAAAGTTGCAGACTGAGGATCCTTCAATTGCATAAATCAGAAGATCTTTGAGGAAGAAAAGAGGTAAAGCTCCCATGGACCAGCCATCAGAGCCTTCCAAAAGAAGAAAGGTCCAAAAAGAAGTAGAAAAGAAAGAGACCATCATCAAAGAAGAAACAACCAGAATCACAAGGTCAAAATCTATTGCCAAAAATAAAACAAACTTGGATAATCTTGCAGAGGCTGAAGCTCACATGAAATGAAAGAGTAATTTTCCTTAAAAAATATGTTTTTGCATATTAAGTCAAATTTTTGAATGTGAAGATTAAAGCTCAGAATATCCAAGCATATACAGGTGTTTCGAAGTATTTTCTGTTAAAATTTTGAAGTGAAAACATTATCCTACCAGAAATTCTAGAAGCATTTCCAATTTTTTCGTTATTATAGGTATTACCAAAATTTCCGGTAGCACCTATTTTAACAGAAATATACAGTTGTCAGCAGAAACCTCCGGGCCAGTTTTGGAAAGACAACAACCCATAACAATATGGATAAGGAAGATGATGGATATGAGATAGTTATGAGGTTGTTGAAGGTTGTATTTAATGAAGCCATATGGTCATTTAATAGTCAAGTCCATAAAGAGAAAAATCAGCAACAAAAGGGGTAGCCAGTCAGTTTTTCCAGTAGCAAAGTGTCATTTTTCCTCTTCTTCTCATATACACCTGTACTTTCTATTGCATTTCAATGGGAGATGTTTTTAATATCTAAAAGACACCTATGTAACAAGGAAATAGTGGAACCACCAATTTAGGAGAGTTGGAATTGGTTCCTCTCTCTACATATATCTTTTGTAAATATCATTTCAAGGGATGTTGGTTCACCTGAAGACTCAGCTTAATAAAATAGCTTTGTCTACACTTCATGCTGGAGGATTTTGTGATTCAAGTTATATCTAATGTGTGGTTTGTCTATTTCCTTGTTTCAATTTTCTGAATTATAAATTTGCAGTAGCTAGTATAGTATGAGTGAGAATCATTAAGAGGCTCTGATGATGACTTATCTACTATCCAGTTTTCTATAAATTATAATATATGTTCAAGTAGAACTTGTTAGTGAAGGTTTCACAAAGGGTTTGTGGAATATTTTATACATGTTTTTACTTTCTAGTTGTTGTTTTCCTTGTTAAGCCAGTTTTAATCTTTTAAATGATAAATTACAATAGCTAGTATAGTATGAGTGAGAAATCATTAAGAGGATCTAATGATGACTTATCTACTATCCAGTTTTCTGTAAATCATAATATCAGTTCAAGTATAAATTGTTAATGAAGGTTCCACAAAGTATTTGTGAAATATTTTATATGTTTTCTTACTTTCTAACTATTATTTTCCTTCCCAAAAAACAACGTTTGTTACAAGGTTGTTTATGTAGTTGAAGTGACTGTCTTAAGATACTCAGTTTCTTAGGATATTTATCAGCTACTTGTTCTCTTTCCTCTACTCCCCTATATTACTCACTTAACCACACAATTTATGCTTTCCACAGCTTGCCAAATGCATGAAAGTTAAAGAGGAACACAATCATTTCAAAACTCCTTCAAAAGCCATCCCACCACTCAAAAAACCCTTTTAAATTTTGAAATGAAATCATGATGTGTAAGGCTTACTCCTTTTGCAGTCTAGGAGTAACTCCTTGCTCTAACAAAGTAATCTAAAGTGGTAGGCATAGAAGATACTCATCCTTCCCACATGAGAGATGTATTTCAGGATATGGTAGGCCACCTCATCCCAAGGATAAGGTAGGTTTTCCATCCTAACTTCATTCTTGTTCTCGACGGGCTTTTAATTGGAAGTGAAGAAGTTGTTTTTAGGAGTGGCACTAGTGGTTTTGTTTTATCTGCCCCATTTGATCCCTAGGGGTAGGGTTGTCATGCAGTTAATTAGCTCAGGGCTGAGTGAGATAGCTAATCTTCTCAACACAGTGGTGGCACTGTATTTTGTTTGTGAGTTCAAGGCCATGGAAAATTTTAAAGGAAATGTCATCATCATATCCTTTCAACAACACAAATAATCCTAGCCACTGGTGTCTTCTAAAAATGTCTACCACAGGAGGGTGTAGATGGATTCTTTTGGTATCTGAGGGCTCCCTTCTGTTAAATCCTCCCCCCATATCTTCTCTATGTTTTTAGCTAAGTGAAGGAGAGATACTTCCTTTAATAGCTTTGGTGTATAATTTAGTGGCATCATTGAGTTAAATTCCTTTTTGATGATAATTTACTACATTCCTTCTACTCTACATCCCGAAAAGATCTTTTAATTTTACAATTTGACTACTTCTACTTGTAGAATTTGAAGTGTGCCTTACATACAATTTATGGATGGATGAAGGAGATGGTAGTAATTACATTTCATCAAGTGGTTTGGGATGAAGGTAATAATTGAGAGACTAATTCAACCTTTTGTATCATTCCTTCACCCTTTCAATATTCCTATAGAAATCTCTCGGCCTTCTTGTAGCAGTTGTAGGATTGCCTGTGGCTCCCTCTTGTAGCAATGGAAGAACAAGGTGTTGTACATGTTTCCCCTAGGCAGTCCTTGGCTGCAAAAACTACACCAGGAAACCAACTCAACCAGCCTTTAGGTTCAAGATGGCCCTTGAACCAGAGGGGGCTCCCTCAGTTCTTATGAGGCTTTGTTTAACATTGTTCACCTGTCACTGAATAGCGGCCTTTGAAGCACAATGGCCAGATTTATGGTTTTAATTGGGGGTGGTTGGCGATCAATGATAATCCCTACTCATGATTTAAAGGCTCTCTCACAGGGTTCCTTTTGAAAGTGTCAGCTTCCACCCTGACAGAACGACTTGATTTGTATAAGAATTTGGTAGAAGAATGTAAGGAGATTCCTAATAATTGAGTAGCCATACTGATTACTTGACCACTAGGAAGATTTGGATGCGTGTAGAAGATTTCTACAGCCCAACAAAACAGATTTAAAGGGAAACAGAATGGCCAGACTGAAACCAATTCTAAGAGGAGCTATTTCAGACAAATAGCCTAATAAGCTAATCTCTTTTAATGGTTGTCAGAAAGCACAAAACAAAAACTAGTTAAAGAGGAGTTATGATGAACAAACAATCCAATAAACAAATCTCTTTCTAAAGATAATGATTTTGCAGACCTTCCTATAAACACTTTTATCATGTGTAAAAATAAGATATGAAAAACTAGAAAAACATACTTGAAGCACAAAATTCTGTCAAAACTAGAGCCATAAGGCTTTCATTAGAAAAACTAAAACAGAAGCTTTATTACAGAGTTAAGAGTTTTGGCATCAAAATCCCACCCCAATTACTTCAATTGATGAAATATTTATACAAATTATAAACTAAAATATCTTGAAAAAATGTCAAGATTTATTTACAAATATCTTAAATTGTTTTACACAAATATAACTTAAATATAGGACATTTAAAAACTAATGTATCTACTTGGCACTATCATTATGCATTTCTTTTTACAAAAAATAGAAATTTGAATTGTTGGGCAGTGGATCCCCATGTAATGGTTTTGGGGCTTAAAGCCCACAATTTTGGGGTAATGATATTGTAAAGGCTCCGCAAAGTGCGCGGAGCAAAAATTGTAATAAGTAAGTCAAAGGGTTATCCACCCAAAAATAATGTAAGGTAATGGAAAGTGAGTCGATGTAACTATGGTCCGTGGACCATAGGAATGTATAAATAGAGTGAGGCGCTAAGTGTAGAGTTCAGTTCTTGGTTAAGCTAGATCTTAAGTGATATGTGTTTTTGAATGTGATCTTCACTCTGAGTCTATGAGTCTAAGTCTTGGGTCGTGGTAGTAGATAGAGGCTCTGCAGCTATGTTCGCGGAGGCCTGGTAGAGTCCGCAGCTGTGTGTGTGGACCCCTACGGCTGTGTGCGCAAGACAGGAAGTGGATTGTAACTGGAAAAGGCATTAATAAAGATAAGTTGGTTTTGGAATATTGCATCTCTGTCTTTAACTTTTCTATTTAAGCATCTATTTATAGTTTATGATTGCGCGCATGTCTGTTTATGTTGAATGGTAAATGAAAGTACTAGTCCCACTTAATTTAATTCAAGATCTATACTACTAATAAGCGCAGTAAAGGGTAAAGAATATTTGTGATCTTCACTAAGCCATGCAAAGGCAGTTGCACTAGACAGACAAGCTACACGGAAGTAGCACAACACGTAGATTAGGATCAGGAGCCTTCCAAGACACATCAAGACATCCCAAGGGTGCGGAAACCTGGTTCCAGTACCCTCCCATACTAGCTCAGGTGAGACCTCTGTCTGTGCTCCGCGGACTATTGCCGAAGGGGCTGATAGTTTCGGGATTTGTTTGGCTAAAACAATTCTGAACCTGGGTCAGGCCCCAACAAGCCAACAAATGGTTCCATTGCCAGGACTAGGATCAACCTAAGGGATGTCTAATGTTGGAACACTGGAACCCTACGAAGAAGGAAATTGAAGATTGGTTGGATTAGAAGGTTGATGAGTTCATAACACAAGAGAATAGAATTCCACAGATATCCAAGAAGAGGTGGCTGGATCGCTATGTCAATACGAAAAGCCACGAGATCTTCTTCGCGACCTTCTCTTCAGAGTTGTATGATTGGATCATGAGGTTAGCCAACAGCTAGGGAAGGTACAAGCTCGATCAACCAATAGTGTGGACTCCGGAGTTAGTGCGCAAACTAGAGGCATCATAAGATAAGATCGCGTGGGCCGTGGACCATTGGCTCGACCGGATAATAGGAGGGTTTATCACTGAGTTCACGATAGACACAACTGTGAGCTATAGCAAAGCAGAATGACAGTTTCTCAGGCCGCGAGGTAGGTACACCAACTCCCTGAATACCTGGATTAAGATGTTGTTATGTGAAAAGCTGGTTATGCGAATACATTAATGAGTGGAGCAATGCGGAGTGGAAAGATCTACAAAGGGATCGAAGGGTTAGGGAATAGTCTTTTAATTTCTCCGTCGCGAGAGAGCGAGGAAGAGTGCACTCGCGTTTCTCCAAGAAGTGTAGTTAATTTGATAAGGCAGTGCATTCCACAATTATCACCTCCACTTACACCATCACCCACCTCACCTACTTCACCTCTGTCTTCAACCACTCCACCTCCACCAAACCCATAGTTCAGCATGGCGAGTGCGATCAAGCTACCCGTATTCAGAGGAGTAGGGAACGAGGACCCAGATTAGTTCTGGTTCATGGGAAGAGTAGTGTGGGAAGCACATGGGGTCACAGATGAAAACATTAAGAAGGCCACACTGGTAAGTGTGTTGCAGGATCACGTGCTGACATGGTACATTAAGCACTCAAATGATCATCCAAATGTAGGAATAGTGGAGATCTAGAATGCACTGAACAGAGAATTTAGCTAATCGAAATCAGAAACACAGTCGATCATCGGATTTAAAGAGATCATGATTCTTCCAAGAGAGACCCCCTGGGATCTGGATCAAAGACTGAAAAGTATGATCCGTGAGGCTAATATGATGCTAACGGATGTGCAGCACCGCGCATGGTTTGTGGCGTCTTTAACACCACACCTGAGGACGGTGCTGTCACAGTAGAAGCTCTCAACCTAGGCAGAAGCATTGGAAATGGCGATGAGGTTGCATAAAACACCGATACAAGATCTAGGGTTGGGAGTCCAAAAAATCCACGTGCAGCTACAAAACCTATGCTTGGAAATGCAGAGTTTGAAGCACGATAGGGCACCCCGGATAGAAGCACGCGAAGAAGTATGGTGCATAAAATGTAAAGGCTAGGGCCATGATAAGGATCACTGTCCTGTATTGGAAAACTATTTGGCAAGAGGAGGACCAATGCTGTTGAGACTAGTGGCACAGGTAGGGCCAAGTTCAGCACTCGTGCTCTGGTACGCGATCTTTCAAGTGGGATGAAAGCATACAATGGAAAAATTTCACCTGTTGCAGAAGTATACACAGACTTCGCAGCAGTTGTTCTGTAATTTCTGTAGATCAGTGGGCGACGACGAGTGAAACTGTCAAAGCTATGAATTGTTGATGGATCGAACACCTGCCTACAAGATGTAGACCTAGGCCGAGGTCAAGATCCAGCTGCAACAATAGCACAAGGTGGATTCCAAGGACGTGGACGAGGATGAGGAGGAATGGGACCGGAAGAGGGCACGGAAAGTTAATCTGCTATAATTGTGGAGGACCTGGGCACTATGCACGTGACTATACAAATACGACTAGAACATGTTTTCTGTATTGTTATCAATTTGATCATGAAGCGGTAGATTGTCCGACGTTGATCGCACAGATGTGCGAGAAAGGGGTACTACAGCCTACTCCAACTCAAATATCCAAATGATGAGGTCTGAACCACGTGAAGAAGACCCTAACGTAAACATGGTGGTCAGAAGAGGCGCGACCACAGGGGAAGATAAGGGAAAGAAACCTGAGGATGATACATGGGTTCACAAGGCCCCTACGAAGGAACCTGAGTTTGACTTGGAATGTGCAAGGGAAATGTTTATGGAAGCTAAGAAGAACTTCACGGAGGCCTCTACTTCAGATAGTAAGGATTGACCAGAGCTGGGAATGGATCCTTCTATGCTTACTACCTTTTTAGAGACATGCATGAAATTGCTACACGATAATAAGGCAGTTAAAGGATTACAGGAGTTGATAACTAGGTGCATAGGGTCAGGGGAACTATGCAAAGTCTGGAAGCTGGGAAACCATGCCTTGTGTACCAGAAGGGAAATGCGGTTGACAGTGAAAATTGGCGAATATGAGATGGATCAGGTAATCCTAGACCTGGGGTTGGACGCGAATGTGTTACCAAAGCAGATATGGGAACGCATGGGTAGGCTTGCATTACAGTGGTCTTCTATCCAATTACGGATGGTGAACCAACAAAAGATCTTTCCCATGGGAAGATTGCAAGGGGTAACAGTGGATATAGAAGGTGCAAGCATGCAGACGGACTTTGAGGTAATAGAGATTATGGATGACAGTAACCCTTACTCCATGTTGGACTGGGCCACGAATATGAATGGAGTCATCATCCTGAAGAAGCAGAAGATGATTTTTGAGAAAAAGTCCCTACGCGTAGTAGTGCTGCTAGATCCAGCCGAAGGAGCATGCTACACTGAACCTATGCGCGAGGATAATAGTGATGATGAGCTGGATTGCATTTACCAGATAACAGCGCAAGACCAGCATTGGGTGAACCTGACTAAAGATGGGAGAATATCATAGGAGTGCAATAGTTCCTGTACCTCGGATTCAAATCAAGAAATAGAATGATGGCAGAATCGGTTGCACAAAGTGACGATGCTAAATTGCAACATGATGATTAGATCACTTCAATGTGTGACAATCAAAGCAAGGGAACTACCAACATATGATGGGGAGATAGGTGTGGATGAATTCTTAGACAAATTCGAAAGGGCTGTGCTAGAACAGGAGTGGTACGGTGTGATGGAATGGGCATTGCGCGCAACACCTGCACAATGGTGGAATACACACCAGAAGAATATTGGGAGCTGGCACGAATGCAGAAGATGATTCACTTATAGTTTGGAAGTTCCTAGCATCAAACGCAAGTTGGATAGCCAGGGAAAATCAGTTTGCGTGCCCACCTGTATCGATGGGTGCAGCCGTGTGCTATGCAAGCACATCTCATGATGAGGATCAAGAATCAGAACCCAGCGCGGCAGTAGGAAAAGCGACGCACACAAGTACCCCATGTTGGAACATCCTCAAATCTATGCCAAATCATGAATAAAGTTTACTAGGCAGGACGAACGGATTTGGACTTGCGCGTACCAATCGTTCAATGGGCCTATAGGACCATAAGCAAAAGCCAGAGCATGGAATTGACCCCAACAATGACAAGAAGAGAGGAAACCAGGAGGACAGAGAAGAATCTCTAGACCACAGTTCCCACAGTTGGGACAGGACACGAGGACCTGGGAAAAGGAATTAGGCAGTTGCAAGAAGACATTCGGCAAGGGAGCATGAAACTCCGCGAACTCGATGACAAGTGGGCACGGATAAGGAAGGGAAGTGTGATATTAGATGAAGAAATCAGCGAACTGGAAACCAAAGTACCAAAAACAGGCTGCGAGAAACTAAGAATGATGGGATTAAGTCTAGCGAGCCCTACTACTACATTAGAAATAGTTGCAACCCTGCTATCATGGCTGCAACCGCACCTTACTAAACAAGGGAGCACACCATACAAAGAAGAACACGATGCACTACCGGACGTAAAGGAATTTGAAGGGTGCTCGCAGCCTGGGCTAGCAGGAAAATGGAAGCTTCTCACCGAAGGTGCGACCACCTGACTATCTATAGGAAGCACAGTCTCAGCGCTCCAAGCAGTTGAAAGAAGGTGCAGGACTATAAACGAGTCTACAGGAGAGCTATGCGGAAAAAGGTTTCCGCGTAGGGCTAGTATGTCAGAGGGATCGCAGTCGCACCTAAGGTGTTGCGCTGCTGCGCGGACAGACTAGGAGGTGACCGTTGATGTCACTATTCATGACAAGAGGTCTAACTTAAGGCAGAAAGGAGCGGGCGGCAGGCCATTAAGATAGGAATTAAGAGCTAGATTCGGGATTATCTACTGCCAAGAAGTTATTAATGACTCAGAAGTGGAGGGAATGGGCAAATTCAAATTAAAACGTTACTATAAAATCCCTTGGCAAATCCTTGAAGAAAGGCTTGGTTGTTGGAGATTTGAGCTGATACAGAGCATTGAACACCAAGATACCTTGCCACTCGTAAGTACGTGACTGAACAAATCTAGTGTAGAAACAATGACGGCTACAAGAACCAGAGGGCGATTCACGGAAGTAACCCCAGAGCTCCGATTAACCCTGGAGGAGCCTGGAGAGGCGAAAGTTGCACCAGTAGTTCCAAAGTCCCCAGAGACACCACGACCACAAAAAGACAAGCAGACAATAGGGCCAATCCGGGTATCGCCACGGAACCCACGAATCAGTAAATTGTCAATGGCAGAGAAGGACAAAGCTGTCACTGTCAAAACCGAGGAGGAGGAGGAAGATTTGTAGGCCCTGATCACTCAAATTGAAGCACAGGACGATGAGGTAGAAAATGTTTCCCAAGTACCTTCAACGATAAAGTTACCCCCCTACATAGCCTCGTGGAAAGGGACAGCCAAGATACTGAAGGACCTGGAGGCCACGAAGAGTGTGCTCTAGACCCCACTTCTTCCGAATGAAATAAGGTTTTATGGTTCACCATTGGGATGGGTGCCTAATATAAAGTTCAAACACTGGGACCTCGCGGACAATGAGAAGCTCCCACAGCTGGCCGAGGAGCAACTATTGTAGTAGAAATGGTTACGAAGTGTGGAGAAGGTTGGGTTACTATATCAGTGGTGGATACCCCACTACCACCATGCGCCCATCACAATTTTTGTCATCTGACAGCTACTGTGTCTAGTACATGATGGGTATCTCTGGCTGGAGGAGCCGATTCCCATCACAGCCAACTTAATTCACCGAATTTCTCGGCTTCCCATCAAAGGAAACAATCTCGCAGCCGTAGCAGGAAAGAGCAGCGACTTGGGCCTCGCAGATGCTATGAAGGCCAAATATAAGCTGGAGAAGAGGAAGCGAGGGTATGTCATAGCAAGCATCAAGGACTGCGGGGTGCACATTGCCACCCAGTTGCTAGCCAGCAAGCTCATGAGGAAGTGCTACATAGATGAGGTGCTAGCATCTGTAATCGTGTTGGTGGAGTAGTGTGCAGAGGGGGTCCAGTTCATTTGGGTGCAGTTTCTCTGCAACGAGTTTCTGACAAATTGTTGGGAGGCCCAGGAGTAGAGTAAGACCTTCCACTATGCGTGCTTGCTCTTATCCATCTTGTTGGTTGCAAGGGAGTTTCCGGAGGACAACCAGTTCCCCACCATTGAGAAGAACCTACCTAAAGCCGCGAGGTACACCTTGCTTTGGGCGACGAAAGTTGCGATGAGGGTTCGCAAGATCAATGTATTTTGGGTGTTCATGGAGGTGCATATCCAAACATGGATCAATCATAGGCCTAGGTTGTCTCCAACAGTATACAACAGTTTGCAAAGCATAGCCAAATTCAAGGAAAATATGCATAATCGATATATCTGGGCATGAAAGGATCCAACTTGAACATGGATAAGGCTTCCGTTCATTGCAACAGACGATGCAATCTTTGATGTAATGGCAACATGGTCTTCGGAGTGGCGTGCTCCAGACTTGGCAGAATTAGAAAAAATTGTAGCATAGCAGCGGAAGAAGGAAGCTAAGTCTACGCATCACGAAGTTGGCGGAATGGAAGTGCCAGGAATAGGAAGCGGCCATGTAGCAGAAGGAGGCTGAGGCAGTAGTGACTGCGTGGATGACAGAAACCACAACCGCACCCATCGAAGAGACCAAGGAAGGTCTAGAAATGTCCATGAAATAATACATACAGGGGGAGGTTGAGGCAGAGGAACGCACAACACAATTGACCCAGCTCAAGAGGCCGTGCATCCAGGAGAAACCAACCACACAGAAGAAGACGAAGACAACGAAGATGTCTGAGGGAGTCCTTCTTAACAGTAGCAAACCAGTTCGCGATCTCACTAAGGATGCTCTTGAAGAGTTGCTGATAGAGCAAACCACTATGTTGGGGGTTCTCAGAGCATAGTTGCAGGCATTATAGGTGCAACCTCCAGGAGTGATGACACCGCACCTTGCGGAAGGTGTAGCCGAAGCTGAGCAGATGGTGCGTGCACGCACAACAAACACTTTAGTGTTACTGGAAGGTGTCATCTTAGTAGAAAATAAAGGTGACATGAAGGGCTGGGGATTGAATTTGGCCTCCCTTCCTAGAGAAACCCTATACCAGCTGCAAGACGGGGTAACGGCTGAGCTTCGTGCCAGAGAGGGTCGCGCTCTCCAAGTCTTGAGCGAGCAGAAGGTGAATTTAGAACAACTCAGCCTGCAGTGTGACAACTTGTTCGCCCAAAACTAGGGATTAGAATAGGCAATGGAGGATGCCTATAGTAGCATTCCAGAGTTGGCCATGCCAACGGCACTCCCCATTGTCGAAAAGATTCACCAACTGGCAGTTGGAGTCTGCAGGACCCAGGAGGAGGCGGCGAAGGTTTAGTTGGAGCTGAAGTTGTAGATCATAGAGCTATGACTGAAGACGTAGTCCTCTACACCCCTAGAAGTCAGAAAGCAATGCCACCGCGCCATTCAATCTAGGTTAAAAGGGATAGAGCATGTTGTACAGGACTGCACGGGATTGTTGGACCAGTCCCTCATCATGCTCACTTCATTACAGGAGGACCCAATGCTATAGCAGTTAGAGACAGAAGCGTGGGAATTACAGCAAGCCTATGACAATGTCCGAGGGACCGCGCAGGCGGTCACCCTTACTCAGCGATTGGCCAAGCTGAGAGAGGCCCAGGCTTTGAAAGAACAGGTGGATGCCACATGCCAGAAGGAAGCAAGGCTTAAAGCATGCATCCAGCCTTGGCTCGAGGAAGCGTTCACAGTCACCGCCATGATTGAGGGGAAGTTGGCCCAGATGCAGGACACATATGCACAAAGGCAAGAGGGTGCCTCTGACAACGATGCATTAGAGAGTCTAGCACAATTGATTCAGCAGACAATAGAGGAATGTATGGTAGACGTTCGCGAAGCGCAGAAGTTGCTAGATGGACTCCGAGCAAATATTGCCACACCAGCACGGTGACTCAAGGGTGAGTCACAGTGTTTGTGTTGGGGGCCTGTTGGGTAGCGGATCCCTGTGTAACGGTTTTGGGGCTTAAAGCCCACACTTTCAGGATAATGATATTGTATAGGCTCCATGAAGTGCATGAAGTGCGAATTATATTAAGTCAAGTCAAAGGGTTATCCACCCAAAAATAATGTAAGGTAATGGAAAGTGAGTCGCCTACCCATGGTCCACAGACCATAGGAATGTATAAATAGAGCGAGGCTCTAAGTGTAGAGGTCAGTTCTTGGTTAAGATAGATCTTAAGTGATATGGGTTTTTGAATACGATCTTCGCTCTGAGTCTGTAAGTCCGAGTCTTGGGTTGTGGTAGTAGATAAAGGCTACGCAGCTATTTCGCACGGAGGCCTAGGAGAGTCCACAGCTATGTGTGCAGACCCCTACAGATGTGTGCACAGGGCAGGAAGTGGATTGTAACTGGAAAAGGCATTAATAAAGATAAGATGGTTTTGGAATATTTCATCTCTATCTCTAAGTTTTCTGTTTAAGCATCTGTTTACAGTTTATGATTGCGCGCATGTTTGTTTATGTTGAATGGTAAATGAAAGTACTGGGCCCACTTAATTTAATTCAAGATATATACACTAATAAGCGCAGTAAAGGGTAAATAATATTCATGATCTTCACTAAGCCACACGAAGGCAGTTGCACTAGATGGAAAAGCTGCGCGGAAGTAGCACAGCATATAGATTAGGATCGCGAGCCTTCCAAGATTTATCAAGACATCCCAAGGGTGCGGAAACCTGGTTCCAGCACCCTCCCATACTACCTTGGGTGAGACCTCAATCTGCGCTCCGCGGACTATTGCCGAAAGTGCCGGTAGTTTCAAGATTCATTTGGCTAAAACACTTTTGAACCTGTTTCAGGCCCCAACAAGCCAACACGAATTGAATTGCAACTCTTAGTTGATGAGGTGGTCTAACCGTCTTTGAGCATTTTCCTCCCGAAATCCTGCAAAATAGGGTCCAGTCATGCCTTTTTATATCTCAATACGAGATAGTTAGGTAAAACTTGAGAGAGGTTATTATATATGAATATGTTCTTGAGATAAACCTCTCTCAGTTTCCCAAAATTTGGCTCCAGTTGTTCACAATATTTTCTGAAACAAGATGTCTAAAAAGGAATTTACATAGTTCGAAAAATAGGCTGTGAAGATGTACTTGTATCTCTTATTATGTAATAGTTGTGTAAACTATGAAGTACGTTATTGTACTTTAGCATATTAGGAACACAAACCTCCTTCAGTTTCTCAAGAATCATATTTTATTGGCCACAATATGTTCTACAAACATATGACTAAACGGGAAACATTCGGGAACATATGTCTTTGAAGTTTCTTTAAAATTTCCCAAACCATAAGATCTGTTAGAAAATGGGGAGAGGTTTTTGTTAATAGGGATGTTGGAAGAAAAAACTCTTTCATTTTTGTAAAATTCATTCTTATAGGTTTGGAAACCATGTTCTAAATCAATGCGTTGTATAGGAAAAAGCATAGTTTCAATTAACCATGAGACAGGCAATGGAACGGGAGCATTGTGGCGCAATGGAAACTGAAATCGTGAATTTTTATTGGATGAAGGGGAGTGGATGGATGATATGGCAAATGAAGTGGAATGAATGTGACATGGTCAACGAAGGTTGACTATTTGACTTATCGAAAACCGCTGGTGGGATTTCGGGGGGTAGACTGAACGATTTATGGTTTCGGGCAGATGTGTCCCAAATAGCTA
Organism: Pinus tabuliformis; assembly: GCA_031772625.1. Taxonomy (NCBI): domain Eukaryota; kingdom Viridiplantae; phylum Streptophyta; class Pinopsida; order Pinales; family Pinaceae; genus Pinus; species Pinus tabuliformis. The sequence continues at coordinate 833,999,106 of CM062804.1, forward strand.
AAAGGTGGAGGTGGTGGTTTAATATGGCAGTTTGAAAAACCACCGACTTCAGGACCCCTTCTGTCGATAGCCTTTCGATGGAAAGGAGGGTCGAGGAGGATCCTCCGTCGTTGATCTGGGCAGGATTGATCTGGGTCGTTACAATTTGTTGAAGAGTTATGTCATGCCGATGTGACATCTTTGTCGCCTTTCAACCTTAGGATAAAAAAAACATGAGTTGTCCAATTATTGCAAATT